>JAOXOE010000001.1:103945476-103959231 GCA_028565055.1 Phoeniculus purpureus | reverse complement strand
TCAAGGTGCGGCCTAACCAGTGCAGAATACAGGGGCAGAATGACCTCCCTGCTCCTGCTGGCCACACCATTCCTGATACAGGCCAGGATGCCGTTGGCCCTCTTGGCCACCTGGGCACACTGCTGGCTCATGTTTAGGCGGGTGTCAATCAGCAAGGCGGGTGTCAATCAGCAAGGCGGGTGTCAATCAGCAAGGCGGGTGTCAATCAGCTTAGATGTAGTGTTGGGGGATGTAGTTTAGGGGTGACCTTGTGGACTAGGGTTGCTGGTTGGACTTGATGATCCCAAGGGTCTTTTCTAACCTGAATAATTGTATAATTCTATGATAACATGGAGCTACGTGGCAGGTGCTGGCATTGGCTGCAGTGAGTCAGAAGTGCTGAACAGGAGGAATCCAGAGAAGGTGGTATCATCATCATCATCTGCAAACAGCCCATTGAAAGACTCTGCTTGGTGAGCCTGCAGCCACACCTCATCTCCTCTCTGTAGCTCAAGGATGGCAGCTCCTGAGGCCTGGTCCTCTCCACTCTGGTATCTGTCCACCGTGTGCAGCATCTTGATGCCATTTTTAACGAGAGCTACTCGAACGTTCCTTGAGTAGACAGTGATGTGGTAGGTGAAATAGTAAACACCAGGATATTTGCAGGTGAATTTGCCAGTAACGGAGTTGTAGTCATTCAGACTGTTATACAGCACCTTGTCAAACTTGATGGGGCGATTTGGGGCAGGAAACTTGGTAGAGGCTGTAAGGCCAACACTGAAAGCACTCCTAGGCAGGACTCCTGGGGCACCTACATTCCCCTTATCTCCTCTGTCTCCTTTCAAGCCTCTTTCCCCCTGAATTCCTGGGTTCCCCTGTGGTCCTAGGTCTCCTGTATTACCTTTAGGACCTGGATTACCTGTTGGGCCAATTGGCCCTGGGAAACCAACTCTTCCAGGATGGCCAATGTCCCCTTTTGTCCCTTTTGGACCTATGGGCCCAATATCCCCTTTTAACCCCTTTTGTCCTTGCAGTCCCAGCTCTCCCTTCTGACCTTTGTAACCCACTGACCCTACAATTCCTTTTGGTCCCAATTTCCCAGGTCGTCCTCTTTCTCCTTTATCTCCTTTATTCCCCTTCTCTTCAACAGTTCCATTGGCTCCTAAATGAAAAGATAAAAAAACGCAGTTTCTTGTGACATTTCACTGGATTAGGGGGCCCGACATGTGTTTCAGCACAAATGTATAGGTCCTGGGGGTCTTGGTGGCCACAGGATGACCACGAGCCAGCAAGGCTGGCCAAGAAGGCCAATGGCATCCTGTGGTGAATTAGAAGGGGGTTGGCTAATAGATGGAGAGAGGTTCTCCTCCCCCTCTACTGTGTCCTGGTGAGACCACTTCTGGAGTCTTGTGTCCAGTTCTGGGAGGGGGTCCTTAAGTTCCTGAAGAACACAGAACTGCTAGAGAGAGCCCAGCACAGAGCCACAAAGATGATTAAGGGAGTGGAGCATCTCCCTGATGAGGAAAGGCTGAGGGAACTGGGTCTCTTGAGCTTGGAAAAAAGGAGACTGAGGGGTGACCTCATTCGTGTTGATAAATATGTGAAGGGTGGGTGTCAGGAGGATGGACCCAGGCTCTGCTCAGTTGCTTCTAATGACAGGACAAGGGGCAATGATTGTGAGCTGGAACAGAGGAGATTCCACAGCAATATCACAAGGAACTTCTTCCCAGTGAGGGTGACAGAGCACTGGAAGAAGCTACCCAGAGAGACTGTGGAGTCTCATTCTCTGAAGACATTTAACACATGCCTGGCCATGTCCCTGTGCAACTTGATTTAGGGGATCCTGCTGTGGCAGGGGGATTGGATTGGATTAGAGGTGGTGAATTTCTCTGGTATTGTCAGAGTCTGCACTCTTTCAGGAAACAGATTTTTAACTTGGTAGCACTTTCACTGCAGGTAGAATATACAGCAGCACATCTAGTACTCATATACATAAGAGGACCAACTGATAGACAAAGAACAAATAGCAACAATTCTCTGACCTCGTTCGCCTTTCTCTCCATCAGCACCATCTTTTCCTGGGCTGCCAGGAAGTCCCGCTTCACCTACAGAAGACAAAAACAGATCTTCTTTAAAGAAATCAACTAGAGGTGAGTCCTTCTATAATCCTTCCTATTCAATCCCAGCTAAACTGTAGTGAAAACAGTAGTCTTATTCCTGACTTCTAGCAAGTGCCACTGCTGGTATTTTTATCTTATGGAAGCTTGACGGAGAGGCCAGAAATGCTGCTTGAGAACAGAGCTGCTTTGAGACAGGAGGGAATCCTTGGCACAAAGAGACCGGTTATTGAGATACATACAAGAGCTAAGCTCTGGTTAGAATCAGCAGTGTGAAAACCTTTTGTCCTGCTGTTACCTCCATCCATGGAAGACATCATCAAGAGAAGGAGTGAGGAACACCAAGGAGTTTTGCACAGACAGGAAGCTTAGCAGTTCACCTCACAAAGAGAGCTACAGCCATTTGGCTGATGGTAATGAAACATTCATAGTCATAGAGTCGTAGAGTCATAGAAGTTATAAAGTCGTAGAGTCGTAGAAGTTGTAGAGTCATAGAATTGTAGAGTCATAGAATTGTAGAGTCATAGAGTCGTAGAATTGTAGAGTCATAGAGTCATAGAAGTTGTAGAGTCATAGTGTCGTAGAGCCAGAATTGTAGAGTCATAGAGTCGTAGAGTCATAGAAGTTGTAGAGTTGTAGAATCATAGAATTGTAGAGTCGTTGAGTCATAGAGTCGTAGAGTTGTAGAGTCAGAGAGTAATAAAAATTGTAGTGTCATAGAGTCATAGAGTCATATTCCAAAGTGTGAGCTATCTTGCTTTAATTATTAGGTCTTTCTGTATATTTTGTTCGTTAAAACAGGTAGATGACAAATGCCTGAAATACTTTCTGAAGTCTAGTCAGAATACTCCCATGAATGCAGAGTGACTACAGATAAGTTTGGGAATTAACAGTGTTGTATTTGATACATGAAATCATTTATTCTGCACACAGTACCTGTGTCTCCCTTGTCACCTTTTGAACCGTCACGTCCATCACGGCCAGGTATGCCATTGTGCCCAGGATTGCCGGGGATGCCAGGATACCCTTGGGTACAGACATCCTGCTTTTGTGTTTCCGCTGTGCTGGCTACAATAGCCAGCAGGATAATCCAGCTTTTCATTCTTTAGACAGGTTAGGCTGAAGGATTTAAGAAAGAAAAAGTACATCCACCTAAGTCTACCTTAGAAGGGGGTGCAGGGTAAGGGAGGGAGGTAAAGTCTCTGTGTAGCATTCCTCACAGAAACTGTTTGCCAGAGCTCTCCCCAGCCTCGCTGTCCTTCTCTGGCCCCAGTCCAACCCCTCACTGTCCTTCTGGTACTGTGGTGCCCAAAACTGGACCTAGTACTCAAGTACTCTGCAGTCTCACAATTGCAGAGTACAGGGGCACCATCACCTCCCTACCCCTGCTGGTTACTCTATTCCTTACGCAGGCCAGGATGCTGTTGGCCTTCTTGGCCACCTGGGCACCCTGCTGGCTCCTGTTCAGCTGGCTGTCAATACATCAAGTTGGATCTCCAAACTTTTACTGGTGTCGGTCAATATCTATCTAACAGCTTCTTAAGGGAAGAAAACTACAATTGAACCACTCAAGCAGCTCATAATCAAGAAGCAGTAGATGTCTTAATGCCCACTTCACCCACATTTCTCCCAGCACCTGCTGATGACTGCACAGCTGCACCTCTCTTTATCCAAGGTCTGTCTGTGATGCCACAGGAGGTGAACTAGGGCATTTCAACAGTCTAATTCTGCGCAAAGCCACCACCATTTTTTCCCTTTTGTTTTGGTTTGTTTTCCATGTCAGTTAGTAATGTACTGGGTTAATAAGTAGGATGACCTCTGAGGGGGTCATCTCTGAGGGGAGCAGGACGAGATGAGGGCAAAGATGTGAGGGAGAACAAAGGTTAATAAGCAAAGTTTTATTGGCAAAACCTGGTGGCCAGCAGGATGATCATGAGCCAGCAATGTGCCCTTGCTGCCAATAAGGCCAACAGCATCCTGGGCTGGATCAGAAGGGAGATGGTTAGCAGATGGAGAGAGGTTCTCCTCTCCCTCTATTCTGCCCTGGTGAGACCACATCTGGAATCTTGTGTCCAGGTTTGGACCCCTCAGTTCCAGAAGGACACAGAACTGCTTGAGAGAGTGCAGCACAGAGCTACAGAGATTAAGGGAGTGGAGCATCTCCCTGATGAGGAAAGGATGAGGGAGGTCTGCCTCTTTAGCTTGGAAGAAAGGAGAGTGAGGGGTGACTTCGTTAATGTTGATAAATATGGAAGGGTGGGTGTCAGGAGGATGGAGCCAGGCTCTGCTCAGTGGCACCCAGTGATAGGACAAGGGGCAAGGGGTGTGAGCTGGAACATAGGAGGTTCCATATAAATACGAGAAGGAACTTCTTCATGGTGAGGCTGACAGAGCACTGGAAGGGGCTGCTCAGGGGTATTGTGGAGTCCTTCTCTGGAGACATTTAACACCTGCCTGGACATGTTCCTATGTGACTGGATCTAGGTGATCCTGCTGTGGCAGGGAAATTGGACTGGATGATCTTTTGAGGTCCCTTCCAATCCCTAATGTTCTGTGATAACCAAACAGTCAGCCTGGTCCCTTCGTATCACTGTGCTACTCAGAGTGCAGCTTATATCTAACCTTTCACTAGAGTATTCCTCCTATTTAATATCTTCTAATAAAGACCCCCAAAAGATGAATTCTTCATTCTGGACATAACTGGTTTAAGTGAGCGCAAGAGTAATTCCTGGGAAGATATTAGGAACAACAGATCCTGATTGTTCTTCCTCAGATTGCTGAGGAGCAACAATCAAATAGCGAGAAGATTCATGCTCGTTTTATTTAGAATTAATATTGGGGGTGGGATTGGACTAGATCACCTTTTGAGGTCCCTTCCAATCCCTAATGTTCTGTGATTCTTTGGTATGTACTGCACAGAAGCCTGGGCTGTGTAGGTGAAGTACAAGTTAAAATAGTAGTCAGAATGAAAAATGAATTTATATTGGTTCTTTCATAAACGAGAACTTAACACTGATGCAGGTGTTGTTTCTTAACTAGTGTTGGTAGCGGAAGGTCTTTTCAAGAGGGTTTCTATGGATAGGACGAGGAGCAATGAGCTCAAGCTGGGAAAGGACAGGTTTCGGCTGGATATTAGAAAAAAGTTCTTCCATGTGAGGGTGGTTGTTGGCTGGAATGGGCTGCCTGGGGAGGTGGTGAGGACCCCATCCCTGGAGTCATTTATGGTCAGGCTTGATGAGGCTCTGAGCGACCTGACCTAGGTAGAGTTGTCCCTGTGTAGGGAGGTAGGAGTAGGTGACCTCTAGAGGTCCCTTCCAGCCTAGAACATTCTATGATTCTATGATTAACTGAAGAAGTGATGTCTTGTTTAATCTCAACCACGGCTTCTCAGTCCTATGAAACAGTGATACAAACACCATGTAGAGAGTAACTAGTTTACTAGCATGTTCTCAATAAGAATAATTGGACCCTGTTACCAATATTCAATCAAAATATTAATTTAATTTTTAGAGGAAGAGAGCAATTCAGGGACACGTTCCTTCATCTTTTATTCTTTCTTCTCCATTTAACAATTTGTAGAAAATGTGATTTATGGTGCCTTTACCAATGGTCTACTTAAAGGTGTTTGATCACCCACAAGCAAAATCCCTTTTCATCTGCTGCTGCTGGGTAGCACTAAAGAAAGTTAGAAACTCATTTAGCCTTTGTCACTTCTGACCGACATGAACAACCGCTGCCTTAGTCACAGGACTCCAGAGAAGAACAGAGGAAGAAACACTCTGTTAGAATACGATGCACCTCACGGAGGAGTCTCACAGTTCTTGTCCACTGACAGAAAAACCCACTCCCAGTTGTCTATGGTTGTGGATTTTTCACCAAGGAATAGGCAGCTGGGTCACAGAATCACAGGACATCAGGGATCGGAAGGGAACTCGAAATATCATCCAGTCCAATCCCCCTGCCACAGCAGGATCACCTAGATCCAGTCACACAGGAACATGGCCAGGAGGGTTTTAAACATCTCCAGTGAAGAAGATTCCATAACCCCACTGGGCAGCCCCTTCCAGTGCTCCCTCACCCTCAAGAAGTTCCTTCTCATATTGATGTGGAACCTACTGTGTTCCAGCTCACACCCACTGCCCCTTGTCCTATCAGTAGATGCCACTGAGCAGAGCCTGGCTCCATCCTCCTGGCACCCACCCTTCAATTTTAACTCAACGAATTCCATTCCCACCATCTCGTACACCGGGACAATTTTCAGCCATTAATTTAGATCATTTGTCCTCTTGTAACATTTCCAATATAAAATACCCAGTGAGGTTACCAGGTGCCCCAGTTTTTTCAGTGCCCTGGTTTCACGACAGCCACAAAGCTGGGAAGCTGCCCTAGATTTCACCACTGTTGGAGAGCCTTCTGCTGCCTCGGGTGCGGAATTATTAAGCCTTTGTGAAAGATGAAAAGTGGATTGTCGCAGGAAAGCAGCACTCTAAAGTGACAGTAAGAGACTGATTTTGGTTTCCTGTTGAAAGTGCGTCAAGTTCTCCCTGATCGTTTCCTGTTGTGTTTTCCTGCCATGCCAGGCTGCTTGTAGTCACAAGTATTTCAGCTGAGATTTGGATTTAAATGAACTGTGATTTTTATCCACTGTCAAGGTGAGTAGTTACAGCTGTCGAGGAAGATCAAATACAGAATCATAGAGCATTAGGGATTGGAAGGGACCTCAAAAGATCATCCAGTCCAATCCCCCTGCCACAGCAGGACTCCATTAAATGATGTCCCACTGTGGCTCTTTGTGATCATCAGTTTCGATCATCCAGGGGGAAGCAAAAACAGACAACACTTAAAATAAGTGAGTGCTGCAAATGATTTCCCCTGGATGACTGGCTCTCTGGAGCGTCCGCTGTTGCCTTTGACAATTCACTGGTCTCTTTGGGAATACAAACCCTTGCTGACGTGCTAAGCTTTGCCTCATAAGAAGGCTCTCATGGCTTTCTGTTGCATTTCACAGAATCACAGAACATCAGGGATTGGAGGGGACCTCAAAAGATCATCTAGTCCAATCCCCCTGCCAGAGCAGGATCACCTAGACCAAGCCAGCAGTACATTAAACACACATAGATGAGTTTTCTGATTCCTGTTGTTCCACAGTCACACAGGAACGTCTGAGACTCCATTTTGACATGAAAAGTTGCTGGAAAGGAGTAGAATAAGAAAAGAGCAAAAATGCAGCTGTCTCACTTGTTTATCTTTGCTTTATGTCTCTGAGGAAGAAATGTGCACAAAACCCTCTCTGCACAGCCCCCTTTATGTAAATGGTCTGTCTTTGACTTAAGAAAATGAAAAGCTACTGGAAAAAAGGGAACTGAACCAATTTTTACCCACTGATGAACTTTCCTTCTTTGTAGGTTCTTTCCTGGAAAATTATACTGATTCCTGCAGAAGGCAAGAGTTACGCAGGAAGAAACTGCAACTCAGAAGAGAAACTACTTTTTCCAGAGGCTGGTCCCTTATTTTTATTGGTAATTTTATTCTTTCTATTTCTATTTTAGTACTCCTATGAGTAGTTAAAACGTCTTTACTTTTATTTTAGTAGTGTCTTCAAGGTCCTTTCCAATCCCTAATGATCTGTGATTCTGTGATCTTTACTCTCTTCTTCTCTGGAGAGGAAGAAATAGGGAACCAATTAGTGCCCAGGTTAAAAAACAAATGTAAAAATATATTCAGAACTTACCGTTTCTCCTTGAGCTGCAAAGCCTTGGACTGGATGATCTTTCGAGGTCCCTTCCAATCCCTCACGTTCTGTGATTCTGTGCTACAGTACTTTTTGTTTTAATCTTAGTGGAACTGGTATCACAAAACAAGCAGAGAAGACAAGGAAGGGACATCGTACCAATTTTACAGTGATTTTTTTTTTTTTAATATTAGAGATATTTGAGGAGGTGCAGGAAGCTACGGACTTCTGCAATCAGTGCAAGCAGCTACCAAGGATGATTTTCACTCCGTAAAAATGTTTTTGAGAGGAGCTATCTAGATAGAGAAGAAAATCGCCTGAACTTCTGCTGAAGCATAAACATAGCCGTCTTCAAAAATCAGCTCAACTTCTGCTTCAGTGAATTGGAATTCATTGCTAATCTCACTGGGATCTGGACTCCAGACATAACCTTCATGAATCTAATATCAGACTTCTTGAAGACAAGGATGTTCAGGGTACTTGGCAATTTTTCTAACATAGAATGGTCAGTTTTGGAGGGACCTCAGAGATCATCTTGTTCCAACCCCACCACCATGCTCAGGGACACCTCTCACTAGACCAGGTTGCATCCACAACCTCCCTGGGCAACCTATTCCAGTGCCTCAACACCCTCGTAATGTATGATGGAACAGAGGAGGTTCCATATCAATATCAGAAGGAAATTCTTCACCATGAGGGCGACAGAGCACTGGAAGGGGCTGCCCAGGGGGGTTGTGGAGTCTCCTTCTCTGGAGGCATTTAAAACCCACCTGGATGTGTTCCTGTGCGACTTGGTCTAGGTGATGCTGCTGCGTCAGGGGGTTGGGCTAGATGATGTTTTGAGGTCCCTTCCAATCCCTAAAGTTCTGTGATTTTAAATATCTGAAGTTTGGCACCTGGATGTTGGTGGCGGGATTAGGGATTCCCCAATCAGAAATAGAATAGTCTGTCAGATTTGATTCATGTATGAGGGCCAGGCGGTGAAAGGGCAAAGGTGATTAATCTATCCAGGAAAACAGACTGACATCAGCCATTAAAGCGGGTTGGAAACGTGTCTTTCACTGCCTTCTCTCCCTCCCGGCAATGACAACAAGACTGTCACAGACTGTAAAGAACAGAGGCTGACGAGCTCCAAAGCTGCATTTTGTACTCATGAAGAGCCTGAAATATGGTGTCAGTGCTACCAGAAACATCTCACGTGTTCCTGAGCTACTGTGCCCAGGGCCTGACTGCTTAGCGTTAGAAACGGCACGTGCCTCGTGCTTGGGGATCAGTGAAAGACAAGGGAATAAACCAGCAAGGATCCTACTCTCATAGCTGCTGATGTGTTTCCTGCCTGTTTCCCGGGTGAAGTAATAGCCTGGAGATGGTTCCCAGGTCACTGCGACACAGCAGCGTTTGCTGATGAGTTCGGGTCTCTGTGCACAGTCACACTTTTGCCTGAAATGGCAATGATTACAGCTAGTTTTGAACGACAGGCTGAGGTCTTCACGTTTTATTCATCAGTGAGTGATAAACTGAGCCCTGTAGATCACTCCAGATTTATTGCAAGTTAGTGAAGCAGACACCAAAACCCTCAGGTGAAGCACTTCATACATAGCCCCAGTTAGTAATGAACACACAACCCCATCCTCAGGAGCTGCCCCTCTCTGCTTACAGAAAGGGGAAGAAAAGGGAGAAAAATTAAACTCTCTGCAAAGCAGAACATACGTCATAAAATTAAACCCTACAGCCACTTGCTAAACTAAACCAGTGCTTCAGAGTTCAATGCTTGGCCCCCCCATTTCAAAGTATGCCTGCATGAATTTTGAAAGGGCAGGTCAGGCCAGCTGGCTGTGACAAGGATATGTGTGGCTTGAATAGTAAAGAAATCAAAGGTGAGAGTTCTCCTTCCCCCTCTGTAACCACAGAGAGTTTATTAATCACAGCTGGAACTGAAGGTTCTGATTCTGCCGGAGTCCAAGAGCTGCTCATTTTCAGGTTGTTCTTCAAAATAGTTAAAATGAAGGTAACTAGACATTAAACCTGATGCTGTTCCTACGTGTTCTTTCCGCTGTGTGAGCGAGCACTCTGTGCTTAGTGTAGGAAATGCTGCACGATCATAAATATGTGCAAAGTGGAGGCATAGAGATGCTAACTGTGACGAAACACTGTCCTGAACACCACCGGCCCCGGATGCACGGTGGATATCATCAAGTGGCATTTTTATGCAGGCAACTCATTGTTCTTCCCTTCCAAATACAATTGCGGCTCTACCTTGAGTTTAAAAAAATGCTGAGTGACAATTTTACATCATCTGTCTGGCCAACGTGTTGCCTATAGTAAACTAATGGTGTTTTTAATATATGTACATATATATATATAGTGCCTATCTATTTAATGCATCTATAGAGTATATATAATGTGACAGTATAGTATGTTCTCCATAGTAAATGGGGTGAATCACCAGCTACAGCGTTCTGGCCTGGTACAGGAGCACTTAAATTTGCTTTTCAGTCATTTACACGATTTAAAACTCTTATGAGTTGCTGCAGTAGCTCGACTTGGTCTGGGTGATCCTGCTGTGGCAGGGGTTTTTGGACTAGATGATCTTTCAAAGTCCCTTCCAATCCCTAATGTTCTCTGATTCTATGAATTGAAGAGGCTTGAGCTTCCCTGTTACCAAATGGTAAAGTCTGGCCGCACACCCTGGAAGTCATTGACGGTGAAAGACCGCGATCGTCTCCTGAGGGTAGGACGACTAGGATTCCTACCCTTAACCAGATTTAAATAGGGATCAGATCTTAGGAAGCGTGGGTAGCTGTCTTGCTCCATCAGCCTGTAGACTGTGTTTTGTGCCATATCAAAGGTGGTGATGAGGGGCTGTTCGATGTTCTGGCTCGTGGCTTCTTTGGTTTGAAAGTCCAAATTCACCTGTAGAGCGACAAGAAATGTCTTTATTTAATGTGTGTTCGTGCATTTCCTATGCTGTTGTCCGTAGCAATGATACTGTGCTTTGGTGAAAGTCCCCGAAGATACTAAGTAAGATACTAAACACAGGATTTATTAGTCTGGTCATGGCCAGGAAGTCCCCAAAGATAGGTCATTGCTGCAATGGGTGACCACTAAAATAGAACATAAAGTTTAAGTTTGACTACAATCCCTTTTCTAATGGTGATGCTGCCAGCTACCAGGTGTCACAACACCAGACTAACACTGACCTCCCTCCATTCTCCTTTAGGGTCCAGGTAGGACTTTGTCTCGTTAGACTGTGTAAGTGAACTTTTAAATTCTGTGTAGTGATTCAGTAGCAGGAAGGTGAGAAAACTCTAATAACTAACAGACAATTATTTGAATGGGTCTGGGGGGCTTTGGATGGCAAAAGCGCGTCATAGGATTGTCATAGGATTGTCATAGGATTGTCATAGGATTGTCCTGGATTGGAAGGGACCTCGAAAGATCAAACCAATCATTTATTCCATGTGCTGCTGCATTCATCAGGGAGGATTTAAGTAGTAAAAGACTCTTATGAGTGTGTTGTGCACTGATCCAAGCATGCTGCTTTGAAAAAGAAGACAACATATACTTCTCAAAAGTTGATTCCATCAAACAGTCCAATGTTTTCCCTCACTGAGATGTACCTGTCATTTCCATAAAGTCAGTTAAATCATAGAATCATTAGTGATTGGAAGGGACCTCAAAAGATTCAATCTAAAGACTGAGGAGCAATTATCGAAGACACTCATCATATCTAAGATTTTGAAATATGTTGATCTGTAGGCTCAGAAGTTTGTGTGTAAAAGAGCTCTGCTGGACCAGAAGTTAGTCAGAGGGAAGAAGCAGGTTGCAGAGCTTCGTGGCCTGAGGTGAGGTGCTGCTGGCTGATCTCAGCTGCTCATCTGATACCAAGGAAGGAAGTCTCACCAAGGGCAACTGCTTAAGGTCCACAACAGCACCCAGACTGTGTGCACCAAATCAAAAGCTATGACAACTACAGAAGTTATTAGGTTCCTGTTAGGCAAAGAGCAGCTTCCATCCCCTGTCTGCTCGCTAGCTGTTTTCTTGCTCATTTTTCACTGACGTCAATCTCATAAGCAGTGACAGGACCAGTCCTTGCTGCCCTGCCATAACTGCTCACAGTTTGAGCAGCTGGCAATTGCAGGTTCTACTTCAAACAGCTTAGGGGGTTTCTTTTGATGTGACATTCTACTTGAAAGCCGAGCAGCAGGGAGAGAAAGAAAAAGGACCGTAAGTCTCTGAAAGTGGCCATTTCCTAGGAGAAGCAGATCTGAATCTTAGCTGCAATCTGTGGGAAATACCAGTGGAAATGGCTCCATTTTGCAATCCTCTTGAAATGAGAATTGCACCCTTTTCACCCCTGTGACAGACAAGCAGCAGTGAGTGTTTAGTTTCGCCCTTTCTGAAAATTAAGTAATAGAGAGTAAAGGAGCATCGGCAAGAGACACGTCTGACCCGCTCTGATTTGGTAGGATTAGAAGAAGTTGTGCCCAGAAGACCCGCTGAAGAGGCAGATTGTTGTTTCAGCCAGTTCACTGGCTCACAACCTGTTTGTCTTCTTACAGCAGGGGGAAAGTATTCATAGAGTCACAGAACATCAGGGATTGGAAGGGACCTCGAAAGATCATCCAGTCCAATCCCCCTGCCACAGCAGCATCAGCTAGAACAAGTCGCACAGGAACACGTCCAGGAGGGTTTGAAACATCTCCAGAGAATTCCACCATCCCCCTGGGCAGCCCCTTCCAGTGCTCTGTCACCCTGACTGTGAAGAAGGTCCTTCTTACATTCACACAGAACTTCCTATGCTCCAGCTCACACCCATTGCCCCTTGTCCTATCACTAGATGACACTGAGCTCCATCCTCCTGACACCCACCCCTCACATAATTATAGACATTAATGAGGTCACCCCTCAGTCTCACCTCACACATGTGTTTGTGCGACTTAGTCTGGGTGATCCTGCTCTAGCAGGGGGATTGGACTGGATGATCTTTCGAGGTCCCTTCCAATCCCTGATGTTCTGTGATATCTCCTGGCTTTACAGTTTTGCAGGAATCACTGATTCCTACGAGGTGATACTTAAACTCATGGTCTACACCTCGAGGAGTAACGTGGAGAGGGTATTAAAAGGCGCACAGAAGGCAGGGACAATCATCCATGCAGTTCCTTCCAGCTCTACTTCCAGAACACCGACATTTAAGGTGCAGACTTCTTGCGTCAGTGACTACATGATTAACTGTTGCCCCTGCTTCTGGGCACGCACTCCTTAAACACATCAGAAGCTGTTGTGTCAAGCCCCGTGTGCTCCGCAGAGCGTTTCTACGGTACCTCTTTTGGAGCATCTTTCTGTATGAACGTTTCATAAATGCTTCTTGCTTTTGGCAGAAGTTCCCGTGCCGTCTTGCTTTTCTTGTAGTCTTCGCAAGCCATCCAGAACTCTATGTTCTCCTCGCTGAACTCAGTCTTCAGAAACCTCGTGAAGGCATCCAGTCCAGCTACAGAGGGCAACGGTGAATTGCATTAAAAAAGAGAAAGCAAAAAGCCCTTAGCAGACAGCTACTTGTTTCACTCGGTCTGTGCAAGGTAGTGAAGTAGGTTGTGCTGCCCTTGAATTGCATCACATTGTAGAAGATTATTGTCAAATCATACAGGTATTAAAGCCTGAGCCGTCCTTTCCTTACGTTTAGTATGCCAAGAAGGCTTCGTCTGTGGAGGTGATGCGATCGTGTTGGAGTCAGCTGTTCAAGGAACAGATTTGAAAGGCATGTAGTGTCCAGCACTGTAGCTGGGTCATACGTGTCTCCCTCCAAATTGTAAGGAGGGACACTGGCATTTGACAGTGTTGTGAGGATCAGGAGCACTGGAAGGGGCTGCCCAGGGGGGTTGTGGAGTCTCCTTCTCTGGAGACATTTAAAACCCGCCTGGACATGTT
>JAOXOE010000001.1:103889920-103920813 GCA_028565055.1 Phoeniculus purpureus | reverse complement strand
TTGCCCTTGACCTCTCTTGCAAGGTTTAATTCCAAGGAGGCCTTGGCTTTCCTAGTTGCATCCCTACATCCTCTGACTAGAGCCTTACAGTTATCCCAAGTGGCCAGACCTACAGACTTTCCTCTTCAGTCTGCCCAGCAGCTCCCTGTTTAACCATGCAGGTCTTCTGGTTCCCTTCATTGACTTCCTACCTGTTGGAATGCTCTGATGTTGGGCTTCAAAGAAGTGGTCTTTGAATGTTAACCAGCTATCTTGGGCCCCTTCACCTGCCAGTACCTTGTTCCATGGGATTTCCCCCAGCAATTGCTTTAAAAGGCCAAAGTTAGTCCTGCTGAAGTCCAGGGTTGTGATTCTACTAGGTATTCTGTTTCTTCCACATAAGACCCTGAACTCCACCATCTCATGCTCACTGCAACCAAGGCTGCCCTCAACCTTCACTGCTTCAACCAGACCCTCCTTATTAATGAGTTCAAGATCCAGCAGCAGACCTTGTACAGCTGTTCCTCCTTCAGTTGTTCCTGCTCCAAGACCTATAGAAGCAAAGCATCCTCACAACAAAAATGAAAATAACAATGGGCCACAGAGCCTACCAATGAAGTTAAAAAAAATTGTGGAGAATTATCCAATAATTAATTGCCTAATGCAGCAACTGTATAGCTACTAAAACCAGCAGAAACAACACATCTCTATGAAAAATGCTTCAGTCTTCATACTTTTCTAAGTTTGATCAATGCACTCTGAACACAATTTTAGGCTTCAAATGAAAAGATTTGGCCTTCCAGAAGAAACACAGAAACTGCAATCGTCATCACAAGTTAAAATCAAATAACTTTTGAAATGCTAGTTTTTACAGCTTCTGTGGTTCTGAAAAAGTACCTTTATAACTTCCACAAGGGTCTAACAGAAGGCAGGAATCAAAGTGTCTGCCATTACTATCACTGCTTGCTGTTCGGGCTGCTAGGGCATGCCAAGCAAAATAAGATGTCTCAAACATGGACCTTGACGCACAGCAGACTAGCACGTGATGAGATACAGTGCAGAAAACACAAGTGACCCAGAGACAAGCAGGAAAAACAAAAGGGTAGAAGAGAACATACTGAGAAGACTGAGATCCCTCTACAGAAATCATAGATTCACAGAACCATAGGGTTCTACGAATCCCTTCCAACCGTAGGGGTTGGAAGTGACCTCTAGAGATCATCTAGTCCAATCCTACTGACAAAGCAAGATCACCTAGGACAGGCCACACAGAAACCCATTCAAGCAGGCTTTGAAAGCCTCCAGAGAAGGAGGTTCCACAACGCCTCTGGGCAGGCTGTTCCAGCTCTCCATCACCCGCACAGTAGTTTCTCCTCATGTTGAGGTGGAACTTCCTATGTTCTAGCATAGTTTCTTTATTCTTTGTCCTACTGTTGGGCACCACTAAAATGAGACTGGCCCCTTCCTCTTGACACACTCCTCACATATTTATAGATATTCATAGTATCTCCTCTCAGCCTTCTCCAGACTAAGCAGCCTTAGTTCTCTCAGCCCTTCTTCACAGGAGACATGTTCAAGTTAGTTCCCTAATCGTGCTCATAGCTCTACTCCTGACCCTGGGTTTACAAATAATAAAAGAGGCTTCACTGCCAGAATATACCACCTAAAAGTTCAAATCTGTTAGATGGCAAAGGCTTCCTGAGCTCATCATTCCTTAGCACTGGGTCTGGCTGCACTGAACTTCACCAACCACTAACCCAAGTGGCACAGAAGCAAAATGACTCTTTCTGTAGCCAGAGTTTTGATAGCACACAATATATTCCTTGCTCCCATATGTTTAATATTGTTGTACAACCAAAACACATAAGTACGGGAAGCTGCAAATTAAAACTCTTCCAGACTTTTTTTTTTAAAAGCCTTCTATTTTGCAGCCTCCCCACCACTGCACAGTAGCAGTGTGTATTGTTTACCTGAACTAATTAAGTTTAATCAACACTGAAGTGTTTGTTTCTCAGGAGTCAAATAAACCAGGAAACTGCTTTGGGAAGAAAAAAAGTTGGAATTTAAATTTACATTGTTTTGGCTTGAATCATTATTATATCATCTCAGCTACAATCTGTACTCTCAAGCAGAAAAGATGGATCAATACATGAAGCCTGGAAAACAGACTGCAAAGGCCAAAGATTTATTTTTTTTTTATATATGCATATATACAGCTCATGCACAGGAATATAAGAAGTTTCAATACGCATTAGGTATTTCACCTGGTAACAGTAAATCCAAGCATGGAGCATTTTCATTATGAGGGTTTTACTTAATTTTTATGGTGTTATACACACACACACACACACTGCTAAACTACCAATTGTTCTGGAATATTTTAGAACGAGCTAAAATTAGCCTAATACTTGTAGAACTGTGGGCAAGCACCACAGTGACCTATTAAGGGAACAAAACTCTCTACTTTTATTGCAGCAATCTCATTTGGACAAAGTGAAGCATCCCTTGACAGACAGATGCCTTACAAGAACAAACCTTTTCCACATCTATTTTCTCCATTCCAATTTTTTCTATGCTTGCTGTATGGATCTTGTTCTATTCCTTTCTTCACAAAGTGGCTCCTTTTTCTATATCCTGCTGCTCTTCTCCCTGTCCTCGTCCCCAGTGGTCCCACCTGAGGAAGCCACACTATGTCTGTCTCCACTACCACCACCAAGGGAACCTTGCACAAGTACCTCAAGGCATTTGATTTAGTAAATGGCATTGGTAAGAGTTAAGGCAGCCACAGCATCCATATAGTCCTTCGCAGGAATTACCGAAAATCGCTTGCTAACTGCCAAAAACTGTACAATACCAGCAACTCTAAGAACCTTGTTATAAAAAAATTTACATTTATCTGTAAAAAAGTACATTTATCTGTACTCTTGAAGGTAGCACACAGTAATTTTTATTTACAGATACAGCAACTGCAGAGAAAATTCACTAATTTTTTCAAAGTTTAGATATTCTGCAGTTCTAAAAGGGGGTCTGTAATTTCTCCTGCAAATTTTGACTACTATTGGATATTAGTCCCCAAGAAAGCCTAAATAACCCTCCCCACTACTTTCAGATTAGCAAGTCTATAACCATATAATCCATGAGAGTGGCTTTGTTTGTACATACTTCTTGCTTTCTAGTGGGTTATGTCAGTAGTAAGTTATACACGTCTGAAGCACTGATGATGAATTAAACAAGTTCAACTTCTTTCCCACAACAAACACTGATGTTTTCACACACAGAAACAGCAACAACCAAACTTACCGAAGCTGTATGTAAGTGATTTTCACAGAATCACAAAATGATTGAGGCTGGAAAAGCCCTCTGAGCTCATACAGCCAAGCCTAGGACCTAACATCACCACATCAGCCAGAACACAGCACTAACAGCCACAGCCAGTCTGTCCCTAAACATCTCCAGGGATGGGGACTCCACCACTGCCCTGGGCAGTCCATTCCAGGGCCTGATCACTCTTTCCATGAGAAAGGGCTTCCTGACATCTAACCAAAACCTCTCTAGGTGCAGCTTCAGGCCCTGCCCTCTCATCCTGACAGCAGTTGTCTGGGAAAAGAGCCTGACCCCCACTTGACTACAACCTCCCTTCAGGGAGGTGGAGAGAGGGAGAAGGTGCCCCCTGGTTTCCTCCAGGCTAAACACCCCCAGCCTCTCTTCATAAGACTTTCCCTCCAGCCCCTTGCCCAGCCTCATTGCTCCTCTGGACCCAGTCCAGCACCCCAACATTTTTCTTAAAGTGAAGGGCCCAGAACTGCCCCCAGTACTCAAGGGGAGGCCTCACCAGTACACAGTACAGGAGAATTATGCCCCTAGTCCTGCTGGACACACTATTGCTGATATGTGCCAGGATGTCATCGGCCTTCCAGGCTACCTCTGCTGGCTCCTGTTCAGCCAGTTGTCAACCAGTACTGCCAGGTCCCTCTCTGCCAGGCTGCTCTCCAGCCACTCATGTCCCTGTCTGTAGCTGCAGGGGGTTATCGTGGCCAAAGTGTAGGACCCTGCCCTTGTCCCTGTTAACCTCATCCTGGTTGTCTCTGCCCACTGGCCCAGATCTCTCTGCAGCATCTTCCTACCCTCAGGTAGATTAACCCTCCCCCTCAACTTGGTGTCATCTGCAAATTTACTCAATCCTCTCATCCAGGTCATCAATAAAGACATTTCACCACCACTCTCTGTGTCCTGCCATCCAGCCAGTTTTTAACCCAGCAGAGTGTGTCCCCATCCAAGCCATGGGCTACCTCGGCCTTCCCTTCATCCACTTGGGAGGTTACCCAGTCATAGATTTTGATGATTGCTGTCCCAAGTGACCTTTGTAAGATTACCACTGGAGACAAAAATTCAAGTTTGCACCCTGCAAGGCAGTCAATTTAGAGGAGGGAACAGTTTATACTCCTCTGAAGACAGGAAAACATTCAAACAGTGGTAACACAACCAAGTTTTTGGCTTTTTCAGGAACAAACCTTAAAGAACACAAGGTTCAACAAAGGCACATCTAGACTATGCCTATTTTTTAGACTGGATGGCTCTAAAGAGTATATTCTGTTCATATTTTTCAGAAAATTCTCTTCTACATACCCAAAGCAGAAAATGCCTTGTGGCCACCACAGGCAGCTGTGGTTGAGCCATCTCTTGCTTTTTCATCATTCGGATCATGCAGAAAGGAAGAACCCAATCCCAAACTTAATTTTTTGAACATAGAACAATTTTATTTAGAGATAAAACAATTCTATCCTTCAGCCAGACGTCTTAATATTCTGGGAATTGTTTCAGGCTTAAACTTTTTTTTCATCAAGTACCTGAAAAATCTCTCACCCTCATTTTAGAAGTTTTTAGTCCTGAAGGAACTAATGTCTACCTAAAAATGATCTCCCAAGTAGTACTGACAGTTCTCTATCTCTCATCCTTGGGGTCCAGCAGATACCACAATGGGATCCAACATAAAGCAAAAAGAAAAAACCCTTCAGAGAATTAAACCCTCTTCCTGGCAAAAAGAAAGAAATCAGCGACCATAACCCAAACCAACTACCAAGAAACTCATCCTCCAGCCCAGTCCCGATCTTCTAGTTCATTTTCATTTAACTCACAAAACAAAGTTGCTTAGCTCCAATTCTGGAAGCACCACTTCTATAAAAATCACATTGCTGTTAACAGGCTCATGCTAACTACATAAAGACAAACACTTTGTTCTTTGGTTCACTATTGAGGGATAAACTTGCAGAATTTCATCTGGTTTTAACCTGGTTGGTGCACAGAGGGAACTCTGAAATACTGTACAGCAGAAACAACTGTATACCAACTTAAATCAGATTTCTTTTGGTATCAGCCACATCAATTCCAGACAAATGTACAGAAATCATTAGAGAGAAGCAATGAAATCTTTCAAAGGGCATGCAGCCAATTTTACAGGATTCTTTATATTTTTTTTCCAGACAGACAGCTGACTAAGACGACAGACGCAAAAGCAAGAAAACAAAACATCAAGGTAAAAGCAGCAGTAAAATTAGAACACAGAAGTGTATCCAGGGCCTTCATATCCCTGCAAAGACTGAGGACACACATTAACAGGCTGCAGAGCCACTGACACAGTAAACAGTATGTTAGGCTCATCATGAGCTACAGCTCTGCCTGATGCTTCTGAACCCTCAGAAACATTTATTACCGCTCCATTACACCATCATCAACATTCCCAAGGACAAAGCTCTGTCTCTCTGCTCTACAATGTGAAGCTATGGTTATAAAGTCTTAAGTAACTTTGGTTCTTTACCCTCTTGGAATCAAAATGAGTACCAAAAACACCCACACGCAGGTCAGACACCTCTGCTGATGTTCTAAGCATCATGTTTCGCAGAAATCCACAGCAAACCCCAAAGTGATGAGAATTTAACTTCCTGACATCACAGGTCTATTTTCCTTAGGAACAGTTTGGTTTTCATGCTTTCTTTCCAGCATATCACAATTCTAAAGGCAATTAATACATAATAAATTTGAACTTCTGGTATAATTCTTACTAAGCATTCCTCTTATCAGTGCCCACACCCAACTCATACACAAAGTCCATGACTCTCCAAAGAAGGACAATTCTTTTCCCTACAGAAAGAAAACAATTTTTTGTCTTCCAGCAAAGAATTAAGCTTTGAGAAACAATACAATATTGCAAGCAAGGCTGCTTGGTTGGAAGTCTAAAATGGTCCTGAAGAGACAAAAAACTGCATAGCACCAAATCCAACAGTCAAAACTGCTGCTACACTCTGATACCAGAGTTGTCAGAGCCCGAATTACCCATATTGTGTGTCCACCTCAGCTGGGACATTCATGAAAGCCACATTCACAGGATGGTCTGGGTTAGAAGGCACCTCAGAGATCCAGTTCCAACACCCCGACCTTGGGCAGAAATACCTCTAACTAGACCAAGTTGCCCAGAGCAAGATCCAACCTGGCCTTGAACCTTCCTCACTGGCAGCTCAGAAGAGTTCATAAAGAATGATTTAATTTAAAAGCACAGATTTGTTGTTTGGGAAACAAGGTTTCCAAGGTTTGTGTGCTGATTAGGACAGGTAATGTAGAAATCACAAAATTTCTTCCTAAATTCTGAAATTTAAACAGAATTTCAGACTTTTGAAAGATATCCAAGATAAAAACACCATGAAATAATGTTTAAAGTATCAGAGTAAGACAAAAGCAAACCGCAAAAAAACCTAAGAACAATTATCAGACTAGTGATTTGTACTGAGGCTACCAACAGGGCTACAGAGTTCTGTGTCTAAGGGGAGAAGGGATAATTTAAACAGGGGAAACAGAACAAAACCCGTAAAGAGCAGAAGCTTTGTGGATGAATGCCAGCTGTCTACACAGCCAGTGTAATTCCTGCCCCCAAACAACCCTGTCACTGAAATTCTCTGGACATATATATTCTGGCAGACCTTTACCCTACACTGCTAACAGTTTCTGGATACTTTGAGGCCACCAGCTCACAGCTGCTCTTCTTTTCAGAGAAGTCTGTACCAGCTGTCTCCTAACACAGCCACAGGCTCAGGCATCACTCAGTTTCCCCTAATGTTTTGCTCCATTTGTGGACAGAAATTGACTAAACTGAAACTCTTCAAGAGGAACCAAACAGATTTCACTGCTGCAGAAGCAAGATCAGATTGCTCAGACCTGTTACCTGCAATGTCCTGTCACAGTTAATCACCAAATAGAAGTCCTAAAACAAACGGAAAGGAACATTCTGGCAAATCTCAAACCCCATTACATCAACTTGCGTGAAAAGCTGAAACTTAACCCTAAAGGTACGGCTCCCACACCCACTCCATCAGGATATAGAGGCCTTGCAGATGCACTCATTGGGGTATAACCAGGGTAGTCCATCAGGAACAGACCTCAGCACCTGAAACATCGTCTCAGGGCCACCATTTTCTGCCAATGATTCCAGTAACTCAGTAAATGCTTTCCAGCAACTGAAAGCAACAGCATTCTGTGTACTGGATGATGAAGGCATTAGGGATGGTTCTATAATTTCATACACAAGTTAGTAACAAGATTCCTATTTGCTATTTAGATTGGCTACTGTTTTTTCAGCTCTGGCAGAAAACAAGAGCTTCAAGAACTACCTCAAAACACAGAAGAACTGAACAGAAAATGGCAGGCAAACATTTCCTCCACCCCACCAAGAGAAAAACTACTTTCAGAAAAGACTTGTTTGAACACTAGCAGACAGTAATCAGCGACAGGATGCAGAACAGCCATTCCCATAAATATTATAAGTGTTTTTTGGGGAAACAAAAAGCAAGTTTCACAAATACCAACATGCAATAATCTCTTTAGTCTTAAAAAGCCTCCAAGGGCTTAAGACTGCTGAGACAATGACCAGAAGTCTGCACTTTGCCTCACCACATCACAGCAGAATTAACACACAAACTAAACACAAATATTCTAACAGAGTGATCTGAGTGCCTTTACTCTGCAAAGTACTAAATATTTTGGTAGTAAAAGTTTGGGTGAAGGTGAGTGCAGTGGTGAAATAGTATTTGGGTTTACGCAGTAAGAGTTCAAAACACAAATAAACAAGCCCAAAACACAAATAAACAAGCCCAAAACACAAATAAACAAGTGTTTCAGAAATCCAAGCAAGTATTTCCCTGCAGGTTTTCTCATCCTAGCTCACTTTCTATCTACCTAGTTGTTGCAGTTTTGCTTGGTATGACTTACCGGTCTCGCTGCCAGTAAGCTACCGGTCTAGCTTACTGTCTCGCTGCCAGTTCTTGCCACCTTAAAAAAAAAGTGACCCAATGGTCCCTTTAATACTGAGTTTTGCCATCTATAATTTACCTCAACTCCCACTACCTGTACCTGCTGTGCATAGGATTACTCAGGAACACTCTTCTGACAGCATTAAGCATCAATCGAGCAACATTAGGGTAAGACTACAAGAAGCTTTAGCTTCTGAAAGCCTTTAAAATGAGATTGTTAAGAGCACTACCCAAAGGCTATGAAAAAAATGCCACTAAGTTACACCATTTTAAATAACAGATCCCTGACTGTGTGCCATGGTTGCACAACTAGCCAACAATTCCCAAACCAAACTGCTTTTTATACCAAACACTAGTTAAAATTAACTGACATTGCATCAGCTTCATTTTAAAGGCCAAAGAAGCCAACGCTGAAGCCAGATGATACATTTAGAGTGGAACTAGCAGGTGTAACTGTAGCTCTGAGCTTATCATAGGCTCTGTAAGTCAAGTTCTCACTTTATTCTAATTCGTCACTGTATTTTACGATAGAGCAATGCCAGGTGCTACCAGAGACCTTCATTGATGCACTGTTTGGTCATGACCAGCCAAAGACAAGCAAACTGCACTTAAAGTAATTGAGTGCTGCTACGAGCACCAGTATAACCCAGTTTCCTATACTTACAGATACTCACAGAATACTCTGCTGTATGTGGGTTAAGGTTGAGCCGACATTGCAGCATCTCTCACACTGGGAATATTAACACTGTCCTCTCTCTCTCTGACCTTTTCTTTCTCTCCTCTTCAGGAGAAGTTGAGCTGGCTGTCTCGAGGATCCAGAAGCCCTTCTAGCATGTTTCCTCTTTCCCTAAATCAATAGAATTAATTCTCTCCAGCCCTGATGGCCAGCCTTGTTCTATCAAACCAAACTTCGGTCATGATTACAAAGAAGCCTGTAAAGTAGTTGCATTTATACTAACTACACCACTATCTCCAGTTGCTCAATGTTCTGAGTTACTATTCAGAGACAATTTTTGTTTATTTTGGATCCTGCTACACACAGGTGCAAGAGCTGCTTCAGCCATCCAAGTTTCATTCACACCAAGTGTCCAAAGTAAACATTATTGGCTAAACTACATCCTTGAATCCCTCAGCCCTTCTCCAGATATCCTCCTAAGATTCATCCTCTGTTGATTTTTGTTTCTGAAGAAAGCTGTGAAAGGGAGAGTTTATCTTAATTTGATAGATTCTGAAAGAACAGGATCATGGGATTAGGATACAACTTTGTCCTCCAGTACTTCTGGCTGAATTGCAGACAGTAACCAATACTGGAGGAAGGCAGAACAGGATAGAATTTCTTCAGTAAACTGTTGGTTAAGTTACCTGCCCTCTGCATCCAGACCACCACCACGCTGAGCAGCCACTGATGGACATATCCACCACAATTCACCAGTTTCCTTCCTTCTACAGCTGCACACATCTAGGCTATCTCTAGGATTGTCTAACGAGGGGTTCTACAATATAAATAAGCATAAAATTAAAAAGCTTTTCTGTGCTAAATAATGTATTTTGTTATTTTCAATGACACTGGAACCACCAAGTGCCAATTCAACTGTTCAAGTCTGTTCCTCCTGGCCTTTCACTCACTATGAAGTTCCTTTCCCACAGCTCCCACATTTTCTTTTCAACCTAAATAATACAGTTCTAACAAAGCCTTTCTACATGAAACCATTTCACTGTAAGACCTGCTCTGCTACAATCTCTCATTAACAACCAAGGAAACTCATTACTATTTCTTGTCCTTGTAAATATTAGGGGATGAAGCTATTCAATCTTGTATGAAAACTACACTCCAACTTAGCAAAACATGAATTATACTCCCAGACTGAAGGTGGATCATACCTACAGATAAACAAACTGCAGAAAACCATATGGAAACAAGAAGTCTCAGCAGCAAAAACAGGAGTAAGATCAAGAGACAACTACACATCCCACCCATATGTTTGTCAAACTACAGTTCAAAACCACCTGCATTTTCTTGTGTTGTATCATCAAAATAATCTTGCAAGTAACTGAGCTATGCAGATTTTCCACTGTTCAAGATCTTGTCCATTGTATGACAACTGAACAAGTCCATTCAAATCGCTGATCCTACGGTTGACTTAACGATACCCAAGCATTCAAACTTACAGAAATTCTCATTAAAGTTGATTACAATAGCTCAGCACAAACCAGTAGGTGCCATCTTCATCAGGGTTCATCTTACAATCTTCTGCCCAATTTTAGAAGCTGCTGTTTAATCACCCCATCATAAGACAACTTCTAAGACACATTATCATTTCCTCTAGCAACAACCTGAACAAAATTAACAGCCACATTTTGCTCCACAAGGTTTGCAAATTCCCTTTCTGAAGTTTCAAGGTATTTTACAAAAACTTCAGAGAGTCTGACAGGATTCTGTTCCATAGGTCTGCAGCTTTGTACACACTGACACAGATGTAATTAAACAAGAAGAATAAAAACAAGGCCTTTGTGCAACTGAAGTTCATAAAACTGTTTTTTACATCCATATAATGGAACAAGGCAGGTTTCAAGATGTTGTATGTGCACCCACATAGTAGCAAACAAGCTCCTACACTCAACTAAAGCCACTACTTGAAAAATAAAGCATTCTATTATCACCAACTCTTGGAAATAAAACATGTTAAAAAAACACAAAGGACAGCTGAATGAACTTACCTGCAGTTGGAGGTTTAGCAATGCTGCCTCTGCACTCTCCATCCTCCATGTTTTTGCTCAAGCTCTTTTCCTTTAAGGGAGGAATAGCGTTCTCAAAAGTTATGAACTTGCTGGCTACAACATTTTCTCCACTGTCTGGCTGACTGACTTTGCTGTTAGCTTCAAGCAGAGGAGTGAAGTCCTCAGATGGAGCAACTTCTCCAGGTTCCAGCTGAGAAGAGCTTTTAGCCTGTGACACATTCTTGGAGGACACAGGAAGAGATTCTTCATCGCTGTCAAATCCAAATGGATCCTCTGTTACTTCGTCTTCAACTCTGGGTTTTTTAGGGACTTCGGAAATATCTGGTTTGACACTAGGCCTCTTCTGTCCTAATTTGGCCATGAAGGTGGTTTCTCCCCATTTTGTACTAAGCGTGGTCCGTTTGTTGGAAAAAACTTCATCGAACTTGGAACTGCCGTTTCCCCCTTTCCGGCTGTAGGTCTTTCCAAATCGGGATGTCATTTTGACTCCTGTTTCATATTCTCTGTTGGCAAAAGAGAAGAAGAAACATAAATGCATTGACTTTTTAGTATAAATTAATTTTACTTCAAACCTTGGATGGGTCTGCAAGCACTGGGCATGTACTCTTCTCACAGAAACACTGACTGCTTCCTTCTGTAGATGAACTCATTTACATGTGAAAGTCATTACATCAAAACTTTCTGCTGTAAGTCACTTTTCTACCAACTCACTTCCACGTTTACAGAACAACGGCACAATGGGTCTTTAAGAAAAAATCTGATACCTATACATTATTTTTGGTACTGCCCCTGCTGTAATATTGTATTTTCAAGTATAGAAACATCAAACATCAGCAGAAAACTAAAGAACACTTTCTCTACCTTAGAGTCCAATAAAATAGTACAGCTTCAAAGACTTGTAGTAGTTAAAAGAAACCTGCCCGAATATTTCTAGTTGCTATAGATATCCAAAATACTAATCAATCACAAGTAACAACAACAACAACCACCTTCACTCCATGTTCTTCTTGTACAGTCAAGACTTACTTAGCATGTGCATTAGTTGGTTGTGACAGTGGAAACCATGACTCCATACCAGCCCAATTCCCAGTTTGCTCTCTCAGAAGGAAGGTTAAGCACAAAAGCACATTAAAAAGGAACACATCTAAGCATTTCTCCCCAAGTGTTCTATTTCTATTTTTGTTTAGCTCAAAAAAGGAACACAAACCACTTCATTTCTTGTCTCCAAAACAAATATTTTGACTATTAGACAAATGACAACACAACAATAAAACGATCCTACCTGGCTTGTAAACCAGCTACTTTATCCTTTGGCTCAAACATTAATAGGAACTGGGATTTTTTTTTTTATAGACAGTCTGAATCTAATCAAGTCCATCTTTCCCTCTCAAATTACTCTCCATACTGGAGGAAAAGATGTTAAAAAATACAGAGGCATTTATTTAAGCTACAGGATCAAAGAAACTCAACTTTCAAAGCCTCAAATGCCTTCACATATTGTAACATAGATTAAAAAAAGCACTTAAAATCATAATTAAAAAGCTCATCACATGATCAGTGTGTCACAGACAGCTGGGTTTCACATTTTTCCTCTGATGGGGTGGTATATTGTCTGTCTTCCACACTGTAGTTTTCTTCTCAACACTCTCAGTTTCCAAACCTGAAGTGCTGGACGAGTTTCCAGCAATGTCTGTTTCACTCTTGCAAGATCATCTCACTAACAACATCTCCCTTTATCAGACCAAACCAATCTGCCCTTATCACACAGACTGAGCAACTCACTGAGTCATGCACACTTAAGCAACTTCTAAGTTAATTCCACATATCAGGTTGGTACTTCACAAGTTTGCCAGGCAGATGGTGTGGCAACACAGAAGAGATACAGGAACAACCACTTTGGGGAACACTCAGCTGCCCAACAGTTTAGCAAAGGGGTGGTATAGGCTGTGAAACACCTATTAAAAGCAACTTTAACTCCTCCTCCATCCTCTTTCCTCCAAGGAGTGTCCAACCTACTCTGTGCTGCTCCAAACATATCATTGCCAACTTGGTTCTTCTTTTTTTGCTCCCCCTAAGTAGCTCCAGTTTCCTATTTTCCATTCAAGAAGAAAACTAAAATTTCCCCACATATTTTAGAAAAACAACAGCAAAACAAACCCAACTTTTCAGTCTTATTTTGCTGATGCTTGAAAACACTTCTAAGAGTAACCAAAATACTTTATATGAGAAAAGTCTGTTTTGAGAGCTACAGAAAATAAAGTGAAATATTTATTAACATCTCAGTTTCTATGTAGCTCTTATGAAAAAATAAGTCACTCACCACCAGCACATTTTACTCCCCTAAACTCTGACTTAAATATTCCCAACACTACATTTCCAGCTTCTGCAGAACTCGAGGCAGGTTTAATAGCAAGTTTAAATTATACTTGTAGCATTTGGAAAAGATTTATATAGTTAAGAGGAAGTAGAGCTCCTCAATCTACACCTCACCATTTATTAAGCTAAAAATGAAGATCATATTGCAAGAAACTGTGAATCAAAATGTCCTAACTCAAAAAATTATCCAGGGAAACGTATTTTCCTGGGACCCATCTTTCAACCTCAATAGGCTATGCTAAAAACTCCTATCTCGGACTGTACCTAAAGAAGGGGAAACATCCCTCCTGACGTGAGAGCACCAACCGATAAGGATTTTTACTCTTTACTTAAAATTTTCTCTCTTAAAATTCTCTCTCGTTTTTCACTCAATGTGAAATAAAAAACGTGGCCAATCTCCCTCTGTTTCCACGCCCTGCTTCTCCCTCCTGCACTGTGCGGAGCAGAAAAAACCCAACACCGTGAATAAGAGTGAAAAAGCGAAACAAAACTCTCGGGCATTTCCCGGAGCCAAGTCGTTGGAGCAGCCAGCCATAAAACCCCGGTAATTCCCCCGAAATGCAGCCATCCCTACCCAACGCTCCTCTTACATAATCAAAGAAAAATAGGTTAAATGCGGGGCGGCAGCAGGAGCTGATGAAATCCCACGGTGACAGCCTCGCTCAGGCTCTT
This sequence comes from Phoeniculus purpureus, assembly GCA_028565055.1. Lineage (NCBI taxonomy): Eukaryota > Metazoa > Chordata > Aves > Bucerotiformes > Phoeniculidae > Phoeniculus > Phoeniculus purpureus. Next base: position 103,906,750 of record JAOXOE010000001.1, on the reverse strand, counting down.
TTCTTCTTCCCTCCTTCCCCCCTCCTCCCCGCCTTGCGAGCGGAACCGGGTCAGCGCACCAAGCCCGCCCGCCCGCCGGCTCCTGATGTCACTTCCCTTCCCCCCAGCCCCGGAGCTAAGCCGCCCCCGTTACACAAGTCTCTGGGGCGAGCGACGGGGCCTGTCGGTGCCCACAAGGCCTCGCAGGGGCACGGCGAACCCCGCAAGGCCTCGTAGGCCGCACCCAGCCCCGGCCAAAGTCCTGCCGGTCCTCCCAACACGCACTGAACCCCACACCTACCTCGACGTCGGTGGTGGCGGCGAGCTCCGGGTGTGGGCCCGGGTGTGGGTCCCCGGTGCAGCTCCCCGGGCGCTGGCCCGGCGTGTTGCGGATGCGACTGGGGCCGCGGGTTGCGCCGTCTGCGGGAGGCGCTCGGGGGGCTGCTTGGGATTCCGCCCCCCTCTCTTCCTCCCTGCGCCCGGGTCTGTGTGGGGCGTTAGGAGCCCCGGCGCCGCCTCCTCCGGCGCCGCTTCCTCCGCGCCGCGATTACCGGCGCTCTCGGGACGGGGCCCGGGACCATCTCTCCGCCATTTGCCCCGCTCCTCTTCCGTCACTGCGCGTCCCACGCCCGGCCACCGCCCGTAGCCAATGACCTCGCGCCTTACTGAGGGGCCGTCGTGCCTGCGCACCAGCCCGCCCAGCCGCGACGGATACTAGGAGTTGTAGTTCAGGGCGTGTGGCGAGAAGACAGGCCCCGCCTGGCATCAGTTTGGGTGGACTCAAGGCCTTCAAGATCGTCCACTCCAACCGCTGACCCCACGCTGCCAGGTCTCCTCTAGACCATGTCCCTCAGCACCAGCTACACATGTTGGTTCAATCTCTCAAAGGATGGGAACTCCAGCACTGCCTGAGGCAGCCTGTTCCAACCTTTGATAATCCTGTGGGTGGAGAAATTCTTCCCAACACCCAGCCTGAATCTCCCCTGGTGCTTCTTGCAGCTGTTTCCTCTAGTCCTGTTGCTTGCCACCGGGGAGAAGAGACTGAGCCTTTCATTCCAGCCTCTCTGTCTGGCTGGGAGTTAGAGAGTGATAAAGTCTTCTCCCAGCCTGTTTTTCTCCAGGTTAAACAACCCCAGTTCCTTCAGCCTCTCCTCACAGCACTTGTGCTCCAGATCCTTCACAGGCATCACTGCCCTTCTCTGGACATGCTCCAGCACTTAGATATCCTTCTTGTGGTGAGAGGCCATGAACTGAGCACAGTATTAGAGGGGTGGCCTCACCAGTACCAAGTACAGGGGGGCAATCAGCTCCCTGCTCCCACTGTCTGTTTCCAACACAAGCCAGAATGCCACAGAGCTCCCAAGAACCAGCCATAATGCAGGCTGAGATGGTGGCTTTCCCCTGCTCCTGCTTCCACAGCACTAGATGATACAAAGCAGCTCCCTCCACCCAAGTACAGAGTGACTGTGAGCACCTTTGAGGCTTTAATTAATTATATGCTCTGTGTACAGTGGGAAAAATACACCATGGAGATTGCATCACACAGCAAATGCTATCAAACGGCCCCCAAATCCACCATTTCACCGTTTATAAGCTGGATTTCATAAACTGCTTGTGGAATAGAAAGCTTGAGATGAGCTACTAGAAAAGCAAAGCTTTAGAATGTTATACTCACAGGTGTAGTTTGGCAATTTTTCAGATGAATGAGTAGCTCAGAAAAGAAAACAAAGCACAGAATCATAGACTTATAAAGGATTGGAAGGGACCTTGAAAGATCATCTAGTCCAATCCCCCTGCCACAGCAGGATCACCTAGACCAAATCGCACAGGAACGCAACCAGTGAAGGAGACTCCACAACTCCCCTGGGCAGCCCGTTCCAGTGCTCCATCACCCTCACTGTGAAGAAGTTCCTTGTGATATTTCTGATACGGAACCTCCTATGTTCCAGCTTACACCCGTTGCCCCTCATCCTATCATTAGATGACACTGAGAAGAGCCTGGCTCCATCCTCCTGACACCCACCCTTCAAGTATTTATAGACATTAATGACTTCACCCCACAGTCTCCTCTTCTCCAAGCTAAAGAGACCCAGCTCCATCAGCCTCTCCTCATAAGGGAGGTGCTCCACTTCCTTCATCATCCTCATTGCTCTACGCTGGATACAATATTAAAAACACTCTTTTCTCGTCGTTTATTTCTACATTATTAACAAATAACAACTGAACATGTGATTCTTTTCCTGAATAAATGTACTTTTAGTTTTCAGTATTTGATACAATAAGTTTCCCTACCTGTCCCGTTTTGTAGTGCCTTGCAAACTGGTTGACAACTCGATAGTCATTTGCAAAGTATTCCATCAGAATTGAGGGCACTTCAGCAAAGTCAGTAGCACATCTGGTTCCTGTAGGTGGAAAAATTGCACACATTAGCATTTGTTCTTTTCATTAACACAAACAGTTAACTCTTCTCTAAAGGCTTCGCAGCGTTCAGTCTGGACTTTTGGTGAACTTGAATGTTCTTTCATATATTAAGTCAATATTTTATTTCCATGCTATTACTGTGCGCAGTGCCAGAAAAGCTTCATTATAATCCTACACGTTTTACTATAAATCACAAAGTAAAACAAAATATTTGAACAGCTGGGTGAGGCACTTTACGAAGCCCTGGATCACACCCTTTTTAAACTAAACCAGACTGCAGCCAAACTGGCCCTACATGAAACACCAAATCTTCTTAAGTGTCCTAAACCTAAAACAAACTACAGTGTAAATAAAACTCTGCCGTAATCCCGTTCACAGTTACCATTTTTAGATTTCATCTCATTGCTGAGCTTACTTAGGGTTTAACCTTATTCTATACTAACAATACACACGTCCATGGGACACTCTTACAGATTGAAGACTTGTTCAAAGTGAAATCACAGAATCACAGAACATTAGGTTTCAGAAGGGACCTCGAAAGTTCATCCAGTCCAATTCCCCTGCCACAGCAGGATCACCTACACCAAGTCATACAGGAATATAGCCAGGCAGGTTTTAAACGTCTGCACAGCAGACTCCATAATCCCCTGGGGTAGCCTGTTCCAGTGCTTCACCCTCGATGGGAAGAAGTTCCTTCTCATACTTACGCAGAACCTCCTCTGTTCCAGCTCACACCCACTGCCCCTTGTCCTATCATTACATGACACTAAGCAGAGCCTGATCCATCCTCCTGACACCCACCCTTCACATATTTATCAATATTATGAGGTCACCCATCAGTCTCCTTTCTCCAAGCTGAAGAGACCCAGCTCCCTCAGCCTTTCCTCATCAGGGAGATGTTCCACTGTCTTCATCATCTTGGTGGCTCTGCAATGGACTCTCTCAAGCAGTTATGTTTTGTTTATTTGCGTTTTAGGTAGTATCTGGGGATCTCAGACTGCACTTTCCTGCTCTGGCAGGGACACTGGACTAGATGATCTTCTGAAGTCCCTTCCAACCTCTAACATTTTGTGACTCTGTGATTATATGATTTTCAAGTCATCAAACTCTAGAAGTATCAACACAACTCAAGCATTTCTGCTCCATCCTCTCTGTCGTCCCATTTTTGTTTGGAGCTTTTTTAGGTTTTTTTTAAAAACTTGCTACTTTTTGTAATGGATTTTAACTTTCTTACCAGTAACATGTTGATACCGAGTTCTTCCCAGCATCGAATGCATTGCATGTCCCATTTCATGGAAAAGATTCTCCATCATGCCAGGACTCAGTAGTGTTGGGGCATCCCGTGTTGAAGGGGGCAGACTAAGCATAAGAACAACTACAGGCAGCTGGTACTCTCCGTCCTCCCTTAGCCTGCCACCACGAACTGTAAAGAGACAATCCTTTTCGAGATAAAAGCAAAAACATAGATGCATACAGCATTATCTCAATGACACTACAACAGTGAGGGAACTACTCAATAAAGTATTCAACCAAAACTAAACATACACTCAGTTACACAAGTTGAAGTCAGCGACCATTAACAGCATTGTTCAGCATCTCTAATTTATAGATTTGTAATTTATAGATTAAGAAATGAATCTATTAAAGTTATTTTTTCATGTCTCAGCAGTAACTTCTACACAAAATACACTGCACAGCACAGAATCACAGAATCATTCAGGTTGGAAAACATCTTTGAGATCTTCGCGTCCAACCATCAACGCTGCTCTACAAGTGCAACCCTAAACCAGATCCCCTAACACAACATCTAAGCAACTTCCAAACACACCCAGGGATGGGGACTCAACCACCACCATGGGCAACCCAGTCCAGTGCCTGACCACTCTCTCCACAAAGAATTTTTTCATGTCCACTCTAAACCTCCCCTGCTGGAGCCTGAAGCCCTTCCCTCTGGTTCTGTCACTACTGACCTGTGAGAAGAGACCAGCACCAACATCTCTGCAGTGTCCTTTCAGACAGTTGTAGAGAGTGATGAGGTCTCCCCTCAGCCTCCTCTTCCTCAAACACAACGGCCCCAACGCTTTCAATTGCTCCTCATCAGATTGATTCTCCAGGCCCTTTCCCAGCTTCGTTGCCCTTCTCTGCACCTGCTCTGGCACCTCAATGTCTCCCCTGTACTGGGGACCCAGCCAGTTGCATCCTCCCCAGTGCTGAGTACAGGGAGACAATCACCTCCCTACTCCTGCTGGACACAGTTTCTAATCCAGGCCAGGGTGCCACTGGCTTTCTTGGCCACCTGGGTACCCTGCTGGCTCATATTCAGCCTCCTGTCAATTAGAATCCCCATCACTACTACTCTGTTGTTAAACATCAGCAAATGAGAGTAACTTATTAATTTAATGTAAAGTTTGCTTACTCGCCAGCTTATTACAGGTGGTAATCACAAAGTGAATTGTGCTGCATCATACAGCTACTACACTGGCACTAGGCAGCATGAGGGAGTGAGCCACAACAATTAAGTCAAATTTTGAATAAAAACTCACAATGAGCTTTCACCTTTATAAAGTATAAGGATTTCAGACAGTTTCTGCTTGTAAATAAGTTGTTTTAACTTCTAGCAATTCTTGAAACATAGTTCTACATTATTTCCTAATGCCTGATAACTCTGTAGAACATTCTGAGTTCAGGCTCTCAGGTGATCACTTTAAATGAAAAGTTACTCACAAAAGTATTTTACCTAAAGCCACATTTGTAGTGGCTTTACCTGTTTAGAGAGAACTATTAATAAGCTTACATCGAACACAAACACCCCTAATGCTGCAGTCATGACACAGATAAAGCCCATGCTGGAATGTGATCATAGATGTTACCTGATGTGGTTTATTTGGCCGCTGAAAGAAGTCACAATAGATGTATCCTAGTAAACCTTCGGTTTCATGAACAACAGCCTGAAGAAAAACAAAAATATTTAATAGAATCTGGAACACAGGAGGTTCCACATCAATATGAGAAAGAACTTATTCCCAGTGACAGAGCACTGGAATGGGTTGCCTAGGGGGGGTTGTGGAGTCTCCTTCTCTGGAGATGTTTAAATCCCACCTGGCCATGTTCCTGTGTGACTTGGTCTAGGTGATCCTGCTGTGGCAGGGGAATTGGACTGGATGATCTTTCGAGATCCCTTCCAGTCCCTAATGTACTGTGATACTGTGAATCATACAGATCAAATGACAGCACCAACAACATCCCAGAATCATAGAATCATCCTGGCTGGAAAGGACCTCCAGGATCATCAAGTCCACCCCTCAGCTCAGCAGCTCCCTAGCCCCTAGACCATGGCCTCAAGTGCTCTAGCTATGCAGTTTTTAAACACCTCCAGGGACAGAGACTCCACCACCTCCCTGGGCAGCCTGTTCCAGTGCCCAACCACTCTCTCAGCAAAGAACTTCTTCCTAACATCCAACCTGAGCCTGCCCTGATGAAACATGGGGAATCCAACTGTAGTTCTCAGACATCCTAGAACTTCACACAAAGAAGAGGGAGGGCCCTGACATACCTCACTGACATGTAGATTGAAGACACAGTATTCCAATCCAAAGATTTAGAATTAATATAGTGGGAATGCTCTTTCGAGGTCCCTTCCAATCCCTAATGTTCTGTGATTCTTTGATTCTGTGATCTAGTCCAACCCTCCTGCAACAAGCAGGGACATCATTCACTAGATTAGCCTGCTCAGAGCTCCATCCAGCCTGACCTTGAATGGCTCCAGGGATAGGACCTCAATTACCTCTATAGCAACCTGTGCCAGTGATCCACCATGCTCAGATTCAAGAACTTTTTCCTGCTGTCTAACCTAAATCTGCCCTTTTCCAGCTTAAAACCATTTCCCCTCATCCTCTTCAGACCGAAAAACCCCAGCTCCCTCAGCCTGTCCTCATAAGAGAGGTGCTCCAGCCCTCTGATCATTTCTGTAGCCCTCCTCCGGACACACTCCAACAGGTCTTCATCTCTCCTGTGTTGGAGGGCTCCAGAGCTGGATGTAGTACTCCAGGTGAGGTCTCATCAGGGCAGAGCAGAAGGGCAGAATCACCTCTTTCAATCTGCTGGCCACCTTTCTTTTGATGCAGCCGGCCTTCTGGGCTGCAACTGCACGTTGGTGGCTCATGTCCAGCTTTTCATCCGCTAGTACCCCCAGGTTTTGTCCCACAGAGCTGTTCTCCAGCATGTCTTCCTCCAGTCTGTATTGACACCGCTGGTTGCCCCGGCCCAGGTGCAGGAACCTGCACTTGGTCTCATTGAACCTGATGTGGTTTGGTGGTTCCATTTCTCTGTTAGTCTGTTCAGGTCCCTCTGGATGGCATCCCATCCCTCTGGCCTATCAACTGCACCACCCAGCTTAGTATCATCAGCAAACTTGCTTAGAGTGCACTCAATGCCACTGTCTATCATTAATGAAGATATTAGACACAACTAGTGCTGGTACAGATCACTGAGGGACACCACTTGTCACTGTTCTCCATCTGGACATTGAGCCATTGACCACTACTCTCTGGACACGATCATCCATCCAAATCCTTATCTACTGAACAGTCAACCCATCAAGCTTGTATCTCTCCAACTCAGAGAGAAGGATGCTGTGGGGCAGAAGTCTGGATAGATGACATCCATCTTGTCTAAGTCCCCTTTGCCATTTCAGATGTTAGGAACAAGAATACTTACCAACTTGCGAACATCTTCAGACCAAACCTCTCCTCTCTGTGTCTGCTCACCATAAAGGGAGATTCCTAAGAGCTGATTGAACAAAGAGTTCAAACCTTCCATGCATGCTCCAAGAGAGAAGAATGGACAGTACAAGCTGGGATCAATGTTGTACCTACGGAAATACAAGAATTCAAACCAGTTAGTTGAGCCACATAGAACCACAGAATCATCCTGGCTGGAAAAGACCTCAGGGGTCATCACGTCCAGTCCTCAGCCCCTAACAGCTCCCTAACCCCTAGACCACAGCTTGAAGTGCTCTAGCTACTCGGTTTTAAAACCCATCCAGGGAGAGTGGCTCCTCCACCAACCTGGGCAGCCTGTTCCAGTGCCCAACCACTCTCTCAGGAAAGAGCTTCCTAATGTCCAATCTAAACCTCCACTGACGCAACTTGAGGACATTTCCCCTTGTCCTATCATTAGTAACTTGGAAGAAGAGACCAGCACAAGCCTCACAGAATCATGGAACATTAGGGATTTGAAGACACCTCGAAAGATCATCTAGTCCAATCCCCCTGCCACAGTAGGATCACCTAGATCAAATCACACAGGAACATATCCAGGCGGGTTTTAAATGTCTCCAGAGAAGGAGACTCCACAACCCCCCTGGGCAGCCCCCTCCAGTGCTCTGTCACCTTCTGTGAAGAAGTTCCTTCTCATATTTATGTGGAACCTCCTATGTTCCAGCTTACACTCGTTGCCCCTTGTCCTATCATTGGATGCCACTGAGCAGAGCCTGGCTCCATCCTCCTGACACTCGCCCTTTCTATATCTGTAAATATTAATGAGGTCACTCCTCAGTCTCCGTTTTTCCAAGCTGAAGACACCCAGCTCCCTCAGCCTCTCCTCATATGTCCTTTTAGGTAGTTGTAGAAAGCCTAATCCCAAATGGTCACAGATTCCAGGAAAACTTTCTCCATGGGCTTCTTTGAGAACAGAAATTACCCCAAACCTCAGCTACCTGAAGCTGATGTCCTATAACAAAAATCTCAGTTCCTGGAATTATTATTAATAGAGTAATATTACTGCTGCTAATAAGAAAGGTTAATGTTCTGGAGAGAGACAGCTAACATCAGCACTGGAAACCAACTGGAGTTCCATTTGGTGACAACTGCAGGGAAGTGCCTGAAGACAGGTTATCTTGTGCACTTTAATTTGCAGTTTGCTTGCTGCATCAGCTGAGCAGACAGGCAGAAATAAATAGAGGATGATGCTCCTAACACACTAACATCACTAGCAGAATGCTGTACTGCTCTCTCCCAAGGTGACAAATTCATGGAAACATGCTTACAGCACTTCCCAAGGAAATAAAAAAGATTCAAGTCAGCTGATCAAGCCAAGGCAGGAATCAAACATCCACATAAATGCAGTTACAAACAGAACGTCACTCTCAGGCTTAGCCATGTACCAACTAGAGGCAAGTAGACCAAGTCTTGAGCTCTGCTACAAACTCTTTCTTGCTCTTCTCTGGCATCAAGGCTTCCCTGACTGCATTGCATGTTCTACACCTGAAGTCCAGTCCTGGGCCACTCAGTTCCAGAAGGACACAGAACTGCTAGAGAGAGTCCAACACAGAGCCACCAAGATGATTAAGGGAGTGGAACACCTCCCTAACGAGGAAAGGCTGAGGGAGCTGGGACTCTTTAGCTTAGAGAAAAGGAAACTGACACTGACGGGTGACCTCATTAATGTTGACAAGTATGTGAAAGGTGGGTATCAGGAGGATGGCGCCAGGCTCTGCTCAGTGGCATCTAATGATAGGACAAGGGGAAATAGGTGTAAGCTGGAACACAGGAGATTCCACATCAATATGTGGAGGTGACACATGGTGAGGGTGACAGAGCACTGGAAGGGGCTGCCCAGGTGTGTTGGGTTATGCAACACATAACACAGGTGGAGTCCTAGATCTAGGTGATCCTGCTGTGGCAGGGGGATTGGACTGGATGATCTTTTGGGGTCCCTTCTGATCCCTAATTTTCTGTGATCCTGTGATTCCAAGAGAATGAACAGCATTTCCTATAGGAAGATGCCTTGGAGAAAGCAGGCAAAGGAGATGGCAGAATGGTGGTGTGATGAATCACAACACAACTTCACAGAGAACTACACATTTCAGGCAAAAAGATTTCTTAACCATAGACTCCTCCTTCTAAGGTATTTGAGGTAAAAAACGAAGTATGGATTGATTTTTGATACTTTCAGTGCTGTATAAAGTCTTCTCAACTACAATTACATGAGTTCCTATTGAAACATAAAGGATCTGCAAGCAGTTCTGGAAGAGCAGGACAATGGAATACCAAAATTTGTATCCCTTATGGACACACACATAAGAAAACACAATCATTCATCTAAGGATGTCTTCCTGAAATTAAGAAGCATTTTTACAAGGCATGGCATCAACAAATACGTACAAGAACTCAGCTACAGTGGAAAATACTTTTCCCTATACCAAACTTTCAGGTAGCTACTTAGAGGTTTACACAGTTTAAGGTTGGAGAAGGCCTTCAAAGGCCATCAGGTCCAACCATCCTGCTCAAACAGGCTACCCTCTACTGAAAAGCATCACCTCCTAAAAAGCCTCAGTCAACTCCACAAAACCACATCCAGCTGGGGCTGAAACATCTCCAGAGAAGGGGACTCCACACCCTCCCTGGGCAACCCCTTCCAACATTTCATAACTCTAACTGTAAAGAAGTGTTTCCACAGATTGAGGTGAAACTTCCTGTGTTGGAGCTGGCACCCATCACCCCATCATGTGTGACACCAGCAAAAAGAGAGGATTCCTTTCTGCTTGGCATTCAGCTCTCATGGATTTATAGACAGAGATTACATTCCCCTGGAGCCACCTTTCATCCAAACTAAAAAGTCCCAATGTTCTCTCCCTCTCTTCATAAGGCAGCTGTTCCAGACCCCCAGTCATCCTCGTAGCTCTGTATTGAACTCTCTCTGCTATCCATCCCTCTTGACTTGGGGAGATCAGAACTGGACGCAGGATCAAGGTGCAGCCTGACTGAAGTAGAATAAAGGGGTAGGGGAACCTCCTTTGATCTGCTAGACACCCTCCTCTTGATCCACCCCAACACCCTGTTGGCCTTCTTGACCACAAGGGCCCATTGCTGGTCCATTTTTAGTTCGTTATCCACAACAACTCCAAGATCCCTCTCCCCAGGGCTGCTCTCTAGCTGGTCACTACCCACCCTATATTGATGCCTCCCTTCCCAAGTGAAGGACTCTACATCTGTTTGCGTTAAACTCATTAAACCCCTCTTAGCCCAACTCTCCAGCCTGGCCAAATCTTCCTGAAGAGTTGAAAAGGTAAATAAAAAAAGCCAAGAATTGAAAGTAGACTTTTCTACTGTACAAATTAACGTTCAGTTCTTCTGTTGTTCCTGCAGAATTGCCTAACTCATCGGCTTAAATAACCAAAACTGTGAGAGACTGACATGCACGAAACCGGACAAAAGAAATTTATTCTGCTTCCGTTTTTTTGTTAAGAAGTACTCCAAGAACTTCATTGAGTCTGAACATCTGATTTCAAATGCTAAAGCCTTTGTGTTTATAACAAAGCCCAGAAAAGAATGAAAATTCTCTTATGTACTTCACGTCAGAATGTGAGCTCAGCCACTCTGCAAAGAGAAATCCCAGTGCCCTCCTAAAGAAAGCAGAAATATCAAAGAAAACAGCAGTTCTTTGATGTAAATTCCCACTTTGTGTTAAAGGAGAAGCTATATAAAAAAATCCAGACGCTTCACGTTTACAGTACGCAGCCCAGAAGAGTTTGCAAAAGCAGCAACGTAGCCAAACCGATTTAAAAACCAGTTTTAAAACTAAGTTGACTGACACAATGAGATTTGGTTATTCCACAAGACCAGCGGGCTTCAAACAAAAAAGCTGTGTCCCTGTGAAGAACAAAGATGTAGTATGTGATTATAAATAATTATTTCTAAGCTTCCATGACATCCCTGCGTCTAAATAAAATACAGACTTCTAAAATCACTTTCATGTAAGCAGCGTCTTTGGAAGGAAACTAAGAGTGTTTTGTGTAGCATCACTTTCATCTATTAAGAATGCTCGGACAGTAGGGACATTTGAGTAAGGATCATTGTTCTTCAGAACATGAGCATTTGGAGTCTTAACAGTTGTAAACTGGCTGCTTGGCAAGAATTCTTACCAGTGGCTGTTAAATCAGTCCTTCACATATCCTGACCTTTTTTTTCCTCTTTGAGAAAAAACACAGAATCAGAGAACATCAGGGATTGGAAGGGACCTCAAAAGATCATCCAGTCCAATCCCCCTGCCACAGCAGGACCACCTACATCTAGTTGCACAGGAACATGTCCAGGCAGGTTTTAAATGTCTCCAGAGGAGGAGACTCCACAACCTCCCTGGGCAGCCTCTTCCAGTGCTCTGTCACCCTCAGCATGAAGAAATTCCTTCTCATATTTACGTGGAACCTCCTCTGTTCCAGCTGGCACCCACTGCCCCTTGTCCTATCATATAGAACACTAAGTTAACTTCAAGCTAGGACACTTCAATAAAGCAGATTCTCTGAAAAACGTCAAAGAAACTTGAAAAAACTCTTCTTAGTGGAAGATAAAAGTGAGATGAAGCCCTCAGGTTAACTTAAGGAGATCAAGACAAGGAAAACCCCGTCCAATTTTCATCACATGCCAGACCATGAAATGTAATTCTTTACCTGAAGGGAGACTCTTCACCATGATTTATAGAAGAGACTGAATTTCTTAAAAAAAAAAATAGAAAGCCTTTGTACTCTCCTAAACCATAAACTAGTCCCTATATCACACACTCCTTTTTTCTTTCTGTTAACTATACTTCATAGAAGATTTTGAAGGTGGTCATGGGGTAATTTAGAATATTAGTTTGGTATCAACACTGTAAGCAACTTCTTGATTTGACTTTGTTTTCACCCACCATGGTTGGAAAGGACCTCCTAGATCACTGAGTCCAAACAGACCCACAACAACAAAAAACCTCAAGATCTGAATCCCTAAATACCTGATTGATCAACAGACAAACTAATCCCTTCCACATCTGCCACTAGAGCAGGGCATGAAGCACCATGGCTACACCCTTCCTAAGAATCTCCTGGGATGGTGACTCAACCACCTCCCCGGGAAGGCTGTTCCAGGGCCTCACCACTCTGTCAAGAATTTCTTCCTCATAACCAATGCAAACCTCCTCTGCCTCAGTTTCAGACCATTTCCCCTGGTTTTGTCATGAGTTCCTAAGGAGAAGAGGCCAACACCCACTTCTCTACAATCTCCTTTCAGGTAGCTGTAGAGGGCAATGAGGTCCCCCTCTCAGCCTCCTCTTCTCCAGCCTAAACCTGCCCAGCTCCCTCAGCCTCTCCTCATACGACTGGTTCACTAAAACACTCATGAGCTTGGTAGCTCTGCTCTGGGCATCTTCCAGCATCTCAATGTCTTTCCTATCATGAGGAGTCCAGAACTGAACCCAGTCCTTAAGGTATGGCTTCACAAGAGCCGAGTACGAGAGCACCGTAACTTCCCTTCTCCTGCTGCCCATGCTATTCCTAACACAAGCCAGGATCCTGTCAGCCTTTTTGGCCACCAAATGATAATTTTTAAACGATTAACAATTTTTCTGTCCTTCCATAACGTTTTGAATGAAGAAATAATTCCTGAAACTGGAATCCTGTGTCACTGTTAAGTGTTTTCAATAATTTCCAGGTCTTCCTTTCCTCCAAAATAACTTGGCTCCACAGTTTAGGGACTGGTAACGTAAATGGACTTTCTGCACCTGCATGAGTTGATTTAATGGAACGTGCACCTTGCCTTGCTTATAGACGGATAGTTATACAAAGCTTTCCTGCTCTACAAGCACTTTGGTTGAAAAAGTTGATTCTTAAATTTTGCATTGTTTTTCCACTTCAGCTTTCAATTTGAACAGAGCACACAGAGTCTGTTTGTCTCCGACATTCCACAGTGTGTCTGGGCTACTTTTCCTTGTGGTGTTCCCAACAGACAACACTCTTCCGTAAAACTAAAACTAATTTAACAAAAAGCAGCCATAAACAAGTTTGTTTACAAGTAACTTGCAAACCTCAGCATTAGCTGCAGATTTTAGCAATTTGAGAAACATCTAGTCATGTTCAGGCACCTCGGTGCTGAAGCTACTCCTCTGAACAGAGGGTTACTCTCTCTCCACTGAAGCTGGCAGCCTTTGTAAAGTCCCAACAAGAAAGGAGGTAAATTATTTCTGATTTCTACTCAGCTGGCCACCACAAGATCCAAAGCGCCTGCAGTTGCTGTGCTGGCTTCTCTCTCCAACACAGAATCACAGAACATTAGGAAGGGACCTCCAAAGATCATCCACTCTAATCCCTCTGCCACAGCAGGATCCTCTAGATCAAGTGGCACAGGAACATGTCCAGGTGGGTTTTAAGTGTCTCCAGAGAAGGAGAATCCACAACCCCCCCTGGGCAGCCCCTTCCAGTGGTCTGTCACCCTCACCAGAAAGACGACCCTTCTCATATTGATGTGGAATCTCCTCTTGTGCCCAGGGAGGTTGTGGAGTCTCCTTCTCTGGAGAAGTTTAAAACCCACCCGGATATGTTCCTGTGTAACTTGGACTAGGTGATCCTGCGGTGGCAGGGGGTTTGACTAGATGATCCTTCAAGGTCCCTTCCAATCCCTAATGTTTGGTGATTCTGTGATTCCAGCTCACACCCATTGCCCCTTGAGCTAGCATTGGATGCCACTGAGCAGAGCCTGGCTCCATCCTCCTGACACCCACCCTTTCCATATTTAAAACATTAGCAAGGTCTGGCTTATTTTGGCATTGATCTGCTCATTCCCATGGAGTGTCTTATTTATTTCTGCAGTCCCAAAGACAAGGAGCGGCACAGAGTGCAATACCCTCCACAAACATCCCAGCTGCAAGTTGAATAAAGTCTGCAGCATTCTGAAAATAAACCCAACAGAGAGTTACAGCCAGCAAAGTCAGCCCAGTCTAGTGAGCACTAAAGGTTAGAGAAACAGGAGCTGACACCAACTACACCCAGCACAAGACTGACTGACGGACAGTTCTGTGCCTGTCAGAAGTTCCTTAAACACAGTCTATCCTATCTTCAAGGAAAACAGTTGCCCTCCAAAGGTCTCCTCCAGCATTTTTTAAGGGGTTTTTTTTTAATGAGCTGGGAGAAGTCAGCAAAGCTACAAGTTCTTTGCAAGATCAGAGCCTTGAGAATCATTTGCAAGTGCAGCTGCACTTACTGAGAAGTAATGGGATTTAATTAATGCTCCGGTACTTGCCTGCACTGAAACCTGCCAGGGTTATTTCTATAATATGCATACTAGACATCTTCCTACTTGTTCAAGACTGACGCATGTTCTAGCATTCACTGGTTTATTACCCTCAGCCTGCCAACATTTTTGAGGCTCTCCTAATTACTCTATCTTCTTTTAAGCTGCTATTTCTATGAATTTCAGACTTTTGCCACCAGTTCTCTCGTCAACATATTTTTACACTGACATCTATTTTCTCTGCCACCTAAACTATAGCTACAAAAACATTATGTGGACCAGTGCTGTTGAACATCCTTGTTGGCGACATGGACAGCAGAACTGAATGCTCCTTCAGTCAGTCTGCTGATGACACCAAACTGTGTGGTGAAGTCAGCACTCTGGAGGGAAAGGAGGCCATGCAGAGGGTCCTTGACAGGCTCGAGAAGTGGGCTGTGCAAACTGCATGGTGTTCAGCAAGGGCAAGGGTCTGCACCTGGGTCGAGGCAATCCCATGCACAAACACAGATCAGGAGGAGAAAGGACTGAGGAGAGTCCTAAGGAGGAGGAATCGAGGGTGCGGGTGGAGCAGAAGTTGAACAGGAGCCATCAGTGTGCGCTTGCAGCCCAGAAAGTCAACCGTGTCCTGGGCTGCATCAAAAGAAGCAGGGACAGTCACTCAAGGGAGGGGACTCTCCCCCTCTACTCTGCACTTACGAGACCCCACCTGGAGTTCTGTGTCCACATCTGGAGTCCCCAATATCAGGACACAGAGCTCCTGGAACATGTCCAGAGGAGAGCAATTCAAATGATCAGAGGGCTGGAGCACCTTCTCTATGAGGACAGGCTGAGCAAGTTGGAGTTGTTCAGACTGGAGGAGGCTCCCAGGTGACCTTCTAGTAGACTTCCAGTATCTGAAGGGGGCTCCAAGAAAGCTGGGGTAGGGCTTTTGACACGGGTGCACAGTGAGAGGACAAGAGGAAAGGGTTCCAGATTTGAAGAGGAGAGATTTAGATTGGACATAAGGAAGAAATTCTTTCCTGTGAGGGTGCTGAGATGCTGGAACAGGTTGCCAGTTGTGGCTGCCCTATCCCTGGAAGTGCTGAAGGCCAGGTTGTCCGGGGCCCTGACTAAGCTGCTAGAGCAGTCCCTGCCTGTGCAGGGGGGGTTGGAACTAGATACTCCTTAAGGCCCTTTCCAACCCTGGCCGTTCTAAGATTACACTGCCATAAGCGTGGGTTTAAACCCAGAGAGGCTACTTGATGTAATTTAAAAAAGAAAAAAAGAAAGCGAACTCTACCGTTACCATCAATTTGAGACTCGCACTTTTGAAGTTGGATCAAATTTCCAGAGAAAAGACTTGGTGAAAGCTGACAGGAACAAAATTACTGTGGCTAAGTTTATGAAAAAAAAAAAAGTAGTAATCTCTGAATTAAGTCCAGAGCTCCTCCTGCTGTTCGACTTCAATTACAGCACTAGGCAAGGTAACCTGGTGTGACAGCAAATGCCACTACAATTCAGCAGTGAAAACACATGTGAATATCCCCCATACTTCAGAAATACAAATCCAGCTTTTAAAATTAATTGTGAGAAATCTAACAAGTGGTATAGAATCATCATGGCTGGAAAGGACCTCCAGGATCATCAAGTCCATTCCTCATCCCAACAGCTCCCTAATCCCTAGTACATGGCCTCAAGTGCTCCAGCTACTTGTTTTTTAAACACCTCCAGGAACAGTGACTCAACAACCATAACGAATGTTGTCATGACTACAGAGACTTGTGAGGCCACACCTTGAGTACTGGGTCCACTTTTGGGCACCTCAGTACAAAGAAGACATCAGGGTGCTGGAGCGAGTGCAGAGGAGGGCAATGAAGCTGGGGAAGGGCCTGGAGAATCAATCTGATGAGGAGAGACAGAGAGTTGGGGCTGTTTAGTTTGAGGGGAGACCTCATTGCTCTCTACGATTATCTGAAAGGACTGTAGAAATGTTGGTGCTGGTCCCTTCTCACAGGTAATTAGTGACAGAACCAGAGGGAAGGGTTTCAAGCTCCACAACGTAGGTTTAGACTGGCCATCAGGAAGAAATTATTAATGGAGAGTGGTCAGGCACTGGAATGGGCTGCCCAGGGTGGTGGTTAAGTCCCCACTGTTGAATGTGTTTAAAAGTCACTTAGATGTAGTGTTGGGGGGTCTGGTTTAGGGGTGAACTTGTAAAGTAGGACTGATGGTTGGACCAAATGATCCCAAGGTTCTTTTCCAACCTGAATGATCCTGTGATCATCCTTCCTCTGCTGAAGGTGGCTGATATTATACATGTCTGATTTCAAGTTCAGCAAAGTTACTTGATTATATATAGGGCAACAGCAGACCTCGGAGCAAATCATTACAATGCCATGCTGCAAAGTGCAGT
>JAOXOE010000001.1:103842379-103869710 GCA_028565055.1 Phoeniculus purpureus | reverse complement strand
CATCTCCCTGATGAGGAAAGGCTGAGGGAGCTGGGTCTCTTGAGCTTGGAAAAAAGGAGACTGAAGGGTGACCCCATTAATGTTGATAAATATGGAAAGGGTGGAGGATGGAGCCAGGCTCTGCTCAGTGGCATCCAATGATAGGACAAGGGCAATGGGTGTAAGCTGGAACACAGGACGTTCCATATCAATATGAGAAGGAACTTAATTGATGGTGAGGGTGACAGAGCACTGGAAGGGGCTGCCCAGGGAGTTTGTGGAGTCTCCTTCTCTGGAGATATTTAAAACTCACCTGGCCATGTTCCTGTGTGACTGGATCTAGGTGATCCTGCTGTGTCAGGGGGATTGGACTGGGTGATCTTTCGAGGTCCCTTCCAATCCCTAATGTTCTGTGATTCTGTGATTTAGTAAGGCCATATGCTCAAAGGTATAACTAAAATTTTCATTTCCCAGCAGCAGTGCAGTGCTGCAACCTGTTATATGACTTGACATCAATTAAAAGTGTCTTAATGACTGGAAGGCTTTTTTCTAGAGCATACCCAAATATTCTTGTAATCATTGTGGCTTAAGTGGAACTTCTTTACTTTATACTGTCTAGGGACTTACGTAGGTTGTGGATAATCAGTGCAACTAGAAACAAATTCTATATTGTACTTGCAGATTACAATCTTAATAATGCCTGAAAGCATTTTTGAAATGAAATTTGAGGTTATTTTAATTGAAAGAATGTTTAAAATCTAATGTACTGTTCACTTGCTTTCTGTGTTGCTTTCAACTTTTAGGGAAAAGCTATACCAGTTCATTACCCTTTACAGTCTGCTATTCTTGGGTTCATTCTGTCTGAATCAGTGGTTGAGTGGTATCTAGTGAAAGAGAATTTTACCACTGAAAGGTAGTAGTTTAAGAGGTCTCTTGTTATTGTATTGTATGTATTTAGTATTTTTAGCTTGTGATTAAGTTACGACCTAACTAGTTGGCTACAGATTCCTAGGGGGTTTTTACTGGCTAAACAACCCCTCAGCTTCTCCTCATCAGACTTTTCCTCCAGTCCCTTTCCCAGCCTCGTTGCTCCTCTGGACCCACTCCAGCCCCTCAATCTCTTTCTTGAAGTGAGGGGTCCAGAACTTGTCCCCAGTGCTTGAGAGATGGCCCCCTCAGTGCCCAGTACAGGGTGAGAATGATGTTCCTAGTCCTGCTGGCCACACTCCTCCTGATACAAGCCAGGATACCATTGGCCTTTTGTGCCACCTGGGCACCCTGCTGGCTCCTGTGCAGCCGGTTGTCACCCAGTACTGCCAGGTCCCTCTCTACCAGGCTGCTCTCCTGCCACTCGTCCCCCAGTCTGTAGCTGCAGAGTGTTATTGTGGCCAAAGTGCAGGACCCTGCTGTTGACCCTGTTAAACCTCATCCCGTTGGCCTGTGCCCATTGACCCAGCCTGTCCAGATCTCTCTGCAGCATCTTCTACCGTACATGTATTATTCTGTGCTTCTTTTTTTAATGACAGAAAGTAAAACATGGGTTTTTTTGGAATCTAGTTAATTTAGGTTACAAATTTTATTTCTTTTTTCTGCAGTCCTGAGGTGAACTACTACAGGGGATGAGCCAGCTTTTAAAAAGATGAGTGGGAGGATAGAAGAGATGAGGAGATTTGGGAAACAATTCAGATTTCATTAGCGATATAACTTGACAACTTCATAAACAGAACACTAAGGAAACTGGTGCACATCGGTTTTGCACATGTACTGATAGAAGATGAATAGTCGACTCTTTGTATTTTTGCTGAACTGCTAAATTATGAAGTCCAAGATTTCATTAGGTTTGAATCCATTGTCTAAATCATATCCTTCAGGTTTGGGAATGTGGTTAATTATAAGTACGATTCTCTTTGAAGTCCTGCCTGGTTTACAAGCTTAAATATTTATTTGCACCTGCCAGGCAGTTAACTACCTCAAATATTACGTGAACATAAAAAGCACATACATGAAGATGTAGTTGTTATGCATTATATCTGCAGAATTCCTGGCAAAGACTTAGAAAACCATCGTTGAAAAGGTTGAAGACTGTAAATTCCTTGGGCAGAAGATTTCTTTATATTGCATCCACCATTTTTATCAGTTTAAAGTAAACCATTCCACATTCTAAAGGACCACTAAGATGTGCTAACTACCGCAAAGCAGATCTGATAGAGCTAGAAACGGCTTTTTCAAGCTTCGTTTGTTTGGCCCAGTGAGTTGAAGGCTTTTAATTCTAACTTTTTTCTTTTTTTTTTTTTTTTTTTCAATCAGAAACCTCAAAGGTAGTCTGGAAAGGAAATATGAAGTTAATGTAAGCCTTGTACTGAAAGTTTACTAGCACCTGGGCGGGACAGATTCCAGCTGATTTATCAAAAGATACAAACATACATGATTTGAACTTCTTCATGGTGAGGGTGACAGAGCACTGGAAGGGGCTGCCCAAGAAGATTGTGAAGTCTTCTCTGAAGATGTTTAAAACCTGCTTGGACATGTTCCTGTGCGACTTGGTGTAGGGGATCCTGCTGTGGCAGGGGGATTGGACCGGATGGTCTTTCAAGGTCCCTTCAGGATCACAGAACATTAGGGATTGGATTCTTAATACAAAGGAAGAGTTGAACGTTTTTAGCATGTGCAGTCAAATGCATCTGAAGTTGTTTGTCATTACTTCGTGATGGCTAATTAGAAGCTCTATAAAATACATAAAATCCAAGCTGGCCAATTTTAGCTTGTTGCAAAGATACTTTCTCAACCTTGGAGAACCTTTTCACCACAGCAGAGATTCTTAGGTGGATGACTTGAGAAAAAGTCTTTTATATACTTCAAATACATATGTGTTATGGAAGGACATGATGGAAACCTTGTCTTCAGTTGCATTAGTTGAAGATTACATGCCGTTCTCCCACTGTTCTTCCCCTGAGACTACATTGTGGTGAATTATGTCCCCATGTTGTGCCTTTTCTACCTATTCCCTTCCCGAAGTGTCCTTTTGAGCAGTTTGTTGTATCCTGGCCTGGTTAAGGCCCTGGAGAATAAATCTGATGAGGAGAGATTGAGAGTTGGGGCTGTTTAATCTGAGGAAGAGAAGGTTATGGGGAGACCTCATTGTTCTCTACAACTATCTGAAAGGACATTGTAGAGATGTGGGTGCTGGTCTCTCAGAACCAGAGGAAATGGCTTCAAGCTCCAACAGGGTAGGTTTAGAGTAAATATCAGGAAGAAATTCTTCACAGAGAGAGTGATCAAGCACTGTAATTGACTGCCTAGGATAGTGGTTGAGTCCTCATACCTGAATGTGTTTAAAAATGGCTTAGGTGTAGTGTTGGGGGATGAGTTTAGGGGTGGCCTTGTAGAGTAGGATTGATGGTTGGACTCGATGATCCCAGGGGTCTTTTCCAACCTGTATGATTCTATGATTCTATGATCCTCTTGCCCTTTAGTGATGCGTCACTAATGTATTCATTCTAACTCTGAAGCACTGAAAAAAAATGTCATTAGGATATTCAGATGAGAAAAGGAAATAGGAACTTAAATATTTGATAACTCTTAAGAAATAGTGATACAAAAATTGATCTGAAATTATTTAAAAAATTGAAACAACGGGTGTGAAGAATCACTGAAATTGGAACTGCTGGGACCACAGATACGTTTTTGTCTGATAGTTCTTGAGACTTGATTTGTAGAATTCAGTCCCCAAACTACAACACATTCCTATTACATATGGTTGAGTGAAGGATTTATCTTTGTCACCTGTCACTTTTATTAGGTGTCCTTCTGCAAATGAATGGAAATAATTTTTTTAAACAGCTAAATTCAGGATGAGGAACCAACAATAACTGTGTTCCTTGTATAGTAAAATATTGTGCCTCCCTGTGACCTGCAGAGCTATCAAACTTTTACAGCAGTAGAAGGACTGTTAGAACTGGAGCAGATGTAGGTTCTGCGGTTCTTAGTAGCTAAGCAACATTTCATGCCTAGCTGATGGTCATTAACCAGCCCTGTTGTATTTGGTAACAGAAATTCTAAGCCTTTGAAGATCAGTGCACTCTCTTTGGCAATTAACTTTGTTCACCTTAGCTATGAACCTTAATATCAAAGTGCTTCTTTGCTGTTTTTGTAACCGAGTAAGTGCCTTTATACTTCACTTGTCCCAGTTTCTGCACTTTCACATGACTGACCTAATTAAAAAACAGACAGCTCAATAATTCTGCCATAAGCTGGTAATAAAGAAACTGTGGGAGTCCTTGAAGCCCTTTATCATTCAAATACACAGTAGTTTCATGAATAAAGTGGATGACTAAGTATTACTTATAGAAGTAAGGGAGATTATTAGCAGTGGAAGACACATTTGAACTTGCTGAAAGGATGGCTTTTGTCTCTAGAAAGACCTACTCTCAGTAATAATTACACTAGGTCTTCATTTTATCCCAGTGTTCTCTTCTTGTTCACGCTTTCAGTGACTGAATAGCTTGCTATTGCTTGTTAATCCCTACAGGAATGCGGCTTTGGATATGGGGAGGATGCACAGTGCATGACATGCAGGCCAAACAGATTCAAGGAAGACTGGGGTTTTCAGAAGTGCAAGCCTTGTCTGGACTGTGCATTAGTTAACCGGTTTCAGAAGGCCAACTGTTCTGCCACCAGCAATGCCCTATGTGGAGACTGTTTACCGGGGTAAGTCCATTTCTGAAGGTGAGACTTGGACAAAACTAATTTGCATTAACATTTGATGTTCTTGTTTTCTAGATAAATATTTGTATCTTTTATATAAGTATGAAGGACCTAGGTCTTCATCTTGGCCTTGCCAATGATTTCTGTATGATCAGAGCACAGAGTTTCACACCTGCAGTGTTATTTATCTCATAAAAATGGCTGCTAATTGCTGCTTGATCGATCCTACCTGAGCTATGGGAGTACTGTCTTTGCACTGCTGAGCAAAATACTTCAAAATATTATCAGTTCATTGTTACAAAGAGTTAAACATTTGAAGAAAGTTCGATTACCATCTTGAAGACTGATCACATTCTTTGCTTGCTTCCCCCCCTCCCACTTAGGTCGAGACATCATAATTCTCATACACATATCTTTAGGTTAGAAATAATGGCTGTGGTTTATGCTCCTGAATTTCATTTGTGTTGGTGAAATCACAGGGCATGATCCTAGCTGAGAATTGTAAATGGTTTCGAAATAATTGTTTTGGAACAAATTATGAGAATGCGGAGGCTCCCTGAAACTGCTGTTATAAATGAAGACCTGAGTTTTATTTGTTGCCCAGTCCTCCTAGATCTCTGTCCCTAATCTTCTCTGTTTGTAGTATGAAGAGTTAAGATCTCCAACAGGCTATTCTTTACACTGTGGCCAAGTTCCACTGTTATAACTCCCTGCCATGGATTTGTTGAAATGCATTTCTAATGCTTTTTTAATTTCTGGATTGTTAGTTCAAAAGATGGTGGATTGACTAATGCCCTTATTGCATGCTTGTGAAGTCTCCTCTGGAGACATTTGAAACCTACCTGGACATGTTCCTGTGTGACTTGGTCCAGGTGATCCTGCTGTGGCAGGGGGATTGAACTGGATGATCTGTTGAGGTCCCTTCCAGGCACTAATGTTCTGTGATTCTGTGATATGAGCGTGTATGTATAGTAGGGCTCATTTGGCTGTCAGCAAGGAGACAATTTTCTTCTTGCCGTGTAAGTAATAGAAGCTAAAATTTGGAAGATGAAGAAGGAAATAAAGTGAAACCAGGACAAAACATGAATTGAGAGTAAATCTTAAGTAAATCTTAGCTGGGGGATGTGGGGATGGATCTTAGTATTTTGGTCCAATAACGTGTTCTAGGTACAAGTGTTGGGTGTTAAGACAAGAGTTGTCACAATCTGCTTTTGCCAACAGTGAAGTTGGAAACTCAGCGAGTTGGACGTTTTGGGGAACGGAACTGTAGAACACACCACCATTTGTTCCTGTCCATCAGTCGAGATGCTGCCTAAGTGATTGGAGAATAGCTAGCCACATACAACGTTTAACTAATGTCTTACCTTATGAAATCATACTTGTTTCCGTTTTGCATAGATTTCCAGTGTGCCATTCCCTGTTGTTCAGCTTAAAAAAGCTACCGTGAGCATGTCAGCTAAAACCAAATCTTAACACATTTAACTCAGAGTAAATTATCACAGTGGCCCAGTCTGACAGTCTGTGCATCCGTTTCTGTTCACGTTGTTAAAACTTTGCTTTCTTGAGTAGTTAGAAAACTGTTTAATTATTACAGTCTTCATACTTCCATGACATTTGCAGTATTAGCGATTTAACATCGATAGTTAGAACCTTTGATCTAGTATGCCGCTATCTCTGCAGAAAATAACTCATGTATTTGAGCACACTACAGGTCTGGCTTTTAACAGTAGTGACTGACTGAGAGACAGACAGTCGTACTTGATTAGGGCACTGTTTTAAGTAGGTTCTTTAAAGGATGTCGTACTCTCATAAGTGCATGAAATAGAATAAAAATGAAATATAAGTTAATATAAGACTTTAAAGAGTTCTGTTTTTTCATTTTTTACTACTCTTGTTCTCTGGTTTAGAAGTGTTGGCTTCTGCCTGTCACTGTAGTCAGTAACCTATTCAAATGTTAAGCTCAATAGTAAAGTTCTTGAAGGGTCTTGAGAAGAAAACATCTCCTTGAGTGTAACAGTCTGTTTAGTTTGTTTTACAGTTTTACTGTTCATCTGTTGCTGCTTGTGGCCTCCCATTGCAATTATCTCAACTGTCTGACTGATTCTTCCATTTGCAATCTCCACTTTTCATACCTTGAAACAATTGCTACCTGAAATTTTTAGGGTGTACATTTTAGAGAGAATATGAAAACAAAGTGGAGAATTGGATATTATAGATTGGGGTTCATGTGGTCACTTCATTAATTTGCATTAACGATCCACAGAATCACTCTGGTTGTAAAAGACCCCTGGGATCATTGAGTCCAACCATTTACCCTACTTTACAAGCTCTCCCCTAAACCAAATCTCTCAACACCTCATCCAAATGATCTTTAAACACATCTAGGGATGGGGACTCAACCACCTCCCTGGGAAGCCCATTCCAGTGCCATTCACATTATAATTTTTGGTTGATAGGGACCATCATTCTGGAGGAGAAGGAAGAGTCAGAGGGTTATTGTTAGTTTAAGATATTGTTCTGAAATGCTGTTTTTGCCATCGGGTCCAACCCTCCTGCTCAAGCAGGATACAATTTACTGAACAGCATCACTGCCTAAGAAGCCTCAATCAGCTCCACAAAACCACATCCAGCCAGGGCTGAAACATCTCCAGACAAGGGGACTCCACACCCTCCCTGGGCAACTCCTTCCAATAGGTAATAACCCTGACTGAAAGTTTTTTCCTCAGAATGAGGTGAAACTTCCTGTGTTCCAGATTACACCCATCACCCCTTGTCCTGTCTGGCACCAGTGAAAAGAGAGAATTCCCTTCTGCTTGGCACCCAGCCCTCGTGGATTTAGAGACAGGGATTAAATCCCCTCAGAGCCTTCTTTCATCTAAACTAAAAAGTCTCTCTTCACAAGGCAGTAGTTCCAGACCCCCAATCACCCTTGTAGCTCTGTGTTGAACTCTCTCCATTAATTGTCTGTCCCTCTTGAACTAGGGAGACCAGAACTGGACACAGGACTCCAGGTGCGGCCTCACTAAAGCAGAATAAAGGGGTAGAAGAACCTCCCTTGATCTGCCAGACACCCTCCTCTTGATCCATCCCAACACCCTTTTGGCCTTCTTGACAAATTTTGAGTTAATTGTCCAGAACAACTCCAAGATCCCTCTCCCCAGGGTGCTCTCCAGCTAGTCACTACCCACCATCACCCGTAGTGACGCCTCCCATTATTCCTTCCCAGATGAAGGACTCAACATTTGTTTGTGTTAAAACTCATCAAATCCCTCTCAGCCCCACTCTCCAGCCTGGCCAAGTCTTCTCGTATAGCTGAACAGTCACTAGGTGAATCGGCCAATCCACCCAGCCCAACCCTCCACGTTAAACGTGACCGATGTCAGCAAAGAAAACCCCTTCCCTTTAGCGCGACCCTCACACGGGCTGTTTATTTTTACATCGTTTTTTACAAATGGCAAACGACAGACACGTTGCGTGACATTACCAAAACCATTACAAACTGTAAAAGAAAGAGGGTGAACTCAGAATCAGGCTCCTCTAGGGCTGTAGTGCACAACAGAAGAAAAAGAGCGTTGCGTCGCAGCACCTTTAAACACGTAACGAAGATCAGTGCTCCGCGAACACCAACCACGCGTTACCGAGTTGTACTGTTATCAATGGTTGTGGAAAAACAGATGTAGACACGGAAAGGCACGCACACAGGAAAACAACCCAGAACCTCAAAAGCATTTAGACATCTGGAAACTGAGGCTCCGTGTTAAAAACATCATAGACCAGCCTAGAACGATGTTCATTGATTGCTTGCCATCCACATGCATTTTTCGTTGAACAGAGGATGACTCCAGAAAAAGAGGAAATGAAATACTTCATAACAAACTAAATGCAATCAATGCACGACGTGAAGGTGTGAGTTGAATCAAGTATCGTTATTCAGCATTGAAACCCCTGTAGCAGTTCACAGGTTCTAAACTACCCTTTAAACGTTCACAATGGGATGCTGCAGCAAATTTCGAATCAGATCCAGCTGATTGGAGTATCACCGGGAGTGACATGAATGTCCACAGAACACAAAAGAACACGGGAGTGCTTCAGAGCGCTACACCCCCGAGGGGATTTTCATTTCCATCGCATCTCCCCCTCTACTGTCTGTGCAGTCTCACCATGCGTGCACTGAAACCCTACACGACCACACTCTGGAAGCGTTAAATGAAACAAAACCTAATAAGGAGTTATCGTTACAGGCTTCGTCTAACGGAAGGCTAAGCTTTGGTTACATAAAGTGCATTTCAACAGTTAATGCCAATTCATCACAATATCGCACACAACAGCTCAGGTTTGCAGCTCCGTTTCCTTGCGACTTCTATAAAATATTGGTGACTTACTGTTTGCTCACGCAGCAGGCTCAGTTTTAAGAAGAATCCTGTTTCAGTGAAGTTTCACTGAGCGGTACTTCGGTACCGTTGACCTTTGTGCACCAGCCTTCCAAACCGCTTGGCACCGCGTAACCTTCAGCTGCCTGCACGGTCACGCTCGTACCCACCGTGTGATAGACTGAAGCTCTTGATGAAACAGCTCCGCCACCTCTTCCAGTCACTCAGAGTTTTTGTTGTATGAAGTTTTCAAGTTTTATGATGATACAAGCGGTGCACTCCATCACCCTCATGGCAACCTCTGAAGTAAACCTATCGTTGGGAATCTGTGGAAAAGGAAGCAAGTCGGGATACCTGGTTTTCAAGCTGTCTACTCCGTAAGCTTCCAACGTCTGAACGTCGTTTGCCAGCCCTTCAAGTTGCTGACTGTATTCTTCCACTTTCTGTGCCAGGGCCGCCGGTTTAATGTCTTTGTCAGACTTGCCCTTCACAGCGTAATCAGCGGCAATCAAGGCCAGCTTAGTCGAAAGGTAGCACTTAAAGCAGACCCACTCATTGGCGTTTTTATGAAGGTCATTTCTCGCAGCTGAGAAGTTAGCTCGGGCCTGCCTAAGCCATCGTCGTGCCTCTACGGGATTGCCGACGGACCTGAACGTAGGTGGGACAAAGAAGCGTTGCGAGTGAGACGGCCCCGTGGAAGACGGACCCTTCTCTTTATACTGCTGCCTTTCGGACTTGTGGCTTGTCGCTTCTTGATTCCACGAGGTATAAAACCTCTGAAATGAAAATTTATCTGATTGAAATCGAGAAGCAGAGGATGAAAATGGTCTTCTTGAGGCTCTGTCCATATTTTGATCCATAAAGGCCTGTTTCTCTAGCCTGTTAATCTCATTCTGCAAATGTTTGAAAACCTCATTAGCTATATCAAGATTCTCCGCATTTTTATCTGGGTGCCATTTAAGATACAGCCTCCTAATAATCTTCTTTCTTTCAGGTTCTGGAAGCTTCCAAGCCTGTTCAATCACAGATGTCACTTCTCTCAGGATCTCTGGCAATGAATTTGACTTTAACTTTTTAGGAGAGTGATGTTTGGAGGACACTGCTTTGTGGCTTTCTCTGCCAGTGAAGAGAGGTGGAATTGTCCTCGGCCCGTGTGCTGGAAACTCCGTGGGACTGGTTGGGGTAGAAGGAGTGCTATCCCTGCCTTGAGAACTTTCCTCTGGCCTTGAAAACTTGTACAAATCAAGAGAGCTCACAACTTTATACTCACTGTATCCAATGTCAATCTGGTAAATCTTCCCTAGAAAGCTGTGGCTTTCACCATCTTCTCTTTCTACCTCTTG
Organism: Phoeniculus purpureus; assembly: GCA_028565055.1. Taxonomy (NCBI): domain Eukaryota; kingdom Metazoa; phylum Chordata; class Aves; order Bucerotiformes; family Phoeniculidae; genus Phoeniculus; species Phoeniculus purpureus. Next base: position 103,859,314 of record JAOXOE010000001.1, on the reverse strand, counting down.
CACGATGATCGCGTAGGTGTAAGTTGGTTGGTAGGATCCGTATATATCACCACCTTCAGCATCGACAAGGTAGCCAACGTACTCGCCAGGATAGAACACGTTCATGGGATCCATAAGAAGCGTGTAGTGTATTTCAGCCGGTATGGGAGTGCCCGGTGTCGGCAGCTCAAGTTTAGACGGCTCCGAGGAGTCGTACTTCACTCCTAAACTGTCAAGCTTCTCCCCGATCCGGTAAATATCATTACAACCCAGCATGGCAATTAAATACGAGGTATCGGAAATCAGGTTGTCGGTAGCAGATTTTAAGGTCATTGCTAGCGCCAAGAGGAAATTGATGTCTTTGCTATCCGAATGCTGTATGTACAGCAGTATCACTGCGTTTCCATACCTCTTCAGGAAAGCAAACGTTTCACTTTTGCTGTGGGGAATAGGAGCGAACCCTTTAACTCTTAACGTTGTTTGCAGCTTCTCAAAACAGGAAACCTTCAAACCTTCTCGCAAAGCTTTGCAAAGTCTAACTGCTTTTTCTTCGTTAGCTAGAAAAGCGTTGTCGTTCTCGTGCTTCATAATCCTAACGAGTCCTGTGATGAACTGCTCAGAAGACAACAGCAACTGCAACCTTCCCTGCAAAGAGCACAATGCTCCAAACTGACAAATCTTGGGGGATTCTTCATCCAACTGCTCTTCAAGGATGCTGCTAAGTAATCGAGGCCTCAGTTTCTGAGGGAATAACATGATCAGCTTTGTGTGAAAGCCGTGGTCTTTGCCTAAGTAACACTGGCTAAGATCAACAAGCATTTGCACACCAATGTTCCCCTGGATTCTGCTTTTGTAGTGCGGCGCATCATCAAAAACTAAAATACTTGACTTTACCAACCTACCGTCTTGACTGGGAAGGTAAAGGGCAAACTCCCTCATGTTCTCCAGGTCATTCCTAACCCTGACGGCATCGTTCTGAAGACTTTTGAACAGACCCGAAACTACTCTTTTAACTGTGCGCATTTCATTAGGATCAAGTTGCTTTCCTTCCGAGCTCTTAAAGATGCGACCCAGAACTTCAACGTACTGCTTTGTCGAAATGACGTCTTCGGTGCCCAAATGTTTAAACAACTGATGGAAAGTCCCGAGTTCTAAAGGAAGTTTGTAAAGGTAAGGTTTAAAATCAGATTCATACTCGAGGTTTATCACCACCTCTTCAGGCTTAAGGAGCTTCCAACCTTCTTCCACCATTATGAAACTCACTCCTCGCAGCTGAAAGCGGAATTCCCTTTTCTCTGTGCTAAGAAATTCGTAAATGCTTCTAAGGACTTTGGCCCTGGTTTTCACCATGTCCTCATCCAGAGTTGTTATGTTGCAGATGTTCCTGCAGTTATTGATAACTTTGTCCAGGGGAGGGTCCAAGTTGACATTCAGCATAGTTAGGACTTGCTCAAGCTGTTCCTGTGCACCAAGACTACTTCCCTCTTGCTCTTTGATACTTAAAGGTGTTGCTTTCTCAGGCAGAATGGGACACGAAGTCCACAGCAGCTGCAACACGTCGGTCTGTTTGAATTTAGGATTCACCTGCGCCCCGTTGAATCGTATGAGAGGAAGTGTCCCATTAACTTCTTGATACTGAGGGTGAAATCTAACAAATTCTGCTGGAGCTCGTTCAGGGCACAGAAAAGGAATCAATGACAACTCCTTCAGAAAATTCCCTGACAAAAGGTCAGTTCTTTCCTGAAATATGTGATGAAGGAGGACGTCGACAGTATTCTGCAGCGTTTCTTTAGACCAGTTTTCCGTATTGGCTCGCATGCTGATCTCCTTAGCAAACTGCAGTAGCTGCTGCTGTGAGATGATGAATTTCAATCCGATGTGTCGCAGAAAAGTCACCCACGATGGAAGGAAGGCAGCTTGACTTTTTGGTTTTGTAAGTTGCTCTAGTTTCTTAAAAAAATCCTGAGGTATGAAGAATTTTTCGTGAAGCATGACTTCAAAGACTTTTACAGTCCTGTCATAGAAATATTTTGCGGGTTTTAACCTATTGCTTGCGTCATGGATAATCAAAATGCTCTCAAGCTTTTCAAACAGCTGCTCCTTCATTTCTGAAGCTTCTTCTATGCTGGTCAGCCTGTTCTTTAAGTAGATCAAGTGCTCTAATTTGGCATCGTAAGAGAGGCTTTCGATTTTTGGCAAAAGGTGTTTCAAGTAGACCTCAAGATCATCCACAGACACGCAGCCAAGCACAGTATACAAATCTGTCAGATGAACCTTCTCTTCGAGAAAAGCGGATGAAGTGGAATGCGTCCACCTGTCTACTTCTACCGAGGGGATGCTTTTCGTGAGGACGTAACATGTCCCGTATTTTGAAATGCTGATGTATCGGCCACTGATCGATTTGTAACACGGAAGAGACTTTAAGATTTTAATGTCTTCCTGAGACGACAAATGACACAAGTTGCAGTTGAAGTACATTAAGAGAGCTTCAAAGTCACTTTCTGCTAACTTTTCAGTCCTAAAAGTTGACGTCTGTAGCATGTGTTGTATGGCTTTCAGAATGCTTGAAGGATTATCTATATTGGCTGTACATCCCGACAGCAAAGGTACTAAGGCACTGTCTTTGGAGCAAATCTTGTTCAACGCCAGCTGAATACAGCCTGTTTTCATTAAAGCGTGGAAGACTTTATCGCTCTGAGCGTTCGGAAAGACAGCGGTGTGCATAATGCTGAGGGGCAGCAAAACGTCGCACTCCGGCACGACGAGTTGATTAGCTGAGACGGTAAACCTTACACCTGGGAGCAAAGTCCAGTCCTTCAACGTTTCCATGACTTCACTGAATTTTGCTTGCGTGTCTTCTTGCTCTTCCTTAATATTTATAGACTCGCTAATGAAATGCCAGGCATTTTTAAGCCAAGATTCACTTGCAAAGTTTTCCTTCCATTTCATACAGTTTCTGGTTTTATATTCTCTAGGCAAGACAGACGATAACAGTTCGGCAAAGCTTCTGATGTCAAAGACTTTCGCGACTTCACTGTTAAGTAAAATATTGTTGTACCTCAAATACAAGGTGTTCATAAAGAGATCCTTGCGAGACGGAATCAGTTCGTGGTACGTCGTTAAGAACTTGGGTCGCTTCGAATCAAAAATCTGCAGAACATTGTCAAGAGTAATAAGCAGTGGCAAGCCCTCGATTTGGATTTCATTTTCTTCTGCGTCTTTAAAACAATAGTCAACCAGAAGTTTCAGACTATGGAAGAGTTTCAAATTTGTTTGCTGAAGACGACAGGGTAACTTTCCAATATGGCAATTGGAGTCTGGAAAAGAAAACGTCATCAGAAATGACCGGACGTCAGCAGGGGTCACGTAAGTGACGGGAATATCCGCGTCTACCAAACAGTGGTAAAGATTTGCAGTTTCATCGCAGTTGTACACCAAATTAAATCCAATTTCTAAAAGTAAATGCTTGAGTCTGTAGACGTTTTCAGCCACTGTCTTTCGTGTCGTGATGTTGTATTCTGTGTTTTTGAGATGCTGCAATTCATCCTGCAGTAAGTTGTCAAAGAACGGCCGGCCTTTGTTCACGGTAGACATGTTAACCCAGGTGATGACGACAGCAGAATGCAGGTCAGAACCATCAATATTTGGCGCTCGCATAACAGGTAAAAGACGCTTCAGATCTTCATAAATGCAACTGTAAACGGCTTTCACCAAACAATACCAATCCGGCTGAATGTCAAGTCTATTAACTGGAAAAAAGGACAAAAACTTTTTCAAAGTGTCTTTCACAGCATGGACAGGGGTGTTTTGCAGCACTGACACTGTCGGGTCCGTGCCTGGAAAATAGCGTTTCTTCAGCTGAATTAGCAGCTCAACATAGGCTGGTGCTATCAGCGCTGTCATCAGGCTGCTATTCCAGTCGCTTCTTACTCCAACACCGTTATCGTCACGCCACAGATTTCTTCTTGCAGAATCCAGTGCAAAGTGTCCATTCACATGGAAAGGTAATCCCGTTTCTAACGACAACGGTAAGAAGCAGAACGCTCGGTGGGGTTTTTTGTAATTATGAGTAATGCAAGCTGCTACCCCGCCCCGTGGAAAAAGAGTGATGTCCTCGTTCTTGTGGGCTGAAACCACACTTTTAGACACCTTTTCCATGGCAGAAAAGCCTGACCTGTTACAAATTAACCAGGTGGTAAGATTTCCTTCCGAATCCTCGGTGTCCATCGTGTAAGTGATCTGTTGCACAGGTATTTCGCTTAGCTGCTTCTTTTTTGTGACGCTGTCAATTACAGACGCATGGAACTGCTTCCGTTTCAACCTGTCTCCATCGGTGATTTTGCCTTGTACAGAATACAGCACGTTCAGTGCTCCCGTGGCCTTTTCTATCTCACAAATGGAGATCTTTTCCATATGGTTCAGAAACATTAGGAGTTCTGCTCCATCTGTACGCAGCTTATCTAAAAGATTTTGGACCATTCTATCCGAGCACGGAACCGAAGAGATTTCAGACACTTTTGCCATTTCTCCATTTCGAAGAGGAAACCTAAACATTGTGCAGTTATCCAGTTTAAAGTGATTCCCTAAGTAGAGGTCCAGTACATCTGAGAACTGTGTTCTGAAATCTGCGTCTAAATCTCTAAACATACGGCCAGGACTTGTTGACGTTGAACCTGGTGCGTATCTGGCATGAGGATCAAAAATACAAAGAATATCATTGCCAGACAGGAAAGAAGGGCAATCAGTGATGTGATAAACAGAATTGAATCCTATACCATACTGTCCAGTTTTACAGGGATTTCCCACTTTTGTCCCTTTCCCAAGGTTCTGAATTCCTCGGATATCATCCTCCGTGAAAGGCTGATTGTTGAAAACACACAGAGCCGGTCCTTGAAGCGGCGCCCATTTCTCATCAAATATTCTATCAGCGGGATGCTGTCTAGGATCAAACACAAAACAGATCTCTGTGGCTTTCGCATCGTCTGCGTTCTGAAGGAGCTCTTTCAGCATTTCTTTTTCCGAAGGGTAGGCGTTAAGGATGCTTTTAATTCGACTCGTCAGTTTTTCTTTCTGGCCGAATTCTGTTCCGAGGGTAGTAAAGCAGATGTTGGATGCGTATCTTTCTAAAGCTTTATGGCGTTTTGGTATTGCTCCAAGCTTAACTGCGACTTCTCTTGGAATATCACCGTGACAATATTTAACAGTCGTGTCTTTCACTTTAATCCATGGACAGTCGTTGTAACACAATGATTTTGCAGGCAGAAGTGCGAGACGAGTATCAGGTAATAGAATCTCCCCGTACTTTTTCTCACAGAACTCCTGCTTCTTCTCTCTAATGAGGCCCCATATTCCTTCACTAATGATTCTCCTGCAGAGCTGGAAGTTGTCTTCTGTTAGTTGCTTGGTCCCTCTTTCCTGATCTATTAAATCCAGCACTACGGCAAAATCTTCAACCGCAAAACTCTGTCTCACACCCACACTTTCAAACAGCTCACGGAAGCTATTTTTGTATTTGTTAGGCAGCTGATAGAGATAGGGGGCTGCTTCGAAATTCAAATGAAAAGACACTTTCATTGGATCAACATACACGTTCTCAACCAGAATAAAACTGCAGTTTCTCAGCTGTTCAACTATCAGAGCTTTCGTGGAGTCATTCTGTAGCATCGCGTCGTGCAGGTATTTGTAACAAGCATTGGTGATATTCTCTTGGTACAACGTGATCCCATCAAACGACTTCGCCACTTCTTCTAACTGTCTGATGACCAAATCAATAGCCGGCTTCTTCAGTAAACCCAAAAATTCCTTGACAGCTAATGACAAAGAACCACAACCTTTGAAAGAGTGAGAATTCTCGTTAAGGATTGGTTCTATTAGGCAAACAGTGTCTTGATGATCAGCAGTGAAAAGACAGGTTGCTGAAAACATTGCTTCAGGCTCAAAATCACTGCCTTTCCAGTGCAGCGAGAAGCCTGCTGGTTTGCTAAGGAAAGGGAGGAAAGGGATGGTTTGACATTTCGCAGCAAATTCTTTAGCTCTGGGGTCCCTAGATTTTAGTTTTTCATCAATAAGACTCAATATGATACTGCTTCTGAGACAAGCCGCAGCATGATCAACCTTGTTAACTTCGGCTACAGACTCTGCACGTTCTATCAAATCTTCCCATAAGATATCATCTTTCGCCATTCCCAACTGAACAAGTTTAACCAAAATAACAGGGTTAAGATAATCCTGAGCAGTGCCGTAAGGAAATCGTCCATCTTCAGCATCGTATAACTTTGCAACTCTTCCTTCGGGATGGATCAGTCTTGAGGGTGTTACTAATGGATGCCCATCCAATGAACAGGGAATGCATGGAGTAACGCGAAGAATTCCTGAGAACTCCTCAACTTTTTCATTGAGGACATAACGCATCAAAGGATCACGCAGTTCTGCATCGATCTCCTGAACGTTAGGGAAAAACACCTCAGAAAAGAACTGTTTCTCAGAGAAAGTGTTCTCCAACAGTATGTATTTGCATCCTGCTTCTTCAAACCCTGTCTTCACCCAGGATGGGAGATCTACAGCGCAGAGGTTTTTGGAACCACTTTTTTTAAGGTACTTCAGGAAGATCTTAAAGGCTGACGGTCCAACATCCGGTCGTTTCAGTATAGAGTCATCTAAAAACCTTACATTTTTCATGGAAACCCACGAGAAACCATCAGAAAACACTTTGATCCCATCTTTGCTCTTCATATGAGCTATGTCTTCATAAAACCCATGACAGATAACAGAAAAATCATCATGGACTGCATCGGGATCTGGCCACACTGCACAGTAACTGTAGTCAACCAGCTCGCCATTGATTGCCATGTCACGCAGAACACAAAGTGCTTCTATGTAGGCTTTCACAATCACGTGCCTCATGAACACGGTGTTCCACCTCCCTTTTGTGTCTGTTTTCCAGATCTCTTTTCGATTTGATGTAACTGCAAAGCAGCCGTTTATGTGAAGAGGTAAACCTGTTTTGATTCGTAGAGGTAAATAGCAGAATACTTCACCTATGGTGTTGCAGTTGGGTTTCACAACCCACTTCTGATCCTGGGTTTCAGACAGCAACACTCCTACTCCACCACAGGGAACGAGACCTAGTCTTCGTCCACTTTCATGTAACGAGAATTTCAGAGCATCTCCAACGTCCATGCAGGAACACAGAAGCCATGTGGTTGAGTCTACTGTTTTCTGTGGCAATTCATCAGCTGATCTTTTTGTCTGTCCCGATTTAGCCATTTCAAAGAGAGCAGCTGGATCATCTTCTGTACCTCTGAAAAGCGGAGACTGTAAATCCGCGATCCGCCTAAACACGTGGTGAAATTCTTCTACTACAATCTGTAGAATACACGAGGACTTTGGTGTTTCAGCAGGAAGCTTTTTGCTACTGCTGCTGCAGACCTTCATGAGTTTAGCTGCTTCCTTTAAAACACTCACATGTGGTGCAGGCAAGGCTTTGGAAGAACAGAGATTTTTTTTTATAGTGATGACATCCTGCGCCACCCCAGGATCATCTGCTTCAATTTTCAAGTATTTCAAAACCATTGAATTTACACTCTGAGCAAATATTATCAGTCTATGACCACAAATGCTAAACTCATCCACAAGAGAGTAAATGTCTGCCGTATTGTAAGACGCGCTGCTGACTTCACTCACTTTGGCTTCCTGCTGAGTTCTAAAGGACAGTCGGAAAAGCGTCCCTTTGTAGCTGTATGGAGACTCGACAGTCAGCGGTAGCTGGCAACCAAAAACTCCTATAAATGGCTTAAACTGATTGGGAAACTTTCGCAGCCTCTTCTGTTGTTTGCTCCAGTTGATTTTGATCCCAGGGTTCGATTTATCTCTAATGTGCTTACTGATATGGTTGACGTTTGGATCAAACATAATCATGAACTCCCGGCTCAGAATAATAGGAACATCAGTGATGTGATAAACAGAATTGAACCCCAGTCCAAACTTTCCTACTTTGTCAACCTCACTCCTTTTCAAAGACTCTCCTAACCGAGTTATATTCAAGAAATCAGAGTCAGAAAATTCCGAATTATTGAATGACCACAAAGCCGGCCCGTGACAGGCTGCCATTCCTGGATCCAGAAGATTCTCTCTTATATCCATATTTCTTCTCATGTCAATCAGGAAATTACATTCTGTTGCATTGGCATCGTCAGCGTTTTGAAGCAGCTCTTTAAAGATATCCGAAATGGAAGGGTATTCTTCCAAAATGTTTTTAATCCTTACAGTCAGAGGCTCTCTTTGTCCAGATTGTTCAAATCCCATGTTTTCCGGATTAATCAGTCTTGTGCTAAGGCACGGGACATTTAACCACTCAGCAGTTTTCATCGGGATGTCCTCATGCACCAAAATTATCGGTTCAACAGAATCTTCCAGCAAATCATTTAAGTCATCAACTTTGATATCGCAGTAACAGCACTCATGAATTGGCCTCATTGCTAGTTGATAAGGAGTTTTGCCGCTGTAGAGCGGCATGGGCGTGTGCAGGCTTGCGGGAATCTGATTGCTGTACAGCCATCGTATGATGCTCAACATAATGTGAAGATTTTGTTTGCTCTCTTGTTCTGAGAGGGCCTGCTCACTTTTTAGATAGATCTTCTGAATCACCATAGAAACATGGTCTGGCGTTAACTCTTCAATCGAACCACAACATTTAAACAACTGGTGAAACTTTGCCATTGTTTTTGGCACGTAATGGAGATAAGGCTGGAGATCAAGATCAGGTACTAACTTTATTACTGCTTGTGTGAGGGAACAAAACGTTTTACCTGTCCAAACCCAGGGGAATTTCAGGGCTTTAAATGCTTCTTTGCCTTCTTCTAGATGATCGTGCATAAATCCATAAATCTCAAGCAAGATATGCTGAAACTGATAGTAGTCCTCATCACTGAAGGTTTTAGAACTGTGCCAATCGACCACCACTTTGAAATGTTTTAAGACAGATTTGATGCTGGGTTTGGTGGCGATGCCAAGTGCTTTTTCTATATCCAACTGCACGTTTTCGACGAGAGGCACTGAGGAACCAACTAAAATTGCATGAGTGATATCACACATTTCTGGTGGCGAGCACAGATTGCAATGATCTCCCTTCCAAACTAAGGATCCTGGGTAATTTGGAGGTCTTTCCTTACACACGGGAATCCATTTTATTTTCTTCAGCACGGACTTTGTTTCAGACGAGTGAAGCAGCGTGTGGTTTTTGTTCAAAATCGTCAAAAGGGTTCTTGCTTTTCTTATCAGTAAATCACGATCGGTGTTAGAATCGGCATGCAAACCTTCAATTTTATTTGCCACTCTCATAATATCACTTTCATCCAGACTGGCATCATTTTTTAAGCCTATTTGTCTCAGAGAATGAAGAATATCTGAAGACGTAAAAGTAACAGGGGGGAAGCACATCTCCTCCTCAGCATAAAACAAACTTTGCAGGAGTTCTACCTCGGGATCAAAGAGTTCATTTGCTGACATTATTGTCTCCTGGGAAATCTTAATGAACTTTAGTGACGTCAGCCAATCTATCACATCTGGATTCTCATTTTTCAGAAAAGTCAGATTTTCCAAAACCCACTGCATTATCTGTGTTGTCTCATCGTAGGAATAAAAATCACTCTTTATATCTTCGATAACAAACTGCAAGCAATCTGTGCTCTTTATCTGTTCTACTTTCAGCAGGTTAGCTAAGCGAATAGTAGCTTCATCACTGCTGTCAATTATCGGAACAGAAAATCTTAGGTCAGGAGGAATTTTGGCAGTGTGGTGTAGGACCTTACTGCCTTTTAGCCCAGTAAAAACAGGACCACTTTCTTCAGATGATTTTTCTACTTTTTTAAAAATCTGTAATTCCTGAATAATTTTTCTCTCTTTTTCAGTTGCATCAGTTAAACTGGCTAAGAACGCCCTAAGAGCATCTTTATGTGTTGGGGGGAATGATGCGACCTGATTACATAGTTTATGTAAGGACATCTTTTCCATTATCTGTAAAAGCGCACTTGGTAACGGTGGATGGACGTACTTTTTGATAAGTGGATGCTGGATAGAAATATCCAGCTTCTTCAGTACAACTCCACCAACTTTCTCAACAATATCAGCTAAATATTCTGGGAGCTGAGTCTCAGATTCATCTTCCAGAATGATAGGTGATGGATTCCTAAATCTAACCAGTTCCACCAACGTTTGGTTTTCCTCCAGCACTGTCTTGGGGATAAGCGGCATGTCGTCAAACAAACTCAAGTCATCAGAAAAATGTATATACAGGTTCTTCCAGATCATCTTAAGCCAGGAAACAGACGGATGATTTTTGTCTTCCAAACCTGGATACCACTGCACCACCATGTCTCTGCCAGGCCACACGGTATTCATAACTTCTTTAACAAGACGGGCAAACTTTTCTGGGTTCAGAAGCTGCAGTTGAGTGCATGGCCTTCCTGAAATCACAGCACAAGGGTAAAGCCATAAGAATCACAGTGTAGACTTACATAACGAAGTGCGTTTGGTTTTCAGGGGTGGGGTTAAAAGAAAACAAAACAGAAGTCTATGCCCTGTCTTTTCTTTTTGTAGAAAAAACCTTCTTGTTAACTGGAGCAGTAGATACCAGCTCCTCTTGATTTTAGGAGTTAACTAAAAACAAATACATTCCATAGTAGTATAAAAATGAAAACAAATTCAAAATTATCAATGTGTTATTGTATTTGTTAGTATCACACGCCAGTGTTCTCAGGCATATGTAGCAACTATGGATTTAGCATCAATGTAGAAACTTCATATGAGCTTTACAGTACTTAGTTGCCTTAGAGTAAATAAGAGCCTAATCCACTCTTTTAATATAATTGAAAAGATTCAAATGGATTTTAAAGATTTCAAATGGATTTTAAAGATTATTAGATACAGCAAAGAGCAGCCCAGGTACAGATGGTCTCACACCAAAACTGACAAGCCGCACAACTCAGTCATGCAAGAAGTGCTGAAACTAAGGTTATGTTTAAAAAATACAGAATGTCCAAGGGTAAGAAAATAGAAGAGAACACAAAAATAACTCCCAACAACACCCATAACAATTACAGAGATGGAAACAAGACATCTCTTTGAATTTCAGCTCTTTCTTCCATCTAGATAGCAGTGCCACTTTGTTAAAAGCAACACAGAATCATAGAATCATTCAGGTTGGAAAAGAACCCTGGGGATCATCGAGTCCAAACATCAACCCTACTCTACAAGTTCACCCTTAAACCATATCCCCCAACACTACATCTAAGCCACTTGTAAACACATCGAAGGATGGGCACTCACCCACCACCCTGGGCAGCCCAGTCCAGTGCCTGAACACTCTCTCCGGGAAGAATTTCTTCCTAATGTCTAATCTAAACCTACCTTGTTGAAGCTTGAAGCCCTTCCCTCTGGTTCTGTTACTAATGATCTGTGAGAAGAGACCAGCAACAACATCTCTACCAAGTCTTTTCAGATAGCTGTAAGAGAGCAATGAGGTCTCCCCTCAGCCTCCTCTTCCTCAAACTAAACAGACACAACTCTCTCAGTCTGTCATCAGATTTATTCTCCAGGCCCTTCCCAGCTTCATTGCCCTCCTCTGTACTTGCTCCAGCACCTCGCTGTCTCCCTTGTACTGAGGTGCCCAAAACTGGACACAGCACTCAAGGTGTGGCCTCACGAGTGCAACAGTGCAAATACATTATTGACTGTCTCTGCTCTGCTAGAAATCAGCAGTTAAGACATCTTTCAGACTATCACAGACTATTCTGTAGTAGTCTGAATATTACTATTTTCAGACTTAACAGAGCCAAGCAGTGTTAGTTCTATGGAAAGAAAACACAGCAGCCTTGCAAAAGTGAGAAATACTTGTGCATCAGACCAGCAATATAAGAATCTCTTCAAAAGCTAAGCCTAAGTCACATTAAGTGAGCAGAGAACTACAGAAAATCTATATGTGTTCTCTTAAAATACTGGAAATGTTCCTGCACAGGAGTTTTGCTAGTGTGTAAATAAATCAATGAAAACAATTATCATCTCCATGTAATACAACTCTGAGGTCTACTTGATCAAACTGCATTTTCCCCTCAACTATTTAGAACTCGGTCTTTCAGCAGCTCTGTTTGGAAACTGTTTACGAGAAATCTGTGATAATGAGAACAGCGAATCATCAAACTCACGCAAACATCAAGCTTCAATCCAAACCAGCACACCTTCAGTTAATAACCATACCTGAAAATCCCCAGAGAAGCTGTTGGGCTAGAATATAATCAAATCCATGTTTAGAAAACATCCTGAGTTACACATTGATGCACTAAATCATAAATGGTCATTAAGCAGACAGATGCAGTACCACATTTGCGGTGAGAAAAAGTGGTTGTATTTGTAGAACAGAGTGAAAGAAAATTGCAAACCATCTTGTTAAGGTTTTCAAGCACATCTTCTCAAAGAAATAACAGAAGAAAGATTCTGTTTCTGCAAATGTACCAGGAATCTCTCTGATATCACAACAATGTTTTTAAACTGCAAGAGGACAGATTTAGATCAAAGAGCAGGAGAACAATTCTTCACTCTTGAGGGTGCTGAGGCATTGAACTAGGTTGCCTGGAGAAGTTGTGTATGCTTACCTTTGGAAGTGTTTCAAGGTCAGGACTAAATGGGGCTTTGAGCAACCTAGTCTAGTGAAAGGTGTCTTTTCCATGTCAGGGAGAACGGAACTAGATGATCTTTAACTTCCCTTGCAACCCAAACAGTTATATGATTCTATGATCTAGGTGATCACAGAATCACACAGAATCACCCATTAGGGATTGGAAGGGACCTAAAAAGATCATCCAGTCCAATCCCCCTGCCACAGCAGGATTACTTAGATCAAGTCCCACAGGAACATGGCCAGACAGGATTTAAATGTCTCCACAGAAGAAAAGTCCACAACTCCCCTGGGCAGCTCATTCCAGCGCTCTGTCACCCTCACTGGGAAGAAGTTCCTTCTCATATTGATGTGGAACTGCCTATGGTCCAGCTCACACCCATTGCTCCTTGTGCTTTCATTAGATGCCACTGAGAAAAGCTTGGCTCCATCCTCCTGACACCCACTCTTCACATATTTATCAACATTCATGGGGTCACCTCTCAGTCTCCTTTTTTCCAAGCTCAAGAAACCCAGCTCCCTCAGCCTTTCCTCACCAGGGAGATGCTCCACACCCTTCATCATCTTTGTGGCTCTGTGCTGGGCTCTCTCCAGCAGTTTTGTGTCCTTCTGGAATTGAGGGGCCCTCAACTGGACACAACATTCTAGATGTGGTCTCACCAGGGCAGAATAGCGGGCAAGGAGAACCTCTCCATCTACCAACCAAAACCCCTTCTAATCCACCCCAGAATGCCACTGGCCTTCTTAGCCACAAGGGCCCACTGCTGACTCATGGACATCCTGCTGGTCACCAGGACCCAGGTCTCTTTCTCTTACACTGCTCTCCAACAGGTCAATCCCCAATCTATATTGGTACCTGGAGTTGTTCTTTCCTGCTCATTCTCCAGCCTGTCTAGGTCATCCTTGAATGGTAGCACAGCCTGATGTCATCTCCAGTTCAAACAACAGAGTAATCTACATCTTTAGTGTTTTTTTAGATAACCAACATATTGATGTGAACTCTCTTTCAAAGGAGATAATACTTTAAACCATTAGAAATCAGTTTGAGTACATGTGTGCATACATTACCTCGGCTTTTGGCAGCTTCTTTCAAAGCAGCAAGAATCTCAGGCTTCAGGTCATCAGAAAGCAGCCTTCCATCCAAGCCAGGAAAGAGTGATCTAGCACACCAAAGAAAAAAACAAATTAAAAAGAAAATCCAAAACGCACCTTAGCAAACATTTAATTTATTTTTGCTGCTGCACAGACTTAAAATAAGTCACATGCAAAGCAATCATGAGTGCAGAATCACGGAATAATCCTGGCAGGAAAGGACCTCCAGGATCATCAAGTCCAGCCCTCAGCCCCACCACCTTGGGCAGCACAGTCCACTGCCTGACCACTCCTTCCATGAATAATTTCTTTCTGATGTCTACTGTAACCCTACCCTATTCAAGTTTGAAGCCTTTCCCTCTGGTTCTGTCTCTAATCACCTGTGAGAAGAGACCAGCACCAACATCTCTACAATGTCCTTTCAGATAGTTGTAGATAGGTCTCCCCTCAGCCTCCTCTTCCTCAAACCAAACAGCCCCAACTCTCTCAGTCTCTCCTCATCAGATTTATTCTCCAGGCCCTTCCCCAGCTTCACTGCCCTCCTCTGCACTTGCTTCAGCACCTCGATGTCTCCCTTGTACTGAGGTGCCCAAAACTGGACCCAACACTCAAGGTGCAGCCTCCCCAGTGCTAAGTACAGGGAGACAATCACCTCCCTCCTCCTGCTGGACAGTTTCTGACACAGGCCAGGATGCCACTGGCCCTCTTGGCCACTTGGGCACCCTGCTGGCTCATATTCAGCCACCTGTCAATTAGAAGTCCCAGGTCCCTGAAGAGCCAAACTCTTTAAGCTGAATGTGTTTTAGAACATCTAACATGTCACCATATTTATTAGAACTGTGTCCAGTTCTGCTTAATACTTAATACATTTTTCAAGGATCTAGATAAGGGGATCATGTGCAGCCTCACTAAGTTGGCAAACAACACATAGTTGGGTGGGAGCATTGCTCTTCTTGAGGGTAGGGAGGCTCTACGAAGGCTAGATCAATGGGCCAAGGACAATTGTATGATCTTCAATAAGGTCAAGCACCAGGCCCTATATTGAGGTCACAGCAACCCCACATGTAACACTACAGGCTTCAAGAAGAGTGGCTGCACTCTGGAAAAGAATCTGGGGGCACTGGTCAATGGCTGACTGAACATGAGCCAGCAGGGTGCTCAGATTGTCCATCAGCAAATGGCACCCTGGCTTGTTTGAGAAAGCATGGCAAGCAGGAGAGGGAAGTGACTGTGCCCCTGTACTCAGCACTGGTGAGGCCACACCTTAAGTACTGGGTTCAGTTTTGAGCCCCTCCACAAGGACACTGAGGTGCTGAAGGTGGTCCAAGGAAGGACAAAAAGGCTGTGAGGACTGGCTGACTTCTTCACTAAAAAGACTAAAAGGCACGAGAATGAGATGCTCAAAGAAGTCGTACAATCACCATCCCTGGGGCTACTTAAAAAAGATCTGGAGGTATGATAATTAAGGTAATGATTTAGTGTTGGACTTGGTACTGCTTGGTTGGCCTCTATAACCTTAAAGGTCTTTTCCAACCCAAGTGATTTTATGATTCTGTGCCTGGTACAACATCTTTATGGATCAGTTTTAGAAGACTAACCAAACTAAGTCCATTCACGGAACATGAACTGAGTAAGATACATTGGTATGATCTTATGACTAGTCTGTAGCAGGGCTGGAATTTTTTAGTCTCATCCCTGGAAGGTTGTCTGTATTAGTGTACCGGCACAACTTCTGAAAGGAGACAGAATAGGAAAAGATAAATCATCTCACATCAGATGCTAGAGTCGTATTTTATTATATTTTTCAAGAAGACACTAGAATCACAGGTGCTGAGTAGCAATAATTCACAGAATCACAAAATGTTAGGGATTGAAAGGCACCTCAAAAGATCATGCAGTCCACCCCCCCTGCAACAGCAGGATTGCCTAGACCAAGTCACACAGGAACAGTTCGGATGGGTTTTAAACATCTCCAGAGAAGGAGACTCCACAACCCCCCTGGGCAGCCCATTTCAATGCTCTGTCACCCTCATACTGAAGTTCCTTCTCATACTGATGTGGAACCTCCTCTGTTCCAGCTCACACCCACTGCCCTTTGTCCTATCATTGGATGACACTGAGCAGAGCCTGGCTCCATCCTACTGACAGCCGCCCTTTCCATATTTATCAACATGAATGGGGTCACCCCTCATTCTCCTTTTTTCCAAGCTCAAGAAACTCAGACTTTCCTCATTAGGAAGATATTCCACTCCATCATCTTGGTGGCTCTGCTCTGGACTCTCTCAGGCAGTTGTGTGTCCTTCTGGAATGGAGGGGCCAGAACTGGATACAACATTCCAGAGGTAGTCTCACCAGGGCAGAGTAGAAGGGGAGAAGAACCTCTCTCCATCTACTAACCACTCCTGTTCTAATCCACCCCAGGATGCCATTTGCCTTCTTGGCCACAAAGGCCCATTGCTGGCTCATCTTGTTGACCACCAGGAACCCCAAATAGAAAGGCTATGGGTTTAAAATAGAAAAGAAAAAGAACAGCAGCATACTCAGAAAAAACTAACTCCTCTCCAGCATGCAACTGCTCTTCTTGCAGATGGGCTGCCTATCCATACATACAAACCACAATTTACATTAGCACCTTACTTGGACCACTTCTTTTTTTTAATAATACCTGTGTTGGCACACTCCAACACACTTCTACTTGCCTTAAAACAGCCCATAGGACAGTAAATGCACCAAACATATGCAAAGTGTCATATTCTTTCAAATTGCAATCTCAAAATTAGTGGAACAGAGAAAAAGTAGGAGGGGTGGTTGTAAACATAGACATAAGTAACGCTTCATAAGACAGAACAGCTACAGATGAGACATCTAGTGTGTCTGAAAGAGTACAATGAGCACCCCATAATAGACTTCATAGAATAACAGAATAGAATCACAGAATCATTCAGGTTGGAAAAGACCCTTGGGATCATCCAGTCCAACCATCAACTCTCTCAATCCGATCCCCCAACACTGCATCTAGTCAATTTTTAAACACAGCCCAGGATGGAGACTCAACCACCACCATGGGCAGCCCAGTCCACTGCCTGACCACTCTCTCAGGGAAGAATTTTTCTGCCCTGTTGAAGCTTGAAGCCCTTCCCTGTGGTTCTGTCACTAATGACCTGTGAGAAGAGACCAGCACCAACATCTCTACA
>JAOXOE010000001.1:103819437-103829684 GCA_028565055.1 Phoeniculus purpureus | reverse complement strand
TCACTGGGAAGAAGTTCCTTCTCATATTTATGTGGAACCTCCTCTGTTCCAGCTCACACCCATTGCCCCTTGTCCTGTCATTGAATGCCTCTGAGCAGAGCCTGGCTCCATCCTCCTTACACCCACCTTTTCTGTGTTTATCAACATTAATGGGATCACCCCTCAGTCTCCTTTTCTCCAAGCTCAAGAGACACAGCTCCCTCAGCCTTTCTTCATCAGGGAGGTGTTCCACTCCCTTCATCTTTGTGGCTCTGTGCTGGACCCTCTCCAGCAGTGCTGTCCTTCTTGAACTGTAGGGCCCAAACTTGACACAAGATTCCAGTGGAATTCTTGTGGTCTCATCAGGGCAGAGTAGAGGGGGAGGACAACCTCTCTCCATCTGCTAATCACCTCCTCTTCTAATCCACACCAGGATACCATTGGCCCTCTTGGCTACAAAGGCATTTTGCTGGCTCATGGTCATCCTGCTGGCCACCAGGACCCCCAGGTCCCTTTCTCCTACTTTGCTCTCCAACAGGTCAGTCCCCAACCTATCTTTGTCCCTGGGGTTGTTCTTGCTCAGATGCCAGCATCTACACTGCCCTCGTTATAGTTCATTCAGTATCTCTCTGCCCAGCTCTCCAGCCTGTCCAGGTCCCGCTGTATGGCAGCACAGCCTGCTGGGGTGTCGGCCACTCGTTACAGCCTTGTGTCATCAGCAGACTTGCTGACAGTGCAATTCTAATCTCTCATCCAATCCATTTATGAATATGTTGAATAGTACTGGTCCCAGTACTGACCCTTGGAAGACTCCACTAGATCCAGGCCTCCAACTAGACTCTGTCCCACTGAGCACTACTCTGTGGCTTCTGTCCTGGACCCACTTCATGATCCATCTTACTACCCTATCGTCCAGACCACACTGCCTGAGTTTGGCTGAGAAGATTCTGTGGGAGACTCTGTCAAATGCTTTACTGAAGTCAAGATAGTCACATCCACTGTTTTGCCATCATCTATCCACCTGGCTATGCCCTCTTAAAAGGCTATCAGGTTGGTAAAGCATGACTTCCTTTTGGTGAAGCCATGCTGACTGTCTCTAATAACCCTTGTCCTTGATGTGCCTAGAGACATCATCAAGCACAAGTTGTTCCATCACCTTTCCTGGAGGTGAGGCTGACCGGTCTGTAGTTACTCAAGTCCTTCTTCTTACCCTTTTTGAAGATTGGAAAAGATTTTATTCCATTTATTTAGCCGAGTTGCATAATTACAAATGTTAATATAGTAAAATTAATTTACCAACTTACATAAACTCAGTTTCTGAATAAACACTTGTAGCAGTTGGAGCAGCAATCTATTTTTCTTATGTTGAATAAATCGGTCATAGGAGATGTAATGCTGGGTGTAATTGCATTTTTATTACCCAAGCATTATCCAGCTCTGAAATGTCTGTGCAGTACAGAACCAGAGACAGAATTTGATCCTTTCCAAACAAGGAAACAAAGTTGGAACTGAGTCTAGTTTTTTCCTATTTTAATTAATACCTTTATTTAAGAAGGTTGAAGGCAGAGAAAAGTATTTTCAGGAGGGTTTGTATGGATAGGACATGGAACAATGGGTTCAAGCTGGGAAAGCTTTAGGCTGGATATTAGAAAAAAGTTCTTCAATGTGGGGGTGGTTGATGGCTGGAATGGGCTGCCCGGGGAGATGGTGGGGTCCTCATCCCTGGAGTCATTTAAGATCAGGCTTGATGAGGTTCTGTGTTGTCCCTGTGTAGGGAGGTTGAACTTGATGACCTCTAGAGGTCCCTTCCCGCCTAGAACATCCTATGATTCTACGATCAGGACCAAAGGAACCTGAACATGCCTTGACAATAAGCATCTTCAATATTAATCTTGTTTTATGAAAGAAATATTTATCAAAACATACACTTGCATCTTCTTGTATTAATTTGTTTACAAAACAGTTGTGTTCAAAGTGACCAACTACTTTCCTAGCTCATGGAGTATTACCTGTCTACTAGCCCTATCTGCAAAAGGGTGTTTTAGTCTGTATCCAGCCCTAAACCAAATGAGGCTAAGTTCTGTAACAGGAGTACTTGCTGTTGTTAAGGGCTCTGATTTTGACCAATGTCTTTGATAAAAAAAGACTCCACCGTCACCTAAGGAGTCAGATCAACCTTCTCTGGCTGAGCCCAGGAAATTGAGTCCTTGCAACAGAAAATGAGATGAGGTATTGGTAATTTTATTATACCAAGCACGTAGTTAGCTCCAAAATAGATATTGTAAGTCAAACAGAGAGTTTCATCAGATCCATTACCAATCCTGTTTTGCTGATTGCTCTTTAACAATCTCTACCCACAGCCCTATTATCTCAATGAAACAGTACGCTCTTGTTTGCAAAGCGAGTTCTTTAAATAGCAGTAGCTGCAAGAAGTATTGCAGTGAAAGCTGGATCTATAAAGCCATTAATTGAACTAGCTTTGGGGCACAACAAATGATGTCTTGATCTGAACTTGCCAAGGTCTTTCCCTGGGCTGATCCAGAAGTAGGAGGTAAGTGTCCTGTAAGTAAGCGCTCATCTGCATGGAAATGCTGCATCCTCTCTACTCTGAAGTTAATCATTACCAGTTCAAATCATCTCAGAGATAAATCAATTCCAATATTGACTGGAGAGATACAATTCCAATACGTCTTTTAAGACTCTTTTTATTCCACAAGCCCATAGACAGCTTGAGGGTCTGCTACCTGTGGGCAAACCATTGAGAGTGCGAGAGACCTAGAGCTACATCTGCATTTTTCCACTCTCAGTAGTCCCAGAGCAATGTGCATCCCTCTATGGGACTTTCTTGGTTCTGCACTAGAGCAGCAGGCCCCACTACAACAGCAGGTGAAAGAAGGAAAGGTTTTGTATCTTATTTTAGCAGGACAGACTGTTAGCACTAGCCATAGCAATGCTGTCAGACTTGCTTTATCCAGTCATTTCTCTATTTTCCTCATGTTTTGACAAGGCTGTAACACAGCCCAAGGATCATGGCCATAAGCAGAAAGCACGGTTCACTTTTGGGCTCTGCATATTGAAAGGATAAGTTTCTATAACTCATTACAAAACTCGTGACCGTAGAGGCAAAGCAGACTGCCTCACACCAGAAATATCCAGAAAGCAAGCCCAGAGGTAACGAGAAAGTCCATAGTAAAAGAAAAACCCATCCAAATCAACTGTCTGTTAAACTCACAGTCCACAAGGTAAAGTCCATTATTGGCAGCAGTCTGTCCACAAAGTGGGCAAATTCTGTTGAGACAGGCAGCATAGCTCTGTCTCTCTCCAAGATAGCCCTATAGCCTCAGGGGCCTCTACAAGCAGCCTGTCTCTTACACTGTGCTGCTGTGTGCTTCCTGCTGAAGCAAAACATCTGTCACCATTTAAATCAAAACTCCTGTTGCCATTGAATTCAGATTCTCTCTTAAGGTTGCCTGCCTGTGGGAAGGCAGCCAGGGAGTGTTTTCCTCCACACTCCCCCATGAGAATCTGGACATTGGCAGTCTCTCACAGGGAAAAGGTATCATCCACGTGTCAACTCAGTTCTTAGCACTTCAGCTCAACGGACATGTTCATAGCTGTCAGTATGGCTTTGAGAATGTTTTAGTCCTCACAAAGGACTCAGTCCTTCTACAGTCCTCTGAGAGAAACTGAAAGGCCTTTCCATGTTTTGTGGCCATTCTGGACTTTCTCTACTGGCTTTGTAGATAATAGAACCGCTTCCCTACATTTCAAGGACAAAATATTTTACAATTGCTGTGCCTAGGGTCTAAGAGATTGATACCACTCCAAAGTGGTCCTCCCGTCCAGATATTACATAGCACAGTGAGTCTTATGTAGGACAGAGCTGGAAGGGGCTGCCCAGGAGGGTTGTGCAGTCTCCTTCTCTAGAGACGTTTAAAACCCACCTGGACACGTTCCTGTGCGACTTAATCTAGGGGATCCTGCTGTGTCAGGGGGATTGGACTAGGTGATCTTTCAAGGTCCCTTCCAATCCCTAATGTTCTGTGATTCTGTGAAGAACTGAAGAATCCTCAAGATTTTAAAGGCATCAGTATGGGTGTCTTCATCGTTAGACTGTAGACAGGGAGCTCATGAAAGTGTCATTTTATGACCACGCAGCATCAATAACAAAATGTGAGCAATTCTTGCGTTTTCTCCTCAGACTGGAATGGGACACCTGCGTGTTACAAAAGAAGGCCTTCGTCTGGAAGGGGAATCAGAATTCTTATTCCCTCTGTACGCCAAAGAAATCCATTCTCGAGTGGTAAGCGGGTTATTTTTGTCAATAGTGCTAAAATAAAACGAATGCATTTACAGAGAGAAGTTTCCAGGTGAAGTCAAGGCATCTGTCACAAAAGTATATGCATGCACATGCATGTGCATGTGTGCATACGCACACATGCTGTTGCGTGCTCTGAAAGCATGGGGTTTAGGTCAATGTTCTGATGCCAAGGCAGAATTAACATTTTTATTTTAGAAATGTGATAAGTAATCAGAAAGGAATTAAAAAGATTGTTCTATGTAAGTAATGCTAAAATGTTAAGAGAGTGTAGTAGAGAGAGTTCAACGCAGAGCTATGAGGGTGATTGGGGGTCTGGAACAACTGCCTTATGAAGAGAGATGGAGAACATTGGGACTTTCGTGTTTGGACAAAAGAAGGCTCCGTGGGGAATTTAATCCCTGTCTGTGAATCCATGAGGGTTGGGTGCCAAGCAGAAAGGAATTCTCTCTTTTCAGTGGTGTCAGACAGGACAAGGGGTGATGGGTGCCAGCTGGAACACAGGAAGTTTCACCTCAATCTGAGGAAAAACTTCTTTTCAGTCAGGGTTATGAACTATTGGAAGGGATTGCCCAGGGAGGGTTAGGGTTAGGGTTAGGAGTCCCCTTCTCTGGAGATGTTTCAGCCCCAGCTGGATACGGTTTTGTGGAGCTGATGGAGGCTTTTTAGGTGGTGATGCTGTTCAGCTGTGTTTTTCATTATTTTTATCAATATTGTTTTTTAATGAAGCCTTCCCTGTGAAACTGCTTTTTCTTTTCTTTTATCCATTACAGAATAGTTTCAGTATCTCTAGAGTTAGTGGATCCTATGGGAAAAGTAACAAGTGTTCTGATAAATTCAGTTGTCATTTCTAGGACAATGGTGCTAGAAGTATTATATCTTTCTATATTTATATAACATCTAAAAGATCACAGAATCATGGAACATTAGGTATTGGAAGGAACCTCAAAAGATCATCCAGTCCGGTCTCCCTGCCACAGCAGGATCCCCTAGATCCAGTCACACAGGAGCAGGTTCAAGCGTGTT
This sequence comes from Phoeniculus purpureus, assembly GCA_028565055.1. Taxonomy (NCBI): domain Eukaryota; kingdom Metazoa; phylum Chordata; class Aves; order Bucerotiformes; family Phoeniculidae; genus Phoeniculus; species Phoeniculus purpureus. The sequence continues at coordinate 103,824,361 of JAOXOE010000001.1, read as the reverse complement.
TTAAATATCTCCAGAGAAGGAGACTCCTCAATCCCCCTGGGCAGCCCCTTTCAGTAGTAGAAAAAACTCTTACTTGTTGAAATTCCAGTGCTACATCTGTAGTTCCATTTTGTTTCTTATTATTTTCTGCCTCATAGGCAGCAGGAAAATTATTTATGTTCTTAAATGAATTTCCCTTGAGGCTGTTTATCCAATAAGACTTTTTAAGCAAAGCTAATACTTAAGAACTCCCTCTGTCCTTCTATCTTTATGCATCGTTAAGCCACCATTTGTGATTTTTACTACTCCTTTCAGCTCTTTATCATTGACTATAATGAGGATAATTTAATGTAATATTTAGTACAGTATAGGAAGAAAGAGGCGTGGGAGCATCTAATACAAGACTAGCTGTCTGATGACCCATCGTGATCATCATTAGCAACACGCCTTAATTGGAGCCTCTGTGCTACTGCATGTCTCTGCACCCTATGAACTGGTAATTCATCAGAGGTTTTTACTGTTTGTTTCTTTGCTTTTTAAAATACTGGAACCATCCTCAGGTGGATCAGAAGAGGGGTGGTTAGTAGATGGAGAGAGGTTCTCCTCCCCCTCTACTCTGCCCTGGTGAAACCGCATTTTGAGTGTTGTGTCTGGTTCTGGGCCCCTCAATTCCAGAAGGACACAGAACTGCTGGAGAGAGTCCAGCACAGAGCCACAAAGATGATGAAAAGAGAGGAACATCCCCCGACGAGAAAAAGCTGAGGGAGCTGGGTCTCTTGAGCTTGGAGAAAGACTAAGACGTGACCCCATTAATGTGTGGAGTCTCCTTCTCTGGAGTTGTTTAAAACCCACCTGGATATGTCCCTGTGCAACTTGGTCTAGGTCATCCTGCTCTGGCAGGGGGATGGGAGTAGATGATCTTTGAGGTCCCATCCAATCTCTAATGTTCTGTGATTCTGTGATATATGGAAAGGGCGGGTGTCAGGAGGATGCAGCCAGGCTCTGCTCAGTGGCATCCAGTGATAGGACAAGGGGCAATGGGTGTCAGCAGGAACAGAGGAGCTTCAACATCGATCTAAGAAGGAACTTCTTCCCAATGAGGGTGACAGAGCACTGGAAGGGGCTGCCCAGGGGAGTTGTGGAGTCTCCTTCTCTGGAGACATTTAAAGGCCGCCTGGACATGTTCCTGTGCGACTGGACCTAGGTTGTCCTGCTGTGGTAGGGGGATTGGACTAGATGATCTTTCGAGAACATGTTCCTGTGCACTTTTGCTTGTTCCAGAGAAAGACTGACTCAGAGATGACTTTGCTACAACTTTAAAGCTGTAGTAAACTCAGAGAAAGGAATTATTTTGGTAATAACAAAGACTTGACCGCCCCACCACAAGAACATCAGGCACAGAGTTTGGGTTCCTACAGAGTTTAGCAACTCCCAGGTGTTTTGCTTGTTACCCCAAAGCAAACCTGTGACTCCTGACTCCTGCAGTGGTTTTGGGAGAAGACAAACTTAAACACCGGAACCCTTCAGAAACAGTTGAGTTGTTGCAGCTGAGTTCATAAATACGTGGTGTGGTGCTCACAAGTGCTGGGCACTAAGTGGCCCTTGCTTAGTTGCCGTTCTTAAAAAGAAAGGATTTTTAAAATCACAGCAGCAATTTCAGCTGGTAAGGACATGCGCAAGGAATCCATGGGAACTACTGAAATTAATAGAGAAGTGTGAGGGATTCCAGGCTGTTGGACAAAGACAAACCAAAAGGTTGAGCAAATGTTAGTTCTGTTTTTCTCTCCCCACTTTAAGTCCAAGGATGACAGGAAGCTTTTACAGCTTTCCAGATGTATGTCCTGCGGGCTTCTGCAAAAGCATTGCTTGTTTAACAGTCCCTGGTGATCCGAGAGTGCACGGGACACTGCTCTAATAGAGGCCCCCTCTCGTCTTCTACCAAGCAATTAATGAAACTAATTTCTATCCTGGGCACTTCTCAGTCAGAAATGAGCTCTCTTGCTGACTCATCATGATCATCATAATGTCACTGTTTTGCTGCTGCATTCTCTGGCAGTTGGCATCTTCTCAACATCAATTAGTGTATAAGACCAAATCCAATACTACAAATATATGAGGTTGTTCCTGTATCTAGCTTCTGAATTCTGCTGGTACTGACCCATGATAAAATGGAGTTACTCCTGCTCTAGCAGTTACATCTGCCCAGCCATTCTTCCTCTGTAGTCTGTCTGCTGCCTGCACGTGAATTTAAAGGTCCCTTCCAGCCCAACACATCTTATGATTCTATGGCTGGAGGTAGCTAAAAGTTCCACTGCAAAAAAACAAGTGGCAGTGGGTGTGAGCTGGAACGTAGGAGGTTCCATATTAACATGAGAAAGAACTTCTTCACGGTGAGGGTGGCAGAGCACTGGAAGGGGCTGCCTGGGGTGGTTGTGGAGTCTCCTTGTCTGGAGACGTTTAAAACCTACCTGGAAATGTTCCTGTGTGACTTGATCTAAGTGATCTTGCTCTATCAGGGGGATTGGACTGGATGATCTTTCGAGGTTCCTTCCAATCCCTCATCTTCTGTGGTTCTGTGAAGTAGTAGATGCTGTCTCTTAAAATGCCTGCCAAAGGATCTCTCTAGCGAGAGAAGAAATTTGTGAAAGCTGTTCCTGTGTGACTTGGTCTAGGTGATCCTGCTGTGGCAGGGGGTTGGACTAGATGATCTTTTGAGGTCCCTTCCAGTCCCTGATGTTCTGTGAGTGCTACCTGCTGCACTCGGAGCTGCTCTTTCCAAGGCAGGCTAGAGCAGCACTAATTCAGGTCACCCTTGGCAGGAGTTGTAATTAGTGTTGCACAGTGTTGAATAAAAGGGTAAGGGTTAGTTAGCAGAAGTACACTTTTACCAGGGAAGGCTAATGATTAGCCCACAAATTAATCGAAGCAGGTGTAAGTCAACCATGAACCAATAAACTGAGATGATGATAGCACCAAGGAGAGAAATCGGCTGAGCAGAATCGATCAGCACGTGGGATTTAACTATGCTTTCAAGCCTAGGAAATACCTAACAAAGCAAACCCCAAAGCTACCCAAATTGAGTTAGCACAGTCTTTTGGTGTTTTCTGCCCTCTGCAAAGTGCCTTAAAGGCCAATCATGGGACATTTTATACTTTAATACGAAAGAGAAGTGTTGATTTTACTTCTGCTATCGACCACGTTTCCAGCCCCTCTGTTAATGTCACTGAAGCAGAAGGAGGGGGAAGGTACCATTGGCACACAAAACATGAGCAGGGAGAGGGAACAGGATATTCAGTGCAGGAGTGTCCCACTCAAGCATCACCTGTCTGCTTGGCATTCACGCCACAAGGGAGCACTTTTGCAGCTTCCTGTGGCAGCAGAGGAAGTTGAAAATCAGTAGTCATCCCAGCCAAAGCTTTAAAGGAGCAGAATTACCTGTTTTGAACGCAGACCAAATTATCCTGTGTACTTCTAAAGCTCCAGTCACAAAGGCAAATTTGAGCATATAATTATTGACATGGCATGGGAGGTTCCAGCCAAGGCCAGGGGACCGGGCATCAACCACAGCATGAGCTATGCCTTGCCTCCCTCCATTCTTGTTGCACGTAATCGATGGCAATGAATCATAGTCACCTTTAATTACAGGGATTTTTTGGGGGGTAGCAGAACTAACAATAATTCCCATACCGCAATTAAATCTTGAATCACTCATTCCTGCTGTTGTTTATTTCTAATTCAACACCCGATTACAGTTTGTCTCCACACTTAGGAACGTTGAAATTCAGGGGTTGTTTTTCCCTGCAAACCCTTTTTTATCAACTTTCTTTAGCCTTTTTTTGGCTACACTAGCCCTGGTCTATACTAGACACCCACACACAGTTTGCTCAATGGGACCCAGACAGATTATTCTATGTTGAGGGAAAAGGGGGAAAAGGTAGGGTCAGTATCTCAGACACGAAAAATGTCCTTCACACCAAATGTTCTAACAATCACTGCTCAGCAGCAGCAAGCATTATGAGCAGACATTGCTTATTAATAACAAGATCCCCACTACATGAAAGAGGACAACACTAAAAAGAGAAATGAAGGCTGGAGGATAACAAGTGAATCTGTTTGGACAAGGAGTGAAATGGTCGTGGAAGATGGAGAGGAAATCAAAGCCAGTTTGAAGTTTTTAATTGATAGCCTTATGCTGATTACACTTACGAGTGTAGCTGAGCATATTCATGTATTGCAAACACTAGATGGTCCTGCTGTGGCAGGGGGATTGGACCAGATGATCTTTCGAGGTCCCTTCCAATCCCTAACGATTCTACGGTTCTGTGAAATGTCCCAGTTTAATGGCTGTGGACTGATCGCTACCTTGTGCTTGTTTTTTTAGAGGTGAAGTTGATCCTCCTCGCACAGGAGGCTGTGAATCCAGATTTTTGGATCTCCCGTGATAAAGGGACACTGTCAATGTCACATTTGCTGAATTAAAAAAGATAGGGAGTGTTGCTGCAGCTACCATGGAACATTGCTGGGGAACACAAAGACCTGACTGTGATGCTTTGTTTTAGTCCACCAATGGCTCCTGACAAGCCAAGCAAAGAACAGGCACAAGCAAACCCAGCCAGGAGAGCCTGAAGTCCCTCCTCCAGAATCTGTTGCCTTAAAGGCTGGTGGGGGAGAGGCTGCAAGATGTCTGAGTCTGCCACCAATTCCATTGGCTCATCGATGGAGCTGAGGCTCCTGTCTGGGAAGAACTGAACTGTGCTGAGCTAGGCACGACGTTATTTCTCTGGTGAAGCATGAAAGGAATGAAGAGGGCTTAGTGTCTAATATTACCTTGGACTGACTTAGTCTCCAAAAGTGGCTGAATGCTTCTAGCTACTAGTCACGATTGGTGCTGTGTGGAGCTGTGTAGTCACTCTGCAATTTCCCTCTTGCGGCTGGGTAAGAAACA
>JAOXOE010000001.1:103798050-103812752 GCA_028565055.1 Phoeniculus purpureus | reverse complement strand
GGTCTGGGTGATCCTGCTGTGGCAGGGGGATTGGACTGGATGATCTTTCAAGGTCCCTTCCAATCCCTAATGATTCTGTGCTTCTGTGATGCCCACACCTGTAACCTTGAATATTAGTTCTAGATTCTTCAGGAATGTTTTGAATCACACCGGCTACACAGTGCTATGAGTTTTGGCTGATGCTTCATGTTTTGTCAGCTGCTCCTGTGCCACCAATATTAATGACAGGCTTGCACAGAAATGAAAGGCTGTAGCAGTTCAGACAAACATTTTCCATCAGCTTTTTCCTACTGCCTTTACAACCTCGCGCTGGGGAAGAAGGGAAGTAGATCAAGAATGTCTCATTTGTAGATGGATAGGGTTGGCCCTTACTCCTCATCTGTCTAGCACAGAAGAAATCTTATGCCAGAAGCATCTTGTATCCCAGAGCTGTCCCCCAGCAGTTATGAATTGCTGGTATCTTGTATTGGAGAGTTCAGAATCCTCTATTGCTGCACCACTTGTCTCCTATGATTCAGTGCATCGCAAGTGATGGCTTTGTCCCCTGAAAACAATATGGTGAAAAAGAAACAGGTGAGAGGATAAAAAGAGATCCCTTATATAGCACTTCTTTTCCACCTTCCTCCTATTGCATAATTTTTTTTCCTTCAAGATCTGTTTTATTGATTAGACTTTATCATGGTGTGTGACAGCATCTATCTGGTGAGAGACGGCTCAACCTTTCTGCTTGAGTACCAAACCACTCAGGTCAAGCTTGTAACAACAGGATGCCAATGACCTGAACTGATGTTGCAGCCTTTAAAGACACAAGGAAAGCTTTTCCAGCTTTGCTTATAAATGAGGTGCCATCACAATACTTTTATAGCAAAATGCAAGTAGCTTAATTGCCTTAGAGCTTCATTTCTCCTTCACTGGAGATGTTTAAGACCTGCCTGGATGTGTTTCTGTGTGACTTGGTCTAGGTGATCCTGCTGTGGCAGGGGGCTTGGATTGGATGATCTTTCAAGGTCCCTTCCAATCCCTAATGATTCTATGAGTCTATGATTTCATCCTACCAGCTAGAATTGTAACCTGCAGGTGTTCCAATATATCTGGAAGGTCTTCAGAATTATTCTTGGGTTTCTTTCCTTCCATCCCACTGTGTCTTCTGCTTCAAAGAGCTGTTTTGTCCAGGACCTTTTCCTCAAGACATTCTTTTTCCTCTTGCAATCACATATTGGAAAGAAAGTGCTTCACTGTTTAATTCTGCTACTTCTCTGAGTGCAAGATGACTGGTTTTTTGAGTTTTGTTTTTCTGATAATCCTCCTGAGCATTTGGTTAGGAAAGTTATGCCCTTTGTTTGTTCTGCTACCCTTGCTGCTGACTTTTTCTCTGCAGGCAGTTTCTCAGCCACTGTACATCTTTCTAGTGCCAGTCATGTTCTTTGATGAAAGTTGAAGTACCTATCTGGTATCGAAGCATCTCTGTTGAGACCATTCACAGGCCACTGACGAGTGTGTGGAGAACTCTTGTGTATCATGTGTCCATTCTGGATTGCCATGCTTGGTGGGCCCTGGCCATTTACAAGCATCACTTCTGACAAAATTTACTCAGACAATTTTAAGATTCTAAACTAAATGCTGACCAGCTATAAATTCTGTTTCCTGTAAGAACTGTGTGCACTCCCATGTCTGCACCTAAGTCTTTCTATTTAGCAGGGCCAGGGTAGAGCAATCTTTCCATGGATGTCTACATGAGACCCCTAATACAGGCCATCTCAACACCATCCTTCAGCTCAACAAAGTAGTGAAGTCAGGAGAAAGTTTAGGACACCCCCCAAGCCAGGCAGTGCACAGGTGAAACTGTCGTTTACTGGTTTCCATACACAGATGCTATGAGCAGGAGCTGCATGCCTCCTCCTTCTAAGCTGACAGACAGCTGCAGATGCTCGGCAAATGTTTCTGTCTTATCCTAGCCAGGTTTGTGACATAGTCATGGTCATTCTCACTGACGTCTTCCCAGGGGTTGCAACAGCCCCTTTGCTGTGGGATAGACAGCAAAATGTGGTACGTTAAGCCAGTCAGCCGAAGTTGATCCTCTTTCTACTGACAGTGGTAGAAGAGCTGACGTGAACACCCCTGCTGCTGCAAATGAAGAGTGACGAGGGTTAGTACCACATTTAGCTTTATTGAAATTGAACAAATACCTTTTTTTTTAATAAATCCTTTTACAGCAAGTGTAAAATTTTAATGTTTGATTCATCTTATGTTACAGGTTGTCTTCTTCTGTATAAGCAAAAATACCATCTTTTTCTTTTTTTATTAGTTTTATTTATTTTTTTTCATTTTCTACTTTAAAACATGTAGCAAGGATTTGAATAACGCAGATCCGGCACCAAAAGGTAACAGGTTCTGAAAATCACAGTACAGTTTTAAAATTCTTAGGTTGATTAATGATACTTAAAATGATAGCCACTTTGAGTAAAGATATAAATCAGAGGTCTGTAAACAAGTTGTGTTTACCTATAGAGCTATTGATTGCAGCTACAATGAGAGCAGTAATGGAAACTCAACGCTAAACTGAGCTACACCTCAGAGGAAACAAGTTCTTACTAAGTAGTGTGGTACAGAGTAGCACAATAGGTAAAATACAGTTTGGCACCTCAAGTTGCATGTAAAATCAGCAGAAATAAAACGAAGTAAGTGCACTGTCTTCCAACAAAAATAAACTGGAGAGTTTCACTGGTTTTGGAGTGTCAACTATCAAATAAATCACACGACACACAAGTTCAACCCCAAAATTACAATTCTAGTAAAGCAAATGAATATTAAAATGCACACCCACGGTAAAGTATAAATAGTTTTATTTTCCTCTCCCCTATCAGTAGAAATAATTTACAACCCACAAAAGGACTCCTTGGTGAAACCACTAACTACAGACATGGTCATGGAATGTAGCTCAGTAGACTAGTTTCAAAGAGAAAGGCAACATAATCCTGAAAAAGTTTGGTCCTCTTATAACTGTACTGCACTGTACTGTAGCCACCACAGTCTCTTGGCAGATGGGTTAGGAGAACTGCTGTGTTCTGATTCTCTTTTGTTTTGAAAGATCGTATCTCGGTGATAAAGCTGGGTAAAGTTTGGCCCCACTTACAGATGTTTGATCAATGCTGAATCTGGAAGAACAACACTGAGAGTACATAAGGGGAACCGCCTTTGACTGGTCTCGCAGCGTATTTTTTCATGCAATCGCTTTTCCTTCTATACTCCTTTTCCTTTTTCTTCATTTTTGCTTCAGTGTCTTGGCAGGGGGGAAAGAAACCTTAGTCCAAATGACAGAAAGACATTTCACTGTTTATTTACATGTGAAACACTTTGGCTAAGAAGTCCTGGAGAACCAGAGTCACCTATTTCTTGTGAATGTCCTCATGCCGTATAATTTTGTACGTAATCCAGTAAAAGATGTTGAAAATGAGGAAGGCGAGTGGGAACGCAGCACGGGATATTGTATCAATCCTTTTTGCACGGTCCACAAACTTCTTTTTGATGGAATCTGAATCCTTTGGAGGTACCGGAGGTGGGTTGGGTGGAGTAGCCTTGACTGCTGTGCCGTCTTTGACTTGGAGGCAGTGACCCATGCCATAGCCGCTGAAATTGAATCGACTGTCACGAGCAACTTCATCTTCCTGGGGGATAAAGAAGACACACAATCACCCGTCTACCAAGCACACCATATATGTGAGCAGATCAGGAGCACCCCTTCAAAGCACCTAAGCATATTAGCTGGTTAAGGAACGATACAAAGTCTGGGTTTCAAAGACAAACAAGCAATTAAACCTCACATACAAACACATGGAAATAAGGTGACTGCTGGTGTTTGTGAATTAGAGCTTTATTTTTTCTAGCTATAGCTAAATACATTCGCTGAGTAGCAAGCTGTATCCCAGCCCCATAGGGAAGAGATCTGACTCGACAGGTTTCTTATTGCTCTCCTTGATCTCGCTGTCAGGGAGAAATATGATCATGTTGGCAGCAGGGAGTCTTCTACAACCAAGTTGAGTTGAATGATCCAGAGATCAAGGAGCCCAAGCTCATGGCCATATGCATCCACTGCCCAGTCGAGCTGCAGGCTTGCATTTAGCCTGGAGAGGAGGAAACTCAGGGGGAACCATATCCCTCCCTATAACTACCTGAAGGGAAGTTATAGATGGGTGGGGGTTCAGCTGTTCTCCCAGGCAACTAGTTATTGGGCGGGTGGATAGCAGATTGAGAGAGGTTCTCTTCCCCCTCTGCTCTGCCCTGATGAGACTGCATCTAGAATATTGTGTCCAGTTACGGGCTTCTCAGTTCCAGCAGCACACAGAACTGCTGGAGAGAGTCCAGCACAGGGCCACAAAGATGATGAAGGGAGTGGAACACCTCCCTGATGAGGAAAGGCTGAGGGAGCTGGGTCTCTTTAGCTTGGTGAAAAGGAGGCTGAATTAATGAATATTGATAAATATGGAAAGGGTGGGTGTGAGGAGGATGGAGCCAGGCTCTGCTCAGTGGCATCTAATGATAGGGCAAGGAACAACAGGGGTAAACGGGAACACAGGAGGTTCCATATCAATATGAGAAGGAACTTCTTCCTGGTGAGGGTGACAGAGCACTGGAACAGGCTGCCCAGTGGGGTTGTGGAGTCTCCTCCAGAGATGTTTAAAACCTGTCTGGAAATGTTACTGTATGACTTGGTCTAGGTGATCCTGCTCTGGTGGGGAGATTAGACTGGATGATCTTTCAAGGTTCCTTCCAATCCCTAATCTTCTGTAATTCTGTGACAAGAGGGCAGAGCCTGAAACTGCACCAGGGGAGGGTTAGGTTGAATGTTAGGAAGCCCTCACAGAAACGATGATCAGACACTGGAATGGACTGCCCTGAACAGTGGTGGAGTCCCCATCCGTGGAGGTGTTTAAGGACAGACTGGATGTGGCCCTTAGTGCACAAGTCTAGGTGATATGGTGATGTTAGGTCATAGGCTGGACTTGATGATCTCAGAGGTGTTTTCCAGCCTCAATAATTCTGTGATTCTGTGATTCTGTTTCTGATCAACAAAACGAGGAAAGATCATGGTCCCCCCCACGCTCACAGAAACACTGGCAATCAGTACTTCAAAGTGCACTGGGCACCTGGATTTAGCGGTACCTGGGAGTTAGGTGATACAGCCCAAGCTAATACAGAGCCATCTTGCAGAGATTCAGTGTCTCTGTTGTCTGAGTGGGTACTGTTTATTTTTGGAGAGATAAGTAACTACTACTGAATACTATCACCATAATAACTGATGAATGGTTTATGACCGTTCTGGTAAATTCTCACTGCCGGTTTCCCCTGTCTGGTAGCACAATAATGCACAAGTTAGCAGCTACTGGCAGCCTTCCATGAAAGATTCAAAACCAACAAACAAGCAGCTCTAGTATTTTTCATTCCAACAGGGATGAATTGTAGGTCTGACAGCTTGCCCTAGTTAAAGACCTACTTTTGGCCAACAAATACTTCATTGTTGACTAAAATGACCACTTCTTGGGCTCAAGATGCTTACTCCCTCACAGGGAATACTCCCTCATATCTCTCACTAAACCGCAGCCCTCTGATCTTCACAGAGAATCAGAGACTGCAAGAAAAAACACCACTGCAGCAAGATATTGAATAAGGACTACATTTGCTGAACTTGGGAGTGGGGAGGGAGGATAATTTACACCTATTCAGAATGTAAATCACTGCTGCTTCACAGAAGTACTTCTTTCATTAATTGCTTTTTTTGTCTCACTTCAGCACTGGAATAAGAAATCTCACCAGACTTGCTCTCCTTACCTTGGAGCTGTCACAAATATGTGAATAAGCGGGACTCTGATCCCAGGCTGCTAAATATGAAAAAGCCACTCTGACCACATATGGCACTTCAGCCTATGGAAGCCAGCCAGCCAGTAAACAGTATTTTGGAGCCCCTGTCACTTCAGCCTGTTCTAATGTGCACCTGTGAGCAGGTGGGAAATTGTAGCATCACAAGGCTGTTTGAGCTCTTATGCAGGGTTTATATCCCTTTCATTTCAAAAGCTCAACATTATTAATGTGACCTTGTGGCCAATAAGGCAAATGGCATCCTGGGGTGGATTAGAAGGGGAGTGGTTACTAGATCCAGAGAGGTTCTCCTCCCCCTCTACTCTGCCCTGGTGAGACCATATCTGGAATATGGTGTCCAGTTCTAGGCCCCTCAGTTCCAGAAGGACACAAAGCTGCTGGAGAGAGCCCAGCGCAGAGCCACCAAGATGATGAAGGGAGTGGAACATCTCCCTGATGAGGAAAGGCTGAGGGAGATGGGTCTCTTGAGCTTGGAAAAAAGACCGAGGGGTGACCTCATTAATATTTATAAATATGTAAAGGGTGGGTGTCAGGAGGATGGAGCCAGGCTCTGCTCAGTGTCATCCAATGATAGGACAAGGGGCAATGGGTGTAAGCTGGAACAGAGGAAATTCCACATCGATATGAGAAGAAACTTCTTCACAGTGAGGACTATGGAGCACTGGAACAGGCTACCCAAAGAGGTTGTGGAGTCTCGTTCTCTGGAGATGTTTAAAACCCACCTGGGCATGTGTGCCTTGATCTAGGTGACCCTGCTCTGGCAGGAGGATTAGACTGGACAATCTTTCAAGGTCCCTTCCAATCCCTAATGTTCTGTGATTCTGTGTGATTCAGTGATTAAGAAAAAGAAGCATGGTCCTCTCCTTTTTCAGTTTTATTTATTGAAGGGTAGTTTGCAGTCCTCCTGTGAAAACACTGAAACCCTGCTTGCCGTAGTGACTATAAATATGTAGAGTATTTTAAAGACAAACCCACTGAGACCAGAGTTCTTCTATAAAGGCAAGGCTTCTCTTGCATGACTAAATAACACCACAAAGTCCCCCAATGATAGAGGGAGCTGCCTCCCTCGCAACACTTCCCCTTTGACTGAGTTTGAAGGATAAAACGCAAGCCCAGGACACAAGAGGTGATTAAAAAGGGTAACAGATTTCCAGCAGCTGTGTTGCCATATGTACTTCATTCATTTAGAAAAATAGTAATTTCTGTTGCTCCTCAGGGATCTAAGGGAGATTAAAAAAAAAAATGTGTACTGAGCTCCACACAGGACTTGGAGAGTCTTGACATCCGCAGTGCCCTGCTGGGTCACAGCTTTGTCACGAGCGGTTGAACAGTTGTCTTCAATGTCACAGCCCTGCTTTTGATGTTACACTCTCATCCCTCAAGCGGGTTGCCCTTTGGGATAGGGATGTTTCAATCGCATTCTTTCAGGGTTGCAGCACCCAACCTTTAGCTTTAAGGAGTCACTTGTTTCCCCATGGGATTTAGAACCCTCCTTTCCCCAGCACAGCCAGTTGGCTGCACCACTTCTTTCTCACAAAACCCAGAGGAAAGTGTGCCCAGTCCTCCTGCTAGTTTTTTGTTTAGGTCTGCAGTAGATGCTTATTTACCCTTGGATGCAAGAGGCACGGCATTCATCTGGGGTATGAGGAGCATGTGCTTGTTTCTTTCTCTGCCTATGCAGATTTGAATCTCCTTCTCAGTAAATCTCTGGATCGGTTTGTTTCCTATCCTCCAACATGGAGCTGTTTGCTGCTGACCAAAAAAGTCTCTGCTTATGTGGCTTTTTCTCCAACGTTTATGAGAAAACTTCTGTTTGTTTTTAAAGACTAGATAATTAAGAGAATAAAACTGTTTTTCTACTCCGCCTCTTGTTTCTCTGTTTAATATTACACTCTTACCAAAGCTTGATACTAGAGACAACTAAGTTGTAGTTATTGCAATTATCAAATTACCACTGGAAGTGAGCAAATCACAGTCCTTAAAGCCCCATCTGTGGCCCTGCAGGTGCTGCAGCTCCATGCCATTCTCAGCAGTTAAATCCCCTGAGAGCTGAAAGGGCTTTTCAACCTGGCATCTGCCTGCTCTCTGAGTGCTGCCAGCATCTGCAATCTCACAGGCAAGACCTGACCCCACCAGAGCTCTCCCACCTAACCAGTTACCATCTGAAAGACCTCCAGTGGGTCCTGTGTCTTCTCCAGATGTTTTGGTGTTATTTCATTTTTTGTTGTTGAAAATTCACAGCAAAACCTTGCAGGGGTCAAGACTCGTGTATCTGTGCTAGGAGGACACTTTTCTCACAAGACTGCAGCTGAGCTTGTTTCCTGTTGCCCCCCTCCCCCGCCCCGAGTCCTTAAACTTGTTCCACCCAGAATGAAGCACTGGGGACAGAAATACTTCATCCCTATTGTGGAAGAGAGCTGAAGGTCAACTCACCTTCACTGTCCATGCTTCTTGTGGGTTAGCTCACTCTGGCATGGACCATGCCAACAATCTTTCTTCCAGATGAACCTGCTCCACTGCATACTAATGTTCCAACACTGTTGTCATGAGCTATGTGGTGATAGCTGTCCTCAAGAACAATAAAATCCGTTATGTGTCTATAAATATTTGAAGGGTGGGTGTCAGGAGGATGGAGCCAGGCTCTTCTCAGTGTTCTCTACTGGTAGGATAAGGGGCAATGGGTGTAAGCTGGAACATAGGAGGTTCTATATAAATACGAGAAGGAACTTCACAGTGAGGGTGACAGCACTGGAACAGGCTTCCCAGGGAAGTTGTGGAGTTTCCTTCTCTGGAGATGTTTAAAACCCACCTGGATGTGTTCCTGTGTGACTTGGTCCAGGTGATCCTGCTGTAGCAGGAGGATTGGACTAGATGATCTTTCAAGGTCCCTTCCAATCCCTAATGATTCTATGATTCTATGATTTACTCTAGCAGTACAGATGTAGTTTAAAAATGGTCTCTCAAGCACCATCATCTTACGGAAATGCTACAATTTGACATTGCAGATTATCTTCCAACGTTCCTCACAGTGAAGGTGACAGAGCACTGGAACGGGCTGCCCAGTGGGGTTGTGGAGTCTCCTTCACCGGAGACATTTAATAAAACCCACCTGGATGTGTTCCTATGCAACTCGGTCTAGGTGATCCTGCTGTGGCAGGGGGATTGGACTGGATGATCTCTCGAGGTCCCTTCCAATCCCTAATGATTCTATGATTCTCTCACGTATGAAAGATTTTGGGTGAATGCAAAGAGAGAAAACCAAATTTAAGTCCTTTGACAAAGAGTACTCTGTTTTTTTTCCTGTCATGCTTGAAAATGTAAGATGAAGAATTTAACTCAACTTCTTTCCTTTAACTCAGTGGCTATTTCTTCCTTTAACCTAGAAGCTTGTTGAATATTGGGAAGCCTACCACGATATCTTCTGGTGGGGTGGCTGAGTGACTGATCACTCTCAAGGTCATACTCAGTTCATACCATCTGACAAGCCCTACCAGGGAGACACATCCACAGGCTGTCAATTTCTATTGTTCACCAGATTAGTCACTGGTTAAATAGTCCAGATGACTTTGCAAACATCTCTATCATTATTTTAATCAGATTACACTTAGCAGTCAACCATTTCTAAACCAGACAGACTCTTCTCACTTGCTTAAATCCCAGGCTATTTATGTTTTTACATTTGGTTTTAAAACCACAATCAAAGAGCAGCTGGAAGCCACTGGAGTGGCAGAATCCACTGCCATTGAAGTCATTGACTTTATCCTTCTAAAACGATGTGAAGTTAGTCTTGCATAATACATAGTCATAACTCAATCTGTCCTTGATAAAGACACAGGGAAATGGGTCACAAACCAGGATGAGAAACAGAAAAGAAATAAATAGCAAGATGAAGGTGATCTTTTGCTGGTTTCCTCTTGGATGGTCACATGCAGGAGTATTTTAGAATAATAACCCTTTGAAAACTACTTACACTTCCTGAGATTTGATCAAATTCTTTTTACAGATGCTTTTTCCACAGCATGGGTTTATGTGTATTGACTTACAGTGTCACAGTGAACATGCTTAGGTGCTGGCTCAAAACAATTTTCATCAAACAAAAACCACTCTTTTTTTCCAATTTTAATTTCCCTTCATGAATTTAGTAATTTTTTTGTGTTTTCCTAAGTAATGGCTTTAGATTCTCTTAGCTTTAAAGTGTGCGACATGTACATCAGGGCAGGGTGTATATTTCTGACACGGATTTCTTTCATCATCTTTCATCTTTGTAAAACTTTTATCACTACTCGATTGAATCTAGAATGTAATTCACATCTCCAGCTTCACCCCAAAGCAATGAGGAATTGGAACAATGCTAATCTAGTCCCTCCGATGACTCGCATGCACAGCTCTCTGTACAAGGCATTCTGAGCTTCTTTGTCCTGACCAGTTTTAAATGTCTATTGTCAGCACTGATTCAGTTTTAGCAACGTGGAGAACAAGAGAGAAGCTGGCTTCAAACAGTGAATTTCATTTACTCTCCAATCTGATATATTAATTTAATTTCATTGCTCTTTTTCCAACATATGGCAGGCAAGAGATTTAAAAAACTATCTGGTTTAATTAAATTTCAAGGACACAGGAGATTAATTTTAGGTGTAAGGTAGAGAACATCAGAAAAATTTTCCTCTTGGCCTTCATAAACACAAAGGTAGAAGCACAAACTAAACTCAGACTTGAATGCGAAATGGAATCAACAGGAATTAGAACCTCAAATACCTTTGGAGACAATTCTTTAATCATCTTTATGATTTTTAGATAGCTCTCAATTGCTTTACATAATCATAGAATCACAGAATTATTGAGGCTAGAAAAGACCTCTGAGATCATCCAGCCCAGCCTAGGACCTAATGTCACCACAATCAGCTAGACCAGGGCACTAAGGGCCACAGCCAGTCTGTGCTTAAACACCTCCAGAGGAGCAAGGAGGCTGAGGAAGGGCCTGGAGGGAAAGTCTGATGAGGAGAGGCTGTGGGAGCTGGGGGTGTTTAGCCTGGAGAAGAGGAGACTCAGGGAGGACCTTATCTCTATCTACAATTGCTGAAGGGAGGTTGTAGTCAGGTGGAGGTTGGGCTCTTCTCCCAGGCAAATAGTGACAGGATGAGAGTGCAGGGCCTGAAGCTGCACTAGGGTAGGGTTAGGTTGGATGTTAGGAAGCCCTTCCTCATGGAAGGGGTGATCAGACACTGGAATGGACTGCCTGGGGCAGTGATGGAGTCCCCACCCCTGGGGGTGTTTATGGACAGACTGGCTGTGGCCCTTAGTGCCCTGGTCTGGGTGATTGTGGTGATGTTAGGTCCTGGTCTGGGCTGGATGATCTCAGAGGTCTTTTCCAGCCTCAATAATTCTGTGATTCTGTGAGATGACTCTAACACAGCAAATATTCATGTTTCATGTGTCAATTGTATATACGAATTCCACTTTCTTAGGTGGGTGTATAAGGGGATATGGTTGAAATTCAGGTGAAATTTGGTAATAAAAAGCTCACTATCAAACTTCTCTGGTTTGTTGAACCCCGAAGAGCTCTAGCTGTCAGCTCACCTATGCCAGATGTCATCTTCACTCCTCCTTAACCCAGGCTTCAGAGGAGCAGAAGGTGATGTGAAATTGTCACTTGCTCATTTCGATCTTGCCCACGGTATAAATTAAACATCTCCCAGAATTTGGTCAAAGGATTGGATTTCATCTATATTTACCAAGATGTTTCACTGGAAACATAAGCAGACTCTGACCAATCCAGCTCCATGATGTTGCTCCATCAGGATCCACCACTCTGTGTTTGTAACTGTGGCATTCACCACTTTTCTACCTCTCTTAACACCAATTTTCCTGCTCAGTGAGATTTGTTTCTTTCTCTCACTTGGACACTCATGCCTTATCAAATCTAAACAAATCTGACCTTGTATTATAAATAGCACTGACATTTTAATTAATGGAAGAGAAATCGCTCGTTTTTCTGTCCAGTAAAGGTTTCCAATAGACAAATTCAGGTTTGATTTAGAAAGCTGAGTTTAATAAGAGCTCCTATCTCCTATAAACAGCAGAAGAATCTCTGAAGCATGAGTGATTTACTTACTCATTCTGTAAGAACAGCAAGTGAACTGTTGTTAATACAATAATGAAATGGTAGTTAATGTGTCTTCGCCCTCTTTGAGTAGGAATTGGACATTATCCAACTGAAAGAGCAACATAATTTAAACATGTTGTGGAGCAAAAGTATTTGCCTGGCTTGAAATATCTTCAAGTGGAATCTAAATCTTTCAAAGATTGCTTTAATAAAAATGATTATACAGCGAGGAAGGTTTGATAAAAGAAATTTAGTGAAGCAAGGCTTCCTTCTTGCAGTTTTGCAAACATCGCTAATGTAAACGTCTTTTTAAATGTTGCACATTGTATATTAAAATATATTCACATATTAATATTAATACATGATATATTGAAATATATTAATATCTGAATTTGGGGGGAGAACCAGATGAACTGCTGTTTTGAAAAGCATCATGGATGTTATAACAGAGAGTTACAGATCCTAAATAACATCTCCTTCACTGGAGATGTTTAAAACCCTCCTGGATGTGTTTCTGTGCGGCTTGGTCTAGGTGATCCTGCCGTGGCAGGGTGATTGATCTTTCGAGGTCCCTTCCAATCCCTAACAATTCTATGATTCTATGATCTTGGTTCCCATTTGCGTTAAATGTAAGTAATGTCTCAACTAGCCAGACATAGTGATCTGTGAGTGTCTTATAGGCATAATTCACTTGGATATTAAATCTGCTCCTGACAGGGAAATCTGGGGACTTGTCTGCTCTTGGATGACTCTTCTGCCAGTCTCTCTCTAATGCAAAAAGAGGTGGGCCAGTTGATCAGTAAAAAAGGCACTTTAGTCTGTTTTATATTAATCAAGTCCATGCTAATGACTTAGATTTGAAGGATAATCTGCTCTGACCAGAAATCTGTCAGACACAGAGCAACTAATTTCTGCTCATGCTGTCTGTGTGAAAGCCTGAGCAAACTGTAAAACTAGTGGTTAAACATACGACTTCTTCAGCTAGAAATGAATAGTAGTTAATGGTCACAGCAAAGCAAAACTGTAGTTGCTAAAATTTTAGAACCTCAAAAACCTAAACCACTGAGGGAAACAGACCTAAAAGTCACTTTTCCTGCTCTTTCTTTCTTTCTCCTAAACATTGGTCCGAGGACAGATGAGACAGGGCACAGTGAGACTTCTCACATTCCTCCATTTGCAGCATTCAAATCTCAGCCTCAGCCCTCAACATTCTGCCCTCAGACCTGCTGCAGGGCTAACACCACTCAGCAAGTCCTGTCCCAGAACAAGGATGTACAATGTCCACAGCTCAGGGAAGCTGCCAGTGCACCACAAAGGGCTTTCTGTGCTGACAGGGACAGGGATAGCTGAGTGCCCACCCCCACGTAATTTTTCCTATCAGGTTCTCTGTTGATTTTCTCCAAGCAGATTTAAATATTTTGGGGAAGACAGTTTTTGTTCCACCTCTGGGAGATTTCCCACTGGTCTCTGCCTCAGCTCTAATAATTTTAGATTAATTTGTCAGAACACCCCCATGCCTGATCATGGCATCTCACAGTACTTTATTTGTCAAAGAGTCAAACTAAAAATACAAAACAAGGCAGTGTCTATACACACACAGGGCCCATAAACAGCACTTATGACTGGATTCATGCAGATCACCCTCTAGAACAATGTTCTGCTGGGATTCTTTCAAGCTCCCTCAGATCCCCCAGTTTTCAGGGCCAATCTGCAACCCAAACCATTGTCAGGTCAGGAATAGCAGACAGCATCGTCCCTGACTGGGCCAGGGCTGGGGATGAAGCACTGGGATCTATGACATCTGTGCCCCTTGCTGAGCTCTGGTTGTTTCCCACTTGGTGCCAGGGAGGGGAAGAGAGAGACTTTTTTTCCTTTATATTGGTGGATTCTCTTCATCAAGCCATTTCTGCAACAAGCACCCAGAACAAATCCCCCAAAACACCGACAGATGCTATCCAAGCATTCTCAGATATTCCTGCATTTAATTTATGCAAATACTGCACAAAACAAATTAAATATTGCAAATTATATTAATAATTTAATTTCTGCAGCTAAAAATAGTCAGGAACATCCGAATAATCTTAAAGTGTTTTGCAAATTTTTAAAGTTTTGTGTAGGCTGGTTTTTTTCCCTGAGAAATAAACACCTTCCTTTTCCAGTTATCAGTTTTTAATACCAGACTTCAGAGAAATAATGTTTTGGGATTGGTTTTGTTTCCTTATCTTCTTTTACATTGATTACCCTTTCTGGCTTTCTACATAATGTGCTTCTTGTTAGCCAAGATCTCAATTTGGATTTCTTTAGCTGTTTATAGGGAGCTCAAAAGTGCAATTGGGTTAGACAAAGCAGTTGCCAGCTATCTGCACTTCAAACTTGTTTCTAAAATTAAATTACTGCAGCTTAGAAACACATTGACTGCTTGAATGTATTAGAAATCTACTTCACAAACAGGCTTCTGTAATTTCACTTTGATTTGCTTCTACGAGGGCTTTATAAAACCCTGATATTATTTATTCACAGCAAAATAAACATTCATCATGCTGTAAAAGTCAATGGCACTCAGTACTACAGGAACTTGGTCTGATGCTTACACAGTCTTGTTGGAGTTTTTCTCTTGTTTGATAAGCCATAAATTCATAGAGTCATAGAATCATAGAATCATTAGGGATGGGAAGGGACCTCGAAAGATCATCCAGTCCAATCCCCCTGCCACAGCAGGATCACC
>JAOXOE010000001.1:103738533-103797950 GCA_028565055.1 Phoeniculus purpureus | reverse complement strand
CAGAACATTAGGGACTGGAAGGGACCTCGAAAGATCATCCAGTCCAATCCCCCTGCCACAGCAGGATCACCTAGACCCAGTCACACAGGAACATGACCAGGTGGGTTTTAAATGTCTCCAGAGAAGGAGACTCATATGATTCTATGAGGTAAATCCAAACCTCATGGTTTCCAAGAGGTGTACTTTCTTTAGTGCCCCATGTGATGAAACCTCACCCCTTCACTGAGAAGCGTGGGATCTTCTTTCATATTTCGTGTTTTCCTTGTCCGTGTGGTCAAGGCAACATCATCTCCACCACAAGCCAAGTCTCTTAGAGCCTCTTCTCCACAGAAAAGCATAATTAGGTGCGAAGATTGAAAAGGGACTCAATGCCGACACCGAATATGATAGAGGTAACATCATCTCAGTTTAGGAAGTAAATAAGAAGCAGAGTAGGAGATCTCCTCAGCCACTCTTCCTTAAAAGGTGTTCGCATGGGTTGCTTCATATGTCAGAGGCATCAGGTTCTCAGGAGTAGGGGGAAAACGAGCTGTGAAAGGTTTTTGTGGAGGAGTGCTGGTGAAGGCAGAGACAGGGTGTGATGAGCGGTGTCTGTATGCAAACGGAAAACAGATAAGTAGGCTTGGGGGTAGCCTTTTGGTTTTGCTGGAGTCCTCAGGTACTTCTCACATTTGTGTCAACGCTAGGTTCTTCCGGGGGATTTCTCAGTTACCGTTACCTGATGACGCAGCAGCAGGACCAGCAGTGCAACCCACATCTTCCTGTCTTAGGCTGGTTTCACTAAGCCACAATGTTTTTGTGACAGGGTGCTGCAACTGGAAGCCCTCAGCTCTGAGTCACGGAAGCTTTGAAGTGACATGTGTGTGAATACGGAGATAGGTTTTGCTCTGTGTCCTCCTTGCTTTGGCTTGTGGAGTTGGTTTGGTTTCTGCCCAGGGAGACCCATTGCGGTGGCTCTCTTGTCCTCAGTTAAAGAGACAGTGGTAGAGGTGATGTGACCAGACTGAAACCCAAGATGGGGTTGGCCTTCTGACCAGCTGAAACCACAGAATCACAGAACATTAGGGATTGGAAGGCACCTCAAAAGATGTAGTGTGGGGATCAGGTTTAGGGGTGACCTTTTAGACTAGGGTTGATGGTTGGACTCTATGATCCCAGAGGTCTTTTCCAACCTCAATGATTCACGTAATCACAGAACATTAGGGAGTGGAAGGGACCTCGAAAGATCATCCAGTCCAATCCCCCTGCCACAGCAGGATCACCTAGACCAAGTCACATAGGAACATGTCCAGGAGGGTTTTAAACATCTCCAGAAAACATCTCCAGAGAAGAAGACTCCACAACCCCCCTGGGCAGATACTGTGTTGGGAACAGATCTGCTGTTATTTAGGATCTGTAACTCTATTATAACATCCATGATGCTTTCCAAAACAGCAGTTCATCTGGTTCTCCCTTCCCCCAAATTCAGTTATTAATATATTTCAATATATCATGTATTAATATTAATATATGACTATATTTTAATATATGATGTGTAACATTTAATAAGACATTTACATTAGCTATGTTTGCAAAATTGAAAGAAGGTAGCCTTGCTTCACTAAATTTCTTTTATCAAACCTTCCTGACTGTATAATCATTATTATTAAAGTAATCTTTGAAAAATTTAGGTTCTACTTGAAGATATTTCAAGCCAGGCAAATACTTTTAATGTTTAAATTATGTTGCTCTTCCAGTTGGATAATGTCCAATTCGTACTCAAAGAGGGCAAAGACCCAGAACTGGACACAATACTCCAGCAGGGGTCTCACCCGTGCAGAGGGGGAGAACTACTTCCCTCGATCTGCTAACCACCCTCCTTCTGATCCACCCCAGGATGCTGTTGGCCCTCTTGCCCACAAGAGCACACTGCTGGCTCATGGTCATCCTGCTGTTGACCAGGACCCCCAGGTCCCTTTCTCTTACACTGCTCTCCAATCATAGGGTAGGAAAGGACCTCCAAAGGTCATCTAGTCCAACACCCCTACAACAAGCAGGCCATCACTGACCACACCAGGTATCCTAGAGCCCCATCAAGCCCGACCTGGAATGTCTCCAGGGATGGGGCCTCCACCACCTCAGTGACCTGCAAGCTCATTCGAAGCATGCGTACAATGGAAATAAGTAACACTTCGGTTTAAACGCCATTGACAATTTCCCCGTGTTACACACCAACACAAATGCACCCAGTCACACAGCCTGCATGTACCCACGCATGTGCACATACACAGACATGTGGACATCTACTTAATTTTGTCATCTGATGTCTTTTGTATTCCACAAAGGCATTTGTTAGTCCATCTAGTGACGATTGCTGTATTAAGTTTAGGAGCTCCTTCCAGAGCATTTATCAACCCGCAAATTCCATTTTGAATGACTTTGCCAAATCCTAATATTTCTGCTAGATTTTCCCCTTCAGACAGGAATGTGATGCTTCAGAGGAGCAGGTGTGCAAAGCACACGGGCAAGGGCTATTAAACCTTCACAATCCTCTCTGTCCATGAACTGGTGTTTGGGTTAGGTGCTGGCACCACTCTAGCAGGACCATCTGCCCAGGTCAGTAGCTAAGCAACAGACTGCCTGGTGATGGACTTCTATTACTTGGCCAAACTGATTGAAGAATAACCTGAAACAGCAGAGTTGTAAGTGTATAAGTAAAGTCAGTACTGAATACGGCAGATGAAATAGAGAGCTTAGCTACAGCAGTGGAAGAGATATTCCTGGGACAGAACTTCAGATGCTCATCTGAAATCAAGTTTTCCTCAAATATATTAAGGAAAACGGGAGAAGGAATGTCCAATTAATTCATCCAGGGGAGAGAGCACGAGAATAGCACTAAAGGGTTGCTATGCCAGCAGCTTTCCTGAAATGTGCATGTTGTGTGTTTCATCTTTTATATGTCCCGTGGTAATTCTAAATCAGTGTTTGTAGTGCTAGAGCTCTAGAGAAGCCTGTCCTTCAGTAAAGTGAAGAGGTGAGGACTCTCTTTGAGTGCCTATGACCACCGAACCTTGAGGTTCTACTTTGTGAGGGGATAACACCTGGAAAAGGATCATGTTCACAAAATATGCCAATAAGCCAAGGAATGAAGAAGTGCAGGACAAAGGGAGACCCAGCAGCACAGGTTTCTACTTCACTGGGTATGCAACAGCCTCATGTCTTACCAGGCAGGCACACTCTAGCAGGGTCAGAAGACAAGATGATGGGTTTGGGGGCACCCTAAATACTGCACAATAGGATATCACACACTCTGTGTATTTCTAATGAGTGGGCATTAACCTCATTTGTTTGTTCTCTGAGCTGGAAACATGAATGCTGTCTTAAAACCACTCCTGTGGAACACAGGCAAATTGAATAATGAGATGTCATGCAATAGCCATTCTTGATACTTTTCACAGAATCACAGAACATTAGCAATTGGAAGGGACCTCAAAAGATAGAGTCCTATCCCCCCACCGCAGCAGGATCTCCTAGATCAAGTCACACAGGAACATATCCAGATGTGTTTTAAACACAGAGAGAAGGAGACTCCACAACCTCCCTGGGCAGCCCATTCCAATGCTCTGTCACCATGAAGAAGTTCCTTCTCATATTGATGAGGAACCTCCTATGCTCCAGCTTACAGCCATTGCCCCTTGTACTATCATTAGATGACTTCCTTCCCTGTTTCTTTCCTTTCTGCACCTGTCTCTTGACTCCTTTTCTACCTTTTTTTCTGCATATTTTGCCTTACTAATTCCCAGGTCTGTTTTGCCTATCTCCTCTATGATGCTTTCATCCTCACTGATTTCCAGCCTTCTGCTTGCAAAATCCAGTTCCTTTCTCAACCCCTGTCTGCTCTCACCCCTTTCTGCTCTTTGTGGCTAATTTATCTTCCTCCAAAGAAAAGACAAACCATAAAGGCAGAGCTCCACCTTTCTGACCACCCAAGACACACAACGTGAACCATTTGGAGGCTTTGGAAAATGAACACATGAGTGCTGCAAAGCCAGCAAGCGGGGTCTTACTGTTCCTTTACAGCTCAGCAAATACTCTTGCTGTTTGTGCATACAGCATGATGTTCTAGTCTACTGAAGTCTGAGAAATGTGGTACTATACGCAAATAGTAATAAAGAAGAGCTTTGGCATGCTCTGAAGACTCCAGTGACATGTCCAATCACAGCAGTACCATCTGTTTCTCCTCATACGTGCTAAATTTATAACACTGTGCTAATTTCTATATTAGTTTACACACGAGGAAACTAAACAGATAAGCAATATTTGGGCTTTGTGACTTATCTTTAGCAAACAGTTAGTAAATGTCTCTCTAATTACTCTCAGCCTTTCTCTTATAGAAATCAGTTTAGAAATCAATAACATTGGTTATGTACACTTTTTATCCCTGAAGGAACAGCAGGGATTTGCAATCCAAATCTTATTTCCATAAACTTTTGCTCATTCAGATCTGACTAGAATTTTGATAGATCAAAAGGTTATCAGACTTTCACAGAATCACAGAATGACACAATAGTTTGGGTTGGAAGGGACCTTCAAACGTCATCTAGTCCAGCCACCTTGCGGTAAGCTGGCACATCTTCAGCTAGATCATGTTGCTGAGAGCCTCATCCGACTTGATGTTTAATGTTTTCAGAGATGGGGCATTACCTCTGGGCAACCTGTCCCAGTGTTTTACAAGTCCTGTCATATAAAACTTCTTTATGTCCTGATAAAAAGTGTGTCCCCATCTTTCTTACAAGCCCCCTTTATCTATTCAAAGGCCACATTAAGTTGTCCTCAGAGACTCCTCCAGACTGAACAACTCTATACTGTCAGCTTTTCTTCATGGAAGTGCACCAAGCCTCTACTATTCACTTAGTTCCAAACCTCTCCTGTTTCCTTGCAGCTTGAACTCCAGTACAAAACAAAACCCCTGGTATTGCGCAGGTAAATGCAAATGCACCATTTCTACAGGGAGTAAAAACATCACAGAAGCACAAGCAGTATTTTCTCTGCAGCTGGACATCAGCATGACGTTACAGAAAATACCACCTTATGCATCAAGGCCATAAACAAAACTACAAACACACGGATATGTTCTCCCTGTAGTTTGGAAGCAAGAAGTGATGGGATGAGAGCAAATGACCGCAGTTTGCACCAGGGGAGGTTTAGGTTGATGTCAGGAAAAATTTCTTCACCAAAAGGATGGTAAACCACTGGAACAGGCTGCCTGGAGAAGTGGTGGAGTCACCATCTCTGGAGCTATTTAAAAGACATCTAGATATGGTGCTAAGGGACATGGTTTAGTAGTGATCTGGCAATGCTCTCTTGATGGTTACTCTAAATGGCATTAAGGGTCTCTTCCAACCAAACCAATTATATGACTCTGTAATATCCTTCTCTTCACACTTGGTCATTGACACTCTGAAGTCAGGCAATGAAAGACCACTTTCAAGGGCAGTCTGGGGTTTCTATGAATCTCTTGGCATGTAAGCTTCACGTCTGTGTGGTTTACTGATGATTGCAGAGCTCGTTTGCAGTGTCTCACCATAGCAGTGCACCAAATGATTTCTCCCCACAGGATGCAAGGCTGTTCCTTCCTTGGGGTTGAGGGGAGCAGATATCTCACAGTGCAGTACCATTGAACCACCACCTGAGGGGACAGCTGTCTAGAGGATATTTTGCACGTTTGACACGTTTAAATGGATGGTTTCAGCCTGCCAGTCTTGGAATGGCAAGAATAAATCCATGTCAATGTAAAGGATAAGGCAATTGGGTCTGTATGATTAAGAGAATTTGGCTCATATATCCAAAGTGTGACAATTCCAATCACATCTTCATTTCAATTTGCAATAAAGAAATAAACTAGGCTTCATTATTGTTCATACTGCTGGTGCTATATATTTGACATGGTAATCTACAGTATTAGTCAGTAAATTGACTCACTGGACTGCCCTTGATCATACGCTCCATTTTCTGCTCAGCAGGGCCCTCTCTAACAGCTATATATAACCGGGAAGGGGGAAAAAAAGAGACAGTCCTCTCTCAGATCATTATAAGACGATGCTGCATTTAGTTTTCCTGTTGCTTCAAAGGTTATAAATGACCTGATCTCTTCACCATCACAGATAATATATGACTGCTGTTTGCTGACCTGTCAGCTCCTCACACAGAAATCCTGTGCTCCCCACTTGTCACACAGTCATTTCAGGTATGTCTTCTCTTGCAGGGCCCAAAATGAAACAGTCACTGTATTTCTATCTGCCAGTTTCTGAGTCTTGCCTTGTGTGGTCCTTCCTTGCCAGACCACAGTTGTCACGTTAGCAACCCACATGAGTATTTGCAGTGGATGCAAAATCTCTCGATCGTAATTAAAATTCTGTATGCTTTTTTACTCAATAAAACAAGCCATCACACATCCCAATCCACAGTTCTGCTCTTCTGCCACCGCTTTGTAAATGTCTGATTACTGAGCTAATTGCTCAGGCAGGTTGTTTTTAGACTGCGT
The DNA here is from genome assembly GCA_028565055.1 of Phoeniculus purpureus. Lineage (NCBI taxonomy): Eukaryota > Metazoa > Chordata > Aves > Bucerotiformes > Phoeniculidae > Phoeniculus > Phoeniculus purpureus. Next base: position 103,791,427 of record JAOXOE010000001.1, on the reverse strand, counting down.
TTATGGGGTTTGTATCAATGTCAAAATAAGCATTGGATTAATCCTGCCTCCTCATCTCTTTCTTCCATCCAGACAGAAGTTAAAATTAGGAGCAACCTCTACACGTGGCTATAGGGTGAAGGGCAGTTCTCAGCGCTGAGGAAGGAGGAGAGCAGAGGGTCGGGAAGCAGACAGCTTGGTAGGAGATTGGCATGAGTTACAAAATGCAAACTCCTGTAGCTGTATGTCAGCAGCAGATCTGCAGCTGTAACCTGCGCTGCTGCAGAAGGAAAGAGCTTTAAGGATAGAAATAGCCTGTTCCTGCTCCTGTGCAGGAGGGTAAATAACTGTTTGGAGACTTTTGTCTGACCTTTGGGCCAGGAGTACTTGCAAGTAGAGGAGAATTACAGGGTGTAAATCAGAAATACTCAACTGCAGGTCAACACATCTACAAAGAGATCTATTTTAGCTCATGTTCTCCATGAGGAGCAATCCCTCACAAATCTCTCTTAAACTCACTCCTGATATATTGTGGACATTACAGAGGAAACTGTTTAAGGGCACTGATGAATATTTTCAGCAGCTGTAAATCCCCCAGTGTACTGCCTGGTGCCAGCTCTGCCAGCTGGCTCTCAGTGGCTCTTCTGGCCCTGTTCTGTGCCATCCTACAATTCTGTGTTTGTAGTTTGAAGAACAGAATAGAAATCAATAACAGTCCAGGCCAAGCAGCTTTTTCTATGTTGTAATGCTTTAAATATGCAAAGAGGCTAAAGTCTAAGCCTCTTTCCTGAGAAGCTTCGAAAGCTGCCAGGAAGAAACGATCCCCAGACTTATATGAATTTGGTACCAATTCCTAAGACATCTTCACTTTGATATGGAAGGCAAGAGGTGCAGTCCACCCCCTAAATTACCTTTCTATCTCTCCCTGGATGAATAAAACCTCACTGCAGGAGTAGGCTCTTGTTTCATAGCTGAAGGAGGTAAAGACTTGAAAGACTCACAAACCGGGGAGCGAGGAACATACAACAGTGACACGAAAAGTGAGACTCTGAGAATGCTAGCTGGGATGCCAGATGCAATAAAACTATTAGTCTCATGTGGGGCTCAAAAAATATCCAGGGAATAACAGCTGTTAGGTTCAAACACAGCGTCTGAATCAAAAAAATCTATTGTGCTGGTATAGACCTGATACTCAACCCCAGCTATGCAAATACCCACAAGATAGCTCACCAGACAAAGAAAAATGCAGTAGCAGAACAGAGAAGGGTGACAAAATGCATCAAAAAGCAAAATTCAAATAGATTATTTTTACAATAAATAACTCGATAGCAGCCATGAGGGAAAGAGAACAAAGATCAAAGAGTAAGTAAGAGACAGACAACACAAACAGGCATCCTCAGTATCTAGAAGTAATAGAACAGGAGTGTTGAGCACCAGAGAATCTTAAAAGAGCTGTCGTGTATTTGGGGAAAAACATCCTTTGTGCAAACTTGAAAAAACAAGAAGAGTATTTACAGCTAGGGAGCAAGACAACATTTTCTGTGCCTGCAAAATGCTCCCTTCTCTGAATTCTATTATTCCTGCTTCACACTCCTGTTGGGTCCCTATGAAAAAGTACAGGTTATAGCTCCAATTCATGAACATGAAGGGCAAAATAAGGACAGACCAACCAAGTAGCAGAAAGTACAGAACTGACCCCACTGCAGTTCATGACAGACAAATCTAGGACAAAGCAAGGAACCAAACAGCAGTGTTCGAAAACATTTAAAAAGAACTGCCTGTTGCAGTTCTAGCTTACCGATAGCTAATCAATTGCTTTTATATAAGATCTGAAGCTGACGTGAAGGTGAAGATTGGGAAGCACTGCCTTAGCACGTCATTATTTTTTAACAATTACGGGAGCAAACCATCTTGCTTTTCCCTACTGTTTTTGCTTCATTGCTTGCAGAGGCTCCAGCAGCCCTCCAAGCACCATCTGAGATATCTGAAACAGTAGGATGAAGTTGACTTTTGCTAAGCCCTGAAACATGCTAAATTTGTTTGTGCTCTTGTTCATGTAGCTGTGCAAACACAAGCATCTAAGATCAGGAAGGAAAAATAGCCTAACTACCTCTCCTCCTTTCTCTTTCAGCTCTGATGTTAGTGGAGAGCAAGCACTGACCTTGGTAGTACTTGGTTCATGACAAATACTGATTGAACACTGCAAATGAACGTTACAGTTTGCAAGACCATAAGTCATTCTTTTTGCTTTCATCTAATACACAGTTTTGGTTATTTCTGTTTCTCAATTAAACTTGTACAAGGTCTTCCTCCATTTCCAACACCCTTTTCATTCCCAACATGCGATTCTGGTGACTCCAATAGCCGTATGTACTCCTAGTCCCACAAGTGCTGAGAAGCTAACATGAACAACTCATAGCAAGTTTAAGGAAAGTGTTTTAATTATTCATAAATCATTGAACTGACTGCTCTATCCATAAATAGTAAAGGCTCCTCATCAGAAAAACATCACCACTTGAGCTGCAAAGTCCTGGAGCTGAGAAAGATTCACTAAGGATGTATTGCACTAAGGATGTATTGCTGACACAAAGAGCTTTCTGCACTAGGCAAAGCCCTGACCTAACATTGGATAACCTTCTTGGGGTTTCTCATATCCATGTGGAGTTTCCTACAGTGCTGAGATGCACCTGGTCACTCGGCAGCTGGCCCATGACCTCAAAGCTACACTGGCTGTTCAGCTTCCAAGTTGAGAATGATGAACCAGAAGAAATACTCCTGCCAAGTGCCTTCACACTAAAACTGCTTTAATGGAGATGGTGATAAAATGAAATATATACAATACCCACCCCTCCAATGGCAATTACATCACTGTCACCACTGATGCAGGTGCTGGAGAAGTCCCAGACTGGATGCAGCACCAGACAGGAACCAGATGCAGGAGCTGCATTCAGGACTACATGGGTAGGGACTGAAAGCAGGATAGACAGTTCTCCTTGGACAATGGCCATTGAAGAAGAAAAGCAAAAAGGAAAGAGGGCTGACCCTTGTGGTCCCTCATCTTTACACCCAACATGATGTATATGGCATGGAATACCTTGATGTCAGTTCGGAGTCAGTTGTCCTGTCCAAACTTCCCTGCAGGAGCAACCTCTCACTTACCACACCCCAACATGGAGCACAAGATTTAGCAGTGACCTTGATTCTCACAGGAGCATGTATAATCAAGAGTCTCTCTCTGCATCCCAACCCTTGGTAGTAACTGTAAACACCAAGTGCTATCACTTGTAGAATCAGACACTAATTGCAAAAATACGCCGTTAACTGCAGTGACTTAGAAGAGACAGAGCTGAAAATTAAAATCACTGCACAGAATTAGCTCTGTTCTAACTCAAACCAGGACAAGATGTTAAGCTGAAGACAAACGTTACATGAAGAACATATTGACTAGTCTGAAGCCAGAAAAGCAGATCTGCAAAATTAGTAGGAAGAGCAACTAAACTCACACTCGGTAGGAGAGTGTTGAAAATTAATTTTTTGAAAGGCTTTATAAAGCAGCAATTCTGCAGGTAGCAGATAAATCAGGAAACAACTAATTTTCTTTAGTTTTGCTAGAAAAATCATTACTACAAATATTGGTGAGGCTACCTGGAGTGAGAAGGATGATACTCAAGTATAACAGGCTCAGAAAGGGAATTAAAATTAATACTTTCAGAAAAGAAGAAGCCTGGGCGTGGCAGGACTTGCCCGCATGTGAGTCTAGGTGAAACTGGTATTTGCTAGGTAGAAAGACACAAAAGGAATCCAGTGACCTATTTGAGAAATATGGTGTAAAGGTAACGTAGGGACCTGCCTGGACATGTTCCTGTGCGACTGGATCTAGGTGATCATGCTGTGGCAGGGGGATTGGAGTAGATGATCTTCTGAGGTCCCTTCCAATCCCTAATGATTCTATGATTCTATGACTGGATCTAGGTGATCGTGCTATGGCAGGGAGATTGGACTGGATGATCTTTCGAAGTCCCTTCCAATCCCTAATGTCCTGTGATTCTGTAAGGAGAATAATATCTAAAATATGCTATGCCTCCTCTGCTTTTTGATCTCACACACACACGCATGCACACACGCACAATTACACAAGGACGGAAGATTAGGTGACATTATGGTCTCATAAACTGCTGTTTGATACGCTGTTTGATACGCCACTGGTCCTCTGCATAGGATGGGTCAAGCACTCAAAAAACATGCACAGAACGCACTGTTCTTCTGCAAGAGACACTGGAAGGTTGTGGAAAATACCTATATAGTCTGTTTGTAGGGATGGAAAATTATTGAACAAGAGCAAAAAGTGATTTTCAGAAGACTTGAGTACCCACTCTTTGGTGTAAATATCTGCAAACACAAGAATGTACCCCGAATTTTGCATGGGAAGTCCCGTAACAGTGGGTTACCAGTCTTCCAAAGTTAGGAAAGAGTCCTTATGCCGTGCAAGTATACATGTGCACGTGCAGTGAAACACATGGGACTAGACACACAACTTTAACTAGGTGTGTAAAACAAGAGTCGTAGGACTTTGCACATCTTCCAGACGGAAGATACCAATGACACTAAAAGAGCATCCTGTGATGTGCAAGATCTCTTTATCTCATCAGCCTTTAGTAGCATCACACTTGATTAGACTTGCCTGCCATAGTCAGCACAGAAAAAAGCCTATGAGATGCAAGTTCTGTGGATGAGGCAAAAGAAGACACGTAGTGTGTAGTTCTACACTGTGTTTTGCAAAACCTGAATTCCATTAATATGGATGGGCTTCTTAGAAATATCTCTTGTACAGCTCTTTCCTGTCGATCTCAATACAGAAACAAATCGTATTTGAAAACTGACTTCTACACAGAACTGAAAGAGAAAGTTGGCAGAAGTTAACAAAAAATACATAAAATAAATGTTGGACGCTTGTACTGGAGAGCACTCAGCTGCTACGCGCTACTGTTACTCACCAGGTGAAAAACTGGCTGAATGTCCAGGCCAAAAGAAGGTGGTGAATGAAGATAATCCAACTGGTGGCCAGTCACAAATTGTGTTCCCCAGGGCTCGGTATTTGGGGCTCTTCTCTTTAATATTTTTATTATTGGTCTGGATGAGGGCATTGAGTTCACCCTCATTAAGTTTGCAGGTAACACCACACTGGGTGGAAGTGTTGATTTGCTTGAGGATAGAGAGACTACAGAGAGATCTAGACAGGCTGGATGGATGGACTGAGGACAATATTATGAGGTTCAAACAAGCTAAGTGTCAGGTCCTATGCTTGGGTCACAACAACCCTGTGCAGAACGACAGGTATGGGGGAGAGTGCTTGCAAAAGTGTCTGACAGAGAAGGACCTGAGTGTATTGACCAACAGCTGGATGAATATGTGCCAGCAGTGTGCCCAAGTGTCCAAGAAGACCAACAGCATCCTGACTTCTATTAGAAATAGTGTGGCTAGCAGGAATAAGGAAGGGATTAGCCCTCTGTACTCTGCTCTAGTGAGGCCTCACCTCAATAGGTTTTGGGCCTCTCGCTACAAGAAGGGCACTGAGGTGCTTGAGTGGATCCAAAGAAGGGATGTAAAGCTGGTGAAGTATCCAGAGCACAAGTTCTGTGAGGAACAACTGAGGGAACAAGAGACTAGAGAAGATGCTGATGGAAGACCTTATAGCTCTCTACAACTACCTGAAAGGGGGTCATAGTGAGGTGGATGTCAATCTCTTCTCCCAAACAAGAGGTGATGGCATGAGAGGAAATTGCCACAAGTTGTGCCAAGGGAGGTTTAGGCTGGGTGTTAGGAAAAATTTCTTCACCAAAGGTTTGTAAAGCACTGGAACAGGCTGCCTGGAGAAGCAGAGGAGTCACCATCCCTGGAGATATTTAAAATACATTTAGGGACATGGATTAGTGTTGGGCTGGGCAGTGCTGGGTTAAGAGTTGGACTTGATCTTAAAGGTCTTTTCCAACCTAAACAATTCTATGATTCTGTGCAGGCATTTGTACATACTGAAGAGGAACACACAACTTGCTTTCACAGAACGGCATGGCAAGACCTCACATTTGTACAACTCAGCTAATCTCTAATGAAAAGCCTTTGTGATCTCCATTTTTTATTAGTTATTATTTTGACAGATGAAGATTACTGAGCACCTGAAGGCAAGTCTCTACCTCTATCAAGCTTGGGAAGGCTTAGCAGAAAAATGAAAGAGGCAAAGATCACTTCCACGTGACTAGCAGAAAGAGTTATCCCAGAAAACTACGTGGAGAACCACTTGAAGAGATGAGGCATGAAATTGAAGGTGTCATGTCTCCTAAGAGTCTTGTCATGATACTACAGAGAAATTGAAACCTTGGTACCTTGGAAAAATACCTTGCACTTATGGAAGTGGATTATAAACGTGGGTGTACAAATACACACAGTATGAGAAATGTCATCTACAATTTATAAATTACATTATTTGAAGAGCTATGTATTGGGCTTCTGTCACTTCACATGTTTCGGTATCCACAGCATCTTTTTCTGACCTTTCTGATTTGTTTCTCCAGGAGCTAAACCACTCTGGCACACTCAGTATGCCAGATATATTCAAGCAGGCACCAGAAAACTGAGCTTTCCAATAGTAAGTCCTTCCTGACATTGATCCTGCTGTAGTAAAGAATCACAGAACATTAGGTATTGGAAGTGACCTCAAAAGACCATCCAGTCCAATCCCCCCGACACAGCAGGATCACCTAGATCCACTTGCACAGGAACATATCCAGGAGGGTTTTAAGTGTCTCCAGAGAAGGAGACTCCACACCCACCCTGGGCAGCCTGTTCTAGTGTTCCAACACCCTCACCGTGAAGAAGTTTCTTCTCATATTTGTGTGGAACCTCCTGTGTTCCAGCTGACACCCAGTGCCCCTTGTCCTATCATTAGATGACACTGAGAAGAGCCTGGCTCCTTCAAGCAGTGACTGATCAGTTTGCCGTAAGCCACTGATTGCCGTTAACTTGAACAGGAATGACTAAACAACACAGTTTTCTCTCGGAAAAAACAAAAACAAATGGCTTCAACACCACTGTTTAAAAAGAACTATAAAAGCACATTTTACTGGAACCCATGAAGTTATTCAGACCTTGAGACAGCATGAGGTTTCAACAGTCTAGTTAATACGATTTGGTTTTGCACAATGTCATTTGGACAGCATCATTACAGAATGCTTCACAATTAATTACATGCAAATAGCAGCTTCTATCCCCTGTGGAGAACGGGATTAATTGGGTCAGATGTAAATATGCATCTCATGGATCCTACTGAACACTTGGCCATCTCACCAATTTACCAAGTAATTTGATACAACTGGTGCATTGTGCTCTCGAGATGTGCAGGGCAAGCATAGTTGCCAGTCAGTGTACATGGGTACAGCGGTGCTGGTATTCTCAGCCTGCATTAAGCCTGCCTCTAACTGCCCGACCCTTTCACTCTCCCAAAAAAATGCTCATTTATATTTATACAGGTTGAAACATTCTGCTGTAGAAAATGAGGCTTGGGAACGGTAGGAAGTGTTGTGACAAAGCCCTAGCAAGGTGGGAGCACAAACTTCTCTCCTCCCAGGTGTCTTCACCCTTCCATATTGGAAAGAGGATCTCCATCAATGCAGTGAGAAACCCTGAGAGCAGGGCCTTATTGGGTCATGACTCTGGCCAAGGAAAAGAGTAAGGACAAGCTACGTACAGCGAAAGCATCGCACAGAATCATTGAACATTAGGGATTGGAAGGGACCTCAAAGCATCATCCAGTCCAATCCCCGCAACACAGCAGGATCACCTAGATCAAGTCTTACAGGAACATGTCCAGGTACAAAGGAGACAACTCTGGGGCAAAGCTGTTTCCTTGACCTCACAGCCTAAGCCTAAAACTTGGGACTTCAGTGGCTTTTCACTGTCTTTCTGGTGTCTTGAGCAGGGGCAGTTTAGGTTATGCATGCTCCTCCTGGCTTTTTTTCATTTCCCCATGAAATGAGATGGGACAGAAAATATTCAGCAAAGGAATAATAATGTTTTAATAATCTAGGAAAAAAAAAAGGTTGTGCCTGTGGCAGATGGTTCTTGAAAAGCTACTTCTTATTGCCTCCAAAACAAGAACACCGTTTCCCGGCTCTCTCTAGCTTCCTCTGCCCTATTTTCTCTCCCAGGTATAATGAAAAATGAGACATTTGCACCCAGCTGGAGAGTACCTTTCATGAGGTGGAAAACTGCAGAGCTCATTTCTGGCGTGTTTCCTGCTGCTCATGAGTAACTAACCGGACAAACTCACTCAACTGAAGTGCAAACTTCAGTCCCCAAGGCTTGTCAGTTCCGAGCAGATCCTTTCAGCCACTGCATGCTTGCTGGGTAGGTACAAGAGAGGACTTGGAGTTTCTAAAGCACAAGTAGCTTTGACAAAATCTTTGATGGGTACTCCTTTCAGCTTTGCCAGTCCTACCTGCCCCAGGTGGTGCAGTGCACGGTCATTTCATCACCCCAGATCTGAGATACTGTAGTATTACTGTTCTGTAGCCCCATACAATCACAGAATCACAGAATCAAAGAATTGTAGGGGTTGGAACTGATCTCTGAAGATTATCTAGTCCAACCCCCTGCTAGAGCAGGATCACCTAGAGAAGACTGCACAGAAACACTTTCAGGCAGGTTTTGAATGTCTCCAGAGAAGGAGAGTCCAGTACCTCGCCGCTCAGCCTATTCCAATGCTCTGACACTCTCAAAGAAAAGAATTTTCTCCTCATGCTTGGATGGAAGTTCCTGTATTTCAGTTTGTGTCCATTGCTCGTTGTCTTGTTGCTGGGTAGTACTGAGAGAGGCTGGTCCCATCCTCCTGACAGTCAGCCTTCACACCCTTACAAGAATTTATAAGACCCCCTCTCAGTCTCCCCCTCTCCAAGCTAAACAGACCCAGGTTTCTCAGCTTCTCCTCATAAGGCAGATTCTCCAGTTCCTGGATTCTTTTAGTGACTCTGTGCCGGACTTTCGCCAATAGCTCCTTGTCCTTCTTGAACTGGAGTTTGATGACGCTTATATTCTATCTAATGTCAAGGAGTAATCTACTAAAGTATCTGCAACCTTGCCAATGTGAATCCTGCTGTCCTACTCAGTGCTTTGGTGTCAGGTCCCTGTGTTTGGTTGTCTGTCCCTTGCTCCCACACAGTACTCTGTGTAGATGAGATGAGTTTAGAGCACTGCCCTGATCATTTCAATGCATATGAAGATCCACCATTCTATAGCTTTACCAACTCCCCATGAGTTCTCCACTCCTCTTGTTTCTGTCACCTCTAGAACAGGCATTTTTAACATGTCCTCAACTTTTGTGGGTTTGTTTTAAGGCGGCGGAGTGGTGGTGGGGGGTTGCTTTAGTTTCCTTCTGTTTTGTTTTTTGTTGGGGTTGTGGGTTTTGTGTTTCTTTCAGGAGCTGTACTTTATTCTCTCAATTTTCTTCTTCTGAGATGTTGCTCAGGAACTGGTATTGCACATTCCATGAATTAGTCAGCCTTTGGCTACAGATCGTAATCAACTCGCACCTCTCACCCAAACTCTTATTTGTTTTTCAGAATCCCTTGAAATGTTCCTTGGTTTGGGCTAAAAAAATCCATTCCATCACCTTATTGTGTCTAAGGCTGCAAAACCCACGAAACAAAGATACTTGTTTTGAGATTTTTTTTTTTTACCCTTCCTCCTCCAATAAGAGAGGAAAAACTTCAATTTTACTTTTCACAACATTTGTAGATAAAACCCAGTTTCTATCTTCTGCTGTTTCCTTGACTGTGTTTGCTTCTCAGTGGAACAATCTGCATTTCCAGTAAGCTTAGTCTGCTCACCCTGGACAGACTTTTCTTATTAGATTTTTTTTGATGATCCATTGCTTGGATCAAAACCCCCACAGCTCAACTGCTTCTTTTCCTCCAGGTTGCTCTTTCTGTGGGAACTCCTGCCTCTTTTTAGACTGGTGCCTAGAGCTACGCTAAGGGTTTACGCCAAGATGTTCTCCTAGCTCACGATTATGCTTTTGTTTAAACCTTTAACCTTCTTGTAGTGAGTCCATTTAATAAACAGTGAAGACACTTCAGCTGATCTTAGCAGGGCCATTCCTAGCCTATTCATGCTCACAATAAAAAGACAGACAAAGACATTCAGATGAAGGTGACACAGCAGCATTATTTAGCATCTTCTCTGCAATTGCATGTGGGACTGTAACTTCAAGCTAAATGATAAATTCATCTTCTACTGGATTTTTTTTTGTGCAGCTGCACTAAAGGGCTAATGCAGTTGCCCCAGAGAAATACAAGTAACCACAATATCTTAGAGGGTGTTTGGCTATAGTAGGAGCTACATGCTCTTTTATCTGTTAAGTAAGCAATATGTGTGAGAGAGAGAGAGAGAAAGCCATTCAGGCTTGGATTCCTGCTTTTCACAATGAAACTCGTGTGCTTGAGCTTGGTGACTACCAAAAATAGCTGAGCAAAAAGGGCTTTCCTTGAGCGCTTCCATTATTCACATGACGTGACATCTTACATAACACACAGTGTGCACCTCATGCCACCGAGCGCAGTCCACATGGATCCTGGTGGACAAAAATTTCCACTGGGGACAGTGGAAACACCAAGTGTTTTAAAGTCAAAGCCAAGCTGAAGACACCAATCTTTTTAGAACAGGCAAGTCTAGAAAAACGTAGAAAATTGTCTGAGGGGTTTGATGGATGGATTTCAGTGTGACAGAAATGGCAGAGGTGGCCTTTACAAATTGGCCTTAATGCATGCCTCTTGACTTTTTAGAAGATGGAAATACTGCATTGTCTTCGCAGTTACTGTGACTTTGGTCACTTGAGGTACCTACTTCACCACCAGGGGCTCTCTGAAGTGCTCATCCAGATTGGTGCCATCTTTGCTCAGTGGAGTTATCCTCTGCTGCAGTAATCACTTAGTCCTAGCTCTTTCATTCTCCCTCCCATTGCTGATTTGCATGCATGTGAACCCCCCTGGCTGCAGCATTGTTATTTGTATTGCTCTGTGTTCCCTGCACATGGGATTAAAGTCTGTCACAGCCTCCAGCTGCACAGTTTTTCATTCAAGCTATAAAGTGTCGCTTTTAACACTAATGGTCCCAAACTTAGCCCCTATTGTTGGTCACATTGGTAACCGTCACACATATAATTTGGGAAGTCATCTCGGAGATGCTGGTATGAATACTGGTGTACTGTGACTCATTTTGACTACTGATCATATAGCATAATAATTGCTGTTTTCAAAAAAGGGTGATTGAACCTGTGTAAACAGAGTTCTGCTTCCCTAGAAACCCATTGTCGAAAGAAAAGAAGCAGATCTTGTTCAGTTATTGCAAATCATATTTTAAAAACAAGTTACTTTCTTTCAGGTGATCTGCCTCTGTGCAAACTTGGATTTTAATATAATAAAGCTGTACCACACCCAAGGTATAGCACCAGATTCATGGCCTCTGCAGCCCGTATTGTCTCTATGCAAAAAGCAGCAGCGTGATGTGCAATACAAAGGGACCCATTTCTCTCAGAAGTGAGGTGTTGGTGGTTGTATTTCACCACAGGCAGGAAGGCTACACAAACCTTACACGATGAGCACTGAATACTTCCAGCAAAGACTGCGTGGGGAAGGCATACAGGCTGAATTACTGGTTACCTGAGGTTATAGGGGTTTATCCTGTATGGGAATGGCAACAGGTCCTGACTGTGCAATCTATTCTAATGCAATGGCAGATCAGTATTTAACAGAATCATAGAATGTTCTAGGCTGGAAAGGACCTCTAGAGGTCATCTAGTCCAATCCCCCTACACAGGGACAACTCTACCTAGGTCGGGTTGCTCAATTCCTCAAGCCTGATCTTAAATGACTCCAGGGATGGGACCCCCACTGCCTCCCCAGGCAGCCCATTCCAACCATCAACGATTCTCGCATTGAAGAACTTTTTTCTAATATCCAGCCTAAACCTATCCTTTCCCAGCTTGAACCCATTGCTCCTTGTCCTATTCGTACAAACTCTCTTGAAAAGACCTTCCCCTGCCTTCATGTCGGCCCCCCTCAGGTACTGGGAGGTCAAAAGAAGGTCGTCTCGGAGCCTCCTTTTCTCTGGGGTGAACAGCCCCAACTCTCTGAGCCTGTCCTCATATGAGAGGTGCTTCATTCCCCTGATCATTTCAGTGGTCCTCCTCTGTAAATACAATTTCTGGGCCATCGATGATACAACCCAGACTTTCCTAGAGAAATATTAGGATGATTTTTGGCTTAAGAGATCTGACGGTCTCTTAAAGTGACCTGTATTTTCATTATAAGCTCTGAGGGCTGCAGCACTAAGGGAAACAAGACCCAGGGAAAGCAATAACAGAAGCAGTTACAGAGATACAGGCTTTCAAAACTGAGTACCGTATTTTTCCTGTTTTGTAGATATAGCTGCTAAATCCAGGAATCCTGGTCAGGTCTGCCTTGGTGCCTATTTTTTTCTCTCCCCAGATTAGCAGCAAATGATGCAGTATAAATATTCAATCACCCCTCTTTTACACCATGTCTTTCTTGACTGTGAGTTAAGATTCACATACACATAAACCCTCGTTCAGCGAGCAGCAATACCTCAGCAAGTGAAGCGCTCTGCTCGCACGGCACCACAGGCTGTGTTCTCCTCTGTACATAAACATCCTCTTGAGCAGAAGATTACTGATCTGTAGCTATGGTAGCATTGCCCCAGAACCCTCTGCCTTGGTATGTCTCCTCTGGTGACCTCTTAGATGCGCATCACTTCTGTGGTGGAAGTTCTCCAGGGAAAGTCAGCACCAGTGCAGCTACAGCTTTTAAAACTCTGCAGCCAACGTACTGCAGTGACACGGCCCCCATGTTGCTGTCCTGGCTGTGTATGCAGTACACAATGTTCAAAGGAAGAAGAGAGGTTTCTGCAAGCTTCCTTTAGAAAGAAGACAACTGGGCCTTACATGACCTCTTGCTGGACTACTAGCACTTTGTGGCTGATAAGACACGCACCACCGAGTGTGTGCTCGGACTCATTTTGTAGCTGTATGGCATCAGCTTTTCAGTGGCAGCACAGTAACACTGGTCACATCTTACAGACAGACCCTGAATGTTTTCAGTTTTATATATGTGTAAACATGAGCATTTCTACCATACAGAGTATCCAGAAGCGAAGGCTCTCTTCTACTGCTTCATATCATAGCTCTGACAGTAAAATAATGCATTGCCTTGCAAGCTATCTACCCTAATTTTGCCAGGTAACATGAACTGTGGTTTTTGCTCTGATCTTGCAAGCTGCTGATTCCCTTTACAGCATACAAAATCCACTGAAATCATCTGCATCTTACAATCACATAACTTCACAGAGCTGGATCAAAGTCAGAGACCCGTTACAGCTCAAAGCCGCTCGGGCAGTGTTTTTGTTCTGGGAAATCAGGTTCTAAAAGATTTAAATCCTAGTCCCATTTTATTTAAAGGGCTACATTTCATTTCTCAGCCACCAGTACCAAGCAGTGAGCTGCACAATAGGCTCATTTCTCTCTACATTACTGACTTTATTACCTCCACAACTCACACATAATCTGGATCTATCAGCTGCTATCATATTGCTCCTGATCTGCTACATGTTAGACCATGTAAAAGGCTTCAGCCCCATGGCTCTTCTCCAAACACATAAAAAGAAACTAACAAAGCCCATTTTTTTCACACATAGCTATTCATACTCCATTATACAGAGCTCAAGACATCACAAGGAGGAACAGTGCAGGTTGCTGGTTCAGGAATAAACATCATACTAATAAAACTCCATTTCATTATACACACCCAACTTTGTTGGAAGACACTCATCTGAAGGATAACACAATGTGGGATTTGCTGTCTCAAGGCATCTCCTGTGCTCCCATTCCCCATCCCCCTGTACCCCCGCCTCCCATTAGCCTTATATTTATATGGCACCAGGCTACCAAATACACATGCACTTTCCTTGGAGGGTTTGGGATTGAGGTGGCACAAGCCAACTGTGGAAAAAACAAGCGTAAGGATGGGCCACAGGGACGTACAACATTCAACTGCTGTTCATGCTGGGGACAGTACTACGTACTTTGTGGGGACATTTAGCAAAGAGAATACAAGAGACTGCAAGTGATGCCATCAAAATCATCCACTTTGCTGATTTATGACATCGTTGCACGTGTCAAAACGCTCTCTTGCTTTCTCTTTCTCACTACAGTTTTACCCTCAAACTTGAATTGCCGATCTGATTCACTGTCCTGTAAGCTGGTGACTCTTTGCTCCGCAAGCCATTCATGCGCCGCACGGACTCGACGCTTTCATTCCCAACAGTCATAGTCTGTGCCTGTCCCCAGAGTGTCAGCATAGATAGCAGCAGCAAGAGTGACAGTAGCACAGCAGTAGCACAGCGACACACATACACAACAAGCAAAGAGAAGAACGGCTCAGTTAGAGAAGACCATCATGCAAAACAACTCAAATCACTTTTGAAGCAAAATAAATCAAGAAGATCATGAGAGACGAACTCACTCAAAGTAGAAATAGAGAAAACTTCTCCCTGAAGAAATTACCTTAGAAATGTTATTCCCTGTTTTTAAATTTGTGTTTACAGGTTCACAGGGAAAATGGAAGCAAGCCTAGGCAAATGGGTAGTTGTCTCTTATTCCCACAGAATATTTCCTTATATTGGGGAATTACACATTTTGCAGGGAATCTGGGTACCCCCTGGTTTAGGAGGATTTCTGGTGATTTGGTTTTAAATCATTTTCTTTTAATAGTCACTAGAGTAATAATTCCCAGCGCAGATGAACGACTGCTTCCATGGATCAAGGCCTCCTAATTTTTGATTGATGCCACTGGATGCTATTACCTGCCAATGGTGGCTTCTTGCCTACTAGTTCATCTCTAAACAAGATACCATACCCAAAACTGCAATTGCAGACCTCATACAAGCAGCTTCTGCTGCTGCCGCCACGGTGTCTTTGGAAACAAAGGCTTCCAGTGGCAGTGCATCTGGCACGTGTGCCTGCTGACAGGCAAGTGTTTCTGCTTTGCCCTGTAATCTAATCTTAACAGGAATCTCAATTCACCTGATGATAAAGTTAAACCAGAAAACAGAACTGGATTGCTTCTCGGAGCACCCATCAAGCATTACAGTAGCTACAGAATATTTCTTAGACAGCCTTGTCACAACACAAATGCCCTGTGCCATTGTTGTCATCCCTCTTGTAGAGGAAACCATCATTTGTGGCTTGAAGTGCTCATGCAGCTCAAGCAAATATTTACCTGACCTAGTGAATGCCTATGGACACCGTAAACCTAGAAGTTTCTACTTACGCTGAAAACCAGTGACACAGGTACAGGAAGCATGAAGCCTTTATAGTTGTGGGAATGATCGTAATTAGACTAAAACCCACTTTAATGTCTCTTCTTGTCTTTCCATTTACGAAAGAAACAAGTAACTGCTTAAAAATGTTTCTAGACTGACATCTAGGTTAAAAACAAGCATCTCTTCTATGTTCCAGCCACTGGTATAAAACGATGTGACAACCATGCTCACAAATAGCCCCTTCGTTAATAATTTTCAGTTTGTATCAGTAGCAAACTTTGAAATAGAAGAACTTAGAGAGGAAATTCTCCTATCCCTTCTCTTTTTTAAAGCAGCCATGTTTCCTGGTTTCAGCTGGAAAAGATGCCAGCTGCCGGTGGTTTAAAAGTGAGAGCAGAACTGTCAATCCCTGTGAAACAGGCTGACCTAAAGAATCTCCCATTTTACTGGGACTAGCTAGGCTGGCACTAGAAAATACAGGTTTTAGGCATGTGCTGCCATCAGCACACCTGGATGATGTCAGGGAAATAGTATCAGTCCCTTATCTACGTCATTGCTTCCAAAAGTTCCTTACCCATGGGTGAGTGCCACACAGCACACTATTGCTAAGGGTACAGCTGCCTCAGCAACAGCAGAAGAGAATAAAATTCTTGGGATCAGTGACCAGTATTGACATTTATCCATAACTTCATAAACTGCAAATAAACCCAGTGGAGAGTTATCAACTCTTTATCAAGGACTAAATCACTCAAAAAAGGAAACTTTAGAATGAGACTCTTCTGCAACGGCAAGAAGAACCGAGGTGAAAAATCAGCCACACGTCAGTGTGATGTCAGGGCAGGCTCAGACATGCCAAGTAAAGAGCGGCTGTACCTTGTTTTGTCTTCTTTGCCTTCTTCGGAGCCGCAGAAACTCCTTGTGCTGTCGTGAAACAAAGTTGACTGCTGCGTACTCCAGTAAAGCAGCAAAGACAAAGAGAAGGCACACGGCCATCCAGATGTCGATAGCTTTTACATAGGAGACCTACAAAGAAATACAGCACCACATGTTATGTTTCAAACTGCTTCAAAAGCTCATGATAGTAATGAGAAAAATTTAATATATTTCTGATTCAGTTTTGTGATGATGTGGGGGTTTTCTTGGGTTTTGGTTCTCATTTCTCAGTTTATTGGCTTATAACAAACAAATAATCCAGTTATTAATGGGAATGCGTGTTCACAAAGAGTACACGAATTGTGAGCCTCTGCCTTCAGGAAAAACATCAGGATTAATCTAAAAATATACAAGTGCTGTTATAGTCACAATCAGAGCTTGTCAGAAAGAATACAAACACGGGCTGTGATACAGCGCTTACTGAAAAACAACTCTAGAAACTTTATCGCTACCCCTTCTTTTGTGTCCTGTGAAGCCATTACCACAGTGATTCGTTAGTTATGTTCTGTATTCATAACCTCAAGGTAAACTCAGAGTACAGTATCGTATCGGTTAATAAGACTTTAGGAATTAAATATTCAACCCTAGTTTCTCAACCTTTATCCAACCACTCTATATGAAAGATAAATCTTCACAGATGTGATCTACAAACATCCAAATGCCAGATGCCAACATTCTAGTAAAAGCCGGTTCCAATTTGAATAGACTGGTCCAAAATAAAATCAGATCTATTACTGCACAGCAATGTCACAAGATTTTTATCATATTAGCCACACTAGGCCAAACAGTAGCAAATTAATGAGCTACACGCTATGCATATCAAAAGGACATTGTCCACCAGAGCTGTATTTGATCTATGTCTTTCTTTGTAGTCTTGCAGTTTTCAAGCAGAGTTGTTGTGAGCAGGCCACAGCAGGTTGTCTCTTCTGTTTATCAGGTATTACATCCAGGAATTAAAATAATCTGACTTTTAATGTCTTCAATGTGCACATGAGCTAGTTGCCTAAACTGCTTTGATGTAAATAAAGGAATTAAAAAGAACAGGCGCATCTAGGATTCAATGCGTACGAACTGTTTAAGATATGCTGTGGCAGGGGGATTGGACTAGATGATCTTTCGAGGTCCCTTCCAATCCCTAATGTTCTGTGATTCTGTGATGTATTTATTACATCTGAGTTTTAATTAAATGTGAAGGAACCTTATGCCCTGTCATTTGTGCAGCAAGTGTAGTCATATTTTATGCATTTGTAATTTTCAGATACCTGCAGTACAAGAGAAGCTCTTTATGGGTATTTGCATTATTGCATAGTACATTATAATGTACTTCTAAACTAGATATTCTATTTATGCAGAATCCAAAAATAGTTTGTGCTGTGCAGCAATGCAAATTTCAGTGAATAATCCATAAAGAATTTCAAAGACTTAACCATTTGTGATGTTCACTGTTCTATGTCTTTAATGATGTTCAAACTTTGAATAAGTTGTCCTGGGCTTTTTATGAATTAAAACCATTTCTGTGCTTCCCCAGTAAAGAGAGTCTATCACATCTTACCTTAATCACATTGGTGTACCAAATGCAGAATGAAACAAACAAGGAAACTCTTCTTGAACCATTTATAGATGTAGAAATGCTGGTGTTTTCTGTTCTTGGGTAGGCAGTAACATGCAGAAGTTTGGCTAATAATGGTAAAATAAATAACAATTTACTATTTAAGGTGTCAAATTATGGTCAGTGGGGTATTTTAAGAAATTCTATACTTCAGAAAGTATAGAAAAACGCTTCATTTTCCACCTGTGTTTTCCTACTTCTGTATCTAAAATTAAAGATCTAAAGTACCATAATGTGGTGAAGTTCCAAATATCACCAGATTGCTCTTGATGATGAACAGACAGCACAACACTCAAAGTCCATGATCACTGGATAGGAACTAGATACTAGCTTTCTGTTAAAGAGTTTGATTCAGGAACACCTTCTAATGGAAAATCATTAACAAGTCTTTTGCCATTGCTAATAATAACTGCGCCATACCAAAATCCTTTAGTCTCACATCTTTTACAGGAAAACTACAGAGATTTAACATTACTAGCAGATCCTTACTAGGAAATATTACTAGTTTTTTGCTGAGGTGATGTTGTAATTAGCAAGATCTTGCTGTGACAGTTGCTGCTTTGAAAGAGGTGCCATTTATAGGCAGTATTACATGCGCAGCGTGTGCTGCATGCACGTCCAAGCATTCTGATACGTGCTAAGTGACTGAAAAGGCAGCGGTGGAAGCTATACATGCAGAACAACACTTATTTTGCATTACATTTAAAGTTTTTGTGCACACAGGGCTATAAATGAAATAAGAAGACTTTAAAATAGATTGTAAGTTATGCTTGATTAAATCTGTGTTATAAGCTTCCACTACTCTTATATCACACTTAGGTCTCCTGGGTGCTGTTAAGTGTTGTCAGCCAACAAACTATAATTTCATGCTTGAGTGGGCAAGTACAAGCCTGGGCTTCTGCTTTGTAGATTCAGAATACAGCGCACTCTAATAATAAAGGGAGAAGGAGAGCAAAAAATAAAGCAAAATAAAAAATTGTCACATGGAGTAATAATTCTTATTGGTAAAATGGGATACTGAGGTGCCTTGAACTGTAATTTGTTGAGGTCATTAAACTGTGAGTCCATTTACTTCATCAGGCTTCAGAACAGCTCCCTCGAGTTCTGTATGTTGATGTCAGAGTTACTACAACAGACAGCAATGCAGGTGGAAGGAAGCAGGACAAGCTGAAGGTGCTTTTTAAACGTAGCAAATGTTCTATTTGTGTCTTTTCTTTATTTCCAGAACATCTGGCTTTTGGTTGATAGCTATTAATACAGTACCTCTCTATAAAACATTCTTACAAGAGGAATCACCTGTACCTAGTACTGCCTTGGTAGCGTACGCATCAAATTTCTCTTATTGTGAATTGTGACTCTTGACACTGTCTAGTTTTAACATGCTGCAGCTGTAAGTGGTGACTTCACATGGCTGAAAATAGCAGTAAGAGGGAAAAAAATGAAAACAGTCTGTAAGGTGGATTGTCTGACTGGGGTTTGGTTTATCAAAAGCCATGCACTCTTGGTAGGACTAGTAGACACACACTGGTCTGCTGAATAGCTTCAGAAATGGCTCTAATGTTTCAGCTTTTGGATGTGTTCTGCAAAGGTTCCTCAGGTCAGGGGGACTAATCACCCACAAGCAGGGGTCAATGACATGGTGGTGCTTTGCAAAGAAAGGAGCTGCTTTGGTGTCAGCTGCTAAAACATGCTGATGGGAATGACTCATAGCCAATAACAATGTGTTATCTCTGTGTAGGTTTGCTGAAATAAAAAAGTCATTTTCAGTAGCACTGCAGACAGAAGCTATACCTTTTCCTGCCTCTTCCCCCTTACTCCCCTGGCTCTGGTAATCCACGTGGAAGGCACATTAATAGCCTCTGTTGAGAGCCCTGCAAAGGCAGATTTCTAAGTACTACAGCAAAAAAGCTTAGGACTCCCTCTAGCAAAAAGTGATAAAGAATACCAAATTAATCAACTTTTACTTGCCCAGCAGGTACAAGACAATGGTGTGCATAGGCATGCTTACAGCCTGTTGTCTTTTCCTCCCAAAAATTCTGTCTCTGATTTGCGAGTGGCAAGTCATCATGAGGAAAAGTCATCAGAAGACAACAAAATGCTGAAGATTTCTTTGATTGTCAGTTCACCCTGGAATGCATCTTTGCTTTTAGTAGCTTTTTCACTTTCTCACAGGCACAGGACTATACTTATCTTCACTTCATAGGCTGCCATCGTGCCTGTTTTATCCACATACAAAGCACAAGAGAAATAAAATTATAGGTGCCCCAGTAAGTTGAGGAGGATAAACTTTTGAAGCCTCCAAATAAAGCAATTCCTTTTGGCTGATTGATTTGAGGTAAGTGCAGAAGAACAAACAGCCTTTTTTTGTTAAACTGAAAGGAAGGCATCTGAATGACAGATAACTGCAGTTCAGGTTGAAACACTTTTAGAAGTTGTTTTATGGAGAATTGTCTCACTCTATCAAAGGCTCCTGCTTCTATTCAGTGTAACTGAATGTTGATTCCTCAGGTTAAAAAGAAATCTATAAAGAATGAAAGAGCTCTCCTCCGACCACTGTATTGATTGCAGTGTGCTTGTGAGCTGCTCAAAAGCAAAGCCTTGTGCAAGCTAGAGGCGACATTGGTATTTGGTAGCTTGGAGCAGCATCAAGGATGCAGGAGGCCTGTCACTGCAATACTTTGCAACTGCCAAACTATCCGGTTAGCAGCAATAATAATCTCTTGTTTCCTCTCACCCCTCATGTGTGCAGCACTAGCGCTCTAGTTGTGTTTAGTCTTGGAGGACCTCATCAGATGCAATCTCATGGCTCATTGCCAGAAAAACATTGATTAGGCTTGGTTACAGGTGAGTTCAAGGCCTGTGTCCTGCTATTTAATGCTTACTAAGTATTCAAAGAAGCTTGCCGTACATTTGAGACCACATCTGGAGTATTGTGTCCAGCTCTGAGCCCCTCAGTTCAAGGACACAGCTGCTGGAGGGAGTCCAGTGTAGAGCAGTGAGGATGATGAAGGAAGTGAAACACCTGCCTTGCAACAAAAGGCTGAGTTAGCTGGGTCTCTTTGGTCTGGAGGAGACTGATGGATGACCTCATTAATGTCTACAAATATGTGAAGGGTGGGTGTCAGGAGGATGGAGCCAGGTTCTTCTCAATGTTGTCTAGTGATAGGATGAGGGACAATGGGTGTAAGCTGGAACATAGGAGGTTCCGTATAACTATTAGAAGGAACTTCTTCACAGCAAGGGTAACGGACCACCGAAATGGGCTGCCCAGGGGGGTTGTGGAGTCTCCTTCTCTGGAGACGTTTAAAACCTGCCTGGATATGTTCCTGTGCGACTTGGTCTAGGTGCTGTGGCAGGGGGATTGGACGTCGATCTTTTGACGTCCCTTCTGATCCCTAATGATTCTATGATTGAAGTTCTGACTCTCTTCCTTCCCTTCTTGCTTTCATCTATTGTAGTGTTGCATACATTTTCCTGTTACCAAATAACTAATTTTTTCTCAGTGCAGGAGTCAGTGCCTACCATTAAATATGCTTCAAGAAAATGTAACGTGGAGAAGAAAAGACTTCTCCATGTTACAAGGGAGTTTTTATTGATGGCAACATCTTAGCACATAGATCTTGCTCTTTTTTTTCACCTTCAGTTTTAGTTATTTCTGTACAGCAATCACAAATTCTTCTTGCTCTTGGTATGCAGCATGAGGCACCAGGAGGGAAGTGTAGTCATCTTCTTGAGAAGGCTTCAGAACAGCCAGTGGCAGCAAAATTGTCCCTACATGAAGAAGCAAGGACTAATTGAATGCAGACAGAGAAACAAGCCTTAGTGGACAAAAAGCCATATGTAAGATCACTGTTAAACCAGAAACAATCACAGGAATTCAGTCCAAAGGAACAGGGAAAACAGGCGAAGATTATTTGGAAGATACTTTTCTTATATTAATTATAACTTCATTATTAGTGCTAGATTGTAACAAGGAATACAGACCTGTGCAGAGAAAGAATTCTCACTCAGGTCAGGTACACAATATCTTGGGACTAGACAGCCAAAAACAAGTGGTGTTTGATGTAGTAAACAAGAGAAGAATTTTACAACTGAGAAGAGTTAACAGCAAACTGGTACTAGGTGGGAGCAAAGATACAATTGGTTTTGTGGGATGCCACGAATTGAGACAATTCTGACCACCACTGAGGTCATACACACATGCTTGTCTTTGTAGGATGAAATTTCCGCCTATTAATTTGTTACCTAAATATAGCTACGTCTGCCTTGAAAAAACCTAAACAATGTAAAGTCATTTGTATGGTGCTGGATCTTGTTAGTTTGGTGGGTTCTTTTTCCCCCAATCAAACTTTAGAAATACCTTTGTTTATTCCCTCACTTTCACACTGGCTTAAAGTGGAACATTACAGCTTCAAATGGTGATGATTTATAAGCTGTAAAAACAAAATAAATTCACTGGAATTCACATGCTGTCAGACACAAAGTATTTTATTTTGCATTTTCCTTGTTCAAATTGTTGAGGTGGAAATTTGAGAGGGTGCCTCTAAACCCTAAAATGATCTGTTCTTAATATTTATTATTCCCATATTAACATTTCTTAGCCTAGATTTTAGAGAATGGTGTGTTTTTCTTAGGTGTGAATACCTAAGCTGCTTGCCTAAAGGGACAAAACAACCTTGCTGAACCCAGCTGGCTCTGTATCAGGCTCTTATTGTTTCTTTCAGAATAAAAATAAAATTTGACTGTCAAAGAGAATTTCAGTGGATTTTTGTGTAGTTCTACCATCAGTTCTGCCATTGCCTAAGACCACTGAACTTATTTGAATTCCTTTATAGGGACAGCAAGGAGCAGCAGAACTTTATTTCCTTAGTGGTATTTTCTCGCTCTTGCTTTTCCCCGTGTGAAATAAGTAGGCATTGCCAGAAGAGCAGGTGGATTTGTGTCAATGCCTAAGAGCAAATGTCAAACTATGGAAATGTCAGAGTTTTATATGCTTTTGAAGTATATAACCATATAGATTATTCTGCTGTACCTCTTCTCGGAAAACTTTGTCATAATCCTCTCTGCAGTCTTGTATTGGGCACGGGTACTGTGCTACATGACAATTTTGTCCTTTAAATTTAGCAGCACGGCTTTGTAACGTTAGGAAGAGAAATGGAAGCTAAAGTTTGGGTGGATAATTTATCTCTCCTTGAACAAATGTGTTTCAGAAATAGTACTGCCAAAGCCGTGGGACACAGCATTAATAGATTGAAGCATTATTCTGTGCAGATATATGGGCACCTATTTTCAGAACTGGTAAAATGTAGGAGTATTACTTGTAATAAATGATTTTCCTATAATGGTAGGGCTATAATCTCTGGGAAACTGATTTCTAAAGAAAGATTATTACTTCATTGGAAGAGAGAGTGACACACACTTAAAAAGAACAGATTTATTCATATTTTTTAAAAAAATGTTTTAATGTAGAAGACATGGAAAATAAACTTTCTGGAATAAAGCATCAGACAACCTATTTTTAACAGTCAGATAACCTCTGAGAAGCGGTTCGTGGGACTTCAGTCTTTTCATTTTGCAGGTACTGTGTTTTTTTTTCATAGTGTTTTCTCCATCCTTTCTGCTTCTATTCCTTGTTCTCTAGCTCTACCTTTGTGTATGTTTTAAACTCTGTTTCTGCCCTGTTCTTGTCTTTCACATTGTTTTGCCCTTTTTTTTTTCCCCCGATGAAATTTTTTTCATCTGCTCCTTCTGACGTATAGATTCTGTGATAGACCACAACCACAGGCTGTTCCTTCAGAAACAGAAGTGATACCGGGTGGTAATTAAAGCCAGTTATGCTGGTACTCAGCATTAACATTTAAACATATTTCCCCTCTGCCTTTATACAGCAGTCACCTACTATTTCAAAGTATTCTTCAAGAATTATCCTAGGGAAACATTTTAATGCTGAGTACTTTCTGGCTCTTAAAAGTGTTCTGGAAGATGAATTGGGGCAATACATTAATATTTAACCAGAAAGATTTTTTCCATCAGAAGTCTCTTTGAAGGATAACTTCACTTGAACTCTCTAAGGAAGCTGTATTCCCCAGGAGTTACATTTTTATCAGCTGAAAGATTTCAGCTTATTTTGCTGCAGATGGTGTCAGAAGAACCTGTACGTAGCCTGCATGTTCATCTCAGTAATGCAGGGTAATGGACCAATAGATGTGCTGTTCAGTAATGGAGACTGCTAGTTGAGTAGCTCCTGGGCCAGCATGCATGGAAATTGGAAGATTCTCTTTTATTGATTGCCTGTCTCTTAAAGGGCATGATTTTTACTCTGAGCCTCACTTATAACTATGCAAAGACTCTGCTGAGTCAGTTTAAAATAAAACTGAATTGGAATGGTAGCTTTTGCAATCATTGCACAGGCATTACTGGCAGCACACGTCTCAGAGGGTATATGTTCTTCCTTGGCTTTGGGTGGAAGCTCTTCCTAAGATTGTTTTTTTTTTTAAAAATCACTTAAAATATTTTCTTGACATGAGGAAAATTAAACAACTGTATTCAAATTCTCTACCATATGTGCTTCATAGGAATGTGAATAGAAGCACAAAGGCTTATGAATCCAGGGAATAGGAAGCCGGAGCTTCAAGGAATAGGAAGTGTGAACTCCAGGGAAGTCCTGGGAGATACCTAATTTCGATGAGTGCACTTTCCATCTTTGTAAGAGGTGTGGATACTTTTTACTTTCTCTTGGGTAGCTACTGCTTTCTGAATGTCAGCAGCCATTGGGCTTCTTCAGTGTACAGCCTCCTGGTTTCCTAAACACAGACTTATACCCTATCTGATTAATAATTTATTTAAACCTGTTTTCTATATACTACTGTAGGGCTGAGCTGGAGCAAAACTCTGTTATTGTTGTTTGTAAACGTGGTATTTGAAATTTGTAATAAAAGAAGGAAAAAATTAAATCTCTATTGTCTTAGGAAGAAATCACACTTCCACAAACCAGCATTCAGTCAATTTCATACTGCATTCAGCATTCTCTGATCCTTACTAAATTCACGAGTACTGTAAACTAGACAATTTGTGAAACAATGCATCTCCTGCTCTGGCAGAGGGATTGGACTAGATGATCTTTTGAGGTCACTTCCAATCCCTATTGATTCTATAATTTAACATCTAATCAAGAATAGATTAAGGTTCTGTGTCCTGGCCTTGGTCAGAAGCATTGCAGGAGTTGAAGATGCTTATGAGAGCGATATTAGTGATTATTTCCCTCACACAGAGAACAAATGCTATTAATAGCCCTACTAGTAGTGACTAATAGTGACTAAGTTATAGACCAAAAGGTGTGATCAGATATGAGTAATAAATTTTTTTGAAGAAAAATTCGGACAGCCAGGCACCTGAATTCCATTCAATTTCCACAAGAGTTGAGACTCCAAAAGCGTTCATATTTGTGCAAGTACGTAAGCGTTAAGGACACTCAGTAAGATATATTAAAATTCTGCCTACGATAGCGGTAAAATGTTTTCAAGTGGACAGTCATGTCTTGCCCTAAGTTGTTTTCTACATTATTGGTGGGTGATTGACGTTTAAGTTCTAGCTGTGCAGTCTGAAAGAGTATGGATGGCATTACCTAGAAAAAGGAGCACAGTCAGTATTAGGCACTTTTATTTTGCTTTTGCTTTGGCCACTTGTTAACTGTAGCATTGCTTCTCCCTAGCTGTACTGCTGTTCCTCTTAGCACGCTGAAGCACATGATGTCTCTCTGTATTGACTGTCTGTAGCTACTGCATTTGAAGCAATGCCGTATAGGTATCAGAAAAAAGGGAAGGTGACAGATAAACAGTTGTAGCTTGTTAAATAACCTCATTTATAGTTTCCAAGTCACAATGTACTTAGGTTTCCATGTGAAAAATATTTTCAGAAACCTGACCTACTAGAATTGAACATTCCTCATTCTTTTTAATTTTCTGGGATTAAGCATTGTTCTGAGATGTCTCATTTCAATAATAGCATCATTTGGAAGGTGATAAACAATTGGATTTATCGAGGCAATACTTGTGGTACTTTATGAAGCCTCTCATGTTATCTTTGCATTTATTTATGATTTTCTTCAAAAGCTCTGAATAGTTTTTAAGTAAAATTTTCATGAGTGAATGCAGATGGAAAAACACTCTATGTATCTCTTCTCTTTGTTCCTTATACAGTAAATATTCTTTGCAGCTACCTTTTTATTTTCAACCTTCCTGTTTTAAATAGTCAGCTATAAAACTGTTTTTGACAAATGAGATCTGCCAACAGTTGAACAGTTTTTAACTCAGCATTTATGTTTATAGTTCTGACATCCCTGTCTTGCAGATTCTGCTTTCAGATCTAAAGATCTGGATCTGTGCCAACTCTGTTAAAAAACCCCAACAAAACAAATAATAATGACCTCATGTACATTAGAGAGCTGTGTGCATAGAAATGTTCTCTCCTGCCACTTATTTTCTACTAGGTAAGAAATGGAAAGAACTGGCAAAATATTAGGATCAATTTTAAAAGCAAGGAAGTTCTTATGTTTTTAGGAAATTTGAGACATGTTTTAGCTGCCACTCGTAACACCTAGGGGTAGATCTTTACACTGACTGATCCACATCTGGGGAGAGATAGTGAAGTCATTAACGTGTGCTTTGAAATCCTTAATTACTGCCAGAAGAGAGGTGGAGTTCAAGAGTTATGTGGAAGAGAGGGCTGTGGGACTCTGGTGGTTCTTGAGTGTGCTGCATTAAGGATAACCTGTGGCATTTGAAAAGGGCTTTACGTGGTGCACAAGGTATGGGGAAAGAAATCAGAGGGGGAAAGAGATAGCAGTGGTTCATGGGAAAATGGCATGAACCTGGGTGCTGTTTTACTTATATGGACAGGATAAAAAACTGGCTGTTAAAGGTGCTACAATGGAAGATATTTTGCATACAGCTTGAAACTCAGAAGTAAGGAGAAATGCAAATGAGAAATCCTATGATTTGAATGACAGAGGCTTGGGCTGATCACACCGAGAATGGAAGGAGAGCAGTGAGGGGTGATGAACATGAATCTTCTTAGGGAGACCACATCTAGAGTGACCAACAACTCCTAAATGCCTCATAATCTCTCACATAGTGTCAGGTCCACCAAGCTAACACGGAACATAGTGGTGCAATGACCTTCAAGGATACTCTCTTACTGTTGTTCATTTCAAGTTTCTTTACTGTTTTTCTAACTGTCTTCCATATTGAGTATATTTTTGCTCTTGGCAGTAACACATCAAAATAGATTCAAAAATAATATCATTAGCAACCACATACCTCAGCATTCTTTCCTGTAAATATTATGCATGCACCCTTATCCAGTCAGAGACAATGACAGGAACTATATGGAAAGTAAAAGCTTTTTATATGTAAATACTGAGTGGAAGTGAAATGTGACATTTTTTTCTATCATAGCTCTTGAGCTTCAACAAACCTGAGCCACAAATTTTCAGACATAAACATTTCTGTCTAAACATTTCTGTCTTTTTAGTAGTAATAACATTGTGGTGCTGACTCAAGAGGAGACAGAACAAACCGCTGTTTCTTTTCCACTTTTTCCTCTATTGTTCTTTAAATTGCTAGAAAAAGTTCTGGTAACAGTAACCTTTAAATTAGTTTGAAGTAAAGCAGTTAGTTATTTTCCATGTCAGTAAAATGGAAACTTGGGATATACTTGAGAAAAGAGAACCTGAGTCTCCAAAACACAATTACATGCCCCGTTTATTAGACTGTGCTTATTTGCAGGGTGTGTTCACCAGTAACACTGCTTGGCCAGGAGAGACAAACGCCAGCAGCACACTAGTTAAGGGTCTGCACAGTTCTGAAAACAGAAAATTGCAAAGCATTTATGCATGATGGGTGCAGCTGAAAGGCAAGGCTGCAGCACAAACTTCCCACACTTTTGTCTCCTTAAGGAGCTTGACTTGACCTCAAAGAATCAGTCTCCTGAGACAGAAACAATTTAGCTTTCATGAAGTTCTGAACTTACTGGAGTTAAGAAACTGCTAGTTGAGAGTGATTGTGAGTGTTGGAATTGTGATGCGCTTATTATGAAATGAGCTAAGACAACAGAAAACACATCACCTGGCACTAACACGAGTGTAGTGTAACAGCAAACATGAAAAAAGGTAGGCAATGGGGCCAGTAGGAACCAGAGCTTCTGGCTCTGGCATAATTTCAGTAAAAGCAGTGCAGCAACTAACTAATCACAGTGACAACAGGAATCCACTGGCTAAATGTGAGATACGGATGAACAGAGTTTTGGGGAATTTGTGGTAAGCTGAAGCTTTTCTGCATGAATAACTTGTAATCCTTACAGCCACAGAGATTGCTAGCTGATTTGCCTTGTTTGTTCTGCAGACCACAGATTATTATAATATGGCATGTGTGGAGATACTTGAAATCTTAACAGGAACATTATATTTAATGTCAGAAAAGAGCAGCAGCAGAAAATACGTAATTAAATCACACTTCTTAGACTTTGCACGTATTGGAAAGAGGGCTTCTCTGCCATGCCAATGCCTCAGAGCCACAGCTGATGCTTTCCTATGGTCTGCTCTTTTCTCTCATTAAAACATTGGGTCTAAGGCCACTGACGTTTTTTCATGGAATAGTTAGCTGGCTAATGGAAATTATTACGGATCACACAACCTTACCTTTTGGCTTAAAGTCCCTTGTGAAAAGGATCAGATCATTGCATTCCGTGGGTGAGTTCTTAATGCACTGAAATAACACACGTATTTAATTTGAACGTTAGCGATTTTATTGTGTCCACTAAGTAGAATGAGTTCAGTCAGTTCTGAAACTGAGGATAATTATTTCATACCCAAACACAGGCTTTGGAGGACCTAGCACTGAAAATCATGATCTGCTATAATTAACTCTGATATACTTGACATTAACTACAATGCTAATTTTAAACTGCAAATGTTGAAAAAATAAAGTATAACAAATTATATGAGACAGTCAAGACAACTGCAATTAAGCACAGATAGGCACTTCAAGGCTACATCACTGACTTCCTCAAAAGACCTGCTAAATCTAATGCTATTGCCACTAGAACTGGCAATTTTAAAATCGTATCAAACTCTAGGAAGGCCTCCAAGAAATACTCTATCGTTAATATTTATGTAAACATCTTTCTCCTTTTAACCTTCCAATTTTCTTTGAGAAAGTTTAAAGGATAGTCAGAAAAATACTTTCTTTGTATTTTTTCTCCTTTCTGTCAATTTTGTCTCTTTTCTCCTGTTTACCTGTTTTACATCTTGTTGTCTCCCTATTTCACCCTTCTGTTCCATTTTCCTGGTTGCTCTCTATTCCTCGTCAATTTCTTCACAACTCTTCTAAATATTATGTGCTTTTAATTCTGCCTTTCTGTTTTTACATCTTTTTATTCTAGAGATTAAATATTTAGGATTACCTCTCTTCCATAAAAACATATGCAACAACTTTTATATCAGGTTTATAAAGCACTGCAGTTTATCTACTCTATGTTTTGAGGTAGATTTTAATGATGTCTTAGATTAAATGCCCTAGGCATTAAGGAATTAAAAATCCTGAGAGTTGCTCTGAGGTGTTCTTTTTCCTTGGGGTTTTTTTTGTTTTTTTTTTTTTTATATGGTGGCTGGATTGAAACTTGGACTTGGAGCTTGTTCAAGGTTGCCAGTGTCTGTCAGTTAGGCCTAAGCATTGCTATAAGCATTGCTAAGAACAGCGCATCAGTCTGCAGAAGTACCCTTTCCTGCTGATGGTATTTAAAGCCCTGTGCGCTACCAAGTGCAGAGTTTTTTTAGCAACACTTAGAATGCATTTGGTAATAAGAGGAGGAATTTGTCACTGAATACAAAACAGCTGATAGCATATTTTCGTATGTGGTCTGAAATGAAAATGGATGAAAGGATAAATCTCAAATTGTCAGGGTAAGCAGCAGAAAAAGATGCAAAACCAATCCATGCTACGGAATAGTAAATCATTACTCAATCATTGCAAACTTTTATTTCCCCCCAGTTCAAACCACCACAAAGTCAACAATAGGATAAAATCTCTGCTTTCTAGAGCAAAGCCACAGAAAAATGTATAGACTCCTGTCTTCATGAGGATCTAGGCATGCAGAGTAGAATGTTTGATGTCTATACTTATAAGTGTGATTCTCAGCCCTCCCTCTCTTAGGTGTCAAGAAATCTGCAAATAGAGACATTGCTCTGAAATCTGAATTCCAGTTACTGATATTCTACTTCTGAGCCAGAATAAGGTTGTTGTGTTTGCAGATTTGGTTCTTGTTTCATGCGGGTGGAATCTTGCTTGCAGTCCCATCTAATCTAGTTTGCTCATACCATCTATTCACACTGCTAGCTGTGCTCCAACTGAAGCAGTCAGGATTGCTTTTATTTGAAAAGCAACATCATTGAGAGCACATCGTTGATTCTGTACTCTTTTTATTAATGACTGATTGCGTGTCCTGCAAAGAAATGGGAAGCCTGGTTTTATCAGTGGTCCCAAACTAAGGTGATTCCAGACCTCACCTCTGAGAAGTGCCATGAATGTTGGCCTGAGAATGATGGGTCATGGCACTATCCACTGTCCTACTGATATTGTCCTGTGGTACCAAACATCTTTCAAGCACCAATGAAGGACCATCTATATATGTTTATATAGATGTTATCTAATGCAGCTAATGATTTAATGAACAAAGCGTTAGCCTTGGGGAACTTTTCAAGAGAGAGATCTAATGCGAGTAACTATTTTCCCTGATCTAAGTGTATGAGGGTGAGTGTGTTATGGGGCTGTCAGATAAGGATCAGGATAGCCATATATCTTGTACGTACCTTTCTAGATCAGTGGGGAATTGAAGGCCATTCAAGAGGTGAAAAGTCTGGCATCTTTTTCTATTTCTGGTCTTATAGGATAAAATAAATGATAATAGTATTACCTCCAACCCAATGCTCATCTGTTTTGTGTATTTATCCTGTAAGTGCTCTTCCTTCATCATGTTTGTAGAAAATTTAGCTTAGAGCTATGATTTTGTTTATACACATACAAATGCTGCTGTAAAATTAATAACAATTCTGGCTTTTTGTCGAAGGTTTTACTGGAAGAACTCACCTCAGTGCAATTGCCTCAGCCTTCCACTGGCTGTCCCACTGTAACTAAAATAAAATCTTTAAGTTTAGAGCTCAAAGACTGCTTGGACTAGGAATAGGGTTTTTTGAGTAAGTGATTTCTAACAAAATTTTGAAAGGTGGCCATTAGACAGCATTTGCAAGAGAAGTTTTGAACATTTAACCGTGAATGCATCTGAAACTTGTAGCTATCTACCATCATCATATTGCATCCAGTACAGAATTAGTAACTCCAAAAACTATGAACAAGAACTAAATAAAAAAAATATTTTCACCACCTTTAATAAATAATTGCAAATGAAAATAAAAACCTTCAGGATAAGTAGTGATTGCTTAGCCAGTTTTGCTTGCCCATGTGGCATTAAGTATGATGTATATTCCTAACAAACTGACACCTAAAACTTGCTTTTGCTTCTAGATTCCTATATTGCTGCTCCTGATTGGACTGATGCTGTGAAAAATACCTGGTGTTTTTATAGTACAACGTTGTGATTGACATAAACCCTGTGCAGAATTATGTCATGAATACAGATCTTCAAAATTCAGCTCAAGTCTTCAATATGAAGCTCAAGCTGAGATTATCAGGTAAGTGATTCTTTCCAAATGGTGAAGACAGTTATTTGTCATGTGGCTAGTCTTTGTATCATATGTATTCAACATACTGAAACGGAACGTCATCTGATAACAGGACAAGGGACAATGGGTGTAAGCTGGAACATAGGAGGTTCCACATCAATATGAAAAGGAACTTCTCGGTGAGGCTGACAGAGCACTTGAATGGGCTGTCCAGGGGCGTTGTAGCGTCTCCTTCTCTGGAGATGTTTAAAACCCGCCTGGATGTGTTCCTGTGTGACTTGGTCTAGGTGATCCTGCTGTGGCAGGGGGATTGGACTAGATGATCTTCGAGGTCCCTTCGAATCCCTAATGTTCTGTGATTCTGTGATAGGATTTTAAACCTGTAGGAACCTGTGACTTTTGACTTGTAAATTTGTAAAATTGGTAAGATTAAGTTTTGAGGAAACAAAACGTAGTCCTACAGTCAGTGTCTACAGACTGGTGGATGAATGGAGAATTACTTGGCTGCAGAGTTGGCACTCAAATTAAATTAGTATTATAACTGTGTAAGTGCCATCCAAGCAGAGGAGGGCTGTGATACATGAAGGTAAAGTGTAAATGCAAACAGAAGACAAGGTTGAAAAGGCACTGTAGTGTTCTACAAGAGATCCATAAGTTGGAGCCTCAAATGTCAACTTCAGTATCAAAAAGCTTGTGAAATTGTGGATAATGTCACTGCATAAAATTTTACCGATCACTTCCCTACAGCTGTGTGCAGTAAAATGCTAAAATGTAAAAATAGATGATGATTTACATTTGCATCATGCACTTATGCGGATAGTAACTGCAATGATGAACTAGATCTTTAGATATCTGCGATTCTCTGTTCTGTACATCTGTAGGTCAGAATGCAGTACCAGATGTCTTACACTCATTACAGGATGGCACTCCAGCACAGGACTTCTGTGCAGCAGTGATTCACCTCCCTGTAATGCTTCTGGAACACACAGTAGATTGTCATTGTGCAAAGTCTATATATGTATACCTGTAGTGAGAAATCAGGCGTCTTGCTTAAAAATATGAACCAAAGTAGGCTAAAATGAGCAACATTTAACTTTTGTGGAATTTTTAGAACTCCTCATTTGTAGTAGTATCCGTGCATACGGGTAGAATTGGAATTTTTCATATTCAGGAAGTGGGCTGCATGTGACTCACATTTCAAACTTGCTTCTGAAAAATGTAGGGCAAGGCCATTTTACGTTCATGTACATATGTGTGCTGCCTTTAGTGATCCAAACTTGCAGTTGCTTCCTGCCTCTGAAACTGAGTGCCTGAGAAATTTGATTTCTGTGCCACAAGATTTTCCCAAGTAAATATTTTCAGTATGTGGCCTGGGGACAGCTAGTGAAACTCATGGACCCATGTTAATAATCCACTCATCTGATCAGCACTATGTTACTTCTTCACTGATGTCTCTTTTGTGAAAATCTCTGTTGTTTTACTGGTTTCCCCCTTTATTTTCTGTTTCCCCCCCTTTATTTTCTGTTTTCCCTCTCTTTTTGCTTCTCTTATATGTGGTGTTTCTGAACCTTTCATGGTACTGCCGTACATGATCCAGCTATCACCTTCTACTTTGCTGTTTGTATTGCCAAGTAACAATTCACTTGCATAGTTTATTTTTTCAACTCCCATTTCAGGGAGAAGAAATGCTTTCTATAATTTTAGTAGTCCAAATCCAACAATAATGTCAGCAGTCCAAATTTAAATTAATGTATTTTCCATTAAAAAAAACCCAAACAGGCAAACCAGGTTCAGTGATCTTAAACATGATCTTCACATGCATTAAGGGCACATGATTATGTGGAGAGAATGAGCAAGGTGATGGTAGGTGGTTTGTGTTTTAACCTAAGATGCTGTGAAACAGAAAGATATAGTCACAAACATGGCTTTCCGTATTAGTCTTTCAATTAGAGGGAGTACGAAAAACCACAATATTGATTAGCCTCCATGTTCCTTAAGAAATTCAGTATTATTACCATACCACTCTCTATGTTGTGAGGAAATCTATAGATCAAATACTCTGTATACAATTCCAAGACTGCACTAACAAAAATAAACCAACCCTGGAACACTATTAAAAATGCCATTTCAGTTAATGCAGAAAGACAGAAATGCCACTGCATTAGGAACAGCATCATTTTTGCACATAGCAAATGTCCTCGTTGCTAATTTTATGAAGCCTATGGAGAGGAACACAGCTTTCAAAATAAAAAAAAAAAGAAAAGAAAGTAAAAGTCAGGAATTAGGCAATTTTGTTGGCTTCTTTCTTAGACTACTAATGAGCTTTGCCAGACGGGAAAAATGAGAACTGCTAGTTAATTCTTGGCTCAGAAATAACAGTTCCCTCTTGTGAATTATGTCAATGATTTTTGGAGTATTATAATGTTTGTTCTGTGAATCACTTTAGGTGTCTATTCCTGCATTTTCCTTCAGCATAAACAGCACAGCTTTGGAAACCAGCCCAGACCATTGTAGATGCATTGCACTATTGCTAATGTGATTAACCCAAAACAAAACATAAAACGCTCCTGAGGCATTAGTCTAAATAATGAGATGACCAACTTGAGTTCCCTGGGCTCACAGCATGGGGAAAAACATAAGATGTACTTTATCTTTCACATCAACATTGGAAATTTGTCACATAAAACCGCTACCGGGAGTAATTCTGTGCATAGCTATTGCAAGTGAAGAGTAATGCTGGTCAAGCTAAACGTATGCTACAGCCCAAACACACTGAGTTACTGGCTTCGCTGCTAAGAACTGAGGACAAGGTACCTGGTGTGAAAGCTGTCTCTGATCTTTCCGTTTAGGCTGCTCTTTTCACAAGCAGTTTGTAAATCAACTGTGTTGCTTAACTTCATATTTAATACCTGGTATGAGTTATGTTCACCTCTGTCTGGAATGCTCAGAGTAGCAGGAAATGATAACAAGGACTTACGTGGATTGATTGACCAAAGGCTGTATAAAGATGATGTGTTTGAGAATGTACCTTCAAGGATAAGCTGCACAGTATTTTTTTATAACAAGGTAAATAAAAATGTCATTTTTGAATGACATGGTCTTCCATGCTGAGGCCACTACATTCATAAGCAGATACACTGCGGTTAGTCATCTGACTAAGTGTTGATAGGATTTTTCATGTTTCCTTATCTAGAAGTAAATACAGTAGAACAGACTATGCTCAGTGAGCTGTAACTGTCATATGAACATAACTCTGCTATGGAATTAAAATATACTTTGATTTTTATTTTAGTTATCTATTTACAGATCAGATACATACTCATTAGATGCTAACAGATCTGGACATTCACCTTCTTTTTACATTTTAAATCAGAAATCAAGTTTTTTAAAAAAAGAATCTGTGGAAAAGTATCTGAGTAAAGTGCTATAGACGTTGGAAAATCTTTGCCTAGATTTTCATTTTCTGTTATATGCAGCATCAACAGTTGTTGATCTTTCAGTTTTAATGACAGAGAAACACCTCCGCATGTTTGGGTCAAAATACTCCTTAAAGCCACTTTAAATGCTGCAGGACAAACACTGGTGTCCTTTGTGGTAGCACTGGTCCAAAACAGTGCTTAACAGAGAAATCCAACTTTTCATGTCTTTTACAAGACTTAGCTTCTCAACAACAAAGACGAAAAAAATCAATAAAAAAGACAGCTGGTTTATTTAATTCTGTTACTCTACCAGTAGAAAACTCCACATTGATTATGTGCTTCTGCTATAGGAAATATAGAAAATTGTTGAGAGTGGCTGTATGGAAATGCTTCTCTAATTTACTCCTCATTTCATATTGTTTATAATTCATGAATTGTGGTTTTTTTCCAATTTAATCTTGGTCTGATGATTGCACTGTTTCATTAGGCAGTGTAGATTTCAATCATTACAGGTTAATTTTTGTGAGACTGAGTCCAGACATGACATGACAGCTTAGGGAACCAATCAGATATCCCTTCCTGTGGGGATATAAAAGGCTCATTTCATTTTCGAATGCTTTTGCTGTCAGCTTGGTTCTGACAGGGGTTTGTTTAGACACAGCTCCTGCTCAGAAAGAAAACCCCAGGACTCCTTTTCCACAGCACACATTTTAAACCACAGCCAGCTTCATTGGAGTGCTTCAGGCTTTATGTCCAAACTGTATATGGTTAGAAGAAGAAAAACAATTAAAAAACCCAAACCTAGACACTTCAAAGAGTGTCTTCAAGTGGTCTTGGAAAAAAAAAAAAAGCCCTTAATTAATTCCAATGAAATTGTTTTCTCACCCACAGTATCACAGTTAGTATGTGCTATTCAACAGGAGGGCAACTAATCCTCCTCCTGGGTTCTCATAAAAGGCTTGCAAGGCCTGGTGCAGACAGAAAAGAGATCTTGAAAATGCAAACCAGACCAGAATGCCAGTTCAGCTCATTACCAAAAAAAAATTAAAAGAAAATTAGGCAACCTTTTCTTGAGATGAGACAGAATTAGCAAAACCAAGATGTTAGTAGCCACAGCAAATTCAAAATAAGTGCCTGATATTTATGAAATTATTCTAACTATGACATCACATAATGCAAATGTATGTATAGAAGCTTAATTTCACCTAAGTTAGGGCACCAGATGAGGGCTTCTGGATCACTTACATTCTGCTTAAGCTTCTGTTCTCTCTAGATGAAAACATTTATTACCAAGTCCTGCATACTTTAAAATGTGAGGCTACAAAATTCAAGAGTGAAAAACCAAGCCTAATGTTTGTATTTGATATAAGAACTGTTCCTATAATTCTGGATAAACAGAGCATCTATCTTATAGCTGTTCCCTCTGGCAGAACTCAGAAATAGGTATATTTTTATTAAGAAAGACTCGTATGCCATTATAAAAAAAGAAAGTATCTTTTCATATAATTGGCAAGATATGTTAACGTAGGCAGCACCATCCATGTTGTCTAAAAGAATCTATTAAACCTTTGAACCAAAGTGCATCCTTTTTTGTTCTTAGTCTGCGGAAAAGGAGGAAGTTTCCTCCTCAGCACCTCCTGTTCCAGAGGCTTAGTCATATTTTATCATCTTTTCCAGCCCTTGTGCTTTCTTAACTCCAGCAAAGCCCTTTCTGGGTAAGGCAGAACCCTTTCCAAAGCTCATTGTGTTCTTCTTTTTGGTATTTGTTTGGGTTTTTTTCTGGTTGCTTGGTTGATTAGGGGTTTTTTACTTTTAATTTAAAGAGTCTCTTCTGGGAAGCATAAAGAGTAACTACAGAAGGTTACAGTACAGATAAATCTGATCAAAACTTCCTACTGGACAGCAATGAGTGCTACCACTGTGGCTCTGTAAAGTAGCTGTTTGTAGCATCTCTTTGAACACAGGAAATACCGCTCTAGAGTTTGGGAATCACGAGAAGAATGTTTTTGTTACTGAAAGAGTAGCACTGTAACACTGGCAAAAGTAAACTGTCACTTTTATTCTTTTATTATAAAGTTCAGTCTTTGCTTTGCAACTTTCAGTCCGACTTCTTATGTTCTGTCAGTGTTACGCAATGCAGACTGTTTTTCCTTTCCTTCGTTGCTGTAGATGTGTGTGGGGAGGTTACTGCATACCTGACCATTGGAAATGGCAGTTTTCATTTTCGTGCTGATAACAATATTGCTCCCAGTCTACCTACACTCTACTCCTAGTCAGTCAGCACTGTTTCCCATAGAAAACCAGAAAAGCCTCCACGGCAAAGGTAGCCCTCTTGCTGATGTATCCGTTTCACACAGATCCGAGTACCCTTGATTTATAGGATGTGAATCTCCTCTTATTCATGTCACATGCAGTAGATTTTTTTTTTGTTACGTTTTTTATACCTTTCCATATTTTGTTTTCTGAGACACCCCTGGATATATTAAGGTGTGTTGTATTTATGCCAGTTTACCATGAACAAATGACCAGCTGCTCTTCACCATCAGAGACCTTTCAGCTCCATCAATGCAAATAGAGTTTTGCAAGTGTGTAATAGTGACAATTTTAGGTTTCGTTTTGCATAGATGGGCAAAGACATATTGCTGTAGTTATAAAGCCAGAATCTGAGCAGTGGAAAGAATAAGCAGAGCTCTGAGAAACCTCTCAAAGTGCGCCTGAAGCTTTGGGTCAGTTAGAAATTAGGGAAGGCAACTGTTGTATACTAATACAATAGTTTGATTAATGTCATGGCCTGCATTGACAGGCTTTGTTACAGAACAGTGTAATGAGAAGGTTCTTCTGCTTACTCTTCTCCCCAAAAATGTGGTATGCCACATTTTTAAGTTAGAACTTAAAGAAAGTTAGGAGATTTGCAACCAAAGTTTCAGGTGAACTGGAGGTGGCATGGCTTTGAGGGCAGCCAGGTGCACAGATACAATCAGTTTCTAAAATAAATACCGAAGGCCATGGCACAGAATTAAAAGTTAAAATTTAATACTTGTTAGTGTGTATTTAGGATACAGAATCAAAAACTCCTCATTCACTGAAGAAGTGTTGCAAAGAGATACAGAAGAGCTTGGAAAACCCTTGAGAATTATTTACACAGGAGGTGACGATAAGTAAGCAGAATCCAATACCTAGTACAATGCTTTTGTAGGGCGTATTTTATTCACAGCTTTGTATTTTGTGTTGCCTGTCAGGAGAATTCTCTATCCTCAAACCTTCCATTGCAGACTCACTGTAAAGCGTAGCGCTCTATTTTTCCTCAGAGAATGGAGATTGAAGGGAGATGTAGATATCCAAAAGCATTAGCAGGTAATACTCAGCATCTCTTCAGATCCAGTTATTGAATACTGCAATTTGACTGTGAACTTGTGCTTAAATGGCTATCTTTGTTTTGCTGCTGCTGCTGTATTTTCTCATATACTAATTCACATTTGTTCGTTGTTGCCTAAGAGCAGTAGGGGGAATAATGGCCCTTTTGGATTTTTTTGTTGTAGCTCATGAAGAAGCCACAAGATAAGGTATTATTTGGGAATGTGATGCAATGAATTCTGCCCTCAGAATGCCAGCTGATAACACTGTAAAAGACTGCATATGCCTCTGGGCTCAGAGATGTTATGTTACTGTACCAGACAATGGGAAACATTTAACTAGGACCTGATTTTTTGATAGATAACACTCAACACTTTCTTGATCTTAGAGTTTCAGGTATCTAAAAAACAGAGACAGTTAAAATATTTCTGAAAATGTATTTCTTAGCACGAAGTTAAAAATATTCAGACTTGGCTGAGAATTTTAAGGGTAATTTTGAAGGCTGTACTGTATGGGCAAATACACAGTAAAATAATAAAAATCACCAAATCTTTTTGTTTGGCAGAGGCCTTTAAGATCATCTAGTACAACTGTTAACCCAGCACTGCCAGGCTGCCACTAAATCACGTCCCTCAGCACAACGTCTGTATGTCTTTTAAATACCTCCAGGACAGGTGACCCCACCATTTCCCTTGGTAGCCGGTTCCAAAGTTTGATAACTCTAAGGATCAGTACAGATTTCTTACATTTTGGCACGTAGACATCAATTCTGACAGTACCAGGTCAGATTGCCAGGACTTTAGGAACCTTTCTGCGATTCAAGCTATAGTTTAATTAGAAGCGCATGTTTCAATAGAATTAGTGTGTTAAATGGAGGGACCTACAACTGTGAATATTAATAGACTTGGGAGAAACTCCTGGGACCCATTTAAGCTTCTTTTTTCAAACGCTTACAGCATAGCTGGCATTTGTAACCTTGGTTGATATTGCTATAGTGGTATTGACCCAATAAAATGGGATATGGAGCCTTTATCAGTAACACATGCTTAGTTTTGATAATATATCTTATCACATGTTTTGGCAATGATTTGCAAGTGTTGTATAAGCTGTACATATTCCTACATTAAATCATCTGGTGGTTATCTCTGAGGACACATCTTGATCTTTTCTCTAACAACAGTGTGACAGATTATATTTACACTAAGTTTACTTGTAACAGAAAAGCAGACCTGATGCTATAGCTGTGAGAAGAGGTGGCAGACTGTGGAAATTCCAGTTATTATGGAAACACTGATTTTTTTTCAGAAGACTATTTCTACTATAGTTATTAGTTGTTAGTTTATTATTAGTAGTTTAATAGTTTTTATTGATGTATACATACATGATATATGTATTATCTTCTCTCATATTTTACAGATCCTTTTGGTTCCAATTCTGATTATAAAACTGTGTAGTCACAGAGACTGTCTTCCCTAGACATCCTGGTTTAGTATTTATCATTATATAGCTCACTTCAATCACCCTACTTTTACTGATCGTATTTGTATCACATGTGACTTCATCCTCAGTCCTTCAGTAAAATGACCATCTCCAGTTGCAGAGAAGCAACTTGAAAAGAAGAGATGTGCTTTTGGACATGATTACTTTCTTATTTTATGATACTTCATAGTGCCTATATCTGATGCTCTTTTTCCCTTCCCTTTTTCTTTGGAGATTTTTCAAAAGGAGTTTATTATTCCCCTGTGGAACAGTCACAGAAGTTACCTTAATTAGAAACATGAGGCTATTTCAGATTTAAAGAAAAGACAATCAGAGCTTCTTACAAATGCTTTTATCAGG
Source organism: Phoeniculus purpureus (assembly GCA_028565055.1). NCBI lineage: Eukaryota > Metazoa > Chordata > Aves > Bucerotiformes > Phoeniculidae > Phoeniculus > Phoeniculus purpureus. The sequence continues at coordinate 103,751,175 of JAOXOE010000001.1, read as the reverse complement.
TTCTGTATTCCTCTTGTCTTTCGACTCTTAGGTTTCAGTTATGCTTCTCTTTGTGACATGATGTGGGCTGTAGAGTAAGTGAACCTCTTATGTGTCATATCTGCTGGGCTAAGAGCTTCTTGAAGCTGCTATGGACTTAGGAGAACATGCATTAGCAGTGGTTGCTTCACACGCCCTGTGCTCAGCAGTCCATCACAACTCTATTGTAATCTGTTGGCTCTCATGGAGAGGAAGTGATAGAGCCAGATCCTTGCAATATTCTGCAGTTCAGTGTCCATGTGAGTGCTCAGTGCTGGTCTCACAGTCTACTGTTTTTCCATGCTAGGACCGCAGGAAATAGCACTGTGTTTGCATTGCTGTGGTGCTGGGGGTGTGCAGTAGGGTCTTTGGGTCCTCTTGCATAGTTAAAGAAACAAACTCTTTTACTTACCAGTCTCTTAGGCACGTGATGGTGGAAATGTCAGTAGTGCCAGTCCCATGTGACAGAAGATGACATTCTCAGCCAAAAAATTCACAAATACTAACAAGTTAAACAAAAGAGAAAGAACAAAATTATGACTCATGTCTGTATCTGAGTGCTGCTTAGTACCGGATTCCTTTGGAATACAGAACTGTTTAGATGAAAGGAACACATATTGCACCTATTTCAAGGGTGATTTTAAAACTCTGTGATTTGCTATCATGGTGCATTTTAGCTTTCAAAATCATAGTGGCTTGCATGTTTCTCTGTGATTTGTGTATGAAAGCTTGACATAAACTGCTGATAAAACACATAAACAGCAAGTCAGTTGCACAAGCCTCAGAGCAAACTGTAAAGGAAGCTGAGGGAATTAACTTCACTCATGTTTACACATCTGAGTCTGGGAAACAGTTTCCGATTACGCAAGTGGCTATGCATAGAAAATAGACATGGGTAGACTAATGGCAAGAGATTAAAAATGGACTTTTAAGAACTGTGCCTTTGAAATGTAACGTGATTTCTTTTACCACCATGAGTATTATTCTGCAGATGAAAACTTTTATTGTGCTATAAGACCATCAACATCAATTTCACTTTTCAAACCAAACTATCTGTGATATAGGTATTATTATAAAATAAGCCTGAAATGCATTCTTATGGTAGGATTTCTTTGGTAAAAAAACAAGCAAAGCCAAAATATTCATTTTCCTTGGGGGGATATTCTTGATTGCATTTGCTACTGATTATGTAAAAACTAATATAATATTTTTTCATATTTATCTACATTTGGAAAAAACCAGTCATTAGTGACAAATAACTACAGAGGAGAGAGTTTGTTCTGAAGTCACTTCTGGGCTAACAAATCCTGATGCAAAATTAGGGCAAAAGTTTGTCAATCTGTAAGAGCAGTCACTATCTTGAAGGTTACTATGGAGACATTTTATTCTTCAATGTGCTTATGTAGCTTTTGTAATATGTTTTTGCTTCTAAAAATAAATATCCAGTTATAGTCAACTCAGATCTAACAAAGGAAAAATGAGAGTTGTCAGAATCATTATTTAAAGCAAATTTCAGAAGTAAAATGGCATAAAACTGAGAAGTAAATAGGAAGATATTTTGCACCCTGTGGCAGCACCATCAATTATCCCAAGCACACGTTCCATACCCCCTATTTTGTGCTGCATGAAAACAAACACAAGAAATATTTGCAAGTTAGTAGAGTTACTTAAATTAAATTTAAATGAGATAAATTAGATTTTTATTAAAAAAAACCCAGGACTTTAAGATCCATAGAAAAAATTATGATAAATCTTTGCATTTCTATTTTGGGGGGGCAAACATGACTCCATTTCTTTTGAACGAAGGGTACTACTACAAGGACTCATGTTCATACTTCAGTTCCTGGGATACAAAATGCTCTAGAGTTTTAAAAGATGAATGATATTTCACTCTTCACTTAGAAAAGCTCATTCAAGACCTAAAGAAATGTAAGTAGTTCTATTATTGATGCTTTTTGGAAATACAGTTTTTGAAACTAAAGTTGCTTTCTTGTATTTTTCATGCTGTGTGTTGAGACACATTTTTTGAAGGAAAATTTTGCTGTATCATTGGTTTCCAATATACTCTTTCTTAACAGTCTTCAAGAGTAAATTCAAGGTTTCTACCCTTGCCTGAGGAGCTTTCACAGCTTTACTGCTTTTAAACTTCTCACACCTCATCTCTGTGGTATCTGGTCAAGATGCAGTCTTTAAGTATTTCTTGTAAATTCAGTTTGGTGCATTTTTGCATTTCTCTGTAACTTTACCTCTTTTTCTGGCTACACACATCCTGTTTCACAATAATTCAGCGCAGCTTTGATATTCCAGAATCACTCAGTAAGAGAGTCTGAAAAATAAAAATCCCTACTTCTTGACTGTGAGTTTCCAGCCAACATGAACAACGTGTAATTTCTTCACTCACCGGGACAAAACCTCACATACTGCCAGCCTAGGCCCATTAGTTCTCTTAGCCTGTGTTTACAGTGTGTGCAACACTTTTTGACCACATCGCCTATGGGAGATAGTGCAATGCTGTAATCTATTGCAGTTATTGAATCGTGTTGCTGCCTTTGTTTGCAAGAGCAAATACAATCCAAATATCTTTTTTTTTTTTCCTGTGGATTTTGGTGCTGAACTGTGCTGATTTTTTTTCTCCCCTCTTATCTCTAGTTTCTTTGTGTTATAATCTTCCATTATCAGAGCACTCCCTTCTTGCTGGAAGATTAAATCCAGACTAGTTTCTTTCCTTTGTATGGTAAAAATCCAGGTGCTATTTCAATAGCTCATTTAGAGTTGGCTCATTCCTATTCCAGAAACATCTGATGAAAGATTCATCTCCTTAGAAGGGTAAAACTGTCTCGTTAACTTCATTCAGAGTCTTCTATATTTCTGTCCTGGTTTGAGTTAGAATAGAACTAATTCTGTTCAGTGATTTAACTTTTCTGCTCAGTCTCTTCTAAGTAACTGCACTTTCAGAAGTTAATGGAATGCTTTTTTAGACAGTGGCTGCTTCTAGAAGAGATAACATCAGAGTTTACGGTTACTGCCAATAATTGGTCTGCAGAAAGGCTCTTGCTTGTTCTTGCTCCTGCTAATTTTTCTACTGTATTGAGGGTGCAGTAAATTAGAAGCCACAACTTTGCAGAGGAGGAGCTGGGACAGGTAACCCTAAGCTGACCAACTAGGTATTGCATTTCATATACACTACATTTGGTATAAAGCTGAGGGATCACAAGGGTGAAGCTTAAGCATTGGAACAGGCTGCCCAGGAAGGTGGTTTGAATTGCCATCCCTTGATGTATTTAAAAGTTGTATAAATCTGGAGCTGAAGGAACTGGTTTAGTGGTGGACTTGGTATAGTTAGTGATGTTTAGGTGTAAATTCCCTTCCTTTGCCTTCTGCACAGATGACTAACTGCTTTCTACTTTAGATGAAATTGGTATTAAAATGCTTATTTGCTGCCTTGTTTTTCCCAAGGCTACCAGAAAATTATACTAGAAACCATTTTAATGTACACATAGTAATAAGATGCTTTTTACTGTATAAAACTAAAAATCTTAAATTACAATGCTCCATTTCTACCTCTCCATGAAGCCTGTAAATCTGCTTATAGCTTTAGAATTATAATAAATCACCAATGTCAACATTGCAGTAGTAAATTAAAAAACCCCAACATTCAGAACAAATCTGAAGACTTGGTTTAGGTCTTCAGATCAGTGAGTTACTCAAACTAGTGTTTGCTTTGCTCTGGTTATTTCTCTGTAAAAATGGGTCACTGCAGAAGATTTATATTGGGAATGTCTATCAAAACTGACATAGTAATTATGTATTTAAAAACACTTCATTGGCCAAATACGATTTGTTGTTCTGTTGTTCTCAGCCATCAAAAGTACTAAGAGGAATGTGTAAAAAATCAGTTTTAAGTAGATTCATTCTCCTGGAAATTATTGCTTGTAGTTCAGCTCTCACTGGCAGAGGAAAGAATCGGACAGGTTGTCTGCACTTTAACCCTTGCTGTAACGCAATCACAGAATTACTGAGGCTGGAAAAGGCCTCTGTGATCACCAAGTCCAGCCTATGACTTAACATCTCCACAATCACCCAGGCCATGGGACTAAATGTCACATCCAGTCTTTTCTAAAAAGTCTCCAGGGATGGGAACTCCACCACCTCCCTGGGCAGTCCATTCCAGTGTCTGATCACCCTTTCCATGAGGAAGGGCTTCCTAATATCCAACCTAAACTTTCCCTGACGCAGCTTCAGGCCCTGCCCTCTTGTCCTGTCACTAGCTGCCTGGGAGAAGAGCCCAACCTCCACCTCTCTACAACTTCCCTTCAGGTAGTTAGAGAGAGTGATAAGGTCCCCCATGAATCTCCTCTTCTCAAGCCTGAACACCCCCAGTTCCCTCAGCCTCTTCTCAGCAGACTTTCCCTCTAGTCCCTTCACCAGCCTCGTTACTCTCCTCTGGACCCACTCCAGCACCTCAATATCTGGGCAACGGGCCCAGAACTGCCCCCAGCACTCAAGGTAAGGCCCCAGCAGTGCCCAGTACAGGGGGAAAATTACATCCCTAGTCCTGCTGGACACACTATTCCTGGTAAAATTCAGGATGCCATTGGCCTTTTGTGCCACCTGGGCACACTGCTGGCTCATGTTCAACCAGTTGCCAACCAGTACTCCCAGGTTCCTCTCTGCCAGGCCGCTCTCCAATCTTCCCCCAGTCTGTAGCTGCAGGGGGTTATTGTGGCCAAAATGTAGGACCCTGCACTTGGCCTTGTTAAATGTCATCCCATTGCCCCAGCCTGTCCAGATCTTTCTGCAACATCCTCCTACCCTCCAGCAGATCAACACTGCACCCCAGCTTGGTGTCATCCGCCAGTTTACTAAGGATAGATTTGATCCTCTCATCCAGGTCATCAATAAAGATGTTGACAAGAGCTGGGCCCAGTACTGATCCCTGGGGGACACCACTGGTCACTGGATACCAACTGGATGCAGCACCATTCACAACCACTGTCTGTGCCTGGTCATCCAGATGGTTTTTAACCAAGGGAAGGTGTACCCATCCAAGCCATGGGCTGCCAGCTTCCTCAGGAGAAGGTATTAAGTACCTCTCAGCCTTTTCCCTGTCTTGAATTACTATGTTTCCCCTTTCATACAATAAGGAATGGATATTTTCTCTGGCCCTCCTTTTGTTATTCATGTATTTATAAAAGCACTTTTTATTATCCTTAACAGATGTGAATAGATTAAGTTCTAACTGAGCTCTTGCATTTTTAATTTTATTTCTACATGACCTTACAATATCTTTAAATGCTTCCTGATTCACCTTTTTCCAAAGTTGAGACACTTTTTTTTTTTGTATGAGTTTTTGGTGTGTTTTTATGTTGTGTGAATTAAACACATCCTTTTTTTTTTTCATCAAATGGAGTTAGTTGTTACTTGCCTACAATTTCTAAGTGTTTTTTGAACTCTCCTTGTTTTGGTTTTGTGTTTGGTTTTTTTAGCCAATTAGCACATTAACTAAATTAATTGATTAAATTAATCTCAGACCTTGGTCAGCTGATCAACAGATGACATTAAATGGTGAGCCAGGAAGGAGTTCAGATAAAGTCTTGACATTATAAAAATATCCCATGAAGTCAAGGATATTAGTAAATGTATAGTTGATGAAAACTGCATTTGTCTAACTATTTTGAATTAAAATGCAGTGAGAATTTAGACCACCATAGTTTTCTGAGATTGGAGAAGCCTTTATTATACTTTAAATTCTTTATTTAACCTTTCTGTTTTGATTAGAGGTTTCAAAATCAGAAAAAAAAAATAGGAATTTCTTGCCTGCATTCCTATATAACTATAATGAGTCTTCACAGCACAGGAATATAATGCTCATTTCTAGAATAACATGCTTAGATAAAATAATCAGCAAAAGTAACTCAAATAAAAGCAACTCAAATTCATGATAGACTATAAACTTGTTCATGGTGTTAATTTTTATATCCAGGCCTATTTGTCTGTAAAGTTGCACACATACAAGCAAATGCACAGTAGGGCTTATTCTTTCTGCTATAAGCTAAATGCCACAACCAGAGTTGAACTTAGCAAAGAAAAAAATGTTGGCTCCAGACACCAAAGCAAAGCCTTTCTATTATTAAACAATGCATATGGCATTATGCTCCTCAACCTACCAGCATTAAAAGTAAACCATTTTTTTTTTTTTGTAGAAATATTGCTTTCACTATGGTTCTGCGTTTCTTTGGGACATGAATTGCATTTGAGTATGAGTATTTTCCAGTGACTGTGCTGAAGCCGAATGAATGTGTTTTCCTTTGTTTTTCAGAGTAGTTCTCCTTCCAAAATACTATTTTTTTTTATCCACTGTGGGGGCTGTGTGTAAGATACTGAAGTACGGTGTACCTCACAAAATGGTGAGGATGTGCTTGATGAGAAGTAATGAGGCCAGAGTAAATCTGCATGTTCTCACTAAAGTTGTTAGGCAAAAACAGAGGAAAATTTGAGATTAAGCAATTAAGTATAGAGTGGAATATTCTAATGATCTGTATGTGGACATTCAATACTTTCAGTATTGTGGATAGAAGAGCAGACAATTACAGAATCACATAACATTAGGGATTGGAAGGGACCTTGAAAGATCATCTAGTCTAATCCCCACCTGCCTGAGCAGGATCACCTAGACCCAGTCAATTGATGATACAAATAATAAAATATGCAGATAATTACTGACATACCATGGTTATAAAGTGTACTGTTATTAGTCCACTTGTAGAAATGTTTCCTATCTGTTTGTCATCCACCAGGTAGTTCACAGATCAAGACAGGAAGCAATTATAGCATTTCCATGTAAATTTAAGGGGAGCTGCATGTTAAGAGACTGCAGATTAACATTAATTTAGCATGGTTAAGTAATCAGTACCATCAGTCAGATAATGAAGGATTTTGTTAGGAAATTCCAATTGAAAGACATGGTAGTATAATTACTTCTGCAGAAATCAAGGTTTTCTTGTGGTGTTATGATTCTTCTTGTTAAATCCATCGAGTAAGCAGTGTTAGCTCTTAGCTCTCTTTATAGCTTTGCACTATTCCACAGGGTTCCATAAGATTGTGTGGTACATCTGGTCAAACAATGCATCTGGCACATTTCCAGTCTTCAGCTTTTTCTGCTAAACACAGAAAATAGCTGTGCAGAGAACTGGAATTCTTTGTACACTTCCTGTCAATTGCAATCCATTTAAAACGTAATAATTATTAGAAGCACTATGCCTGTGGTGCATAGTCAATTACAGATAAGAAGGCAATTTATAAATGAGGGCAGCCTGTTTGTAACAGATCCAGGGGCTCTGTAAAGATGCATTGAATTCTCAGCTATGATGGTCCAGCTTAGGAATACACAGCTTATCCAGCATGCCTGTCATGCAGATGGAGCTCATTAGTACCTCAGAAGGGAAAGTTTTTAAACTATAAGGGAAAAGGCAGGACAAGAATGAGGGTTTGTTTCTTTTCAGGTTTTGTAGAGTTGTAAGAACAGCTAATATTTAGAGATGAGAGGGTTTGAACTTTTAGAAGGGTATAAGACTGTGACTTCTGCTGTTTTCATTTGTTAGATGCCTCAGAGTTAGCAGAAATTTCTACCTACAGTTTCAGCTGTTTACTTCAAACAGCCAAGTGCTAAATGGAACATAAACAATTTTATTTGTTTTAACACTGTCCTTACAACCTTTTTCTGTCTATGTCATGTTCTTCTTGAAGATCTGGTCTATGACCTTCTCTGATTTCTGACCGTCTCACTCTGCAAAGTGACGGTTTTGCAATAGGTGTTGTAAAAAAAAAAAAAACCCACAAAAGAAATCTGAATGAAATATAGGAAAACAAGAGCAAGATTTTCCATAATCTAATTGTGTTCCAAAGTGTGTTAAGCAAAACGAGCTAATGCAAGGGCAAAACTATAGTGATATCATTCTAATACAGGTAAGTGTTTGTAAAGGCCATTTTCTTAATTTTCTTATCAGAAATAGCTGCCTTTTCAAACCTTTCTGTTGATGGCTATAAGCTGGTCACCTGGGCCCTTTTTCAGCAGCACTGCCCAAAGTCCCAGCCTTTATAATTTTGGATCTGAACTTAAGAAAATCAGGGGTTTTTGTTAAGCTTCAGAAGGGGAACCATGAAACAGAAGACAATACTCATCAGAGTTGTTTCATGCTCTGTGTCTACTTAAATGAAAGTCCTTCATCCATGCAATCTGTTCAATTTAACTAGGATTAAGACTGCATTGGATCCTTCAGGCAAGAACTTCCAGTCAATAACTCTATATACTTGAGAAGAAAATGAAAAAACATTCTAGTACAAAGTTTTCCTGCAGTCACTGTGATGGTGGTGTGCTGGGAAAACAGATTCCTCCTGCACAGCATATATGCAAACATTGATTAGAATCTGGTGCCGGTGATAATCTTGTTTGCAAGTTAACTTTCTTTTCTCTCAGTCTTTGTCTCTACCAATCATTTATGTGGAAGCACCTGACCTCTTGCAGTGCCTTAAAGGTATTTTTTCCCTAAGTAGAGCACCTGAACAAATCACAACAGCTGCCAATTAGGCTGTTCATTTCAAAGGAAAGAGAATCATGCTTTGCAATGGTTGTTGCTTTACTAATGACCGAGGATGAGTAGCGTTTTTCTTGGTCTAGAACTACTGCCTCAAGTTTTTTAAAAATCAAGAGACTGAATTGTATTCTCACGTATGTGTTACCCTTTCCTCCTAGAACCTAATTATCTATAAGCAATCCAATGTCTGATAACAGAAAATACTGGGCATTAACCGAAGATAAACTAGTATAATCTGTGTGCTTCAGAATTAAGCCCAGCTCGAATAGTTTGACCTCTCAAACACTCATACAAATAGCAGGAACAAAGCCACAGGGCACACACGTGTTCTCTGTAACAGTGGAGGCTTTAAGATAAAGTTATTAAACCCATTTCATTTTGTGTTGTTGCTCCCTGTGACTTTAGAGTGCTGTTTCTCCCAAATGCAATGTGGATGCTAGCCATCAGGAGTGGGCCCCTCACAAACAGCATGGTGATGCAGTTTTGGCTATAGTTGTTTATCACCTCTACTCAGCTGTTCTTTTCTCACAGAGTAGCTGCAGTTCCTGGCATGTGGTTTTAACAACAAATGCAGGGAAATAATTCTGCTACTGGAGCAAAATTTGCAGTGTATTATTCCTTTTCTTTTTTTATGAAAAGGTAGCTGATGGAAGACTACTACAAGATAATCACTGTCTTATATCAGGAAGGAGTTTTGTTGTTTCAATTCTAGGTGTAGCTGTGTTTCTGACTTGCTGACACGAAAAAGCAGAAAAGCAGTACAATGAGTACATCACTGTGACTGTGCTTCTTTTGGATATTGTGAGCCAAAAACTGACTTCAGCCATCGCTTTGCCTTTAGTCCTACAACGTTTCTTTTTCATTAAGCATTGTCTGATGCTGTTCAGGAACCATTCCTTTGCTTACTTTTGATTATTATTTTTTTGTCCTCTTTCAGTAATTTGGACATCTTCATCGCTGTGCTTCAGTTTTTATGTTGTACTATCCTGTTCTGATTTGCTTTAGAAGTGAGTCAATAATTAGGAGAGAACTTTTTCAAATCCGTATTGAGACTATTCAATGACATATCAAGATCAAGGTATGATTTAACTTACAGTTTTTGAGGAAATAAACATAAATATCACAGAATCATAGAATCATTAGGGATTGGAAGGGACCTTGAAAGATCATCTAGTCCAATCCTTCCACCACAGCAGGATCACCTAGATCCAGTCACACAGGAACATGTCCAGGTGGGTTTTAAATGTCTCCAGAGAAGGAGACTCCACAGCCCCCTGGGCAGCCCCTGCCAGGGCTCTGGCACCCTCACTGGGAAGACGTTCCTTCTGATATTTATATGGAACCTCCCCTGTTACAGCTCACACCTGGTGCCCCTTGTCCTATCACCAGATAACACTGAACACAGTCTGGCTCCATCCTCCTAACACCCACCCTTTGCATAGTTATCAACATTAATGGGGTCACCCCTCAGTCTCCTCCAAGCTCAAGAGCCCCAGCTGCCTCAGCCTTTCCCCATAAGGGAGATGTTCTACTTCCTTCATCATCTTCATGGCTCTACCCTGGACACTCTCCAGCAGCTCTGTGTCCTTCTTGAACTGAGGGGCCCAGAACTGGTGTGATGGGGGCACACACCTCCTTGCACATCACCATCACAGCCTGTGCTGGAGAAGTCCCCGTGGACCCTCAGTGCTGCAACCCCCACATAGCCTGCAGAGCCTCTGGGCTCTGTCGGAGTTTACAGTTCACGGAGCAAAGGCACTACTTGGTTTTATCTGGAAGGCTGGGTCCAGCCGTGCAGCGTCACCTGCCACCCCCTTGGGTGGCTCCAGCAATAGGTGGGACTGCCAGGAGGAGGTGGACATGCAACCTCTGTGCCCAGCACCACGTGGGGCTCTTCTCCTGCACAGCTGCTGTCCCACAGCAGTTCGTACGGGCACAGGGCAGCCTGGCTAAGGCTAAGGACAACTAAGGACACTAAGGACAACCACAGACACAAAGCCTGAGGCCACCCAAACCCAAGCTGCAGCTGGGAAGAGTGACCAAAATACTCAGAGGGATTAGGAGCCACCAGAATCTCAGGGTTAGGATTTTACTCTCAATTAACCAAAGCACAAGCTCAATTCTCGCTGAGTTGTCCCCCGTTGTTTACACACACGCTCCCGTCTTTGAAATCCTTTTATTGATCCCATATGCTCCAGCTCTGGCAGCTGAGCTGAATCATCCCATCACAATTAACACTGAAATATGGTTTCACACATTGCTCCCCTTAGTTACTTACTTTTCCTACACATGCTTCTGCTTTTCCCTACTCTGAGAGGGTTTCCTCTTTGCTGTCAGGTTTGTGGTTTATCTGCCACATTCACCCCTGCAGGGCTTCTGGTGGGGGGCTTGAGAAAGAACCTTGTCCTGCCACGCCAAACAGTACATGGACTTGTCTCTTGTGAGGCATCTCCCACAAGCACTGCTCAGGTCCCCATCTGCAGCCCCAGACCTTGGGAGAAGCTGTCACATGTGTCCAAGCATCTCTACAGACTTCGCCCTTCAGCAGGATCACCTCTGCCAGCCATCCGCATCCCACCCTGCCCAGGAGAGCACAGGGGAGGTCCCACGACCTGGCACATGTGGGTTTTCTTCATAGCAGGTCTCCCCTTGCTGTTTCCCATTGCACTTCTGCAGTGGCCACTCTGCACTGAGGCTCCCACAAGGGAAAACCTTCTAGACAGGAACAAATATAGTGACAAAAATCCCCAAAGACTTCTCAGGAGATCCGTCTGAGCAAATCTCAATGCCCTGAGCTACCTCCTCTACCTCATGAATCATAGACTACAGTCATAGAACATTGTAGGCTGGAAGGGACCTCTAGAGGTCATCTAGTCCAACCTCCCCACACAGGGACAACTCTACCTAGATCAGGCTGCTCAGGGGCTCATCAAGCCCGAGCCTCATCCTGAGCACCTTCACAGGTCACTGTCAGCATCCTCTTCCTGGGAGACCCACAGACCCCACCTCAGACCCCAGCAAGCAATGGGATGCTCACACACACTCACATGGGAAAACCTACCAGCTTCTAAAGCAGCTTCTCCGTGAGCTGGGGTGTCCAGGGTGAGGGGCAGCTGCCAGAGGTAGCAGAAACCTCTTGCTTCTCAGAAGCTGTGTTGCCCCTTACCTGGGCTTAAATTCAATTCATTAGCCAAGACCCAGGAAAACTCAATTAGTCACTAATTGGCCGGTCCTCCAGGCTTTTCTCAAAGGCTGACTCGTTGACGCTGGCATGGATCTCAAGAAGGATGGGTCTGTGGAGCCACCTGCTGCACCTGCTAATGGATTCTGTCAGTCAGGGGTCAGCAGCAGGAAGGATCTTTCATTTCTTTGCTGTGTGGTTCTGCTAAAGACAACGACCAGGGGATCTCTTGACTGGGGGCTTCGCTCAAACCCTTCTGTAAACACTGTGTTGTTGGAGAAGTCCAAGATCCTGCAGTTTCCCTTTCCCAGAAAAAACAGGGGCTCATCTTCTGGACAGGCATGGATGCTGGGCCAGCTCAGCCACCAAGTGACTATTGCAGCCTCCCCACCTGCTAGCCCTGCTAGGGAAAGGAATGACAAGAAGGTTTTATCTTCTGTGGTGACTATCACAGTGCAGATTTGCAGCCTTGAGACCTCCTGCTGGACACTTGAGGCTCTGTGTAGCAGCGGCTGCAGGCACAGCTCACTCTGTAGGTGTTGAGCCAGGCTTGGGGCTGAGCAGCTCAGCCTGAGAGGCCCCCGTGCAAGAAGGAGCCCAAGGTACCAAATGGAAAGAACTTGCTCTGAAGCACTGGATTGTGTGGGCTGTTTGAGGTTCTTTTCTCACAGAACCACAGAACATCAGGGATTGGAAGGGACCTCAAAGACCATCCAGTCCAATCCCCCTGCCACAGCAGGGTCACCTACATCCAGTGAAACAGAAACATGTTCAGGTGGGTTTTAAACGTCTCCAGAGAAGGAGACTCCACAACCTCCCTGGGCAGCCCCTTCCAGGGCTCTGTCACCC
>JAOXOE010000001.1:103724900-103738433 GCA_028565055.1 Phoeniculus purpureus | reverse complement strand
TTATGGTGGAGAAGGTACTTTCATCTTAAAGCCTGTGTTGCAGGTGCTTAGAACTTCTAGAAAACAATATGGATGTGATCCTGCTGTGGCAGGGGGATTGGACTGGATGATCTTTTGAGGTCCCTTCCAATCCCTAGTGTTTCTAGGATTCTATAGATGAGAAACATTGAAAATTTATTAGAAAAACAAAGCTTTCATTAAGAAATTAAACAGAACAGACAGAGCCCTCTGTAACCAGCAATAAAAAAAGTTGCCCACCAGCTAGAAGGAATAAAAACCCAAACCCAAAAAATCAATGCCTCAATAACTAAATAACTAATCACAGCTCAGATGCCTGTGTGAGGTTCGAGGGTCTTTTTGAATGGCAAGAATGCTATTTAAAGTCCTTACCCTCAATCCAAGATGGAAAATGTAAAACCGCATAGGTAATTACATCACTGTTATGCAAGACCCTCTAATAGGAACAAAATCATCAGTATGGAACTTTTCTAAGCTAATTGTTTTTTTTAGAAGTAGAATGATAAATCCCTCATAGAAATAAAACAGGCATTCAATAAAGATCATCGTAAACTGCTAAGCAAATAAAAATATTTTAAAAATAAAAGCAGTCACTGAGCAACTACAACTAACGCTAGTGAAAGCAACACTCTCCTTACAGAATAACACCATAATTAGCTGAAACATACAAAAAAACCCTGTTGAAAATAAGACAGAATTTTATCTCCTTCTGATTTTTTTACATTATGGGAGGGGGACACAGAATTATACAGTGAAAAACCTTGTGCACAAGCCTCTCCCCTTTTCTCCCCATTCTGTCAAGGGACAAACATTCCAGTCTTGCTGTGAATGAATTTCTAGTATAATTCTAGATATGAACAAAACAGGATACAGCAATACATATAAATATTAACAGCAGCAGATGCTCCATTTGACACAATAAATTTTTACATACATAATTTTGAATTGGAACCCAGAGAGTTGGCAGAAAGAAATTCATCACAGCAACGAAACCAGACTTGTGTGAATTGAATCTTTTTTACTCTCAGCTGCACTGACCTGCAATAGCGGGCAGTTCTGAACTGTTCTTAATTACACAGAGCCTTCAGCACAGGGAGATTTTAAAAGGCTAAATGTTACCTGCATGAGAAGCTTGGAGTTGTAAAAATACACTGATAATAAAAACCCATGCTCCAAAGGAACCCCAAAGCATTATTAGTACAGACACCTACAATTTGGCCAAGCAACAAAAACAAATCTGTTTGCAAACAAACTGCTTGTCCCAAGCACAAAAAGCCAGAATGGTGGTGGAGCAGAAAACAGCCCTCAAAGATAATATAGCAACTACTGAAGCAATAAGACTGCTACACACAACATGAAGCATAATATGAAGTCACTAAATATTTAGCTTCGAAGTAGGTTACAGTTTATGCTAACTATCACCTTGTTCCAAAAGGTTCTAACTCCACCCCCCAAAATATCATAAGGCATGGTGAACTAATTTAGCTAGCAGCCTGATACAATGGGTCCTCTGAACTTAAGATTTCAACAGACAAGTCCTTGCCTGGAGTTGTAGACAGCTATAACGAACCTACCACAATGAGCTATTATAAGGAAACTGTAATTTCATAGACGAATAAACAAGTTATTTTAGTACTTAGGGCAAATACCTTAGAGGTGCAATGTTCTACCAAAGACTTTATTTATTTAAAAGAAAAAAGATAAAAAAAGAGGCATGAACTAATCAATATGATTAGAACTCTGCTTCAATCTCTGTCAAAAGCAAGACCATTTTCCTTGGGTGACTGCAATATTTATTTCCCTCCACACGTTTTTTAATGAAGAATGAGGTTCCTGTATGGTGTCCCTTAAGACCTGTCAAATACTGCAACAGAACAGACTTATGTAGATTTTTAGCACCATCTCATAAATCCCTTTGGCTATGTTTCTCTCCTGTAAGCAAGACAAAGATCAGTTCACAGCACAAAGAAGTTTAAATCCAAAGCCTAGAGACCTCCCAGAATATAATACGCTGTTTTAAATTAGCATAAAATATTTACACAGGTTCACAGTTTGACGAATACACACAAGGAGGGGAAAAAGCAAGAAACAATCTACCCTTCTGTAAGTCAAATGTGATTGCACAGTGATAATGTAGATAACTGCCTTGGCCTAAGACACACTTGAACCTTCAACACTAAACCCCACTTTATTGTGAGAAGAATTTCACCCATTAGCTCTCTGGAGACTCATCAATGGTTTTGCTTTAAAACAACGATTTTTGTTTTAATGTTCAATCTTCAGACCACTCCTCTAAAACATCTTGTCAGGTCACATAGCACCTGCAAGAGGCTAATCACCAAACGGAAGGGTAGTCAAAATAGAGATCACAGAGCCACAATTCTTGGGCTTCTGTTTCCCACTTTGCTACTAATTTTCGCCATGGTCTATGGAAAATATAATTTAACTGTGAAGGCTTATGCATCTACAAATATCAGAGTGTATGCTTTACTATCCCTAAGAGATAACTGCAAATCTAATGGTCAGAAAGCCAGACACAATTCTTAAGGAAGGACAACGTGCCATTGATTTGATAGCTTCCAAAACAAAATATAGAACTGATTGATGAATGTTGCTTTAAAATTAAGTTTCAGCATTTTTCTTCTGGAAACAAAATTCCTTTTTTACTTCTATTTATTGCAAAGTATCTCCTATGCACTCCACAGATAAGCAGATGTGTTTTACACACTGAAAAGCATCAGTATTAGACACTGCACTAAGACTACCTAATTTCACACGGGACATGGGAAGAAAAAGAATTACCAACCAATAAACAAAACAACATGCAATAGCAGCAAGTTTCCTTCATTGACTAAGGGAACTTTATATCAATAACTTGAGAGGAGATATTCAAAATGTCCCATGTGGGCCACTTCTTGGGAGTCTGTACAACATTAACCAACATTACTACTGATGCACAGTACTTTGTCTACAAATACGGCAATCTTTATTTTACAAAAATCTGGACCTCAGATAATTCCTATGGTCAAATTTAATGAATATATAGCTGGGATTTACAAGTGCGTCATTTTGTAATTTCTCTTTGAAGATTAGCCTTACTCATCTTTAAGTTGCCAAGTTTCAGGTATTTCACATTATGAACTCAGTTTGGCTGAAAAATGAAAGCATGAAGTAATGCTCTGTACACTCAAAAGGATTAAAGTTTGGTACAGCAGCTACCAATATCCTAAAGCATTTCACACGGAAATGTTCATCTGACTTCATAAAAATGAACTTGTTTACAAAATCCTTTGCTATGAGGCCCATCCAAATGTACTTTAAGATATACGTAACAGCATATCACAGAATCACAGAACATCAGGGACAGGAAGGGACCTCAAAAGATCATGCAGTCCAATCCCCCTGCCACAGCAGGATCACCTAGACCAAGTCGCACAGGAACACATCCAGGCGGGTTTCAAACGTCCCCAGAGCAGACCCCACAATCCCCCTGGGCAGCCCCTTCCAGTGCTCTGTCGCCCTCACCGTGAAGAAGTTCCTTCTCATACTGATGTGGAACCTCCTATGTTCCAGCTTACACCCATTGCTCCTTGTCCTATCACTAGATGACACTGAGAAGAGCCTGGCTCCATCCATAAATAGGGAATCAAGGTATGTGTAAATAGGGAATGAATGTTTCCCAGAGGTACAGAAGTCAGGGGCAGAGCTGAGAACAAAGTCATAATCTTTTGGCCTGCAAATTGGAGTTTCAGAGTCCAGACTATCCTTCCCACCTGGCTGTGAGGGCGATCAACATTGCCAGCTGTTCCACAGAACTGCCTAAACTCACAGGACCTTTCCTGGGGAGACTATGCATCACCATCACTCTGCAAATGGAATTCTGCAAAAGATGCATTTTTGTGTCACTGTCAGAAGGAGAGGGAAAACAGGGTGGAGATGTGCAGTAATAGTACCCACCCCTTCTTGAAAGTTGCTATCAACATGATTTTGGATATAATAAGAAACAAGGAAGAGGCATTCAAATAGATGTGGGGGTTTTTACTGTGTAGGTTGCACTCATAGTTAAGTGGGTGGGGTTTTTTCCCAGCCTATGCAGCTGCAAGAGAGATTTTGCTTAAGTTGTCAACAGGATGTTTATTTTGTAAACATATTTGTCAAGTTTGCCACAGTTATTCTGCCCGAAGGCTACCTTGAACCTAATGTTATTCCAGCAGCCATGGTTTTGATTGATTGCACACCAAGAAGTGTAAGTGCAGAGAACGCCTACACAAAATCACTTTAAGTGTGGAAATTAAAATTTTAAAGGCTGCTTCTTTAACATGGTTCACGTGCCAGAGCAGCCACAGCCCCAGTTTGAAATGTGGGGACAGCAAGGAGGAAGGCACAATCATTCAGCCCCGCTCCCACAGCACATGTCATAAGCGCAAACAGTACATGAAGAGGTGCTAATGTGAGGGGAAAGTGGAGGAAAAGAGCCTCCATGCCTTCCTGCTTCTACAAACCCACATCTGTTTAATATCCACAGCTGCCAAATAGCAGCTGAAGAGCACAGAAAAAGTGGCAAGCAGGGCCTATTTCTCCAACATGTTCACCAAACCCCTTTCAAGTACAACCTGTCAAAAATAATCACTGCCATCCAGTTGACGATAACAGGCTTTTACCATTGGAAGGGGTTGCACAGAGCATTCTCAGCCAAAGACTTCTCATCTCTAGTGAGTAACGGCACTAGTGAGGCCACAGCTCAAGTACTGGGTTCAGTTTTGGGCACTTCGATATAAGAAGGACATTGAAGTGCTGGAGTGGGTCCAAAGAAAGGCAACAAGGCAAGTGATGGCTCTGGAGAACAAACCTTATGAGGAGTGGCTGAGGCAGCTGGTCCTATTTAGTGCAAAAAAAAGGAGGATGAGGGGAGATCTTCTCACTGTCCATAGCTGTCTGAAAGAAGGTGTTAGTGATGTGTTCCTGTGTGACTTGGTCTAGGTGATCCTGCTGTGGCAAGGGGAATGGACTAGATAATCTTTAGAGATCCCTTCCAATCCCTAATGATTCTATGATTCTATGATTATAGCAAGTAACAAGTGATGAGGGGAAGTGGAAATGGCCTCCAGTTGCAACAGGGGAAGTATAGATTAGACATTAGGAAAAACTCTTTCATTGAAATTGTCATTAGGCACTGGAACGTGTTGCCCAGGGAGGTGGTTGAAACTCCATCCTTTGATGTGTTTAATGGTTGTGTAAATATGGAGCTTAGGGGTATGGATTAGCAGTGGCCTTGAGCCAGTTTGGTTAATGGTTGCACTCAATGATCTTGAAGCTCTTTTTCAACCCAAACCATTCTATGATTCTATAATTCTACAATCTTCAGGGTTGCCCAACATTTTTGACAGCCTATGTTCCTACACAGGATGGTTTTCACAGAGGATCTGCTGAGTGCTCAGGATGCTCTCAGCATTCTTTTATGAGTGCTGTTATTTTTAGAGCACTCCTCAATAAATCTTCAGGGAGGTTGTAAGTCAGTGTTCCTGTTGACACTGGCGTTGCATTGGCATTGATTTTCCTTCGCTACAATAAAACCTCATAGTATAATTCCCAGGGAAGACACCCTTCTTTTACAGGTGAGTTGTCATGACTACTCTAGGTCCACTGGCCTGCGAAGCCATTTGCTCTATCATACTACGTGCTTTCTTCCAACTCAAGTCATGGTTGCCTCTTGGCCTTTCTTTATAGCCCTAAGTACTTCTGAGTTCTCCTAAGTATTTACTTTCTTTTCCACTCAATGGTTAAACAAAGGAAAAACAATTAGCTGGAGGGGAGTGTTTAATTAATTTGTCCTCTCTGTCCAGTATCCCTTTGATCATAGATACATAAAACTTCTGGGTGCTTCACTCAAAGCACTTTACCCTTGTTCAGCTGCTGCTTAACTCTGGAGGTAAGTTCAATAGATCCTACATTGTTTAACATTCATGTTTTCTGGGCAGCTGAGTTCTGCTCACGCACAGAATATCTCTTTCTGTGGGCAAGGAGGTATCTAGCGCCAGCCTGGGTCCAAATATGATTCAGGAGCTACAATCAGAACCTGCAGGGACTGAGCACAGGAGTTCATTCAGGGTGCACCAATCACACACTCATGGCCTCAGGTTCTTTAAAAAACCTCTCTTGGTAGCTGCAGGAGTATTAAAACAAAATCATGCCAACTTTTCCACTGGAAGCTCACCAGAGAAGAGGGGAATACACCTTAAATGCATTCCCAAGCCTGAGAGTGTATCAATACATCTCTCCTAGCTCAAGCATTAGCTATATCAGGTGACAAGCTAGTCTGGAAAGGGAAGAGGCTTTAAAGCTCAAATGGGAGCTGTTATGCTGCATGGGAAGGAATCCAAGACTTGTGAATTTTGTAGCAAGGAAGAGGAGAAAAAGAACCATGCCTTACATGCCTCTGGTTTATTGTCAGTCACTGGCTAGAACGAAGAAACACCTCATCTTGTTGGTAAGTTATTCACTCTGTGTCCAATTTGAAGTAATGGTATTGCTGCTGTCCTGGGCTCTTTGTGTGACAGAGGGATGATACAGTTCACCATTTCAACAGATAGGCAGCTGCAGAGTGGACTTCATTCCATCTACTTTAGATGTTGATTGGCCATAGGGATGAACCAGCTCTCTAGAAGCATCAATTTCTGTCCAGTGAAGAGAGAACCAAGATAAAGAACACAGGCCAGCCAAATCATTCTGAAAAGGACAGTTAGGCATTACAGGTGGGGGAAAGGGAAGCCAGAAATATAGGAGAGGAGAATCTTATGAAATGAACTTGGAGTTCAGTTCAGAAACAATAAAGATGTGAGACCACATCTGGAGTATTGTGTCCAGTTCTGGGCCCCTCAGTTCAAGGATACGGAGCTGCTGGAGAGACACCAGCATAGAGCAGCGAGGATGATGAAGGAAGTGGAACACCTCCCTTATGAGGAGAGGCTGAGGGTGCTGGGACTCTTTAGATTGGAGAAGAGGAGACTGAGGGGTGACTTCATTAATGTCTATAAATATTTGAAGGGTGGGTGTCAGGAGGATGGAGCTAGGCTCTTCCCAGGAGGGAGGGCAATGGGTGTGAGCTGGAACATAGGAGGTTCCATATAAATATGAGAAGGAGAAGGAACTTCTTCACAGTGAGGGTGACGGAGCACTGGAAGGGGCTGCCCAGGGGGGTTGAGGAGTCTCCTTCTCTGGACACATTTAAAACCCACCAGGATATGTTCCTGTGTGACTTGATCTAGGTGATCCTGCTGTGGCAGGGGGATTGGACTAGAATGTTTCGAGGTCCCTTCCAATCCCTAATGATTCTACGTAAGGTTCCTTGACTCACTTTTACTTCTTTCTTCCTGTGAACATTCTTTCAATTGGAAGAGAAGTTTCTGTGTTTTATACTGGTTTGTCCATTTATCTCGAAGCTTTAACAGAGACAAACATGATTAAAACACCATTTGAAAAAAAACCTTTCAACACTGCCATTTATTTTCAATATTATTATTTAATCACTGATTTCCCTGTGGTAATTATGCTATGTTTAGACTTCAGGGTATTTTAATCAGCGTGTTCCTGTGGCTTGGGTGTGATTCCTGCAGAAGCCTTGTAATAACCAAATAACTAGGACAGTCTAATCTAATAATTTGTGCATGCATATGATGTTCTGGAGGATTATTAAAGTTATTTTCTCACTAAAATGTTATCAGCTTAGAAAGCCAAGCTGTTCCAGGCTGATGGCTTTTTATTGCCAAAATGTTTAATACAGTCCTCTGCATCAGCCTGCAGTTGCACAGGCTAATGGCACTCACTCCATTGACTTTGCCTTGTGAAAGGAGCCTTGCTGCTCTCTGATTTTCCTAACTACCAACAATTATGTTCTTCAAATGGCAAATGCTTGCTGAAACTGAAAGCCAGAGCCTTTGTCTAGAGTAAAAGGGTCAGATACGCTTTAGCTTGACAGGACTTGTTACGAACGTAGAATACAAGGCCTTGAGCATTTTGTCCTTCTTTAATAGTATTGTACTAATTTAAATGGTTCCAGGGGTAGAACACAATCAATTTTACACAACAAGATGGAAGCCAGTCCCTTAGTACTAATTGCCCTGCAATGTAAAAGAAGCGATAACAAAGAACGGCAAAAAAACCTAAACCGAAACAGCACGAATGCAAATAGCATTGCTCAGACGTTCTTGTTCTGCTGGAATAGTCTAAGTTTCAAAGCCACCTCCCACACGTACACTTAGATATAGTATTTTGAAACGCAATACTTCCCCAGATGTCGTATTCATTGTCACAGAGTTTATTCCTAGAGATGGTCTATTTTGCTGCAGAAAGCAAAACCATATCGGTGTTTTTCTGCTCTAATGATTCATTCTGGACGACGGAAGAAAAACCTGGTATGGGATAAAACAGGAGGACAAGCAAAGGAAAAGAGATAAAGATATGGGCAGACAAATGTCAAATGTTGTTCAGTTTCTTGGGCCATGGTGGGCGCAATATGTCATGAGTCTGCAGTGGTACATGCCTTGTATTTCTCAGCTGGATGATCACTCTCCTTGGTGCATCTGCAGCACATATCCGTCTTGCAGTTAGCATTGTCTCCATTACCCTTTTGTGAATTACCTTAGACCTTGTTTATATTCCAGAGCCCACACTAGGAAGGCTTTCTTTAATCAGCTAGAGACACCATAGCACTGTGACAAGCCTTTCTGCAAGACTCTAAGGAGGCAAAGGTCTAGCCTGCAGCTCATTTCCCCTTGTCACATAGCCTTGCAGAAATAGCGTTTACTGCAGGAAAGTTCAAATAAAGCACTGGCTTCTAAAGTTTAGTTGCATCTGAATGTCGCCCCATATTGTCAAGAGGGTTATGCAAGAACATAGTGGAGAAAATTAATGTATTGCCAGGTCCTTGGGTGCTCCAGAAAGGCTTGTTAGCCCTTACTAGGCTCACTTGAGCCCCCAGCCAAGTGTCCTCTGAGAGCCCAGGAGCATCCTAGCTTGTGTTGTTATACATAGGCTGTGCTTACACGTGTCTCCTGCACATGCACAGAACTTCCATCTGTGTTATATTTGGCCCTACCACCAGCCTAGTCTCCAAATGTCCTCAATGGCTGCCTGAGCTTCCTGATCCACCATGGCTGGGATCTCTCTTCCTTGCCTCCAATCCTGTCTGTCCTCCTGGTTGCACCCTTGTTCATCATCTCACCTCATCTGGAAGTGTCAGTGGATCACACCAGTGTCACCACTCCAGCCCTGCTGGGGTGACCCCTGGGTCACTGTCCTGACCCAGTCTGTGCTATAGGTATCCTTGGGCCCTGGCTCAGTCTGCCTTGTGGAGCAGCTCAGTTTATGTCGCTCCCTGAGGGACAACATCGGGCTATCACTGCTACTATCACAGTCCTTTATGCCTTAACTTTTTCTGGGTCTTCTCTGCTGCTGTGGGTTTGGAGTCTGAAGAGATTTCAATAGATAAAGTGCAAAGCTCTACCTGCTACGCTACATTAATTGTAGACCTGGGTTTGGAAAGCTTGCTTCAACAGGGAAATCAATAGACATGGGGTTTTCTTTAATATGAGCAATGTGTTTGACAGCAGAATCCTGTTGGACACAATGTTCAGTGATACAGCTAGAGGTCCTGTGTGACTTGCTCTAGGTGATCCTGCTGTGGCAGGGGGATTGGACTAGATGATCTTTCAAGGTCCCTTACAATCCCTAATGATTCTATGATTCTATGATTCTATGACGATTCTATGATTCCATAATATCCTGGGTACCAACTGGCTGGAGGTTCAGCCTCAAAGTGTTTTAGTAGTGGGGTTACATCAGGCTGATAGCCAGTCACCAGTGGTGTTTCCCAGGGTTCAGTTTTGGGGCCAGAGCTCGTCAATGTGTTCACAGATTATTTAGATGCAGAAATTTGTTAATGATATTAAGTTTGGAGGGGCTGTGGATTCCCTTGAGGGCAGAGAGGACTTAACAGAGATCTGGATAGACCACATCATTGGGCAATCACCAGCCATATGAAATTTAACGATAACAAGTGCTGGGTTCCTGGATCTGAGATGAGGTAATGCTAGTTATATATACAAATTGGAAGTTGGTAAGATGAAGTGCAGCCTCACAGAAAGAGATCTAGAGGTTTGGGCTGACAGCAAGTTGAATATGAGTCAACAGCATATCCTGGCTGCAAAAAGGGGCAACTGTGTCTTGGAGTTTGCTCAGGGAGGTGACTATCCCAATCTACATTGCACTGGTGCACACGCACCTCAAGTACAGTCTGCTGTTTGGGGCATGATGATGCTTATGGATCCTTTCCAACTTGAGAAAGGCTATGATCATGCAAACTACCCTGCAAAATTAAGAAGAAATAATATTTTTGAAAGGCTTTTTTTTCAATAGACAAGTCTGGCAAAATCCAGTATTTAGTGTGCGAGAGTTTTCTAGCAGAATTATGAAAACTACTGAGGTTTCAAAGAGTGATCCTGGGGAATCTCAAGTCCACAGAAGACTTCATTTAGGACTTTAATATATATATATATATAGTTTTGACTTATCAAATCTAAAAATAATAATATATGCATAATAAATCATGACAGAATGGCTAAAAGGTACTGATGCAAAATTATAAAGCTTCAAGACATCCTTCCCACTTCAGATGTAGCCAGAGATACCAGACTTCAGAGGACCTACAAGACACCCCTGAATCTCCATTTTTCCAAGCTCAACAGACCCAGCTCCCTCAGCCTTTCCTTAACAGGGAGACATTCCACTCCCTTCATCATCTTCATGGCTCTTGCTGGACTCTTTCAAGCAGTTCTGAGTCCTTCTTGAACTGAGAGAGACACATTTATACCATGTGAAATCACACACTGGGTAGTTCATCTATGTCTATTAGGGGAATGTCAGCAACTGTTAAGAATACGAACATCATCCTTCTAAAAGTAGGTGTCAGTCGTTAATCTGGGGTTGAATATATGAAGTCCCAAATTAGGGCTATTTTCAATCTTTATTTCTGTTTTCCAATGATCTGATGGTCACAGAAACCTCTACTGCCAGGTAGAAGCTTTATTTTTTATTTATTTACTGAGCTTCTGCACAGCAGAGCTTTTTCCATTAGCTCCTGTGAGCCGGACACAAAATACACGCGTGAAAAGATGCCCTAACTGCAAGTTTTAAGGATCTAATGTAGCTTCTTTACCTGACCTTACATTTTGTGGCAAACAACTCACTGACGATCACTTTAGATCAATGTCACTGTCATTTCTAGGCTCATCTTCCTTCACGAGTAATGGCAGAACCTCCTCTCTCCATTTCTACCCTTAGGTAATGGCTGAACATCCACGATTTGTGGGTAGTCCCTGTTTCATACAAGACCACAATCGACTACACTGAGAAATGCAACCTAATAGGCACCATCACTTCTCTGGGCCTTTTAAGGCAAGTGAAACAGCGTAATGCTACACTGGCATCTGAGGAATACTGATGCTATAATAACCTGCCATACGAAGCACCCCTAGGAAGCTCCATCACCCGCAGCAGATGGGAATCAACTAGTCTCCAGCAACATGCAGCTTCCACATAAACATTCATCAGTACCATGAGTCAGGGCCCAGCTGCACTGCAGGACTTCAGCTCCACAGCTCACACGTGCAGCTACATTTCGGCAAAGAAAATTTCAGCACCAGGCTGGACAGACTGCTAGAGCCAGCAAGGTGACTTGTGGCAAGTGGAAGTAGCTGCAGTTTCCCCAGCATCATTATTTTACCTGCTTTCAATAAGTGGTGCCATTCAGAGAACTTTAATTCACAGTTGCATTGCTGTTTACAATTTCAAAACATTCTATTTCACTGTAAAACATGTAATTTCTCTGCCAAAAGGGGATATGGAGGGCTTGAAGCCCTTTTAATCTGTTTTCTGCCAGCAGCAGTATATGCTAAAGCCCCTAATCACATACTGTGTTTTTCCAAGACCACAGGTGAAGAGATGCTGTTTAACCTTTCCCAGCCCTCAGCTGGTTCCTTCCAATTCAAATGCCGCATTTAAGGATAATGACCTCCAA
This sequence comes from Phoeniculus purpureus, assembly GCA_028565055.1. Taxonomy (NCBI): domain Eukaryota; kingdom Metazoa; phylum Chordata; class Aves; order Bucerotiformes; family Phoeniculidae; genus Phoeniculus; species Phoeniculus purpureus. Next base: position 103,726,342 of record JAOXOE010000001.1, on the reverse strand, counting down.
GGCTACAAGAGAGCCTTGTATAGCCCACTGTAGTTCTTGCTCTGCCATGCACAAGGATGGGGATAGAGAAGTCACTTGATCTCAGCGACACAGGAACTGTCCATGTGTAACCGGACAGTTTGGCCGTTCACAAGCACCAACAGTGCTTAGCTCTGATGCAACGCAAGCACAGGTCAGCACTGCAGACTGGGGTACTGGTACCCACCATGTGCTGCCAGGGTATAAAGAGCAGTCAGGGGGCACCACCAGAGGAGGAGGACACCCGGTTTCCCTAGATTACATGAAAATAGAGTAGGAGGACAAACAGGAGTCACTTTCTCACAAGCAGCTACTCATACTAAACAGATAGTTCACCTTTCTCTCTGTCACTGAGCTGAGGACCAGGTGTTTATATTCCCCGGTACTCAAAATTCTTTAATCCCAGGAGGTGCAGCAGGCAAAGGCAGTGTGTTAAACTGCCTGTAAAATCCCCTCCCAGCCCAGGTCGGTGCAGCACGGCGAGTGCAAGAGCTTACAAAATGTCACAATTACACACCAGCAAGCTTCAAGAACCTGCCTTTTCCCTTGGGGCTTGCGATATCGAAACATCGGCATGTATTTGTCTCGTGTTTATCCTCTCCATTTTCACGTCAGGGAAACCTGTCAGAAATTGGCTGTGGGGATAAGTAGGAAGGGATGGGGGCAGTGTCTTTGAAACACTAGGAAATCACCTGCCATCATCAACTGCCTGATGCACAACAGCACATCAAGGCCACCAGAGCTCTCTGGTGCTTACTCTTCCGACAGGAGAGAGCCTTAGTGTAAGCACCTACTAAGGAGAAAGGTGCAGGTACAGAGGCAACAGTGGCTGCACCAAACCAGCTTCCAGATCTTCCCTCTTAGGCCAGGGCCAAATGGTCAGGCAATGCCCATGACAGTTCTGTCACTTGGGACTGGCCAAACTGGCTTCTTTGCACCACAGGTCTGACCCAGAGGTTTCTCTGAGGGACTGTTCATTGCAGCTGGCAAGGAGTTAGACATAAAGCCACAGTTTGTAGTGGGATAGTGATGGAAGCCCAGAAGCCTCCTGCCCTCTTGTTCCTCTGTGGAACAAGACAAACTGGAACCTCAGTGGTACCAGACTGTTTGTTGCCTTGAACAGACACAGAGCAGGCAGCTCCTGGTTTCAGTTTGCTCTGTTCCTATCCTTAAATCACTCACGTTGGAAGGATGCTTGCCAAGAGGCAAGCATCACTGTATTAGAGGGTAGAATTAAATGAAGGTGCCATGCAGAAGTGTTCCAAATGGGTTTAGAAATGTGACAGCACTCATGTTAAAGTACCCTTGAAATATCAAAGGTTATACAACACTGCACCTGGAGTATTGTTCAGTTCTGGGCCCCTCAGTTTAAGAAAGATGTCGAGGTGCTGGAACGAGTCCAGAGAAGGGCAACTGGAATGGTA
>JAOXOE010000001.1:103699407-103724800 GCA_028565055.1 Phoeniculus purpureus | reverse complement strand
TTCCTCTTTCAGTTTCCTAAGCAATCCATTGTCTGGCAAATTTATCCGAGATCTCACTGAGACCTGACTGCTTGGTTTTCCTTTCCCCTTAAAACCTGGGAGCAAAGCAGTTTTCTTAGTTTCAACCCGTTACAAGCAGAAATAAAACATCCAAGAAAATTGTAGAAAATGATCAGAAGAAATGAAGAGTGTTAGAAGTATAAACAATGACGAGAACAGCACAATTAGGATTAGTCGGCACTTCCTAATGAAATACTCATGAAAAAAAGCTCCGTTCCAGGCCAGCCACACTGCTGGAGTCAAGGAGGGACCTCACCTACAGGCGTGGTGGATGTACCACGCACAGCGAGTGGAGCTGAAAAAGGACTGATGGTGGAGCACCAGCTAAACAAAAGCTGTGGGGAAAAGGAGAATACAACTACTGAGTCTATACACAGAAGAGAGGAGGAAGAAAGCTATATTAAGAGTATCCACAGTAGCTCCGTTGTGGTTGCTGTATTTTAGAAAAGCTGTATTGGCACAGTGAGGAAGATACAAGATAGAAGGCTGAGGAAGACATGGTATGAATGAGAGACAAAAGAACCTCAGTCTGTTCAATTTATAAACAAAAGAGACCAAAAGGTTGCTTGACGTCATTATAGGATTTCTTTAATGAGAAAAGACGCTGAATCTGGAAAATATTGGTAGACAAGACAAGCAATGCGTAGCAAGGAACACTGGCTATGGGAAGGGTAAAGACAGAGAATACCCACTTCCCTGTGAGAGTGTGATGTGGGTAGTGGCTGAAATAAAATCCCTAAATTCATTTTCAATGCAAGACTGCACACTTTTAAGACATGCTTAAGCTGAACAGAGTATTTCTAGGACACAACTGTAAAAGCAATTGGATGCAAAACCCTGTTATACTAAATTCTGTCCATGAAGTCTAGAAGTCACTAAACCACATTGGCATAGAAACAACTGATTAAACTGTGCTCTGATGACTAGACAATTAAGATGCTGGCTACAACAGGTGTGGCTGGAGCTCACTATGAGGCAGTTTGATTTCATTTTCTTCTCAAAGTGTTTCAGCGTGCAGGCTTGACCTTGTTTTAGAGCCATTTTTCTCTCAACTCTTACTATTACCTAAAGGTGAAAAGTTCCTACCAGTACTTTAGTAAATGTGAGATTGCTGGGATGTGTTTTTCCCTTCTCTGGTGACTTTTGACAAATAATCTTCTAAATTAGAATTAAAAAGATAATGTAAAATAACTCACAAAACCCAAATTCATTTTTTTACAAATCGTGTCAATTAAACCATTTCTACGACTTCAGATATTTTTAACTTTATTAAATTTTGATTTCCAAGTAACAAGGCAGTTTTGAAAGAAAACCTAAAATGGTGTCTTGGAGAAATCAAGACCATGGTGGTTAGAAGGCAACATCAATTATTTGTAAAATTTTTCTAATCAGTAAGAGCATTAAGGGACATTTCTTAACAAAAAGTGATTTCTCCGGGAAACTTCCAGACCCCATCTGAAGAGTGTATTGTTGCTGGAGCACCGATCTCACCCAATGTGTCTTACTCAGTAAAATGAGTTAGGAAGAACTGCTTATTTGATTTTAGCTAAAATTAGCAGAATTTCATTTTATCTGAAAATGTTATAGCTGCAAATTCATTTTCCTACTTTCTTTCTGGGAATTTTCAGTGGCCTTTCAGAAGAGCATCTCAAAACCCCATGAATTTAAAAAAAATCCTAATGAGGACAACGGCTACTACTGGCAAGGATTTATTTTGAGCGTCTGTTTCACAGATGGCAGAGAGAGGAGCTGGGTGAAATGTGTTTGAACTCTGATGTGTGGTCAACAGCTGCTACTGAGGCTGCCTTTACTTCAACTGAAGGGGAAGTACATCTGGAGGAAATCAGCCTAATCGTGAAAATCATGAATGAAACTGGCCAGATAAACTTGCCATGAAGTGCAGGTCCCACATTCCAGCAATCCACAGTCTTTTAATTAGATATGGGAAAAGCTTTTACTGAAACCTCATCAACATAAGGAGCTAATCAACGTTTACAGCTGCATTTACTAAGACTTCTACCTTTAAACTACTCACTACGAAATCATTTACCAAGCTCCAAATCTCGCCTGGAATCTTGTGCGTTACGCAGTTCTAGGGCTTGACGCAAAACGTCTGTCTTATGTTCTAGTCGGTAGAAAAGAACCTCAAGAAGGCTCCTCCATATGCAGTGGTGTGGTTGATACACAATGCTTCCAGCGTGAGCAGTGCCGTGTTTATTCCCCTTCTACAAGGGCATAGAAGAGTGCTTTTAAAATATTAAATTCTCATTTCTTATTTACCAAAAAGACAACATTGCTCAGTTCAAATCAATGCTAAAGAATGACAAATGAACTACCGTAGAGAGAATAATTAGCCAATTAAGAAAGTAATTATATCTTAGTCTTCCCACTCACTAGATGGGACAGACAGAGGAAAACAAGGCACAGAAAAAAGACCACATTGCTCCCTAGAGTAGTATTTTAGCCATTTTTAGATACCTAAAAGGAAGCAGTTGTTTGACTATCCTTCTTTTTCTTATCTAGGATTAACTGTATGCATAACTAAACTGTTCTGTGCTATTATCTTCATGGCATAACCCTGCCAACCTTGACTTTCAGGAGCCCTGGTAAAAAAGCAGCATCAGCAGTAAAGTCTGAGAATCTGAACACTTTGACTCACATCATTCCCAGTGACAGCATTTGCCTTTTATTTCAAGCAGATTCTGCTTCTGCTAGAAAACTCAGAAGACAACAACATGCAGCCAACAAATTTAGAAAATGGATCCTGTCAGACAACTACAGCTCCCTTAGAAAAGCAAGGGAGTAGTTTGATTGTTTGAATAAGAAGTAGCAACAGAAAACACTGTATAGGACTAAGTTATTGTATTAAATATAGTATTATATTATACATATTTATTATATGATGTTCAAACTGATTCCTTTTCTTAACTTCCCACTTTTTCTTTGTCAGTTCCATGCAAATTTAAACTGGTTTTAAGTCAGTTTTTCCTGAGCAGACCCTGCTCAAGCAGAGTGGTGCAGTCATGGAAGGTGATACTCATTGCTGAATGTCTCCTTGGAAAATGTGATGGATTTGGTGAAATCATATTTGCTCGTGGTATTCCTGCATCACACTTTCTTCCAGCATATTAGGAGTTAACCTGTCTCAGCAGTGGGACAGGGTGGTGTGGAGGTCAGGGGTGCGGAAGTGAAGTGGAGAGGTGGCTGCGGCAGGGGACAGGTTGAGTAGGTAGAGTAGGCCAAACAGATTTTGGGGTCCTTATTTGGGGATAAGGTTTTCCTCTTCCTCACTTCTTGGCACCCCCTCCCTGTCTGTGCATCTTGGGAGTCTGGTTCAGTTTCATTTTGGCCCCTAGCACACTGCGGCCTCTCTGTCCCTCTGCAGCTCTCTGTCCCTCTTCTGCTTCACACCCCACCTCCCCATCACCATTTCTCCCCCTTTCTACTTCTCTCTTGTCTTTATCCTTTCCTGTAAACTTAGACCAATCACAGGAAAATGCTTGAATTAGATATTTAAGCACTGCCTAGGAGGTTCCCAGTCTTTCCTTGTTACTCCCCCCCGGTCCATGGCTTTTAGCATTTGTTTGGAATTGAGGGTTAGCAGATCTGGCCAGGGGGAGGCGTGGACTTGAGTGACTGAGGAAGAACAGGTTTTTTTTCCTTTTCCCCTTTCCCTTCCCCCCCCTTTTTTTTTTGGTTCTTCTTTTCTACTTAATAAAGTCTTTAATAAAGTTCAATAACGTTTAATAGTTCTAGCTCCAGTTTCTGGAAGGGTGTTTACTTTACTGCTTTCTCCCCCCCGGGGAGGGTGGGAGGACATTTCCTTCTGCACGGTTGGGCAGGATATAATTTTGTGGGCTAACCTGGTGCTAAACCGTGACAGAAAATTAAGATATGCTTTTAAGTTGATCGTACCCTAGAAAGGAATGGGTATCAGTGCCTGTAGAAGTAGTGCTGCTCATCATACTTTAGTACAAATCTATCATTAAAGTATTTTGACTGCCATTAGGCACACAAAGGAAAATGCCCTTCTACAGAAAAGGGACAAAGATGCAATAATTTATATCTAGGAAATACTTAAAACTAATTTTTAGTTTCTTGGTAGTCCATCTTTTAATAGAATTAGTTTCTCCCACCTGTGACAGGTACTGATACTGTCTCCGTATAATAGTGTCATTATTCATATTTATAGTGTAGTCTCACTATCTTTTCTGTGAATACATCTACTGAAGAACATTTATTATGTGTTCTCCCTTTCTGTAACTCACATTTCCTGCTGTGATTTAGTCACTCATGATTCTTTTCAGAGGTACTGAGAGTTTGGGCTCAATTCTCCAAAGCATTAACCTTTGGTAGAACAAGGAAAGACAGCCCACTCTATCGCTCACAGGCAGGGACCTAACACCACATACAAGCTACTGAGGAGCAAAGAGCTCTGCTCTCATGTGCAATTCTTTCTGAGACAAGTTATCTCAATTAACTTTAAGCTTCTAGAAAGAAATAAGGAGCAAAAGGCACTACATCAAAGTACTGCTGGGATTTGTGAATAATCACAGAATCACAGAACATTAGACATTGGAAGGGACCTCGAAAGATCATGTAGTCCAGTCCCCCTGACACAGCAGGATCACCTGGACCAAGTCACATGGGAACAAATCCAGGTGTGTTTTAAACATCTCCAGAGAAGGAGACTCCACAACTCCCCTGAGCAGCCTGTTCCAGTGCTCTGTCACCCTCACCGTGAAGAAGTTCCTTCTAATATTTATATGAAACCTTCTATGTTCCAGCTTTCATTGCCCCTTGTGCTATCACTAGATGACATTGAGAAGAGCCTAGCTCCATCCTCCTGACACCCACTCTGAATAATGATGCACTCTAGAGCACACAGCTACATTTCCATGCGTTAAAAACAAGTTATGTTGTTTTCTTGCCAATGCATAGTTTAGAATTGTTTAATTTGCAAAGCTGATTTTACTACAACAAAGCGTGCCCCACTACTGGCTAATTAAATCATAGCCATGTCACAAGGCAGATATATGCAAAACCAAGATACTGAGTCATCCAGTTCCTCCTTCTATAGAAGTTTGTTTGACACATCCACGAAGAAAAGTCGATTGCCTCTCTGCTTTCCTTAGAGGGGGGCAGGGAGAGGCATGAGAGAGGGAAGTGTTGGTATTTCTAGGCACCAGTATCAACAAACAGGTTTTTTTCTCACATAAATATTTCCCAAGGCAAAAAAGACTTGTCTTTGAAGCAACCAAATTCAAACAGTTGCACTGTAATCCAAAGACAACTTTTTGGGGAGCAACATGTTGATGGCTGAGCTGCCTTAATGGCCAAGTGCAGCGTGCATTGATGTTCGGAGTGGAAGGCAGCAGCCTCAGGGTATGTTGCAAAAGAAAGTGGTTTTCTCAGAATCTAGGGGGGTCTCATCAACATTATTTCAAATGAAATATTAAGGGAGGATATTAATATGTAACATTCCTAGATGATCTAATAGAGTCGAGGCTTGCAATGATTTGAATTGAACAAGCCACAACAGCCTACGTTGTTGTTTCAGAGTGGGTTTGCAGTGCTTATCTGTGTGAAAAAGCCGCATGGAGCGCTCCTCAGAGAGCTGCTAAAAGCTGCCAGAAGGTCCTGGAGGGTGTGACAATGAAGCTGGAGAGCCCCAGTACTCTGCCAGTGTTATGAAACAACCAGCAGACTGGTGTGCACAATAACTTCGGCTCTTCTCTGATGCTGGAAATAGGCTCTGCTGAATGCCAGCCCTCCCAGATGACTGCATTATAAAACCTGCTGAGGAAGTGCCAGGAGTACTCAAACTACATCCCAGAGGTATTCAGAGCCATCTTATTGTATATTTTTAGCTGTCACGCACAGCGGCAACTACTGCTTTTTGTAGTACAGTAAATATCGCTGTCTTCACTATACAGAAAAGTAAACTCTGAAGTTCAGATTAGTACAGTGGAAAAAGTGAGTATCTACTTCGACTATCACATTCAGGTATGAATTTTGGAACAGGTAGTAACATAGCCACAGTGCTATTGATACTTGGCTATCTTTGGTACATCACGTCTCATCTGATATGCTTACTGCTCCTTTCACTGCAGTGCGAACATTCTCTTGCCCTCAAGCACAAACACACTAATAACTTCCCTTAACACTATCCATGAGGAAAGATCTGTAAAGGGGTGAGAAGAAAGGATAAAGGAGTATGAAAAAGCTGTGGAGCAGAACCAGATAATGATAGTTTTGAACTGTAAGTGATGAGCAGTAGAATCATAGAATCATAGGTGTCTATAAACAACTTGAGATGACTTTATTTTATAGTATGCTGAAGGACTGCTTCGTTCACACACAGAGCACTCCCTTTAGTCACAATCTGTACTCAAGTAATTGCTTCGCTAAGTTGCAGCAAGCAAATATTTGGTCACTGACACCCAGCTCTTGTTTTATTTCAGAACCTTTCTGCTGATACACAGGTTCGATCTGTTTGATTTCCTTTGTTACGTAGTGTAGAACAGACCTCTGCATCCAGATTCAAATACTGGATAACAACAACCAGTGAAGACATCTTCTGAATACAAGACATCTTCACCAAACTAACAACAAAACAAAACCAAACCATAAAAGCTAAAGCAGGTTTCGTGATCTTGTAATGGAAGGAATAGAAGGAGTATATGTTAGATATTCGAACTATGATGGGGGTGGAGGGTGTGTGTGACAATGGGTGCTAAATGTTTCCATGGCAGCGTGCAATCAAAGAGTAGCTCCTCATGTTTACCTGACAGTGCAGCCTGACTTCCCAAGAGTCTGGACAGCAAGTACACTTTGGTAATGGTGAAGAAAATTGGTAACCTGGTGTGTCACTTTAAATCCACTCAAGGCCTGTGGACAAATTATTTTAAAGTGGAAAATTTCTGCTGTTGCACTCTCCAAATCCATAAACAAGTGTCATAGGGCATGTATGTTAAATATCAAGGTGTCATCAGGTCTCCATCAGAAATTTGTAAACATCTAATAAATATAGGCTTGACTTCATAATTGAAGCAATGTGTGAAGTGCTCAGATGCCCACATAAGCCAACTGCTAATTAATGTACCTCATGATCACCAAATTACTCTGCTATTTCCTCTTCAGGTCCTGAGAATAGAGCAAAATCAATTTGTCAAAAAGTTGTCTCCACTCCAAGTTACTTCATTATTGCTCTTTTTACTGTAATTCTGCAGCAAAATGTAATAGTCTCTGGGGTTTTTTTCTGTATGAAATAGTAAGCTATTGCCTCAGGTGCTCTATTTCCTATGAAAACAAATAAACACAGAATATTATATCTGGTAACAGCTTCTATTACCTTTTCTTTATTGTTATGTCTCCTCATTTCTTCCTTTTTTATATAAAAAAATTATTATGGCATCAATTTTAACCTTATCTCAAAATACTAAAATCTGCTGTATTCCTGGAGCTTCTTTACTTGATAACTTTTGGCACTCAAAAAATGAGAGGTTACTCTCTCTGACCCGTCTGCCAGAAGCACAAGAACCATGAAAAGTCTCCAAATAAGCTGAGGATAGTGGACCAGAGACACAAGCAGTCATTTCCTGCCAAAGGGGATAGACTTCACTGACTTCGGTTTTGCACATCTCCACACCTACCAGAACATAGGGCTTTTATTGCATCGGGTAATACATTTAGTGATGATCCTGCGTAAAACAAAGTGAGTGGAAGGACTCTCAGAGGTTTCGGAGAGCTTAGAATGAGACTATTTTCTGCAGGGATTGCTCCTTGGGAAAGGAATAGACGTTCACTAAGCATTGTGCATTAAAGTAACACAACACCAATGCTAAGTGACTGGGTACAATACAGTTTCTATCACTTAGGTGACTTAAAGTATCCTCAAATGTTGTTCTTTATGGCTTTAAAAGTAATTCATTCTCTTGGACTGTTGTTGCTAAGGTTTGGTTTACATAAGTGTTTTAAGAAGAAAGCGATCTGAAAAGCACCCAATTACTAGCACACCAGAGAACTCGTTAGTCTTTCAGATGCCTCTTTTGAAAATGCTTTAAAACGTCAGATTCTGTTGATTCAACAAAAGGCAAGCTGTTTAAAAAGAAATAGAATAGCAAAAGGATGGTCATTCAATGTTTTGAGGAAAAGAACTGTTTTCTTAACACTTCTCAGCAATTCTGTGCTATTGTACTTTGATATCTTCCTCCTCCAGTGTCTACACAGCTGGACCTTAAAATACATAAAGCTTTGCATATCCTTATGTCTCTGTGTCCCCTATGATGCCCACATATTCCTTCCCCCACATTTTGATGGAGATGATTGCACACACTGCAATTATTGTGCCAAGTTTGTGATACTTGTAGAAGGAGCTGAATCTAAGCGTGTGCTGAGTACCACGTGGATGTGCAGCAGATTATATCGGAGTCCTGATTTCTGTGCTCTAGAGTTTCTCTGCATAGCTGAAGTGCAGCAAACCCTAGGTGCAAGGAAGCATCTTGACTCATTAACAGGGTTCACATACAAAGCTTAGGGTTTGCTGAAGGTTTCGTCATGAATGTGTGGTCACCTGGCTGGCAACCAGGATTTCTGCTCAACTGGCCAATCATCAAGAGCTACTGGTGTAGCTGGGTACATAAACATTTATCTAGTTAAAATTTCTAAGCGGAAAACAATGTCCTAACCAGAGGAATCCCAACATAGAGTATCAGATGTGGGTAAGAGATATGGACACATGGGAAGGAGAACTCATCACAGGAACTCTGTTTTGATTACTGTTTCTGGGCATCCTAGCAAGGGATTAGCCAAACCGGATTGAGGGTATTCAACCCCAGCCTTCCGGATGAGTTCCTTACAATCCCTTGACAAAGCCAGTAAGGGTAACTGGTGTCAAGACCCTACAAACACAAATTAAGTTCATCATCATAAAAGAGGTTGATACCATAATGAATATTTCTTTGCAGATACTCCCTATGCAGAAAACCATTCTTTCAAGCCCACAAAAGAAACAGGATGCAGCATTACGCAGCTTAGGTTAAAACTGTAGAAGAACAGAACATCTCTGCTTTTTGAACAGACACTGCAAGGCTCCCTTACTAGAACAGTAGCTTTGTTGGGATGCAAACTTTCTGGTAGTTTACTCCTGCATTTTGTAACACAGAAATCAATTTTGTAGAAGAATAAGGAAAAGAAATGCATATCTATTTCCTTATTACTATACTGCTGATACTGGAATTTGATGCGATATTCACAGCCAGAATTTCAAAATACCCTAAAGGTAATAATTCTGCCAAAAGAAATACAATTATATTTCATTTGGAAGTGGCTTTCTAGATGTTTCTCTTACGAGCAGCAAATATGAGCCTCTGCTGTAATGAATATCTTCCTTCCCCTGTTCTTTCCTTCCCCCGTCCCTTTCCCCTTCCCGTCCCCTCCCCTCCCCTCCCCAATGTTTAGTTTTCAAAACCATTTGTGCATGCAAATGAATATTAATTACTACGGAAAAGAGCAGTTTGAAGCAGCCAGAACTCGTCACACAACCGTCATACCATGATTGAGGACAATAGGTAGGAGAGAGACAAAAAAGCTAACAAGGAATCTTTCCGCCATTCATCTCTGCCTCTTTCAGCTAAAGGAACCATTCCCTTTAAAGTTGCTGAGTCGGGTTGCTTTGCTGTTTTTTGTGGTAACGCTCTCCTAAAATAGACAATCATGAGAAAAAACCCCAGGCATGAGACAGCGGGTAAATTAAAGTTGAGCTGTATAAATGTGTGTTGATAAGAACAGGACACAAAGAAGGATGGGGAAAAAATACCACTCTTGCATTCAAATATAGGCTCCTTTCACAAAGCAAAGTTGCATCTGTTTTTTTCAGTGTTCTCGCAAAAAATAGCCCTCTTGTCATGTCTTGTTCGGTTAGATGTTCATGCTCCGAGCAAGTTTTAAATGGAAGTTTTATTGACAGCCTAACTTACTGTGTGCTGGCAATATAAAGGCTGGACTTAAAAATTACTTTTGAAGAGCCACTTTGAGACTTCAGATTGAACACTGATTTGATTCAATTCTTCTCATGTTTTTACTTCTAACTGCATTTAAGCTGGACTGATTTTATTAAGAAATACAGTGTTGATATTGAGTTAGGGATGGGGTTTTAAAACAGCTAGGTACCTGCTACAGCAACAGCAAGAAAAGCCTGATCTTTGTGTAAGGAATCAGATGCAGGTGATGTGAGACCTGTATGGTGGTACAGGGCTATGTGGCTACACATAGCCTGTTTTAAAACTCTTTTGTTTTGACCAGTGTCATGTTCCTTCAGGCACCTGAGTCATCTGAGGTGGGAGTCAGCTGCCAGGTATTCTAGCCTTTACTCAGTACCACATTTTAAAGTCAACTGGACCACTTTCAAAAGCCCCCACAAGGATTAACTCATATGGAGAGCAAAGCTGTGAAGTACAGCTCAGCTCAATTACCCAGTGAAATTGCCACAGGCAGGTGTAGCCTGACTGGAATAGGCGTGCTGGGCTCTCTGCTGACGTACCTTTCCTTAGTGTCTAGCTTCTGGCAAAGGAACGTGATAGAAAAGGAGAAGATGGAGTAAAGGCAGAGCATCGCATTCTCTGACAGATGCTGAGATAAATGTATTTGATCCTGAGGCTGGAGAAGAACTTCTCTGCTAATCAAACAGTCACAGACAACACATTCTGGATCCTTTCATTTCTTTCACTCAGTAGGCCAGAAAATAGTTTTCTACTCAAACAAGGCAGAATACAAAAGGGAGAAACATTTCAGCTGGATCCAAGGCATATGACAAAAAGTCTTTCTAAAGCACTAGCATTTAGAGCATGCTAATGCTGCAGAGCTTCTTGGCAGGGTATGTTTGCCCAGATGGAAATGTGGGTGGAAATCTCCACTACAGTGATTGCACCATCTCAAGCCACTTAATTTGGAGGAAACTTGGAATATATCACATGAGGTTGTGTGGTACCATCTAGACTCAGTCTTCAGTGACCAAACTCCCTATCCACAGAGCTTGCACGCTCCTTCAAGACTGCATTTGTATTGACTTTCCTTTCAGAGTATTCTGCTTAGCGATATGGACTGAACAGTCCAAATAAATGTTTAAGAAATTCTCAGTTGATGTATGGAAGTCTCCAGTTTGCAAAGAAAATTACACTTATCTCCAAGTGAACAAGTGAAGCTGAACCAACTGTTGCAGTAACCAGATTTTTAAGTGACACTTTCTCATTACCCACAGAAGTGAAGCACAATCTGTGCGGTTTAGGAAGTTGCCCTGCATATGTTCCACTTGAACAAATCACAGCGCTTGGAATGAGACTAAATGTGCTACTGAGGGCGAAGTAGGACAAAGTACAACACGCTTTTTGGAGTGGATCATGATCTACACAAACACTCAAACTTTGTGCTTTTCATTGCTGCTAAGACCCAAATCCCCATGATGGGATCATCAGTTACTAGTGTAAACTTAATTCCCTCTGAGCTCTCTCCCAGAAAGCTGAGATGACACTCTGCTGGGAACGCTATCAGCAGAAGCATTCAGGCTGTGCTTATGCTGCAAGGAGATCCAGCCTGACTAGACAAAGAGTCCAGTCTGTAATCTGTAAACCCATCGGCAGCATCTGGCCTGGATTAAAAAGGCTGCAAAATTTGAGTGAGATGGTATTTCTGTGTGTAGAAAGATGAAGATCTACTGAAAAGATTCTCCAGAGAATCCTTCTATAGTCCTTCACTTTAAAGGATCATATAACTTATATATATGATACAAGTTATATATATATAGTATGTATCTTACCTTTTAAATACACATATATATGTATCTTACAAGTTATATATATGTGTATCTTACCTTTTAAATACACACATATATATATGTATCTTACCTTTTAAATACACATATCTGTATATCCATTGGCCTAAGGGCCATATTTGGAAACATCTATAGTTGAGAATCTAACAGTCCAGAAAAGACCAGAGTCTATACAGTCTCCGGTCAGATAGAAAGTTCAATTTTCATTAAGGTACTTTTTGAAATCCAGTGGGCTACCAAGGTGCTTTTGAAAATCTGGCTTCTAAATCACAGAATCATAGATACTGAAGGGTAAGCGTCAAAACTAGCAAAAGTTCCTTAAAAATCCACACAAGCCGTCCCGTAAAACAGCAGAACCCTTAATGCAAACGCAAGGGTATTGCAACGGTTGAACATCATGCTGCCACCACTTTTTTACCCTTATCTGATACACATTTACACAGATCTTTCAGAAACGTCAAGAAGTGGTTCAAGCATTTCTGTTAGTAACAAACCAGATTTATTTCCTTACTTTTGGGAGGGAAGCTCTTGATCCGGAGCTTTGTGTGGTCATTGTCAAAACTGTAGTGATACCCAGTGCGACTCTAGCTGGAGCAGCATCCATGTTGATCCAGAAAGAAACCCAGGACAAGATGACAATCAGCAGGCTAGGAATGTACATCTGGATTAAATAGTATCCCATTTGACGCTCCAAATGAAACTTGACTTCAATGCATGTAAACTTTCCTAGAACACGAAATTACTTTCATAAATCCTTTTGGCACATTGTAGTTTTATTTCTCTTTTATCTTCGCACAACTTTTATCTGATATATAAATTAGATGCATGGCTTGTTTCCTAACATAACTGTGAGCAGCTCCTGATACACAAATGGAAATCAGCCATGTGTTGCACGCTAGCTTGGGGGACACACAGGATCCCTGAAGCCGACTCTGCCCAATTCTTCACATTAACTGAGCAAATTAGTATCACAGAATCACAGAACATTAGGGATTGGAAGGGGCCTCAAAAGATCATCCAGTCCAATCCCCCCGCCACAGCAGGATCCCCTAGATCAAGTCGCACTGGAACATGTCCAGGTGGGTTTTAAACATGTCTAGAGAAGGAGACTCCACAACCCTCCTGGGCAGCCCCTTCCAGTATTAGCATGGTCATTTCACCTCCAGAAAATATAATGTAATGTTTCTGCTGTAAAACTTGATTGAAATTTTACTTTTGTCACATATAATATCTAATATTAAAAGCAGACAGCATTTTGCTCTTTCAGTGACACACGATTGTGTAAACGGATCTAAACAGACCAATTGCAAACTACCAGTCTGACAGCCCCATGGTAGATCACACCTCTTCTTACTCTGCTCACGTCACAGATCTCTGTCTGTGGACTACACCTTGTCACAGAATCAACTCAAAGCTTAGTTGAAATTTTGCCAAGAGTCTAATAACCCTGGGAAATCCACAACATTCTCATGTGGGAGGTGAATGACTCTTTCACAGGCAGCTGCTCCACAGGGGCAGCAGGGGACAGAAGTTTAGGATTGCCTGACAGTGGAACTAGTCATGCAGGAGAGGATCATTCTCCCCCTGTACTGGGCACTGGGGAGGCCTCACCTCGAGTACTGGGGGCAGTTCTGGGCCACTCACTTCAAGAAAGAGATTGAGGGGCTGGAGCAACAAGGCTGGGGAGGGGACTGGAGGAGAGGCTGATGAGGAGAGGCTGAGGGAGCTGAGGAGCTGGGGTTGTTTAGCCTGGAGAAGAAGAGTCTCTGGGCGGACTCTGCCTCTCTATAACTGCCTGAATCACAGAATCATTGGATGGGACCTCAAAAGATCATGTAGTCCAATCCCCCTGCCACAGCAGGATCACCTAGACCAAGTCAAGGGAGGTTGTAGTCAGATGGGAGTTGGTTTCTTCTCCCAGGAAACTAGTGACAGGATGAGAGGTCAGAGCTGAGGCTGCACCAGAGGAGAGTTAGGCTGGACGTTAGGAAGACCTTCCTCACAGAAAGGTTTATGAGACACTAGAATGGGCTGCCCAGGGTGTTTAAGAAAAGACTGGAAGGAGAGAAGCTCTAAAATGAGTGACCAGACCTGTGGCCCTAAAGGCAGACTCAGACCTGGATAGTGACTGATCCTAACCTGTCTTCCATACAGAAGGGGACTCAAAACTGGGGGTCATGTGTGGCAGCAATAGCATGAGAGTAGCCCCATCTCTCCACATCCTGCAGCACATCCTGGATAGTGTGGGTAGGAGAAGTCTGAATAATGCAGGTTTTATCCACATTTCTCATCAAACCTGAAGGACCATACTGCAGAGACAACAGCAATGTGGGTGCCTATAGGTAAAGATTTGTTTGGCTTCAATACAGCACTTTTCACTTCTGGTAACCACACATTTACTTTGTTTTGCTACATGTAATGGGAGCTACTAGTGTGCATTTTTACCCTCTGTGGGCAATCTCCCTAGGTATACAAGGGAGCTATTGCCCATGATCTCCCTCCTCTGTAACTTTCAGCATTTGACCCTGCAAAGTGGTTATCTTAAAGTAATTAAAAAAGAAGATTAACTCAGCTATTCAGGGTTTGAATCATGTGATGGGAAATGGCTAAATGAGTTAGGTCTGGGTGTTGGAATTTACTCTTGATTATTCCCTTTACAAGTGAGCAATGATGAGAAGTTACAGCAGCTCCCCCTTTCCATAGGTCTTGCACTGTGGAATGACAAATTTTTCCTTCCTTGGCACTTTGGACTCCAAAAAGAGAAACTACATTTATAAAAATTAAAAGCAACAAGACTTTTTTTTTTCATTGACTTCATTTTTAGCAGAGGCAGAACCTCTCACATCGTGCTAGTTCTCAGAGCGAAACAAATGACAAATACATTTGATGCGACCAGATTGGTTCTTACGCCAAAATGATCAAAAAGCTACTTTAGATGAGAGGGATTATATCTAATCCCAGCGAGCACCCAGCATACCTGCTCTAAATGCTGTCCCTACTACATAAACTCTGGAGAGATAAATCAAAATTTAGCTTTGTAAAGCTAGAGGGATAAAACGCAGCGTTTGAAATGTCAAACTAGCAAACACAAGAAAAAACATTAATGTATTAAACAAACAGACATTTAACTTCCCCAAACTTCACGTCTGCACACTGTTCAGATCAGCGGTGAAAGCACTGACTACATGTCATAAATCACAACTCAAATATAAGCTGTTCTTCCTCACTGGCAATTTTATATGCTGGAGAAGTAAATCAAGTTCTAGAAAAAGTCACAACTGATGAATCAAGGAAAGATTGTTTTAAGACTGTTAAGAAAAGGTTCTTTTAAGAAAAGATTCGGTTTGTTTAAAAGGCTTTCTTTTAAGAAAACTGGATTTTCAATCAGTTTTTAATGATTTTGAATGACTTCATTATTTTAGGCTGCAAGATCACGTACATTCAAATATCTTTCATGAAATTAAAGGACATTTGGAAACAAAATGTCCTTTAATTTTTTGGAAACAAAATCTTTCACACCAACATGAAAGGGAGAGCGTCTCATTTTATCGGATTTAAATATAAGTGAGGCTAAATAAAATCTTAATTTGAAAAGATTGTTTTCAGTTTGCCCCTCTAGGCAAACAGACGATAGATACCATTAGAGAAATTAACAGACAAAACCGGAATAATGCTCACCTGTGTTGTAATGTTTTGTGCAATAGCCGAGTTCTTTATCTTCCTTCAAAATAAACTGTGGCAGGGTTAAACCCTCGGCAACTTGCACAGGCCCATCGCTTAGCCACTCAAATATCAGATCATTCATAGTGTAGCCAACTAGAATAGAGGAACCAGAGTTTGTCAGATGGCAGCTGACTGGAAAACATCTAAAGCAAGAATTATAATACTGTGCCTGAGGAGTGCGTTGCAATGCCGGTTACCTTAGTTATAGTTTTAAACTGCTTAACAACAGCGCTGCTGCTATTAGTTAACAGTTACTGCACTATCACTCTATTAACAGCAACAAGGAACACCAATACATTCTGAAATATTGCCCTGGTTTGCCACTAAGACACACTTTTGTTGTCCCATCCAGAAATGACACACTGAAGCGATACCTCTCAGTGTCTACACTACCAGCCTGCATTTTGCTTCTTTTTCGTTATGTTCTTTGATAACAGAGTTGGCAGGCACAGCCAAAAGAAGGATTTATATACTGCAGTCCTTGTAAAATGATGAACCTAAAATTGAGAGGCGTGGAGAGAAAAGAGTGGCTTCAACTCGCTGAACTTTCTGACTGCAACGGGGTTAATTAAAAAGACTTTTTGACTGCAGTGGGGTTAATTAAATAATTTAACTGCTACCGTTCTCTGGGCACAAAAGCGTGTGGTAGTCTGCAGCTCCTATCTATGCAGCTAAAGCTATCCTCTCCTCCCCCCAAAACTCCCTAGGTGACCTGGTACCAGCTGACTAATGGGAATGATCACTGGCACATGTTGTTAACCGAGCCACTCCTGGTTCTGATTGTTCCTGGTACGGATCTAAAGGGTGCCACAGTGTGTGCTGGCAGCTACGTGGTGCGGATAGGTGTGTGCTGGTACCCAGCTCCATGCCTTTGCTGTGTTTATCTTACCAGCACATGATAGAGGACCTGTGCTAACAGAACCTCTGCTTCATCAGCTATGTTGCTTACATTTTCATAAGAGCATAGCATATGTCAATGAGACAGCTGATCACTGGTTGTGTGTTAATTGCACATCCTGAGACTTAATTCTCCAGCACAGCATCACTCTGGTTGCCCTTGGAAGTGATGAAGCCCTAAGGGGTGAGGTGATGTCCCCCAGGAGCGGGAAATGGAAGAGAGCAGGAACAGCACAGAAACAGGAGATCCACACAGTACCATGATTTTCCCTTTCAAAACAGGAATACTGAGGTCTCCCCCAGTAAGTGCAACTATGTCGATAACATCTAACCACCACGTGTTATGGTAAAATCTTGTTCTTCAATGTATAAAACAGTGGGACACTCACAGCTCTCTAGTTGCATTGTACAGGTCTGTACATCCATAGGAAAATTCTTCAAGTCCATGGGACATGATAAGGTTAAAGTAAGCCTAAAATTGGAAGGAAAAAAACAAAAAGCAACTGTTAGAAATCTACAATTTTTATCTAAATTTTTATCTTTTTTACTTTATTTGGAGTTCAAAGGATCAAGGCGAAACCTTAACACCTCAGTGGCTGGGCTCACTCACCACTCAGAGCTTTTAAGGAGGTAAAAGGTGTGAAGACTGTGAAGATGGAGTGCATAAGCAAACCAGGCACTTTTGGCTGTGAAAGCTACACAGAGCAGAGGAGGAGAAGACAACATCATGGTAGTAACAAATGCTCTCCGCTAATGTACCAGAGGATGTTTTATGTATAACACTGAACCCAAATAATGCAAAAGCTGAAACGACTGATCATGGGACACATTTTTAAGTTTTGCTTGGAAAAGCAAAGAAAGGAAAGGAAAGAATAACCATGGGGGTTTTCTTCAGTACAGTGTTGTTTGTTGTGTATGAGGCCCATTTCCAACCCTTGCTGCTTAGCCATTACAGGAAAGAAAAAGAAAGTCATCCGGTAAAAGCTAGAATCGAGCTGCATTAAAAGATAAAGAGTGCAGACAGAAGACAGTAAGCCTAAAGGAACATTATCATACAAAGTAAACTTCTCTTTTAATTTTTTAGTTGTTATTGTCCCAGATACAGCATAATTTTACACGGATGGGAATATTCTTAATGTTTGTCACTTTTGCTGGTTTTTTTTTAAGTTCATTTTACCTTTTCACATTTCATTGAAACCTCTTTCAAGACTTCTCCTCTGCTTTATTACTTTCCTTTTTTTGTGTGGGAGAAGAAATCATTTTTAACAAAGCAAGACACTGGGATGACATAACTGCAAACAACTAGCTGCTTTGAAAAACAGAAGAGTTATTAACATTTTGGTTTCAGTCATATAAAAAAGAGTACATTTATTTTTCAGATTACCTTCAGCACAAAACCCACTTTGACACAAAGAAAGCAAATAAGTAGACACCTCAGCGCCAATTTACCACCAAGGACAAGAACAATACAGAATATTAAGAATACTTTCTAAATTATGTCACTGAACCCATGAGTCAACTGCTAACTGGTTGACCCACAGACAGTGTGAAGACATACTTCATTAAGCTCCGTGTCTTGCAGTCATTTGGTGCTTCTGACCACATACAGCTGATTTAGGGTCTTTTACAGCATTGCAGAACATGAGGGGTTGGAAGGGACCTCGAAAGATCATCTAGTCTAATCCCCCTGACACAGCAGGGTCCCCTAGATCAAGTCACACAGGAACACATCCAGGCAGGTTTTAAACGTCTCCAGTGAAGGAGACTCCACAACCTCCCTGGGCAGCCCCTTCCAGTGCTCTGTCACCCTCACCATGAAGAAGTTCCTTCTCATATTGATGTGGAACCTCTTCTGTTCCAACTGACACCCATTGCCCCTTGTCCTATCATTGGATACCACAGAGCAGAGCCTGGCTCCATCCTCCTGACAGCTGCCCCTTCTCTATTTATAAACATTAATGAGGTCACCCTTCAGTCTCTTCTTCTCCAAGCTGAAGAGACCCATTTCCCTCAACCTTTCCTTCCTCATCAGGGAGATGTTCCACTCCCCTCATCATCTGTGCTGGTCTCTCTCCAGCAGTTCTGTGCCCTTCTGGAACAATGACTTTATTTCCTTCCCCTTTTCGCTTCCCAAAACCACCAAGGATTTTGGGCATTGACTACCTACATGGGCAGGTGGCTCTCTTTTAATCTAATTCATCCATTTGCAGCTTTCAAGCCTCATAGGGAAAAATTGATCTGTCTCCACTGATGCTAGGTACATATATCAATTTACTTTTTTCCAGAGATTTGCTGAGAAAATGCTCGTTAAGTGTGTTCACACAAAGGCTGGCATCTTCTCTTTCTCTTCGTAAGCAACAGCGTCTTTCAGAAAGGCTAAATTATTCTCTGCAAACCCTAACAAATGGAAAATAATTTCTATTCACTCAATCGATGTGGCTAGCTCAAGAGATCACACCACTATAGCTTTACCTCTACTTGTTCATCTCAGCAGAGTAGCCATTTGCAGTTAATATCCTTCAATACCTTTTAAGAAGAATAACGCAAGTGTTGAACCCGGTGTTTACCCAGTCACATCTCCAGCACCCAAGCACAATGCCAGGGATAGCAAGAGTCCAAGTTACTCTTCTTTCCCTCTCCACTCCCTCACACACCCCACAGTCAAGGAATAATCAAGCTCTGGAATAGTGCAGTGGGGTACGAACCAAACCAAACTCAGAATCAGAGCCAGAAAGCAAAGAACGAAAAATTAGCAATCATGGGAAGAAGAATAATGATTTTAAAAGATGAATCATATTACTGACCAATGCTGTGACACGACTCTCTTCCTACCCCAGCTCAACATCTTTCATTCCTGGGCACCCTAGAAACCTTCTCATGGCATCACTCAGGCAGTCTGTATTTCCCACTTTTGCTGGCAGGAAGGCAAAAGTCCTGCAGGTTGTGGCCTCCTTTGTCACAGAAGCCAGAAAAAGGCTTCCTGTGGGAACAAATACAGAGCCAGACAACATGTTATTAATCAGAAATCCTCATGCTCGTGATCTTTAACACTGGGGCATGTTGTTGGCATTTTCTCCAGGTGGGAGCAGACATGCCCTCAGACAAGCCATCAGCAGAGATTAACAGAGATGCTACCACTGCCCTAAAGCAGCTGCTGTTAACTGGCCATCATGCTTTGAGGAAAAGCCAGTGACACCCGTGCAGCTGAGGGAGCTCAGAGGTGTTTACATGCTGTGCAAGCAAGTCCTGAGCTCAGCGGTGTGGTCTGACACTGCGCTTCTCACTCACCCTCACTCATTCCTGCCAGAGATGTATTTTCCAGAAATGAAATACATCCAGAGAAGTATTTTCCTTCTCTCCACCTTCTCCTAGGCCTGTGTCTCTCCCAGAGACACCTACATGACCTAGAGCCCAGAGTGTTTGCATCCTAGTCTTCCCTTGTAGCCTTTTATCGTCCCTTTCCTGCAGTTCAGTTTTTGCCAAATCCCATCTCCACCTCATTTTGGGGTATTAACCCTTGAGGCCAGTCTGCTCTCTGACGAATAATCCCCAAAGCAGCACCAACAGTGGAGGGTAAAGTCCTTTAATGCAAAGAAAATTCAACAGCAGTAAAATGTTTGTAAGCATATTATTCTCAAGATCATCTCCAGTCCCATTCTCTCTTTTTGGGGTTTTGAACAGCACTGAGCATCATCATCACATCCCTTCTCTGACAGTCTCACAATGGTACAGAAACGCTGCAGAGCACTACACACACAGACTGCTTGTGAATGGTTTCAGCTCACAACTGAAGAACGGCTCATATCGTATTAAACCCTTCGGGAATTGGATTTACACATTACATCATCCAAGAAATGTTTTTTAAATAAATTTAAGAGAATATCTAATTTTAACTGGGATTTGACGTACTGCCTAACCTGCAGCAACCACTAAACTGTGTTCTAACCCGCTTCTACCTTACTCAGCTATCACTCCCTAGCATGATGTGTTGCAAGCTGTCCGAAACGCCCCTTGATCTGCCCTCTGGCAGAGAGGGACCTGGGGCTTCTAATTGACAGGAAGATGAATATGAGCCAGCAGTGTGCTCAGGTGGCCAAGAAGGCCAATGGCATACTGGCTTGTATTAGAAATAGTGTGGCCAGCACGAGTAGGGAGGTGAGGCCACGTCTTGAGTACTGTGTCCAGTTCTGGGCACCTCAATACAAGACAGATGTGGATGTCCTGGAGCAGGTACAGAGGAGGGCAACTAGGCTGGTGAAGGGCCTGGAGAGTAAAGCTTATAAGGAAAGACTGAAAGAGTTGGGGCTATTTAGTTTGAAGAAGAGGAGGCTGAGAAGAGACCTCATCACTCTCTACAACTACCTGAAAGGACATTGTAGAGAGGTTGGTGCTGGTCTCTTCTCACAAGCAGTTAGTGACAGAACAGGAGGGGATGGGTTCAAGTTACAACAGGGTAGGTTTAGACTTGATATTAGGAAAACATTTTTCAGAGAAAGGGTGGTCAGGCACTGGAATGGGCTTCCCAGGGAGGTGGTTGAGTGGCCATCCACGGATGTGTTTAAAGATCGTTTGGATGAGGTGTTGAGAGATCTGGTTTAGGGGTGAACTTGTAACGTAGGGTAGATGGTTGGACTGGATGATCCCAGGGGTCTCTTCCAACCAGAGTGATTCTGTGATTCTGTGATAATTGTAGCCCTGGAGTAGGACACTGATCCTCCAAGAGAAAGGCTTCATGGATAGAATACAAGGTAGCTGATGACAGAGAAAACCACATTTTCCTTAATCACGCTGCGCGAGTGGTGGTTTGTGAGTTTTTGAGAGGGGCTACAGAGCAACAGCTCCTTATACTTCTCTCTAATGAGAAATAACTAGGGCTTTTTTCCTTGTTAAGTATAAAAATACTGTTGGGAATTTAAATTGTCTTGGAGATAAGGGTGTGAGTTCCTTCCATCTCCAAAGAAAGCATAATTATCTCTTCACAAGCATGAAAAGCAACCAACGCCTCACCATGAGTGGGCATGGCATCAAAAATAACATTTCATTTCTATTCTTATCCCTTCATTCTTGCATGCTGCAGCCATCTGCACCTCAGCTGCTGGGACAGGAGACTTCACGGGCTAGTGTTCTACGCTGCAGATACCAGAATGCGAGCAGTAAGTGCACGGTCACTGACAGCATTTCACATGTTCCACTTGACAGAAAAGCCTTACACCTGTTCAAAGCCCACAGTGTCGGGTTTAGTGAGACAGGTGGGATTTATTTATTATTTCCTTCAGTGTCACCAATTCCGCAGACGCTGTCACGAATTTATGGTACTCTTCTCAAAGCTGCAAGTTGCCAATAAAGGTAAAATTAATGGTACATTTTTCTTTGGGAGATTAAACTCATGATCCTTACAGCTGCTGAAATAAAATCACGTATTACCTAAGCACAGAGAGACAAAGTTCCCCATTAAACTGGCAGGGGAGATAGAGTTGCACAGAGACCATGACAGCATCGCGTGACACAGGAGCAAATGCCATTCAGACTACTGACACTGAAACAGGAAGGAGAATCTAAAACCTCCTTATGTTGCTCCTAGCACCCTCTGTTGGGTGACCTTTGCCTCAAAGAAAGGCACAGACGCTGTTGATATACGAGAAGGCAAAACGAAAATGAAATGCCCAGTGACATTCTTCTTTTGAAGAGCTTTTCATTTCATAGTCCATCTCATTATTTTTTCAGCAACCTGACTCACCATTTTGAATGCCAGCCGTGGTAATTTTCACAGTTGCAGGCTTTGTCCTGTTAAACAGAACCGACAAACTGTCTGCTTTTCCCCTTATTTTTGAGGAGAACTGGAATTCCTTTTTAATATTTGTCATGTTCTGCAGCTTCATTTCTGTCAGACGGGAATGGGCTGAAGTCAAGCCTGGAGAAGATGTGGAACCTTCTCTGCTATGGTAGACTGAGATGTAGGCTGGACTTCTGTATACTGCTGCTTAAAAGCATGCTCTTTTAATGAAGGCCAACAGCATCCTGGGTTAGATTAGAAAGGGGGGTGGTTAGTAGATCAAGAGAGGTTCTCCTTCCCTTCTACTCTCTGCCCTGCTTAGACCACAACTGGAAGATTGTGTCTAGTTCTGGACTCGTCAGTTCAAGAAGGACAGAGAACTGCTGGAGAACGTCCAGCGCAGAGGCACAAAGACGATGAAGGGAGTGGAACGTCTCCCTGATGAAGGAAGGCTGAGGGAGCTGGGTCTCTTCAGCTTGGAAAAAAGGAGACTGAGGGGTGATCTCATTACTGCTTATAAATATGGAAAGGGTAGTTGTCAGGAGGATGGAGCCAGGCTATTCTCAGTGTCATCCAATGATAGGACAAGGCGCAAAGGGTTTAAGATGGAACATAGGAGGTTCCACATCAGTATGAGAAGGAACTTCTTCCCAGTGAGGGCAGCAGAGCATGGGAACAGTCTGCCCAGGGAGGTTGTGGAGTCTCCTTCTCTGGAGATATTTAAAACCTGCCTGGATATGTTCCTGTGTGACTTGATGTAGGTGATCCTGCTGTGGCAGGGGGATTGGACACTGGATGATCTTTCAGGGTCCCTTCCAATCCCTAATGTTCTGTGATTCTCACTCTCTCCAGTGCTTTCCTTAATAACACAGGAGCTGGCGTGGAGCAGGATGGTGGATTTATCATTACAGGCATCTCACTTGTCATTGTAATGCAAGCTTCGTCTGTAGATACACAAAGCCAGCAAACGATTTTCCAATTATTGCTCAAGCAAATCTATAAAATTAAACTCAAGTATGATTTCATATAAAAGGTAAATTCTGCAACTTGTTTCTTTTCCATGAAGAACACTATTTCAACTCTCCTCTCTCAAACACTACTTCAGCTCTCCTTTCTCCTCTGTCATTTTCTATCTTAATTCTCCCGCAGCATGTGTTCAGTAAGGTGTTGCTGTCCTCCTGGCACGATCACATTTCTGTTCTAAGCCATATATAGCAATGCTGTGAGCAAAAGACCTTCATCCCTGGGAGCATGTTCCAGGAAAACAGGCCTTTTTTTGTACAATTTAAAAGACCTGCCGCACCGACATAATCTTACACCTAACCTTTATCTGCTCCAGTGCAAGTTCGATGAGTAAATGGAGTCACCAGCAATCAAGGACAGGCATTGGCATATCCGTATGGAGCGCAGGCACACAGACGTGTAACTTTGGCATAAACAGATATAAACAGACTACCTGCCAATATGTTTTGATCCTGGAAGCCAAGAACAACTTTATATGTACAAATCGGTCTCCAGGAGCATTTGTCTCTTTTTTTTATTTAGAAGAAAGTCTTCCTTTTTCATTTGAGGTACAAGCATACAGCGCTTGACATTCATGGGCTATCAAATCTGGTCATCACAAACAGTCACGTCATTTAATCCCTTTCCAAAACTATCAAGGTTCACTTAATGGAATCTAGCTCTTGCTCATTTCTGTTGGAATATTGCTCTAAGAATTCAAGGTGTGTACATCCTGACATGTTATAGCTTCCTCTTTAATCTTACTTCTGATCAGTTCAGAGCCATTTGTTCTCCTGGCAGCACTGTCCTTAGGTCTAAGTAGCTCTTCTGTTCTTTTGTTGTGTTTGTATTTACCTCACTTCCAGTGTTCTTGTGTGTCAGCTCCAGACGTGCCCAGCATCAGTGAAAGAAGCGAGGCAGTACGTATTCAGATATAACATCCTGTCTATATCCCTACTTTGCTTTAAATGTTTTATGAAGTGAAAAAGCAACTAATTTTCTGTCATTAAAATGTAAATTATTATTTCCTTAAGCAGGATGATCAATGGGATTTTGGCAATAGCTGTGCTAGCTGCATAGCTAAGTATCCACATCAGGCTTTATTACTGTTTGCTAGGCTTTATTGTTTGTTATGCAAAACAAGTACTCTGGATACAACAGAAGAATAAGATTATTGGAAACCCAGGGCTAGATCCTCAGTCTGAACTTTTAGACTGCAAGGAAATGAGAAATAAGGGAGTGGGCAATGCGAGGGCATTGTTAAGAGAGTGTTAGGAAACCATCCTAAATGATAAACAGAATTTCAGGACATTTACTTAAAAGACTCCAAAAAGGAAGGGACGTGGGGCTGGAAGAACAGGCAGGAGTAAGGGCAGGAAGGAAAGCAAAAGGACAGGTGAAAAGTGGGCAGCTAATGATAACCCAAGGATGTTCAGCCATAAAGAAAACAGCTGTTAGTCCCAAAAAAGGCTGCAATCTTTTAGTCTCCGACACCATCGTTATTATATTTATAAGGCCCACGAGAAGACAAATTTGTCAAAACCTCTGGATGCAGATACCTGCAGCACAATTTGGGAAGTCAGAGCATCCCAGTAGTACTGTGCAGTTTAACAAAGGTCAGGGATTCTAGCCCTATTTCTACAACACCTACAGGGCTGACAATACGTAACAGCTTTCACATCCAAAACTTCTTCAGATGCTTTCTCCAGTTCACTCTGCATTTCTGCATTTATTATTCCTCAATGTTTTGCTCTTTTAAACGTGTAAGAATTACTTTGAGGTCTATAAAGATATTTTATACTTTGGGAAAGTCAGGGCAGTGAACACCAGACATTGTGTAGGAGAATTAAAAACTTTTCTACAAAGATCATAGAATCATAGAATCATTAGGGATTGGAAGGGACCCCGAAAGATCATCCAGTCCAATCCCCCCACCACAGCAGGATCACTTCACTGGAGAAATTATACAATCAGAATCACTCTGGGTTGGAAGGGACCACAGGATCATCCAGTCCAATCCCCCTGCCATGTGCAGGGACACCCCACCCTAGATCAGGCTGGCCAGAGCCCCATCCAGCCTGGCCTTAAACACCTCCAGGGATGGGGCC
>JAOXOE010000001.1:103665209-103699345 GCA_028565055.1 Phoeniculus purpureus | reverse complement strand
TGAACAGCCCCAACTCCCTCAGTCTGTCCTCATAGGAGAGGTGCTCCAGCCCTCTGATCATCCTCGTGGCCCTCCTCAGCACATGCTCCAGCATTTCCACATCCTTCAAAGATATGCCTGTACTGATTGAGATTAACTTCTAAAGGAAAATTTGCACTTTTTCAATATCAGTTTTATTCTGATAGGAGCTGAGGTAATACCTATGCTTCTGTGAGGTCAGAGAAGGGGGTTCCTACATGGTAAACAGCCATGCCAATCATGCTGCTAGTAAGGTCCAAAGCCTCTTAAATCACAACAGTAGACTGTGAAATAAATTTGAAGTAACCAAATCAAAGTGCAGAGTGCACACTGAGCTGTAGAACATAACATTTCCTACCTCTCTATTAGGCTAGAACATGCCATGATTTACAGGCAGTGATCTCATCAGAAGTAAACAAGGCTTCATATAGCTAAGGTACATGCCCAAGTGTTATGTTGGAAAACCCACTGCAATGTGGCAACACATTCTATAGTAGCCATGCAAAAAACAGCCTCTAAGGTTTGATTTTATTTGAAACCAAAATATTTGAGAAGGGTGCTGGACTTTTTGCTATGTGAATACCCTACTGCAGATGGACTAACATTGTTGATTAGGCATTTCCTTAATCTGCCTCGTATTTCTTCAGGAACCAGTATAGGTTGGGGACTGACCTGTTGGAGAGCAGTGCAGGAAGAAGGGACCTGGGGATCCTGGTGGAGAGCAGGATGACCATGAGCCAGAAATGGGCCCTTGTGGCCAAGAAGGCCAACGGCATGCTGGGGTGGATTAGAAAGGGGCTGGTTAGTAGATAGAGGTTTTCCTCCCTCTCTACTTTGCCCTGCTGAGACCATACCTAGAAGATTGTGTCAAGTTTTGGGCCCCTTTTTCAAGAAGGACACAGAACTGCTGGAGAGAGTCCAGCACAGAGCCACAAAGATGATGAAAGGAATGGAACATCTCCCTGATGAGGAAAGGCTGAGGGAGCTGGGTCTCTTGAACTTGACAAAAAGGAGACCAAAGAGTGACCTCATTATTGTTCATAAATATGGAAAGGGTGGGTGTCAGGAGGATGGAGCCAGGGTCTGCTCAGTGGCATCCAATGATAGGACAAGGGGCAATAAGTGTCAGTTGGAACATAGGAGGTTCCACATCAGTATGAAAAGGAACTTCTTCACAGTGAGGGTGACAGAGCACTGGAAGGGGCTGCCCAGGGAGGTTGTGGATTCTCCTCTGGAAGCATTTAAAACCTGCCTGGATGTGTTCCTATGCAACTAGGTGATCGTGCTCCAGCAGGGAGATTGGACTAGATGATCTTTTCGAGGTCCCTTCCAATCCCTAATGTTCTGTGATTCTGTAATTCTTTCCTGCAGGGCAAAAGACTTAAGTATAGAGGACAAAACAAGCAGTTTCACCCAGAAAAGCTGAATTATAAAAGTACTATAGAGTATTTCTTGCGATTTATGTGAGGTATACAGTAGTCATCACAACTAATATAACCCGAAAAGGTGTGTGGGGTGGTGGGGCTGCAGGGGATACCTTACCCGATGCTCCATCAGTCGGCACAAGTGCCACACTAGAGTGAGCTGATTTTGCGAACTCCTGCATAAGGCAGCTGGCAAGGCAGACAGCACTGCAAATAAATGTGCTGTTTTCACAGACACTTCTGTTCAGTTTTACAATACAGTGAGGGCTTTGGGATGTGCCGGCTCATCCTATCAGATACTTGTTGTCAAATGGAGGGGCGAGTAATTACCCCCAGAACAGTTGCACAGAGAGAGAAAACAGTCTAACAGTTTGAATTTTCTGTTTTATGATGCCCTAACAGCACAGTGCTGCTCTTTAGGAGACAACTCTGCCTTCATCCATAATAACAATTAGCAATTATATGTCATCAAGATTTGAAATGATGAAGAACTATTTGGCTACAAAACATTTCTTGCACTCAGAAGATCTGTGGAGATAAACAAAGACATAAACTCAGGTATTTTTAAAGACTTGAGGGAATTCTTCCTGGATATCTCGTTGCTCTTTGAACAGAAATAGCAAAAATGGGGGGAGAAATGTAGTTTGCACAGATCTCCTCCCTAGAATTCCAAGTGGGTCTCTTGTGAAATTATGCAACACCTTCTGAAATCTTTGCATATTTTTTAAATATGGAAGTAATCTGCTTTGAAACCCTTTTTTGGCTAAATTCACTGGCGTTACATTTCAGAGCACAGCTCTACAACCTTGCCAGGCAATTGGGAGTGTTCTCCAGAGCAGCAGGTGAAACAAGAATTTGCTGCCCCTTTACCTTCCCGACCAACATATTTCAAGTTCACTGCCATGGATCAATATTACAGTTGCGTTATATCACCTTCTGCACCAAGCTCATACGGCTGAGGCACACTGGAAATATTAAAATGAGAGGGAGGCAATTAATGCAGGAAAAAACCCAACAAACCTTAAATAAGACCATTCCATGTTCTGCCACTTTGCTAAAATAAGCTTTTTGGCAGATGCTAATATTTTGAGCTGGCTGGCAGCCTGAAATGAGTTTGTGGGAATCAGGTAGTGCAAATGGGTGGCTCAGAGAGAACACAAAGCCTCATTTTAGGTTTAACACCTTCCTGATGTCTCGGGTATGTGAAATGAGCCAGAGAAGATACGATCCTTGCCCCAAGAACATAAATCAGTGCAGCAGTGTATGCAATGCAGAATGCAGGTGACAGGAACAAGGTTCTCAGTATTATCACACAGCACTGCCACTCCTTCCATAAAATCCAGTCCATGCAGAGATCACTCAAGGACTGGGGGTAGATGAAACAGATATCTAGGGGGTGACATTGTGTAGATTTTACTGTTTTCTCAGCA
Organism: Phoeniculus purpureus; assembly: GCA_028565055.1. Classification (NCBI taxonomy): domain Eukaryota; kingdom Metazoa; phylum Chordata; class Aves; order Bucerotiformes; family Phoeniculidae; genus Phoeniculus; species Phoeniculus purpureus. The sequence continues at coordinate 103,696,473 of JAOXOE010000001.1, read as the reverse complement.
TACAAAGTACACACAACTGAAGCTAATTTTATTGAACATGATATAACAAACCTCTCTTGTAGACTCCTCACTGCAGAGAGCTTTTGTCATGGTTTGATCTGGGTAGGGGCTGGGTAATGGGGGTAAGACTTGAAGTGGCTCCTCTAGGAAGTTTTTGGAAAACATCAAAAAAACCTCTTCCCAGCTCTGGGTAGGATTCACCTCTGGCTCAGCCAATCAGCACCTCTGAGAATGACAGTATTTGGGCAGGGAAACACGGTTTTGAGGGCTTTGGGGCTGTTTTGAGAGAAGTCATGCAGTCACTGGGTTTCCTGCAGTCTCTGCTGCACGCTGTGGCACCTATTTTACCCACAGAACATGGTGACAGAGAGAGCGAATCTGTGGAGACCCCAAAGATTTGCAGAGGGGAATAATCCCTGCAAAAATGTGATGAAGTGCACAAAGGAAGAAAGTCCTATCTGTAGCCAGTGGAGGATGACACACTGGAGCAAGGAACTAAACCTGAGGTCACGGAGCAGGCAACCTTCTGACTGTGAGCAAGGGAGCCCACCTGGAGTGGTCAGACACTGGGATGATCCCCAACCTGAAGAAAACCCCCCACACTAGCCAAAGAAAGCTCATGGAGGACTTCTCTCCTGTGGCACGGTGGATACCGTAGTCCACAGGGAAAAGGACTGGCAGGAGGGGTTTCCCTGACGGAAAGGAGATACCAGAGTTGGGACCAGGGCAGGTAAGAACCCTGTGATTGCTCTCTGCATGTTTTGGTGATGGGGTTTCTCTGTCATTTAAATTAATGACAAGTCACCATCACTAGTGTCTTGTTTCTCCCCAAAATGAGCCTGTCCCTTTTTGCCCATGGTTCCTAGGAGGCAAGTGATCCCTCCCTTACCTTTGTTTCAGCCCCTAAGCTAATTACAGAGGGCTTGTCCCAGGCCTGACCAGCCTGGCCAATGTGTGACAGCTTTAAAACAAGACTTACAGCTATTTAACTGTTTTGCAGCACAAAGACTGCAGGTGAGACTGATCTGGACTAAAGCACAATCGTTTCCTGAATACATTTTACTTACATATACAAACACATGCACCTATAAGAGCTGGTTTTGCATCTCCAGTGGCAATATAATATATTTGCAGCACTGAGTAGTGCTGAGTTCCTTCTACCAGGTTCTAGTTCTCCCTGCAGTACCCAAAGATCTAGACCAGTTACCCAGACACTGAGGCTCTATACAACATATGTAGCATGCTGTCTGAGATTCAACATGAATACTAAGGTAGACTTCTGAGCATGCAGCAGCTATCTAAAAATAGATTTGGGTGCCTAAACTTACATGATTCATAGCTGGATCAACAATCAACAGCAACAATCAACAGCTCTGGCTTTATTTTCTCTATCTCCCAGGTATTTAAATACAGATCTAGAGGTCTGAAAGTACGAGTGTTGTAACTATGTACTAGGAGCTAAACTATGATGGAAATCTACACCATGCCTACCATCACCAGTAAATGCAGGATGGCTTAACCCTCACTAAGAGACAGGTGAAAAGCCTCATGCTTACAGTATGAGGTAATTACAGCGTGAGGTAGTTCCCAGAGCCAACAACTGCCATGGAGGTACCACGTGGGCCAGACCTTCAGCGACCTTTCCATGGAATCATACAATCATGGAATCATTAGGGATTGGAAGGGACCTCAAAAGATCACCTAGTCCAATCCCCCATATTCAAGCACCCATATCCTATGCCAAATGCCTTCAGTTAGTAAAATATGGACCATGAGATCTAGTTCTAGTGACCTTCCAAATCCTTTTCAGAAAGGGCAGGACTGGCCTCTGAGGACACTTAATGGCATAAGCCACTTGTGCCTCCCATGCAGCACATCTCCATCTCTTCAGTGCAGTATACAGGAAAGAGAAATATCCCTGTTGTATGACACACACAACTTATTTCCTACCCATTAATTACTGGGAGCACTTCTAAGCTCATTTTATGTAAAGCATGATTTATATTTATGTGAGTTTAACTTGACCTTGATTTTATTCAATTTGAGAATATGACAAAACAGCCTACGCCACCGCTTCTCGGATGTGTTTCTGAAGCGCTTTAAACATTTACAGCACACTAAATCCTAAATGTTGAGTATCATGATGTCAGTTGAAGTGCTATTGGACCAGCAGTGAAAGTGGCAGCGCTGTAACATTCTCTCAATGTAATGAAACCTAATATCACCGAAATATTCTCAGTTGTTTCTGCACAGCAGAACTAACAGCAAGTGGCATCACAAGGATGCATCTAGCTTGGCACCTAGAGAATAAAACCAAGTTTTTCTAACTACTTCTGACTTCCAGTTTCTGTACTTCAGGAAGTTTTTTTCACTGTAAAGTATTAAACACTTACATGCTGTGCTAGAGGTGTGAGGTAAGCCCCTGTCACAGCATTGCAATACAAATGAGAAGCAGGGAGTTTAGTTTAGTGCTCCTCCACTGGAATGCTTCTTCCTCTGCTTCAAGTGAATTTGCATTTGGGAATTTTACAAATGTGAAATGACGGCTCAAAATATTACTTTTCCTGCATGGACAAATGTCAGGAAAATTATCCATCTGCATCCAGAACAGCACCCAGATGCTCTGTTGCCTCCGATGAGATGGTGTCTGATGCCGTTTAAACAAACAGATGCATACATTTCTTTCCCAGGATGAAAGGAGCAATATTTGTAAGCAACAACGTATTCATCACTCTGCTAGTGCTATTTTCATCCTCATATCCTATTATTTATCCTATTATTTTTTCTTAAACCGTTCAGGTATGCCAGCGTGCAAACTTGCTCAATAAACATTTACTTTCCACCCTGTTTGATCCGTCCAAATATTACTGGGATCTTCTCTAGGAATTTCCACAAGAATGCAGTAAATAGAGGAAGCGCCACGCTAGTATTTGTTTATTTAAGGGTGAACTTGTTCAGTGTCCTGTGGAACACAGCTGTCCTGAACCTGGATGAATAATAATTCCTTAATGAAAATGCAGGTCACAAACAGAATGCCCAGTCAGAAACAACTGCCTTCGAAACTAATCTGCTTTACGGATGAGCAAATTCACTAAACAATCTGTTAAGCAAATGCTATCACATTTACTTCCCACAATGCAAGAAAGACAAAGGCTGAGAAGCATTCTCAGGAACAAATATAACACAGTAATTACTTTTGGTTTTTAAAGCAATTGTCAGAACAATAATCCAGGGTTTTGTGCCTGTGGCTAACTGTATTAAGCAATTAACGGTGCACAGTATGCCGACTGTCAAATAAACACTGCAGATTATTTGCTGCTGTTTATGCCTGTGCAATGCACTTCTGATTCTCTGCATATGTCCCGTTTCATCAGGTCATATCAAATCATGTTTTGTCAGTGTTTATCAACTCAGCCCACACCCAGTCACACAACACACACTTCAACACACTGGGTACCAAAGAATGCTTTTCCTTGCTCCAGCTGTTTTTAAATGTTACATCTGATCACCCAAAGTCTTGCATTTCAGGTTTACTGCATCTCAAGCATGTTTTCACTGAAGGCGTCGAACAGTCATTTCAATTACTACTACTACTTACTGTTAAATTGCAACCCAGAAACTACTGAGGGGTTTATTTCCCCTCCTTGTAAGAGTGACTTGAGCCAATGCTAGTGGGAATTACTGAGGCACACCATTAGAGTTCTAGAAAACCCCAAGTTTCCATCAAGACTAAGAAGTGCTGCTGTTCCACTAACAGCAAATGAAAGCCTAGCAAAGGAACACAGACAAACTTCCCTTCTATCCTGCTATGACCAAGTCTCAGTGCAGTCGTACATGCTGGACAACGGAAAACCTCAATGCGTACATTATGTTCCGTAAGCACAGTTACGTCCAAAAAACAGGGAGTGAGGGGAAAGAAGGGGGTGAAGGAAAAAACCAGCTTTACCTGATACTGTACAACACTTTTCCAGTTTTAGAAATCCTCAGCAACTTGTTGTCTGTTGTGACATCATGGAAGTTCGCTCCTTTCTCGTTGGCAAAGAATAAATCTGGCTTCCAAATAGAGTCCAACATAGAGGGATCCAAATCCAAGGAATCATCAGGATATTCGCTGTAAGCCAGGCGTGAGTCGTTCCACTGCTGTCTCAAAAAAATGTTCACTCGGTAGTCCTACAGAAATGCCATGTAGAAAGGTTACTAAGCCACTTGCCAAACCTGGAAGCCCACTTTAGCTTTCTTTATGCTACTAGACTTAGTACAGTGCTAGTGCTACAGCAAATGTTTCTGTTACCCTTTGAATGTAAGAGTTGTCTTCTGAAAATAAAGTCTAACTGCTGTATTAAACCAAACAAATACAACTGGTACATTTTCCAAATCAAAATTACTTCAATGATGAAAAAAAGATATTAGCTGCAACCTTCAATGTAGCTGCAATATAGCTGCAACCCTCTTTCAAACGCTTTCAAACTCAGAGACACTTAGAAAGTCAAAAAGCAGTGCAGCCAGATTTATACAATTCAACACAGATCCTGTAAAGCTACTAATTTAAATAAATTGCTTCCAATATGTAAATCAATTATTTCTAATGTACTCATGAATACTTGCTAATTCCAGTCAAGTGAGACTTGTATAGGAGAAATTGAAGCAGCGCTTCTTATTTACGGTTTGCATCCCTTTTTATCTAACGTATGCTTTTCTCCGTATGTTCCTTCATTCAGTCCCCACTCTCTGCATCACATTAAAATTGTTCTAATTGCATTCTTGTGCTCAGTGGTCTGCTAGTCACAACAAGGAAAGGCAGCAATTACTGAGAGTTTCATTCAGAACCAATATTAATGCTGTATCAAGAACTGCCTATTAAAAGGAAGACTGAAAAGAGGTTCTAAACTCTCTGGAGAGAATGGAGAGATGCTAATACTTATTCTCCTTGCTCTGAATTTCCAAAGTTGGCAAATAAGAGACTAGTCTCCCGCAGCTTTCCCTGTGTTGTAGTACATGTACATCAAATGACCACATTTAACTTGCCTGTGAACACTTTTAGAAATACATCAAGTCTTCCTCTAAAAGTAACATGTTTAATAATATTGATTATATTATCTGAAGAAGAATGTTATTAAATAATTCTGTCAACTCTACAAACCACTCACATTTAGGATTTGCTTTAAGGTGGCCTTGGTACATTGAATTGACAGCACTGTGCTTTTGATCTGGAAAATGCATGAGCTGACCTAAGAGTTAGACCAATGCGTAATCTAAAGGATGCATCACCCTTGAAATGCAAATAAATATTCTCACTCTGATTAGAGCTGCAGAAAGCATCTTGCTCAACATGCAGACTGAACAAGCTCCACCAAGCTTCGGCATTTCCCACCCTTCATTCACCCTTTCATTGTTGGTGACAAGTTGTGCTGCTGCCCTGATAGAACATCTGTGACATCCAAACTGATGCAGCTTTTAACCCAAGGGGATGGTGCCTTAACATCTCACTAGGAATATGATTAATTTTTTCTCACTTTATCATTTTAATTTTGCTGTTGGGTAGAAGCGAGTCAAAACAGGAATGCCTACTAATCAGAGCAAAGGAGGCCTGAGAGCAGTTTAAGGAATAGCACCTTTATTAAAGATACTTACAAAAGCCTCTACCTGTTTTTCACAAGCCACAGTACTCTTTAGGGTGATGTTGTTTCGTACAGTGGAAGTTCACACACCTACTTGAAGTCCTGCACTTGTAAAATGCCGTCTCATCTTGTGAGGTTGTACTAACCCTAAAGCAGACTTTCCCTAGCTTCTTGGTCTTCCTTAGATCTGAGAGCGTCTTAGAAGTTGATGTGGGACAGTTTTAGCCATAAATCCAGCAAAGCACTTGACAGCAGGAGCTGTCACCAGCTAATGCTGACAGAATAAAATTGCTGCAAGCATTTGTGCAACTGACTGATTTTGCTTTGAAACACGATGAAGTCTATGGAAAGCAGAGGGATTCTTCCCCCTCAACATAAAAATTATAAATAAGTCAAATCAGTAAATTGTTTAGAAATGTCTAAAAATAAATGTTACTGTCCTGAACTTCAGTAGTCGGTGATTTAGATAAAAAAGCTGTCTGAAAAAATCCCTATGCATAGAAAAGCTTCCGTGTGATGGCATGTATTATACCAAAAGCATAAATAATGTCAATAGGATGACATTATCTTTTTCACTATGGACCTTCATAAATACATCAGAGCCATCTCACTGGTACATTAAGAAAATATAACATTGACTAACATAATTCTTTTCTCCTGTGCTTCCAGCATAAGCAGGAGAGAGGGGCGTGTGTTTACACAGTCAGACCTAATCATGTGCAGAATTGTTAATGTGCTTTTCCTGTGCTCACATTGTGAGTATCGTCTGAAAAAATTTCTCCTGAGAACAGTATCACCACATGGAGCTCAGGCAGACTACAGTGTGTATTTTGCAAGTTCCTGAGGGTAGAAGTGGGTGGACTGTAGTAATGTACTCCTACACACCCACAAGTACACCTGCTCCACAAATTCTTTCTGACAGCTCCGCTGCTCTGCACGAGGAGCATGGACCTGAAGATTCAATCTCAGTTGGAACACTACGCCAGGGATAGCTCAAGGCAACTCAGATAAGCAGTTTTCCACGGCTCTCGAGCCATAAGATTAGAGTAATACTAACACACTAAAGGAATAGATGATCTTTCAAGGTCCCTTCCAATCCCTAATGATTCTATGAATATTAATCTGACTAACTTTAGTAGATTTATCTGAAGATTTAGGGACTGAATCTACAGATATACTTAGTTTGTTTTCAAGGAATATAGATAGAAATGGTCTTTCAGAAGCTCCATGGCCACCAGATTGACTACCTAGAACTTCAGCAAAGCTCTGGCCCCTTTGTTCTCAGGCACCGCTTTGGCTCTCCTTTAAGTGCTGCTTTTTGTCTCTGAACTGATTCTCATCTTAGATCTTAGCTTCTCTCCCATCTTCCCCTCCAACAGCACTGATCCCCCAGGTGTGGAGTCAAATGACCAACACAAACACCAAACTTAGCTGGTCTTCCTTGGAAGGGCTTTCCAAAGACACCTCTCCCTCTCTCTCTCTCTCAATCCTAAACACAAATAATCTTCTAAAAAGAAGTGGTTTAACGACCCATTTTGTGGTCATATGACACAAAAGAGCTCGTTTACCTACGTAAAGTGTCCCCAAAAGCTTCAGTGCCAGTCTCTTATGCAGTTAAAACCAAACATGCCAATTAATCAGGATCTAACAAGCTCATTTGTGATTATGTTTTTTCTAGTGGAAAGACAATATCACACAGCCAGACACTGCCAAGCTTTGAAAATAAAGGCTTGGCAACTTTCTTCACTGCTAGCAAAGGTACTCAAACCACAACTGGAGTTTGGTGCATTTGCCCCAACAGAGAACCTGCTGCACAGTGTCAGTCATTGATTGTAGGGCATAACGGCAATAATAGTGTCCTCACAGTTAGTCCTTTCTGTAATTAACAATTACCTCATCAATGTACAAACCACTCTTAGCTTTTCCTACAGCTCATCGCTAAAAAATCCTGGTCATTAGCAGCACTGAACATCTGAATTCGTTGGGACTCTGCCCAGACTGATGTAGATTACTCATCTGTGATACTCAGCTGCTGTCATGCTGTACAGTGAATTTTCTGCTGAATACTGCATGCATGAATGCTTCCAAAAATAGATGCAGAGCTGACTGGCATAACTGCTGTATTCAGGAAGTTACTCAAGAATGTCTTTCTCACTGTCTTTGTAACTTGGGGCTTACTTAACAAGGGAATCAATGAAGAACATTTCCAGCCATTTCTACTTTGACTCTGTCCTTATTTTCGCTGTTTTTATTTTGGTATTTTATATATATATATATATATATATATATACACTTATGCAAAAGAAAACTACTTCTCTTGGAGAAAAGAAAATCATTAGGTGTGATACTGTCCCATATGTGCATTGTAATGAGGGAAGACTATCACATAGACATTTTATTTCCCTAGATCTTTGGAAACAAAACTCATGAGGACCATGAGATTGATCCATTTGGAAAGAGCCAGCACAAAATCCTGTTAAATGTATGAATTAAAGTTTTCAGCTTTTCATAGTATCTGTTTGACATAAGGGTTGGCTTGGCCTTTCACACAGGGATGAATTTCATCCTGGTGTCTGTCCTAGTCACAAAAGAGACGGTACTCTGCTAATGTTGTTGAGAACATGGCTTACTGAATTTAGGACTGGGACTGTGATCCTGTTTGCCATGTTCATTTCTCCTACTGAAAGCTCCCCTAAATAAGTTTTCAGCTCCCTAGCCTCCAATGAGCTGCTGTAGATCATCCAAGTTGTATTCCGGTAACGTCCCTGCAGTACATAAACGTGGTTCCATTAAGCATTCCTGCACTCTGAGACAGGAGAGTCTCTTTGGAATTTACAATCCAGGGTTTAAAATGAATAATTTACTTTTATGTCAAAACCATGAAGAGGATTTTATCGGGAAAAACTAATCCTAGGAGTCAAACAAAACTCATTATTTATCACAAGGGATGCCAACATTTTTACCACATGATTACATCTAGTTCAGAAAGGCAAAGCAGATGGAACAGTAATTGATGTCTGCCTCTCACAGCAGTTTTAAAACATCCTAAAACTAGTTACACTACTCATTAAAGGAGCGACAACATTAAGAGAAACAATACCAAACCATTGAACAGCATCTAAGAGAAGTCTTTTCACACTTTTGACAGCTATTATGAACAAAGCAAACTAAGAAAGCCAATAGTCTCTGTTTTCATCTACTTGAATGTTTGGCTGTTTTCAGCAGAATGTGTTAATGAACATTGGAAAGGTGCACATTAACATATTTGATAGAAGGTAAAATGCAATGAGGGGATTCAATCAAAGCAATGAAGGAGTCTAATTAATGCAATCAGCATTAAGTCGTGCAAATATTTTCATTGAATGCCATCTTGTAAAGCCAGTGTCCTGCAGGGTATTTGCTAATTAACGCTATGCCAGTGCCTACACACACTAAGATCAACAGACTTGTCTCAGTAGGAGAAGGCTTCATTCATAGCTACCTCCTCAGAATCCTTTAAACACAGGGAAAAAAAAGAAGTTTTAAAAAACTCCTGAAAATTCCGTCTGTCGATAATTATGTTGCATCAAAATATGTTTTTTTTTTCCCCTGACATTTTAAATATTATTTTACTTTCTTTTAAGGTGTTTTTAAAATATTGCTGATACATAATCTAAAGCATTAACCTATTGATTTCTTTTATAGCTCTCTATGTAGCTTCTGATTTCTAGAAGAGTCTTTCCCACACTGTTTGAGTAAGCAACCTACTCGAGCAAAACTTGTCCTTTATCTCTGGAAAACATTAAGTAACAGGGTGGTTTTGAAACAAAACTATTTAGGAGGAGAATATCTGTGCTTCTGTATTCCTTTGGTACCAATTTCTAAAATGATGAACTACAGTTGAATTTAAATGAAGTATGTGACTATTAAATAAAACAATTAAGTTGAGCTGAATATCTGCTCTTCTTTCATAAAGCAATAATTGCAAGGCAGCATCTCTATCCCATTTTATAAAAAACAGTTCTTTGGAATACCTTGGCTCCCTTGGTGGTTAGCAAGTTCACTTTTAATTACCAAGAACTCAGTTCTACAGGATGCTAAGCACTTTTATTCCCTCTGGATTCAGCAAGTACAGAACAACCTGGACACTGTAGGAAAATACAATTATGAAACTACACTGCAATTGCTTCAACTGTGTCCAGTGCCCAGGGGCAATGAGAATATCTCTTGCAGGACGTCAATGAATATGATTTCATCATGTTAGTGTTTTTTCGTGGCAGCAGTGACTTGAAGAGTTCAAAGTCAAGCTGAGAACTGCCACTAAGTTCTTTCTAGAAAGGCTTTAATCCACTTTTTGTATATGGGCACCCGATAACCATGCTGGGTTTATCACTTTATTATCAGAAAATGTTTTGCTAGGACATAATCATAAGCTGTCATGGTCTGAAGGCCATTAGCATTTTCAAGTCAGCCAAAGCAGCTGACCTGAGATGGCTACGAGTGTGTTCCAGGCTATAAGCATCACAGTCAGTATAAAGGGCAAAGAACTTCGATGGGGAGAGGTGAGCCTCTTGTCTGGGCATCTTCTGGCTCTAGTCCCTTCTCCTGAAGACTGCTTTTGTTGTGACCACTGTACAAATACTATAACTTCGTATTCTTCATACTGGTATTACAGAATCACAGAACATTAGGGATTGGAAGGGACCTCCAAAGATCATCTGGTCCAATCCCCCTGCCACAGCAGGATCACCTAGACCAAGCTGCACAGGAACATGTCCAGGCGGGTTTTAAACTGTTTCATTAAATCTGTTTATATTTTACCTTGTGGATCTCCTTTTCCTGATGCTTGGTTGGGGAGGGGTCATCAGATGATACAGCAACTGCTTTAGTTTAGCCATGGTTATGGGCTAAATGTAGACAGAAAGACATCAAAAATAACTCTCTGGGCCGACCCCAGTAGTCAGGTGTATGGATGAATAAATAACTGACTTTTTTGGTTTGTTGTTTGGAAAAGAAGATGAAAAAGCTTGCCATCTTTTTAAAGATGCTTAGAAATAAATAGGTTTTTAATTTTCCTTAGCAGACATTGGTACAAGAAGAAAATTTCCTTTGACTGTTTTTAGAAAAAAAAAAAATTTCATTTTTTAGCTTGTCTTGGTTAATCCTAAATTTTGGCAATTAAAAAAAAATCTCCTCTCAAAACAAAAAGTTTCAATTTTTTTTTATATGAATCAAAACTAAACCTGACATTTTCATTTTGGCCTTCCTTTTTGACTGGAAGCATTCTTCGAATTCAGTAAAAACACGCATTCCATTCAGTTGTGACCCCATAATTTTTATAGCTACATGTTTTACTCACTTGGCTCAACTTATGCATTCACTTCAGTTATTGATGCGGCTGCAACTCACAGAGATTTAAGTTAAACAAGACCATTTGCGTAGCTCTGGCAGCATAGTCTGCAGCAGCAAATTCAGCATGTGGTGTAAGACCCACTCAAAATATGGAGTGCTCGACAGGGAGTCCCACAGCTGCGCTCCAGCCATTTCTCTGTCTCTTCAGTGCTAATAAAACCTGAGAAAGCTGGTTTGCTCACACCTGTATTCGCTGCCATCACAGTATCACTATTAACAAGGATGCAGTCACCAGATCTGTGCATTGAGCCCTGTTAGGTGAGTTTAATTTTTTATGTATTTTTATATAGTTGTGTATATTTAGTGTTTGTACAGGTTATGTTCTATTTATTTAGTGTTTATATAGGTTATGTATTTATTTTCTGTTTGTATAGGTTAGGTTATATTTATTTAGTGTTTGTATAGGTTATGTTATATTTATTTTGTGTTTACATAGGTTTTTAGTATCTCCCTAACTTACCAAATATCCCCATGTCCTGAGCAACTCTACTCTACATCACATCTCACTCCTTCACAAGATGGCTTCAATGACCAGTCCCACTCACCATTGTAGTTTCTGCTATTGAACCAAAGCTGTTGATAAATATGTTGCAGGTAACATTTACAGGAGGACCTGCAAGTTGAACAATAAATAGAAAAATTGACAGGTTGTGTTCATGACATATATTAAGTATTGTTGTTCTCTTGCCAGTGGCAGCGTGGCACTTACCATTGTGGTTTCTGTGACTGATCCAAAACTGTTGATAAAAATATTGCAAGTAACGTTTACTGGAGGACCTGTGGAATGCAATAGAAATGTTGCAATACACATCGAAACGAAAGTACAGATCCCTCAGCCTCCGTACAATCTGGTACAGATGTGGCTGAAAACAAGCAGAAAGTGAGTTTTCCCGAACAGATCACAGAGAAATCAATCAACAGAAAAAGTTTATCAACACTGGCTTAAATTAACCTCGTTTCATTGGAAAGTGATATACAAATACACAGAACTACATCTTTGCACTGAAGAATTTATGAGAAGGGCTGACTGAGGGCATAACTGCTGCTTCTCTACCCACAGTGCCAGTGCAGAACGTGCTTTAGCATAGAATCATTCAGGTTGGAAAAGACCCTTGGGATCATCAAGTCCAACCATCAGCCCTGCTCTACAAGTTCACCCCTAAACCAGATCCTCCAACACTACATTTAAGTGACTTTTAAACACACCCATGGTTGGGGACTCAACCACCACCCTGGGCAGCCCATTCCAGTGCCTGACCATTCTCCGTTAAGAATTTATTCATTGCAACCACTTCTCTCTCCCTTCCTTCTCAGACTTAAAATATTATCTCCCCACAAGTATTCCTCTCTTTATGCAAAGTCTTGCCATTGAAACTCCCAGCAAGAGTTACTTTTCGTTTGACTCCAGTCCACTGAAAATGGCCTCAGACAATGAATTGTTTGTGCACCTGATCTGGAGAAGTCTGCCTTGCCACAGACAAATGTTTTAGCAGTATCTGTTCTGGCTTGCCACAGCTTCCATTGAACAGCTGTTTGTAACCTCTTTCCTCCCATCTCCTTTCCTGCTACTCATCAGTCACTGATGTGTAGCACAATGAATGGGGACTTAATATTTAATTAGCCTCCTAGTATTTTTAGGTGTGGTGAAATAAACAGGGCTTCTCCAATGAATCAGAAAGGATTAATATTAAATGCCTGGATTTCAGTGAGACAAAAGTTGATGAAAACATTGAGTACCAAGTATTTTCTTCTGTCTTTTAGAATTATTATTTTTTTATAACATAATTTTCCTTATATTAAAAAAATGTCAGTGCATGAAACATAGATACCCACATCTGGTTTCATATTTAGAACTGAAATTGCTTTACGAAAATGAAAACATTTTTAGTTTCCTTTTAGAAAAAATGGAAAGATGAAATAATGTGTCCAGTGAAACTCAGTACACAGCCAGCTTCCTAAGTGCTAGACTGTCCACCTTCAAGGATAAAAGCTTTTTTGTTTAGGGAGAAAAACCACAACAGTTCTAAGTCTGATAAATTCAAAGAAAGTTTGGTGTCCAGCTCCAGTTTGCAACTCTTGCTTTTGAAAACACTTCCTTTTAACATGTTCTCACTTTCAACATCAAACTAAACCAAGCCAACAGTCTTCTGTTCTCCCTCCGTAGTGTTATTCTTTTTCCCTTTTTGCTTGATGATTTTTCTCCAAGCTGAGCAGATTGATCAACATATTTCTCTTCATTTACACAAAACAGAATCATCGTAGTTGGAGGGAATCTCTGGGGATTACCCAATTCTCTTAGTCCACCTAGTTCCAGAGCACAATCAGATAGAACAGACTGCTCAGGACCAAACCCTATCAAGTTTTGAATATCTCCAGGTATGGAGGCTCCACAGCTTAACCAGGCAACCTGTGCTAGTGCTTAGTCACTCTCACAGTGAAAGGTTTTTCTTACATTTAAGACAACAGATTACCAAAGGATTTGAAAGCTAATATTTGATCACATCACTTACAGATAAGGAAGAATGTATTCACTGAAAGAATTGGGCATTGGAAAAGGCTGCTGAGTGAAGTCACCACTCGTTGAGGTATTTAAACAACATCAGGACCTGGTGCTTAGGGACATGAGTTAGTGGTGACCTGGCAGTGCTAGGTCAAAGGTTGGACTTGATGACCTTAAAGGTCTCTTTCAACCAAAGATATTCTGTGATTCTAAGCTAGAAGCCCATCTTTCTCAACATCAATTGCCCAGAGAGGGGGTTTCTAAATGTGCATAGGAAACAGGAGCCAAATGAAGTGTTGATGAAAAAGACATCTGAGCACTGAAGTCTGCAATGCTTTCATTTTTTTTAATTTACCTTTCTTTTTGCCTAACATTGAGACTATTCCAATGAGAAATGAGTGTACAGGTGTTGTACATCTTAAGGGAAAAGTGCACTTTACAGAGGGCGCACAACATCCCCTTTTCCAAAGAAACATTTTGCACATTCCACCCTATGAGGTTTTCCTAACTTAAAATGAAAGAAATTAACTTCTATGAAGTACAGCCAAGTTTTGAGAACATAATCTAAAACTCTTCAAAGGAAATGGAAACATTTAATTTCTCTTTATTGTTTAAAATATAAAAAAGCAGTTGACATTGCCTCTAAAAAAAAATTAAGCAAAGTCTACTTTATAATGAAAAGTTTCTTTCCCCCAGTGTGGCAAGGTAACAGCCCAGCTGCCCTTCAAGCACATTCAGAGTAATCACAGTGGGTTTTGAATCTTAAGAAAAACACCTATATCTTAAAAGATTCAAGAAAAAGAACCTCAAAGCCACGAAGAGGTAGCTAATCCTCAAATCCACCCAGAAGTAGATGTCTGGTGTTCTGACAAATAGCTAAGATACAGCTTCTGCTCCCTGCAGCTCCCATCTCCCTGCCTCCCCAGAGGGTCTGCTGCTGCTGCCAGTCAGCAGGAGTCTCCAATACACTGCCTTCTTGAAAACCCTGAGGGTATAACGTGTCACACACCTCCTGTGACTTCGGGGCACACAGCACTTACACAAAAGCCTCAGCACTCATCTGATCACCTTTACCCACGAGAAACCTGAATATATGAAATATTCCCCTGAATTTGCTGTGGCATATTGTCTCATAACTCCTAAACCACAGGTGGCTGGGACCTTGCTGCTATCTGACTAGAGAGTTAAACCTTTCCTTATCAAGTGCCAGAGGCAATGAATCCATACCAATGCATGGGGTAAGAGTCCTCACACTGAATGACAGGTGCAGGACACTGAGCCCTATCCAGTTGCAATCTGCACCTTTTGCTGAGTACTGTCCATCACTGTTAGCACACAGCCCCAAAGCTTCCTTCAATCTATGTGACTACCCTTCCTCATCAGATCAGACACAAGGATGGACTGCCCAGAGCAGTGGTGGAGTCCCCATCCCTGGAGGTGTTTAAGGACAGACTAGACATGGCACTTAGTGCCATTGTCTAGCTGATGTGGTGATGTTAGGTCATCAACTGGGCTAGATGACCTCAGATATCTTTTCCAGGCTCAATTCTGTGATTCTGTGATTCTTGAGAACACTTGCTTGTACCTACTGGGGACTGCACATCCATTTCTCTGTAGAGCAGGGATTTCATGCCTGAACACAAAGGAGGCGCTCAAAGGGCAGGGCAGAGACACACGTGTTCATCTAAGCATCAGTAACACAGGTCTCAGAACAGCATGGGAGGTAGCAGAGATGGTTTATTTATTACCAGTTCTGGAGGCGGATGGGGTTTGAGCAACCATTTCACCTCAAACACACTGAACAGCTTCCAATGGATAGTCCATATGAGACCATCATATGTTTCAGGTCCATATGAGACCTGAAACAGAGGTAGCCCCTATGAGGGGCTCTGCTTTTGCAGTTGTAGTACTTACTACAGGTACCTGAGTTGCCACCTCAAGGGCTTGCCAATGAATCGCTTCATAGCCTTGCAGGCACATTCCTGCAGGTCACATAGCAAGGCTGAATGACTGCTGGGACACCTCAGCTGGCCATGGTCATTAGACAGGAGTGGCAGGCAGGGTAATGATTGAATGAGTGCTATCAAAGGCAGTTCAACCAATCCTCTGGCCAGAACCCATGAATATTGGGTGAGGAAGAGAAGAGCAGCTTGGATGCACAAGTAAGTTTCCTCTGAGCCATGAGGATCCCGCAGCTACTCCAGAAGCAGTGCGTCTTGCACACTTGTTTTCAAGGTTCAGTATAATGCATAGTCCAACCCCTGATAAGAAAATTCATGATTTAACAAATTGGATTAAATTTGTAGTAAGAAAGCATGGGGTAGACTATGAGGTAGTCTTTACTGTAAGTACTTAGGTAAGGCTTCTCTCTTCCTCTATCCTTCTGCCTTTGGGCAAAACCAGTTTTCCTCCATTTAAACATCATCACCTCATTAGAGTGTTAGCATCAAAGGAAATGTATCAGCCACAGGAGGCAGAATTAATGACATCAGGACAACATAGCTACCTAAGGCTTACAAATCAAGGTGACATGTCTTGTTGGGAAGTGATGACTTCTATTTATGAGGTTGTCTAACTATGGGATTTCTGTGGAATTCATCACCCTGACTCCATAAGTGCAATCAAAAACAGAGTTCCTTCTTCTTTGGAAATGAACTACAAAGAACCACAGAAATTACTATGCTTATGTCACTAGTCACAGAATCACAGAACAGAACATTAGGGATTGGAAGGGACCTTGACAGATCATCCAGTCCAATCCCCCAGACACAGCAGGATCACCTAGATGAAGTCACACAGGGACATGGCCAGGTGGGTTTTAAACATCTCCAGAGAAGGAGACTCAACAACCTATTATTCACTGATGGAAATTACACATGCCAAGCAAGCAAATAACAGTGAAACAAACCCAAACGTGAAAAAAGCCACCAGGTTAGAGATCTCAAGGAACCTCTGAAATGCAGTAATTGCGTGGTACTTTGCACTGATGTAATGTGCTGGAAAAAATCAAATAAAGACAAAATTATTATTCTGCTTCATCAAGCTAAACCAAGCATCCTCTGAAAGTTCACCTGGCTTGTGTAATAACTGTGTTCTTATGAAAATGCTGTATCTCCTGGTTGGAATGTAGCAACAGTTTTGGATGCTGACTGTTCCATGTGAGACACAGAACCATGTTCTTTGGTATCAGTGCACATTTATGATCAAAGAATAAGGCTAAGAGCCACAAGGGCCTTTTTTCAGATCTAGAACAAGACCTTCATACTCAGCAATTTTGGTGTCTAAATCCTTTTTAGTTCTCCAATTTTCACTGATACTACTGAGCCCAAATGCTATCAACTATCTGAAGAGGGTATTTGAGCAACACTGCTTTATGACAGTAGCATTTTACAGACTGGAGGAGGAGACAAAACATGCCCTACACAAAGCAAGCAAGAGACAGAAAGACAACGATGAATGAATCAATAGGAAAGCATTAGTTCGGTTGGATGTTAGGAAGCCCTTCCTCACAGAAAGGGTGATCAGGGAAAGGTGGACTGCCCAGGGAGGTGGTGGAGTCCCCATCCCTGTAGGTGTTTAAGGACAGACTGGATGTGGCACTTAGTGCCCTGGTCCAGCTGACGTGGTGATGTTAGGTCATAGGCTGGACTTCATGATCTTAGAGGGCTTTTCCAGCCTCAATAATTCTGTGATTCTGTGATTACAGATAGAGGAAAACACATTCTTGCCCTAGTTCCAGCTGCCTATTTCCAGATGTACCTGTGCAGGCACACACATGAATATAAACAAAATGGCATCAATAGAATTCTTCTCTTAAATAAAGACTCAAGCCGCTACACTGGTTAACTTGAGAAAACATATGAGAAAACATACAGCCTTATGACATGACCTGGGTAGAAAAAGACCATATGACAATCCAAAATTGAAAGCTTTTCTTCAGCAAGATATTGAGGCCTCGCAAGACAAATACTCCAATGATTGTCAGATCCAATGATTACGGAATGAGTCATGGAAAAGAAAGTGTCTGTGGAGTACATACAGCTAAAGCCATATCTATCTCTGTATCTGTATATACACACATACATATATGTACACATTGACAAAGTCTGAGGTCAAACAAGTGAGTAATCAATTTCTGAAGTGGTGAGTTTTCAGCTGTGGGACTGTTGCTGAATGCAACCAAAATCATGCCAGTAAAATCCTATAAACCTTTCATGGAAGGAGAATCCATGGTATGATGCACTTTTTTTGTGCCTTAAAGCTCTGTGAAAAATTGTTGGATTGGCATGAATCACGTTCAGCGAATGGCTTTGTCTGCAGACCTGGTTCTGGAAGAGGAAGGTAAGTCTCAGACTGCAAACCCTCTTCAGTTCTGCTTTGGCATTACAGGATAGTCCATATGATGTGTTCTTTCCTCCCTGCTTCTTTCTGCTGAGGCTGATAACAGAAATGTATATTACTGTCAGCTCTGAGGTGCAGTGGGATATTTCCACACAGGTTATCTAATAGACACTGCACAAGAACAATTTCCAGGCACTATTTTATTTCACTCCACAAAACAGGTAGCTCAGAAATGAGAAGCCCTTTAAACAGTTCACATGACCCTGATTTACCCAGCTAACCTGAACTATTCTACAAAGAATAGCCACAGCAGTCATAACAGATTGTATAAGTCACGTAGATAGTTTGAGGGCTGCTACCAATGTAGCCATGGCAGGCTGGAAGTCACTGGAGGCCATTAACCTGAGGCATTTTAGCTTGTATTCTGAGCTCTGTATCATCTCGGTATGGCGCAGAGCACCTCTGAGCAAATTACTTGAAAGCTAACTCAGATATTTCTACACAAGCCTCAGTCACGCTTGTGGCTGAGCGCAGCCAGTCCCAGAGCTAAAGCCTTCCATGTGCTAATGAGTCTGTGGAAATAAATCTGAAGAACAGTGAATCAGATTCCTGATTCACTGGACCCTTCCCTTTGGAACTACACGCCTACAGTCCAAAGTTACTTAGCACTTATGTCAACTTAGAAAATATTCAAAAAAATTCTTCATGTGTCCATCAAACTTGGTTTTTTCTTAAGCTCTCCTCTCTTCACTTAAATATTTGCCTTCCAAGTCACTGCAAGTAATCCACTTCTGAAATCTTCCTTCCTCCAGTGCAACACGTAGTACTAGGGAAGATTGAATTGTTTGGTTTTCTTATGACATGAAAAAATCTGAGCACCTTCTTTTTTTTTCTTATCGTAAGACAGCACTCACTGAAGTGAGCAAATGTAAAGGTAGAGGCTGTCAGTCTCACTGTGAGCACGGAGCACAGATGCTCCTTGCACCTCCTTCTGAGGAGCTGCTCAGTTGCTTTGCATTAATGAAGACAGAGCTCTCCGCTGCTGATCAGCATGTGAACCGCATGATGCGTGCAGAGGCCTGGGACACTCCTGAAGGTGGTTCAATAAAAGATGGTATCAAATCTCTAGTCAGGGAATCTGCAGTCCAGCATGTGGTCAGTCAAACTCCTCCTGGGTAATCTTCTTTTTAATAATGTTTTACAAAGTCAGTGTAGCAAATTCATCTGAAAGACCACATGGAACCACAAGGTAAAAAGGGTTCACTGAGAAGAGAAGGCAGAAGGGAAGATCTACTTAATGAAAAAAAACCAAAACAAAGGTACTACTAATAATACTGAAAAGTTGTCAACCAGCCTAGGTTTTTATTTTCAGTCAGAACGAGCTGCTTCATTCTGCTCAGCACCCTCACCTCAAAGCATCTACTTTAAAAAAACGTGAACAACCACAATTGGTTCTTTGTTCCTTTCTCTCTAAACACCTTTCTTTGCTCCTTCTCTGTGATTTGGATCTTCTGCTGCAGAAATTAATGGAAGATCAGTTATGGGTGTCAATAATAAGTACAGGGTTGAATACAGGGTTTGGCGGCCATAGAGATGTCTCAGAATCAATTTTAACTCTTCTTTTTTTTTCCCTATTCCTCTGAGCCTCAGATATTCAATTTATTTAACAATTTTGCCAGCTTTTCCTTTAATGTCCCCATAACGTTCCTCACTTTGCTGTCAGAAGACATATGCAGGACTTGAAAAAGAGCATCTTTTGCTCTAACAAAAAGCGTTTGCCTAAAATTTGCTGTGACTAAGATTACTAACATTGATTTATGACTGACAGGGAATTATACCTGGGACACAGAGGAACAATGGGATTCAAGCGAACAGGATGGCTCAGGCATAAGGACAAATTAAAAGAACAGGTATAGATTGCAATCTGCAACTGGTTGGGGACACACAGATCCATCTACACAGCACAACAAGCACTAATATAATACAATTTTCTTTTCACTTTGAAACCTTCCCCATGTTTTACTACTTTCTAGTTCAACTCAATTCCATACAATTACTTGGAAATTAATTCCTGTCTCCTGCCTCTTAGCTTCAATGCTCCCATCTGTTGCACGTCTGGGTCAGCCTCCTATCCCTCCCCTTCACATATCCCCTCTCCCTTTGGGAAGCTCCTATGTGGTGTCCCACATCCTAAATACCAAAAAAGGATCTTTCTTTTAACTGCAAGACATCCTCAAAACACTTCTCTCTGTTTAATCAGTTTGTCTTATACAGAAAATGGCTGGAAGAATGGGAGAAGGAATGAAAACTCTTAACCCATCAAGAAAATAAGGATTTGATAAACTGACTAGCAGTATCAAATGAGGTCTCTGATACAGGATGCTCACTGCTTTGCTCTGAGGAGCATCACACGGATTTCACGTAGGCTCAGAGCTCTGCTGACATAAAGCATGTTGTAGGGTCAGGACGTCTGGGCTTCTTCTGGTTTCTACCACAAGTAATTGTCCTCAGTAGGTGTCTTCTACAGAGTCATACAAATGAGACTATAACCGTACAGAAGACCTTAATGGCCTAACTTGAATCTATCCCTAATTATTTATAACTGTGGTACATGGAAGTTTATATTATATTACCAAAAGAGTTAAAACCTTATTTGAAAGACTGTGTGTGTTCTTCACATCACACAAAACAAACCTCAGAAGTGAAGAACTAAAAATTCTCAAGGGTGTAGAGCCAAAGAGCTGCAAAATTATTCTCAGGAGGTTGGAGCAAAAGAGCCATAAAACTATCTCAGATGCTTATTTTTATGATTGTTTCTATAACCAGACTGACCAAAGGCTTTTAACACCTCAGACTGCTCCATCCAATAGGTTATCACTGTCTGGAAAGGAAAATTACTGGAGAGTGAGACCCTTATATGGCATGGTTACATCATTTTAGTTTGGCATGGGGAGAATATATGCATTTGTTTGTGCACAGCCAACAGGGACCTTCACATTCGGCAAAATGGGAATTTTTAGATATGCTCCTGGGCTGGCCTCATGCACATAATTTCACAGAATCACAGAATTATTGAGGCTGGAAAAGAGCTCTAAGATCACCAAGCCCAGCCTATGACCTAACATCACCACATCAGCTAGACCAGAGCACTAAGTACCACACCCAGTCTGTCCTTAAACAACACCAAGGATGGGGGGGTCCACAAATTCCCTAGAAAGTCCATTCCAGTGTCTGATCACCCTTTTCCTGAGGAAGTGCTTCCTAATATCCAACCCAACCCTCCTCTGGCACAGCTTCAGGCTCTGCCCTCTCATCCTGTCACTAGTTGCCTGGGAGAAGAGCCCGACACCCACCTGTCTACAACTCCTCTTCAGGTAGTTGTAGAGAGGGATAAGATTCCCCCTTGATTCTCCTCTTCTCTGGGCTAAATAACCCCTCCGCTTCCTCAGCTTCCACAATAGCTGCTTTGAATTGCAATGTGAGAGTTTACAGCAGCATCCTAGCCAAAGCCTTACTGTCATTTTATTTATTCCTTAGGACTACTTTGTTATTAGACATAGTTAACAGCAAAAAAGGAAAGAGCAGTCCTGATAAGACAGCTTTATAGCCTAAGACGATGTCATAAAGACAACACACATTGGGACTGTACTCATTAGAGGCAGCCTAACATAATGAGTATTGAGCTGCTAAATTGTAATCGTAGGTTCTCCCTGACTATACTGGTGTAAGGAGAACATTTAGCAGCTTCTGGGCTGTATTTCCCTAAGTGCAAAAGCAATGGAGATAGTTGTGTTCCCAGGATGGAGAAAGACTGAGTGACTTGAGCATCAGTTACTGTTCAAGGGGAAGTGCCCACAATTCAGCTAGTTTTAGATGTGTCCAGTTGCTCCCATGCAGTTCTGGGCTTTGGAAACACAGAAACACACAGGTAGGGGTTATTAGCTTTCAGAGAAGAGCATCATACTGCTACCGTTCTTCCTGGACAGCACACTATTTTCAATAACTCATAATATCTCAGCCCCAGGACAGGTAGAAAGAGTTTCAGTGTCTCTGATGCTTTGGTGCACAACACCCACACCCTTGCAGAAGAATCTTAAGGGCTTGGAGAAGAGGAGACTGAGGGGTGACCTCATTAATGTCTGTAAGTATTTGAAGGGTGGGTGTCAGGAGGATGGAGCCAGGCTCTTCTCAATGTCATCTAGTGATGAGAGCCTAATGATTCTATGATTCTATGGAACATAGGAGGTTCCATATAAATATCAAAGGGAACTTCTTCACAGTGAGGGTGACAGAGCCCTGGAACAGGCTGCTCAGGGGGGTTGTGGAGTCTCCTTCACTGGAGATGGTTAAAACCCACCTGGATATGTTCCTGTGTGATTTGGTCTAGGTGATCCTGCTCTGGCAGGGGGATTGGACTAGATGATCTTGTGAGTTCCCTTCCAATCCCTGATGATTCTATGATTCTATGATCCTGACCCAACACCAGCCCTGCGTGCCCCTGGGCACATTGTAGCTCCAAGCCCTTCAGAGAGTGGTGGGGACAGGGCTGTGAGCACAGCTCATTCCCTGGGCTGGCCACACCTGGACACAGCATGGGCTGTGCAGCCCAGCCTGAGGACACGCTGTGTGCCAGCCACACTTGTGCAGGCAGCCGCCCCCAGACCCCTGGCTTCAGCATCCCTGTTACTGGTCCATGTGGAAAAATCAGACCTGGAGGGCAATGGGGGCAAAGCTGTGGGCAACCACTCTGTGCCTCAAAAGGTGCAATAAGAAAAGAACCTGCAGACCAGCAGCTCTCCTGTGGTGGTGTAAGAGTTTGCTTCTCAAACCCTTAACAACTGCAAAACGTGGAGACCACAGTGAGTCACCACCGGGGCTGGGAGGGCTGGTGCCAAGGTCTTGGCTTGTACAGAACTGCAGGAGGAACAGGCCCTGGGAGGAAACAGTCGACTGCACCCACCTGTGAAATGGATGTTTCCTGGGGTTTTTCCACTTCTGAACTTTCCTGCATGCTTAATTATCCTGAAGGAAAACTGCAGGCGGGGAGGGGGGGTTTAAGGTGGACTTAGGCAGCTTGGTTAAGGAGGTTTCTGCTCGGTGCAGCTCTGAGGTATCTGAACAGCATCTTTAGGGGATTTGCTCCTTACAGCACCCATGTCGATGAGACACGAAGGGATGGGCTCAAGGTAACACGACTTGTGAAAGAGAAGGGACTAACGTGAGGCCTTGGGGCTCCGCCACCCCCTGAGGAAGCAACAAGGACCAGGAACCCGTTATGGCTTTGCTGTGTCTGTGCAGCCACATCAGGGCAAGGCTGAGGTCTTCACTGCATCCCATCTCCCCAAAGGCTCTGGCATCACCTAAGCTCAAAGGCTTTCTGCTCTAAAACCCAGGACCCAGCCCCTTAGTCAAAACAGCTCTGCTGGAATCAATAGGTTTTCCTGTGTCTATCCCAGCTGCACATCTCACACAGCTCTAACAGGCAGCAACAGGTCCCTGAGCACTGCCAGGCTGGTAGGACCTGGAGGGAGGGCTGGGTGGCCTCCCAGGACTTGTGTAGGGATTTGGGATTCCAGCAGGAGCCTGCCCACACCTTTCCCATTCAGGTTTTGGAAAAATTCCAGCTCATTACACAGAATCAGGGAATAACTTAGCTTGGAAGGACCCTTAGGTCATCCAGTTCCTCCTGCAGCCGAACCCAATGCAGAGGATAGAGAAGAGGGGTAGACTTCAGAGACCAGGAGAGCCCTGCAGGTCAGCAGGGTCTGCAGGTTCAGCAGGGCAGAGCTCTGGGCAGCCTGTTCCTGTAGAGCGCAAACGAATCTCAGCATGAGAGTCTTTGGCCAGCTCTCCAGCCCCTCAGGCTCTAACTGTGAGCCAGGTTCTTACCCAAGGGTTTGTACCTTTAGACAACAGGGACTTCTCTCAGCTGAAGGGGTTGATAACCTTGGAACACAATGCAGACACCTTCAAAATTAGCTGTAAACTTCTCCACTGCTTCAGGAACATGATCTTTCTCCTGAAGCTCTGCAGAAGCTGCTCTAAGTTCTGAGTCCCAAGCTCCATGATTAAGTCCCAAGCCCCTTGCTGTAACAGCAGCATCATTAGCCATGACATTAATAAGGAAACAGTCTGTAGTTGCAGCCTTCATTGCCTTCAGACCATGCAAACCTACAAAAGCTGAGGCAGAGGAAATGTTTTAGCAGGCTGTGACCTGCGTGAGGTCCTTCACACGAGCAGAGCCCACTCCATCCTCTTGGACCCCAGCAGCGGTTACCAGCTCCTCTCTGCTGCTACTGCTGCTCAGCTCCTGGTGCTTCACTGCTCCCCCAACCCCTTGTCCTTAACAAAGCCCCCAGTTCTCTTCCTCAGAGACACCTGTGATGTTGGAAAACCTCTTGATGCATTTGGAGGTGACAGTTTTATTAGCTGGCAGTGGGAAACGATGAGCTCTGCCTACAAATGCTGTTATGTGCAGGTACAACAGCACTGCTGTTAGAAACCTGCTTAAACCACTGCAAGTTCAGAGCCTTTATAGCCCCCTTTTAAATACCAGAGGGCTGGTAAAGCAACTGCTGCAACCGACTACAAAAGCTTTTACAGTTTGGGCCATTTTACCCCACAGATGCAGCAGCAGATGTTTTCAAGCCACTTTTACAAAACCTCAGTCTGCTGCTGTGGTGGCTGTTTTAAGGAAGTTATCTGAACCCATCATTTCCATCTCTATAGTTTAAATTGCTTCACCCCCAGCAGCCTGATGTCATCTGGCAGCTGAGGAGCCCTTGGAGATGGGTTTGAAAGGAGGTTTGAGGTGAATAATCTTCGCTTGTTGTTTTTCCAGCCTGATCCCTGATCCAGCCCTGAGTCAGGTAAAATAAAAGCTGTAGCTGGTTCAATTCCTTTGCCAGCAAATAGCCCCAGATCATCTTTACCCTAATGCCTCTTCACGCAGCCGTTTCACAATGTTCTCCCTTGTGCATTAGACTGGAAATTAATGCCCTGCCTGGCAGAGATGGGCCAATCTGTTTGGGCAAGAGGCTTTGTTAAAAAGCAGTTCTTGGGGATTCTCAGGCTGGGACAATGCTGAGCCCAAGGTGTCCCGACCTCACAAAAAAGAGGGATAAGTGGAATGAAAACTGTGGAGCCTGGCTCTGTTTCAAGGAGGGAAGAGAAAAGGGCTTTTCCTGCCAGCCCAGCTCTTGATCCCTTGGCACTCAACACCTTCGAAAACCACAGCAATGTTCTGGACTCTGGCATTAACTGTGCAAGCTCTGTGTGTCCCTAATGTTTTAAGCAGGGAAATAACAAAGCAGCTACAGAGACCCACCAGTGTCATCACCTTTGTGCTAAAACCCACAGAGCTCAGCACCGGTGAGTCCACACCTCAAATCCTGAGGTCAGTTCTGGGCCCTTCAGTCACTGCCAGAAGGACTTTGAGGGGCTGGAGTGGGTGCAGAGAGCGATGGAGCTGGGGAAGGGGCCGGAGCACCAGTGCTCTGAGGAGCAGCTGAGGGAATGGGGCAGGGGGGGTTAACTGAAGTAAAAGAGTCTCAGGGGAGACCTTCTCGCTCTTGACACCTCCCTGAAGCTCAGGAGATTGGAGTGAGGTGGGGGTCAGTCCTTTTTCCCAAGGAACAGGTGACAACACAAGAGGAAAAGGTCTCAAGCTGTAACAGGGAAGGTTTAGGTTGGCCCTGAGGAACAACTTCTTCAACACAAGGGTTGTCCAGGCTTGGCTCCGACTGTTGAGGGCATTGGAGAGATCTTACCTGGAGGGACTGAATTCCCTGGAGGGATTGAAAAGCCATTGAGATGCAATACTGAGAGACACAGGTTAGTGGTGACCTGGCAGCGCTGGTCAGTGGTTGGGCTTGATGATCTCAAGGTCTCTTCCAACCAAAAGACTCTCTGATTCTGTGAACTCACACTCTGCATGTGCAAGTCCTCTGGATGGGTGAAGTTCCTCCTCTGCTAAAAACTCATCCTCCTGTAGAGGACACAGCAAGGATGAGCTTTATCCAGGACTCAGCTCAAAATCCTTCAAGCCTGTTCATTCTGCCCCAAACAAGGAGGGCTGGCAGGGTCTGGACATCCCTTTCCTAGAACAAAACAAACAAACAAAATTACTTCCAGCTTCTCAGATTCTTCTCAGAAAAACGTGTCAGCTCCTTCTGAGCTGCTGTCCTGTACAAGAATGTGGAGAAACAAAAGGAGTCAGATAGACTCCAATGCTCACACTGAGCTGTTCCCTTCACCAGGATGTTCATGGGAAGGAGCCGGCGATGCTGCTTCAAGCTCCAGGAATATTTCATAGAATCACAGAATCCTCAAGGTTAGGAAACACCTTCAAGATCAACAAGTCCAAGTGTCTGCCCTACAACCTCCAACCACTAACCCAGCTCTTCAAACACAACACCCTGGCTGCCCGGTTGTTGAACCCCTCCAGGGATGGTGCCTCCACCCCCTCCCTGGGCAGCCTGTTCCAAGGCCTCCCCACTCTTGCTCGGAAGTTGTTTTCCTTAAGATCCAGCCTGACCCTCCCCTGGCACAACCTGACCCCATTTCCTCTGGTCCTATCAACAGTCCGTAGAGAGAAGACACCAAGCCCTGCCTCACTGCACCCTCCCTTCAGCTAGTTGTAGAGAGCAGGGAGGTCTCCCCTCAGCCTCCTCTTCTCTAGGCTGAGCAGCCCCAGCCTCTCCCCATCAGCCCTGTTCTCCAGACACCCAACCAGCCCAGTTACCCTTCTCTGACCTCTCTCCAGCCCCTCCATGTCCTTCCTGTCCTGCAGTGCCCAAACTGCCCCCAGTACTCGAGGTGCAGCTTCACCAGGGCCCAGTATAGGGGCAGGATCCCCTATGTCCACACTGATGCAAGCCAGGATGTCTTTGGCCTTCTTGGCCAGCTGAGCAGACTGCCCAGCCGCTGCCAACCAGCACCCCCAGCTCCCTCTCTGCAGGGCATTTCAAGGGATTCTCAGCTGAAGAGGCTGGGCAGTGCTGGGTCAGAAGGGAACCTCCAGAACCAGCCTCACAACAGGGATATCATCCCATGGCCCCGACAGTGCGGTGCGAGGTACCAGAGAGCATTTCAAGCAGCAGCGCTGGGCTCAGCAAGGCTTTCAGGTTTCAACAAGGTGACTGGACCTTTGTGCCTGGTCAATGCAGCTGTTGGCCTTGTGCCTCCTCACCAGCTCCTGCAGGAGGACACGTGAGGATCCCTGCTGCGAGTGAAGCCAGGAAACAGCAGGCAGAGAGCCCAATCCAACGTGGAGCCGTGGTAGCACCAGGTTTCGGTGACTTGGTGTTGGACTCAGATCTGTGAGCTTGAGACCAAACCCATTCTCCATCCGAGGGCCCAAACTGGTGTTCACTGCATGGCTCCCACTGGGTTTGGCTGGCTGCTGGTGCAGCTGGTGCCAGGGTCTGCTCAGCTCTTTCCCACACTCGGAATCTCATCTCTGCTGTTCCACAGGCTACAGCGTAACCAGCCTTTAGGGGAGACCTGTCAGTGCCTGCAAGCTCGGTCTCATCTGCTGCCACGAGCTCAGTACAGCCTCCGCTCCAGCGCCAGCGCTGGGAGGTCATCGCTTGCCTTGGGTTCGAATGCCAGGAACACCCAACTCAGCAGAGATTTCTGGCTCAGAAGCTGCCACTTCCACAGGAGCCTCTGGGGAGGGGAAGGGATAGGCATCGCTTAATTGTTTTGTTTTTAAAGTAGCACCCTCTCATCCTATTTTTGTCCTAGGGTTGTTTTAATTGGACAGCTCTACAGCTCTTTGCAGCTCATTCAAAAGCAGGGAGATGGCAAACCCTTCAGCTTTACCCCTTCCCTACAGAGGGATTGTTGCTCTTCCAAGTCTTCCTGCCTAACGACTTCCCAGACAAAAGGGAGAGCCCGTGATCTGCGCCAGTGACTCCACAGTGACGTGGGGCACAGCAGGGTTGGGAAGGAGACAGAGTGAAAGGCTTTTCTGTCTTCTCCCCTTGAGTTGCCTCCTGAAGCCATTGTGCCCTCTGAATGTCAGGGAGGAAGGTGACTGGCAGAGGGGAAGCAGCGCTGGAGGATTTCTTGGCTGGCTCGTAGCTGGAAAACACAACAGAGCAGCTCGGGAAAAGGCACCTTAAAATAATCCTGCCACTCAGATCTCTCGGGTGAGGCCATGGAAGGAGCCTGGGGACTGGCAGTTCCCACCTTCTTGCAATATTTGTAGTTTTGATTTAGCTGTGGTTGACTTCTGGTCTGAGTGCAGGTGTTTGCACCTTCAGCAATACCTCCCATCAGTTCACAGGGGAGTGAAGCTACGAGGGAAGGACAAGTCTGTTCCCCATCTCTTCAGTACCACCATCACCTCAGCCTCTGCACTGGTCAAGCCTGTCCTAGACACAAGATCAGAACCAGGTCTTTTCTGTTTCCTGAGAGAGATAAGGGGGCTCCTGGGACACCAATGTAGCTTTTAAAGACAGCAGGTCTAAATTCTGGAGCATCTTGGGTTGTTCTGCCCCAGGTGAGAGCTCATCGGGCAGTGCAAACCCCTGGATTAGGGAGGGTATCAGCAAAGTCACAGCAGGAGCATCGAGCAACCATCAGTCACAGGATGTTAGGGTTTGGAAGGGACCCAAAGAGATCATCGAGTCCAACCCCTCAATGTTTCTCCTCTGCCAGACTCTCTCCCCCAATGACAAGAGGTACAAGAGAAGGTCCATTTTCATGCTGTAGATGCTGTGACATTAAATCAGAGGGATCAAGCTTGTGTCCCACAGGCTGATGGGCTCCCCTACAGGAACAGCTCTCCCCAGGTGCCATCTGCTCACCCTTTTTTTAGGATAAGAGGGTATAGGTGCATTGAATCCTCACAGTCCTGGTCCCACAGCAGTCTGTTTGGTGGCCATTGGAAAGCAAAGAGCATCTTCAGTGCTGGGAGGCAGGAGCAGGTTCAACTGCAAATCCTACCCCTGCTTTGTGAATATGGAGCATCCCTGTCTCCTAACACCTCATAGGGCCAGACACTAACAGCTACAGCCATGCTAGCTCTGGTGATCCAGGCTTTTAGCTGATATTCCCCTAGTTGGAACACGAAAAGCATTTCTCCTGTCCTTTCCAGCGCAGAATAGAGAAGCAACCAGGATCTGACCTTGCTATTCCAGTCCTGGAGAAGTGAGAGAGTCATAAAAGCATTTGCATGAGCTATGCAGGGAGGGCAGGGGCTCCTCGGCAGGGGTATTATCCTGCCACATCCTTTACAGGAAGATATTCACTCCATAAATATCATGGGTTATGGCTGGGCCTGGAGTTCACGCTGAGTTTAATGGACTGTGCTAAGCGAGCAGCGTGCGTGTGAGTGCGTGTGGATCTCTTCTCTCTTGCTAGAGGGAAGCTGTCCTGGATTCTCCCCCGCCTGCATGACAGCTCCTGAGACTGGGAGTTCTGCTGCTCTTCTTTGGCTCAATTGGCTTTTCAAAACAGGGCTGGTGTGTTTAGGGAGGGGAGGGAAGGAAAACCATCCCTTATCAGTGACTACAGATGTTCTTCATGAAGCTACAGGAACCTGAGATCTGGAGAGAGACAGAAGAGATTGCTTAGAGGCAGGGACTGGGAGGACCCCCATCAATTTACATCAACAGAGCATCTGATCTCAAATCTCTCAGTGATTTGGGCAATCAGACCACTAGGGTGCCTTTAGAAACGGTTTTGAGCATTTGTCTGCACCTGCAGACCCCCCAACTCTCTTCAATTCAGCACAGGACCTCGATTTCTCCTGGCAGCTGGGGTTGTTTTGATCAAGTTTTTTGCCTTCCTGCTCCAAGCTCATAGAGAAGCTGCTGTCAGCACCCCCAAAGCTCAATCCCCTCCTCTGTTAGAGCATCCTGCTCCTCCATTAGGGTTAGGGTTCCCATTGCATCTGCCTGGTTCTCCATGTTCCCATTGCAGCTACCTGGAACTGCTGGGACCGTGGCAGGATGAATCCCCAGTTACGTGGCTGCAGTCCCCCGGGGCACTGATCAACAGGCTCCCTCCAAGGGTTCCTTCTTTGTTTACAAACTCAAGAAACCCAAATTCTTGTGTTACTGAGAATTTCCGCTCAGCTGTGGGTCACTTTTGAAGATTCCTCCGTTTTTCTTTCCAAGTAACAAATGTTTGTTTTGCTGAAGGAAAAGGGAGTGATCCTGTTCCCCTCACAGGGGTGTAAATCAGGAGTAATTCCACCCAGTCCTAGGGGCCAGGAGCAGGGAAAACCCAGCATCCTGCCCGTTCCTGTGAGCAGATGAAGGGCAGATTCCCGAATCCCTTTGCCCCCGCTGCTTTTGTTCTCTTCCCACGCTCGCCCCGCATCCCTGATAGGAAGGATGTTCTGAGCACGGTATCAAGGAGCAGCTGTCACTGGATGGTGGGATGGGTGTTTTTTAATAAACCTGTGATGTTCTCCAGATGCTGAAGAACTGAGTGGGCTTCAGATGATCTCCTCTGCTCCCCTTCAGACAGCTATAAATCCTGAGTCACTCCACGTACTCCAGCAGGCTCACGCCAGCTGCAGGCAGAGGAACCAGGACCAGCATCCAACCCCGAGTTATTAGAGCAAACTGCCCAACTGAATTTCTTAGAGGCAGATTTGTACGCTGATTAATGGCAGACAGACCAACAACAGAGGGGCCTTGGGACACGTTTCTCTAAGTCACAGCAGTTTTAAGCAACTAGGACAAATTTTTCAAGTCCAAAACAAGAGAGACAAAACTATTTACTGACCTATTTTGGGTCGTTGCTCTTTAATTTTGAAGATGTCTGTTGTTTACTGGCAACGTGAATGAAAAGGTCCTGTTCACAACTTTGCCTTCACATTGCCTGAGCTGAAAGTCATTTGGGTTTAAGTCAACATGAGTCAGGCAGCAGGCAAAAAGGATGGTTCCCACAGCCTCAGATGAGGACTCTGTGCTCTTTAATGTGACTGTGCTCTCAGGGGGGCCAGGAGTCCGAGCAGAGGCAAAGGAGTTTTGCGAGATCCATGGAGCCTCTCTAGACACCAGGATCAGGTGTAAGGTTGAGACCCACCTTTTGCTCTCGTGGCTGTGTACAATTAGTTGCAAGTGCATAGGCTGGGGTCCCTCTGCTAGGAAGAAAGGCTGAAAGAGATGGAGATGTTGGGTCTGGAGAAGAGACTGTTCTGGGGTGACCTTAGTGTGGTCTTTTGGTACTTAAGGGGGCTGATAAGAGAGACCATCGAATCATAGAAACATTAGGGATTGGAAGGGACCTGGAAAGACCATCTAGTCAAATCCCCCTGCCACAGAAGGATCAGCTAGACCAAGTAGCACAGGAACACATCCAGGGGGGTTTTAAACGACTCCACAACCCCCCTGGGCAGCCTGTTCCAGTGCTCTGTCACCCTCACTGGGAAGAAGTTCCTTCTCATATTTAT
>JAOXOE010000001.1:103653076-103665109 GCA_028565055.1 Phoeniculus purpureus | reverse complement strand
TGTCAGGAGGATGGAGCCAGGCTCTTCTCAATGTCGTCTAGTGATAGGACAAGGGGCAATGGGTGTGAGCTGGAACACAGGAAGTTCCACATCAATATGAGAAGGAATTTCTTCACAGTGAGGGTGACAGAGCACTGGAACTGGCTGCCCATGGGAGTTGTGGAGTTTCCTTCACTGGAGATGTTTAAAGCCCACCTGGATGTGTTCCTGTGCAACTTGTTCTAGGTGATCCTGCTGTGGCAGGGGGACTTCCAATCCCTATTGATTCTATGACTCTATGATTCACACAATCCATAGGTAGAGCAACTGCTTCAGCACAGAAACCAAATGACTTGCAATGGGCTCTTTGGGACCCCTCCTAAAACCCTGCTTTTCAGCAACATTTAGGAACCACTGATCAAACCTTTCTCCACCAACACATACAAACCTACTAACTGCGAGAAATCTGTCCAGAATTTAATGTTTCCTTCTAAATCACAGCTAGTTTTGCAACCAATAAAACATTGAGAGATTTAATGCAGAAAGAGTCCTTTCCAGGAATTGCTACGCCTGCCTCAGGTTGAAGCAAAGCAAACGTGCATCTAGGCTACAGGGCTGTGGGCTTCTTGGAAAATGGGATGAGATCTCTCTCAAGCGATTCATCATAAAGAACAGCTATGACCACTTTAAAGAACATTTAGTAGGTGCAGATAGCCTACTGAACCCGACAAGTTTTGCAGCACAGCATGTAAGACGTAACATTTGGAGAAAAGGAAGGTGCACTCCCACATGTTTCTACCTTAGTGGTCAGGCCAACACTGGGAAGAGAAGTGTTGGGCCTGGATACCTGCCCTTGCAACATTTTCCACACCAGTTACATCAGCTTCCTCTAAGGTGTAATGCTACAACAGTCATTCTGTGCATGACATCAAAGTGGTGAAGAATAAAGGCTCTCCTGTCTCAGACAAGCAGCTTCATTGCAAGGTTGAAAAGCCATGTTCCTGTTGTGTTTTCTCACTGGCTTAGTGAAGTTTGAATTCTTTGCTGCACAATGGGATGCTCAGAGTAATTTATAGTCCTTTGGATTAGATGCTGAACCCTTGATGCTGAGGGTAAACTGGACCAAAAATCTCCTGTTTATAGTAGAGGAAGACAGAACATGCACAGACATCGTTTTTTGTTCGTGGTGGTTTTGAAGTGATCACAGATACACCCCGAGAGGAATCTCTCCTGTGGAATATAAAATAGGCTTTGAGATACCTGGTCCCTACACGAAGTTGGAGATGGAGCAAAGCCTCATCAAAAAACCTAAACTTGGCTTAGGAGTGAGGTGGGTGCTAAGCTGAGGCACACTGGGGCAGTTCTGAGAGAATCTGAAGAACTTTAAAATAAAACAGTAATGTGCTGCCAACGTTACACAGCAGATGGATCAAGGATTCTAGGGATTTGTTTGTGGACTTGTATTCCATGTCAATCCTGTTTTAAAAGCCGCCTTCTTTCAGCAGCTCCTGAAGCCTTTAAGTTTTCACCCTTCTCAGCTGGTGACACGTAGCTGAGGCATAAAGAATAACCAACTCCTCATGCCCTTGCAATATTTGAGGATTGCTGGTGACTGGCACAGTTTGGGTAAGCCACTAGGCTGCTTTGATTTATCACTTACAAGTGACTGATCACTTGGCGAACGGCACTTGTGTCTCATGAAATGCACTGCAGCCCATGAGAACCAGATCTCATATGGTTTTCAAAATCAGAATCCTTATATTTCTGTAAATTTTTAATTTTAACCACAGACTTGATATTTATGACATTGGTAGGTCACTACTTATCCCAGACACATTTCTTCTTAGAGCCATGTCAGACCCTGTACCACCCTGTCTGCATTATGTGGGTTCTCCTCGGAGACATTCTCTCTCTGGAGACATTTAAAATTCACCTGGGCATGTTCCTGTGCAATTGGATCTAGGTGATCCTGCTGTGGCGGGGCAGGGTTGGATTAGATGATCTTTCAAGGTCCCTTCCAATCCCTAATGTTCTGTGATTCTGTGATTTGGGGGAGAGGGACTCTGCAGACTACTAAAATCACTTATTTCTGTGAAATGCATGTTTGGCAGCTGAACCATCAAGCACACACTTTATGTTGACCTAATCAGAGGTTTACGTTCATATTTCCAGAGGGGGAAAAAGAAATTAATCTATCTAATAAATCTGCCTGTTCTATGTATACAAATTCCTAGTTCCTGTATCACCTGAGTAAATTAAGTGTACATGTTTGTGTGTATTGCATGCATGAATGACATGCTGCTTTCCAAGACAGACAAAAGACAAGATGCTTAATCAGTGGCCCGAGGGCATTGGCTTCAACTGTACAGAAAATTTAAATCTAACCATTGCGCTGAGTCTGATACAAACAATAGAATTAAATCAGAACAATGATCAAAACAACAGTGTCTCCTGCTTTGATATCAAAGGTCTTTGGCTCTGCTTCGACATTTGTTTTTTGTAAATTCCCCTGGCAGTTTATGCGGCAGCACAACAATATTCCATGACAACAGCCAAATCCATTGATATCTCTTAAATAAATCATTGCTGCTGAATAAAAGCAACACACCAATACGACACAGACCTGGGTAACCACAGATGTGGCTGACTTTTTAAATATAAAAGAAGACCAGGAACAGATCCTCAACTTGGATGCCAACTGGCGTTGGGTAGCTTGTGCTTTACGCTGCTGCATGCTCGCAGCCTTTCTGACTTTCTCTGGAAGAAGGGGGGGCTACAGGAAGCTCAGAAAGAAATCCAGGGAATAAACAAACATCTAAGCAGTGTAGATAATCTGGGGGACTACTCAAGCTTGCTGTCTGGTCCCATTTGCCTACCTATAACCTAACTAGTCATGCAATCCACCCCCAGCATACTCATATTCTGGGAAAGAATCTGAAATTAAAGAAAGAAGGGAGGAAGGAAGAGTTCCATAACCCTCTACCAGCAGTTTTAAAAGAAGCACAATTAACAGGATCCTTGCATAATTCCAGTACAATGATGTCTGCATGAAAAAGTGCACATCTAGGGCAGAGGCCAAACATCATTTCCTTAGCTACATTTATGTAGTTGAAGATAAATTAAAAATAAAACCAACCACAAACAAACTCCAATATCCCGTGGGTAAGAAGCCTCACGCAGCATCTAGCTGTGCAGTGAGATGTGTACACTCTGCTTCATCTGAAAGCAACATAAAGCTGTGGATGTGTTTCAAGGCAGAAAATAAAGCAGAAGCATGCCTCCCTAATAATGGGTGTCTGCGCTTCTAAACAGACAATATTTAAGGGGTGCAATGGCCTGAGCATACCCAAAAAACATCCAGGGCATCTTCCATCTCCTACAGTGAACCATCATCCCATGACAATGTGAGTACCCCAACAGCATGAATGAGATGTGGGTCTCCACTGGACATGGACCCTTTGAACTCCATGGAAAATAGTCAAGTGCAGGATGCTCACTGTGTCTACCTTCACAGTAAGAAGTTAACAAATGAAGTCTGGTTTTGGGAATGTTACTGGCCACTGCAGAGCAAACCACCGTGGTCCTTCAGCCTATCTTAGGTGTACTTTTCAACTTTAACAATAGCAATACCTTTTCAATAGGTATTTATTGTGAAGTGTCACGTCTAGACTAAGGCTTTGCGCCAACAGTTTCTCTTCTTAGCACGTACACAGAAGCTGCTTTATTGAGCCTGATGCCATTAATTTCACTCTTAAATGTAATTCGATGGGTTTCAATCATGCCTTTTAAGCATTTTATTACTGATCAACTCAGGGACCAAATAAGTAAGCAATGGGCTTGAACATATGGGAAAAACTGACCCTTGCTGCTGCCAAGGAGTTAGAGTATTAAAGTGCATAAGCCATTTCCTGTGACAGTTGTCAAGCTAATTTTCAGTAAATTACTTAGTCCATGTGTTTATTATTCAGATATAAACCCACTGACTCGGCATGAAAATGACATTACGCTGCTCTAATCACAGACTAATCTTTCATGACTATAGTCACTGCGCTCCCAAACTGCACAGATCTAACAAGACTTCTCTGATTTCAGAAACAGCAGCTTTCACACTGCATTGCACCGTCCTGTGGCGAGGGTAACATTAATGGGCACCGTTGCTTCTATGGACCTCCATCAAAATCAGGATGTTCTTTAGCAAGTAATGACTCATGGTACAGAAGCCATTTAAAATACAGAATGAAATTCAATACAAAAGAAAATCACCATAATTTTCATTGTAAATGGTTTCCACACCAAAAATTAGCGGATTTCTAGAGCTCCAGATGACAAACTTCCTTTCTCTCTGCCCAGTGCGTGACAGCCAGCTTACTACTTAAAGAAAGTATTTGGCATAAAGGACATCGGTACATTTCCTCTATCTGATCACTTGCACCATATGTTCTGAGTGGTTCCAGTTGTTAAAAAGTGCTCTTGCTCTGGCAGGGAGACTGGGCTGGATGATCTTTTGAGATCCCTTCCAATCCCTAATGTTCTGTGATTCTGTGATTCTGTGAAATAATATAGTAAATTCTGAAGGTCAGCACCTGATACCAGACTATAAATTCTGTCTGACTTTTCTATTAGCCCCACATCTCATGTTGTGATGAAGTTGTTGTGGCACTGCAAACAGCACTCTCAAAGGAAACTGAGACGAATACATACTAATCTAAGACACCACTTCACTCTCCCTGTTTTCCAACACAACAAGAGCGCATTCTTGACTAGTTTTATAACAAAAGTGTCCTACACAGCTATTTTGAGCTGGTTTGGAGGAGAGCAACGAGGCTGATGAAGGGACTGGACAAAAAGTTAAGGAGAGGCTGAGGGAGCTGGGGATGTTTAGTCTGGAGAAGAGGAGACTCAGCAGGGACCTTCTCCCTCTCTACAACTACCTGAATGAAAGTTGTAGACAGGTGGAGGTCAGGCTTTTCTCCCAGGCAACTAGTGACAGGACAAGAGGGCAGGGCATGAAGCTGTCCCAGGAGAGGGTTAGGTTGGATGTCAGGAAGCCCTTCCTCATGGAAAGGGTGATCAGAGACTGGAATGGACTGCCTAGGGAGTTTGTGGAGCCCCCATCTCTGGAGATGTTTAAGGACAGACTGGACATGGCACTTAGTGCCCTGGTCCAGCTGATGTGGTGATGTCAGTTCATGAGCTGGACTGGATGATCCCAGAGCTCTTTTCCAGCCTCAATAATTCTGTGATTCTGTGGCTAGGCAGTGGAAAAAGCAAATTTTGTCACTCTGATTTGTTGATGGGTTTTACCATTAGATATATAACACTAATACTAGTCATGTTTCCCTTCTTACCATTTTACAGAAAACACACTAAACTGATGTTACAGCTGAAGAAGAAACAGCAAATCAACTCAGAATCATAAGCATACGTTTGCTGTCAAGAGAAGGACTCTCAGGGACTTCAATTAGTATTAGATTGCAGTCTTCATATTTACATTTAAGAGTATTCCCTTCCGTGTCCTTACACATGTTATTAGCCTATTCAAATTCAATAAAATATAACAGTAAGATGAAGAAGTGTGCATTAAGTATTTGAATGACAGTGATTAAAGAAAGGCAGTTTTGAGAGCTGCTACACTTCTGTGTGATTCTCTGTGGCTGTTTGTCAGGGGGACAACCCCTCTCAGCACCTGGTCAGTTGGTATTCAATCACCTGGTGTGTCAAGAAGAACCAGGTATCTGGTCCTCTGCTTTCAAAAGATTATATAAGAAACAAAAAAGAACCAGTGTGCAATACTCCTATTGATAAAACAAACAAAATCCTGTTGTTGATCTCTAAACTTTTATATATCAAATGGTTATTCTCTCACTATCTTCCTCAATTTTCTAATTTGCTGGAGCAAGTTATGGAAATAGAGCAATTAATGATGAAATGCTTTATCTGGATAAAACACCCTGTTCTAGTAGGTAGCAGTTTCCTCTCCCATTAGAATGCATAGCTTTTATTCCACAAATTAATGAAATAGCTCCTGTTTTCCAGGAATTCAGAGTCGTCATATCTAATTATTGTGTAATCAGCGGTGTAAGATAAGTGGGTTTTCCTCAGTTAACTTTCCGTGAAATCAGACTTTTCTAACACTTTCAAATGCCTATGCTGGACTCAGAGAAAGCTGGTCTAAAGCAGAAAAAGCAGGAAAGGCAAATGCCTGAGTAGTGGCAAAACAATCTTAATCCACAGCGTGTTCCCGTGAAATGCAGGAAACAACCCCAGACTACATGCAAAGCCAGACAGCAGACCCCCAGCTTAAACCACTGCTCCTGCAGACCTCTTTTATGACTAAATGTTCTTGCCCTAAAATACAAAAAGTGTTATAAATGATTTACCCACCCAACATCTCATCCATCCATCCATCTGTGATTCAGAATATCAATATTGCACCAAAAAAGATTCCAAACAGATGAATGAGTATTAGAAACTGGAACAGTTTGCATTATGGTTACAATAAAGACTCAGTACCCCAAAGATATTTATAATATTTAATCACATGAAAGATAAATGTATTTTCATCTCTTTGCAGCTGTACTTCTTATTTTTTAGAAGGAAAAAGTATGCAACACAGAACAAAGAGTATTTTCAATGTTTTTAAAAAGTTAACAGGGCTTGGGCACTAGAGCAGGGGTGTGCATCATATTGACTAATGCCATGGTTTTCACCTGACAAGGTTTTGACTGGTGACGTGAAGTTCAAAACTGCATGTCTTAACTCTCTAGTTCTGGACTTTGAATTGCAAAACGTCCTTCAAAGGAGCACAGTAAAGAACAAGAAAACCTTTCAGAGCCTTCACCAGGAGACTGCGAGCTACGGGAGAGCTCAAAGATGTGAAGTAACAGAAAATGCTGAAGATCTATTTATCAGTTCAAACTGCTGCAAAGTCTCATCCTCAGACAGAAAGTGACTTAATAAAAAAACCAAAAATAAGAGAGTGCAAGTGCTTTGCCATTAAGACTGTATAGGTGTCATCAGGCCGCAGCTTCTTATTGGGCACACAAAGCATGGGACTTGGAGGGGGGCAGTGTCCGTCAAACAGCCCAGCATGAACCGTAAAAGGCTGTGCACACCAGACCTGCCTTACCCATTTGAACATCACAGAATCACAGAACACTGGGAATTGGAAGGGATCTTGAAAGATCAAGTCCAACCCCTCTGTTGGAGCAGGATCACCTAGACCAAGTCGCACAGGAACATGTCCAGGCGGGTTTTAAACATCTCCAGAGGGGGCTCCACAACCGCCCTGGACAGAACACCAAGGGATCAAAGCTCTGAATCTGTCTCTTCCTGTGTTTTTCATTACATGTTTTTCAGACATATACTGGGTAAAAATAAAGAGCTGTCTTTAAGTCATCCTTATGTGCAGGGACTTCTGCTATTCCTGGTTCTTGTCAGAGCTACAAGAGACAATGTAGAAGTCTTCTTTCAGTGTCCCTCCCAAATAAGGGCAGGAATAAGTTCTTAATGACTCCTACCTTGCTCAGTTCAGGCAATTTCTGCCTTCGTATGCAGTTCCACTTCACCGACACTCATGCAAAAGCACAGAACGAATATGAGTGTTTAAAGCAATATTACTTACTACAAGTTAATGTGGACACCAGTCCAATAAGAAACTGGACACCAGTTCAATAAGGATGTTGAAAACTATTCTGAAATTAAGACTTCCTTTACTTGATTTTTTTTTAAATTAACAGCTTTCAAACCTTTGGATTTGGAAGCCACACCAGGTTCCTCCTCACTCAGGCACAGGATGAAGACAAAGAAAGGCACTTTGTTCCAAATTTTGCAATTTGCACGTGCAGAACAGAGAAAAACTGATCTTTGATCTAAACTTAATTAAACAATTTTCTCATGGACATGCAAGACTTTTTTACTAACAGTTCATTCAGTGGCTATGAAATCACCGTGTTTTCCACTCTCAATCAAGTTTCACAGTATTGCTATCAAGGAAAACGTGTTTCGGTGACTAAAACCTATAGACATGAGTGTGAACGTACATCGGCATTAGATTTGTTAAGGAAGGAAGCATTTTATCATTTTCCAAAGTAAAACCACATTCTGTGCTCTAAATTGGCATCAAAGAGGTAGTTTTGGAGGAATTATAGGGCTCTTCAGAAACATGAAATATTTTCAATGAAAACTTCCAAATCCTTTGGTTCAAAGTCACTGCACTGAATTCCATGGGGATTTGCTGGACTTCAGCTTCTTTGCTGTAAATACTAATGGTTGCAAAAGAATTCTCCAGTCCATATCCGTTTTTGTGCTGGAATGGTGACTCTCCACAACTCAGTCCAAATTTTGGAAGGAAAAGGAATTGGTAAAAAAATGGTGGTGGCAAACACAGTATGCTTTTTAAGTTTAGTGGGGATCCTGAGAAACTGATTCTCATCATTCAGCCAACATGCACAGGACAAAACCTCCTGTGTGCATGCCTTGAGTCCTATTTCCCTAAAAATGTCTTATTTTCTTCAAGCTGAATGAAAACATAGACCTTTTCTTCTGACACTGCCATAAAGACAATAGCTCAGCATGGAAGTGTTGAAGATATTGTTCTATGGCTTCAAAATTCCAGGAACAAGTAATCTCAATTGCCTTTTAGTATGGAACCTGGAATCATGGCTTCAAAATTGCAGGAACAAGTAATCTCAATTGCTTTTAGTATGGAACCTGGAATCATGGCTTCAAAATTCCAGGAAAAAGTAATGTCAATTGCTTTTAGTATGGAATCTGGAATCCTACACTACGTGCAAATTAGTGAGGTTTCAGAAGCATCCTCTGTCGGATAAAACATGTCATATGAAAAGAGGATTTTCAAGCTCTGGACCCTTTTTACCTACACTGCACTCTTAGTCCTCCCCATGGATCAACTGATCTCCTTGATGCTATCACGATGGGAAACCGAAATTAATGAAAAGAAAATCAGAAGCCAGGGTAAAAGCCTCACACACACATTTTTTCCCAAAACATAATTGATTAATTAATCAGGAGTCTTAAAAAAAACCTTACCTTTAAAATTTGGTCTGATTCTAGCATCATATCCCGATGTCCTTCCCATCAATTTGTCCAAAAAATCTGAAGGAGACAGG
The DNA here is from genome assembly GCA_028565055.1 of Phoeniculus purpureus. NCBI lineage: Eukaryota > Metazoa > Chordata > Aves > Bucerotiformes > Phoeniculidae > Phoeniculus > Phoeniculus purpureus. Next base: position 103,655,999 of record JAOXOE010000001.1, on the reverse strand, counting down.
GTCTGTGAGGGGGATTTTCCAGATCTTGAATCATGTTCTTTACAGAAAGTCGTCCTAAATAAATTATTAGCCACCATTAGCTAATATTTAGCTTGTATTGTATTCAGGTCATGGAGAAGTTACAGCACCAAATAAAAATGTCTCAGTTCAGTGAATTAATAAGAGTAAAGTATTAATATTACATTACAATATTAAACAGTAGCTGGCAACATTTAGCAAGCAACACTGAAAAAGACTGGAGTTGTTAGTGTTGGGAAGGACATAGACGCAAAACAATGTTTTTTGCAGATGCTACCCAACAAAGACTCAAATCCAGTGAATGCTAGCGACTGTCTGGATTCTTCCCTAACATAGAAAAAAACAGTTCCAGAGTCGGTCACATCTGATCCGATTAAAACACTGAGTAACAAAATTGACCAGTATTATCAGCAGCTGGTATTTATATACAAGCTCTTGGAACAGATCTCTGTTTTCAAGATTTAGGAGCAAACTTGTGGTACCACATCACGCATAGCACCACATCATACACAGCATAGTACATAGTGCAAGCACATTACACATTGCAGAGAAAGAGGATTCAGGACTTCCCCACCGTTTTTCCCTAGGGTAAGAGAAAGTAGTATGAAACGTTCATCTTTGGTGTGTAGAGGCACAGATTTCATTGTAAAGCAGCACCTCAATTGTTAAATAATCAATTTCATTCTCTCCATGTTTCAACATTATCTTTGAGCTATCTTTGAAAAAATTCTACGTCTATGTCTTCTTAACCACTTATATATTTTCCCAAAGGCAACTACTCCATTTCAGGAGTGTTTTGTGGAGTTTTTTGTGCATCTATACACAAGTAAAAGTGAGTCAGGTATACGTGTGAGCATGTTAAATGAGAAGCAAACATCAGCTCCTTCATCCCTCTATGACAGGAGTAAAATTGTTAAGAGGCAGGGTGATAGTAAATTGGCATGGTGTGATGCCCCACGCTTCTTCAGGTTCCGTTTACGGGAGGCGGTTGCTTCGTTTTGCTCTTATCAATGACATAGTACCATTACAAATATCTTTAATTTTTAATGAATAAGAGATTATATTCTCCACTTAAACACCAGAACCATTAAAATAATATAAAGCACTGCTTTGGGATGTTTTCACATGAATTACTTCAGTTTTGAGCCAGAGACCACTGGCTTGAGTGATGAGTAACAGTTATGAGTTACGTTGCAGTCCCAGACTCATGAATATAAACGCTCTTTCACTCTGTCACTACATATATATCTCATCACTCATATAAAAACACTTCGTATGTGGACATGCGGATGAAGAGCAGTATAAAGTATTATAATGAGCCTGAGCTAAAAGGCTGTTTCAGTTAATAGGACTGACCAGTTTGCTTTGTGTTGCAAAAAAAAAAGCTGAAGCAAAAGCTCATGCAACATTAAAAGAAATTAGAGAAAGAGCAATGGTAGATACTGGTGCCGTGAGCACAACACTGGTCTGATCTAGGGTTTTCCCAAAATCAGGTAACTGGCTCTCTAACGGCAAATAACTACATCCCTAGGAAAAGTGATTCAATTCTTTCCAGAGCTGGAAGAGGAGGGAACCAAGGCAACTTCCTAAACAACCTCTGGTGGGAGCAGAGGATTTGCATTTTGGACGAAAAACTGAAGGAAATGTTTGTAGCTACATGGATGCTCACTGAAAAAAAAAAAACAAACCCAACACATGTCTTTGAGCCAGAGAAATGAAAAATAGATCACCCAAAGTTGAGATTATTATTTTTTGTGTTTGTTACTAAGCAACGAGTCTCTGAGTGTGAAAGGGATAGCCTACATAGAATGCACATGAAATACTCTCAGATACAGCAAACAAACTAGGTTAATGTGACGTAGCATCTTAATAGTTACGATTTCCACCACCTTTCGACAAAAATCATCACACAGAGTCGCATCACCTACCTGAAGTGGTTTGTCTCTAAGAAAAATGCAAACAAGGTTGTCAAAATGTTCACTAGCTGCCGGTTCATTCCTCCTGCTTTCTGTGATGATTTGGAAAATATCCCAGAAACGATTCCAGAGAAATGCCGGGAAAAAGTAAGCTGGTGCTGCCTAGATTCCCCAATTCAGCAACAATTTAATTTTCTTGAGAATCAGGACGAGAAGTTCTGGATCTCTGCAAGCTGGGGGTAAAAAAGAAGTGCCAGTCCTTGGAATCATGGTCAGGTCAAGCCTAGGCTCATCTCCAGCAGCCAGCAAGACAGAGACAAAGCGTTAGACCTGCCCTCGCTTTTGGGGATGGAGTCGAAAAAAAACCAAAACAAGTACAAGGGAAAAATAAAAAAAAAAAAAAAAAAGAAAGAAAAAGGAAGAAATAAAGAGCAAAAAGGAAAGGTTAAGGAAGAGGAAACCCAACTACGCGAGGACCGTCACGCGCAAGGGAACAGCGCTGCGAGCCGTTCTCTCGCCGGTGTGTGTTTTATTCCCCTCTCGCTTTGCATTAGTATTTATGACCGGTGCTGGGGCTACTGGCTCGCTCTCTCTTTCCTCTCTTTGGGAAGGAGGCGTCGGCGCTACCGGGGAGGGAGGTGGGGAAGGACAGAGGGCTATGGGGAGGGGGGGACTAGGGGTATCCCCGGCGCCTGTGCTGGAATGAGGCGGCCGTCGCGGCCGCCGCGCCGCACACTCAGCGCTCGGACACCTCCGCGCCCCCTGCCGCTGCGCATGCGCCGCTGCGCGAGCTCGTGCCCGCATGGGCGCGCCCGGGGAGTGCCCGCAGGGCGCGGGGGGGTTTGGTGGGGGGCGTCTGCGGCTGATGATGGGGTCGGGTTGGCTTGGGGCGATACTATTACTGCTCATTGATGGCACAGCGCGGCATGTTGCTTCTCCGGTGGATGTACCTGCTGGCATTGTTTTAGCGCTGCTTGGTGGCCCTTTCT
>JAOXOE010000001.1:103629790-103641037 GCA_028565055.1 Phoeniculus purpureus | reverse complement strand
CTTGCAGTGTAGGGCTCTCTGCTCCCAGAATTGCCAGTCAGGCGGCACTGGGGCTGTCCCAGAGCGCCCCAGTGCTGCCTCCCCAACCTGTCCTGGTGCTGCTCCTCCCCAGACCCCAGGAGGAAACTCAACTCCTCCCTGGGCAGCCTGTGCCAAGACCCTTTTGATGGAGAGGTTCTCCCCAGGGCCAGCTTCACCGGCCCCTGGTGCAGGGCTCTGCACAGGCTGAGCTGGGACCCCACGAGGTTCCCCAGGCCCTTCCCCACCAGCAGTGTCTGCCTTCCAGCAGAGGGGGGCCGGGGTTGGTGTCTGAGCTGTCGCCGGGCTCTATCACAGGGGTCGGAAGGAAGACAGAGGTCTCCAGGGCCACCTGCAGCCTCGCAGCCAGGCCCTTACATGCTGGAGCTGTTCTGCTGTGTGGGGTCACCCATCCAGCCCCTGCTGGGGGGTCTGGCAACGCTGCAGTCCCGCAGGGGGATACTCAGATCCTCGTCAGGGCCGGCGGCAGGACAAGAGGTGAAGGTTTTACACTGGGAGAGGGGAGGTTCAGAGCAGATGAACGAGGGACAGACGGCTCGGAACAGCCCTTCCCACCCCTTGTTCTTAGGGTCCATCTCGGGGACAAACATTGGGGTCAAGCACACAGGAGCCATCCGACTTCCTTCTCCCTCAAAAAACCCCCGCAGAAGGGTTTTTTAAGCAAAACGCCCACGAAACCTTGAAGCCAACCCAACCCCCCCGTTTATGCCAGATCTGACAACAAAACCCAGCGCAGGGGGCTGGGGAGCAGCCAGTGCTTTATGGGGTTTTACGGGTTAAGACCTGAGAGGGGGTGTCGGTGCTAAAACAGGGGCAAACAGCCCGTCATGATGGGGGGGACCGGACACCCCCAAAGACTGGCTGCAGCTCTGCAAGGACCTTACATCCAGGACTTAAACAAACCCTGGGACCTGGGGACAAGACAGCAAAGGCTACTGCTCCTGTGTAACCGGGAGTTTATTGGGGTGAGCGGGTTCACTTGGTCTTCCTCTCGAGGGTCAGGCTGTCGTGCAGCTTGGAGACCTCGGGCTCGTAGGCCTCCATGACCAGCGTCCCGTTGGTGTCGAAGAACTTGGCGATGGACTTGGTGAACTCGGCCTCCCTCTGCTGCTTGGTCTTCCCGCTGATGAAGGTCAGCTTCAGGGTGTATTTGTCGTCAAACCTGCAGCACAGACAGCTCAGTCCCAGGAAGACACCCCACGGAGAAACCCTCACTGAACCCCACAGGAGCTGAGATCCGGCCCCCAGTCCCCCCAGTCAGCCACTGGTGTCAATAACCACCAGTACTTTCACGCTCCTGGGGATTCAATCTCGCCCTCCCCCACTGGGGTGATGGACCTGCAGGTATAAAACCCAAAGGGAAACGTTTAGGGGGTCCTACACAGGAGCAACCTTCTGTGGTGAAACCATCCTGAGCTGCCCAAGAGGCCACCAAGACCTCAGAGCAGCAGCCAGGACTTGAGAGGAAACTCCCGTCCCCACTGTGCAGACCCCACAGGAGCAGAGACCCCAGCTCCCTGCTCCGGTTTGTTTAGGGTTCCTGCAGAAGGCAGCCGGGCACCACCCGGCCCGGTACCGTTTGAGGCTGGAGGAGAGCTGCCAGACGTCATCGGGGTCCATCCCCGCAGGGTCCTTCCTGTGCGCCACGAGGAAAATGCTCTTCTCTTTGTAGGAGGTGTAGATGGTCAGGATGCCCATCATCACAAAGTAGGTGTCGCGGGGTTAAGGGGAGAAACCGCAGTGAAGAGGAGAAATGGCTCTGCCTCCACCGACACAGTCACGAGGGATCAGTGAGAACCAGGACAGCTTGGGGACAGCCCAGGGACACCTCAGGGAATCAGGGCCAAGGAAGGGGCTTTTCCTATTGAACCGTTCACTTTGAGCAGGGTGAGAGACTGGCTGCCCCAGGAGGAGGGCGAAGCCCCGTCCCTGGTCCCATTGCAGGGCAGGCTGGCCCCTGGGGCTCTGAGCACGCTGCTCTGGCTGGGGCTGTCCCTGCTCTCAGCCTGGAGGAGCCTGAAAAGTCCTTCCAACCCTAAACCACCCCGTGACTCCCAACATTCTCCCATCACATGGACGGGGTTTGACATCCAGCTGATCTCCATCCTCCCCAAGAGGGTTTTCTCATGGCCAGAAGGATATGAGATGACGCAGAAGGCGAGGACGGGCTTGGACTCGGGGAAAGGGTGCAGGTAGTCCCAGATGAGGGCCACAATGGCGAAGAGGCAGGAGACGGTGCAGATGAGGAGGCGGCCATCGATCAGGCGGAAGTTCTCAACATACTTGTACTTCTCCAGGAGGACCTGCGGGAGGGGGACATGTGGAGGCAGGGGATTTTGGGGAGTAAAGCTGGGTGTTCGGGGTTTCTCTGCAATGGGACTGAAGCCGGGTGTCTGCTGAGAGGAAGCCGGCACCTTCTTGGCAGAGTCGTCCAAGGAATTCTTCACGGCGGAGCCATCCCACTTGTCGATCTTCACCGGTTTGTCGTCGATCTTCCACTGCAACACAAGCACCAGTGGGTGTGAAGGCTGCCAGGCACTCGGCCCTGCCCCTGTGGGGTTCACAGACTGCAATCTCAAGGGAAACCAGAAAACAAACCCCATTTTTACCCAGTGCAGACAAGCAGCACCCAAACCCTCACTCCTCTCTGCCCTGGGCAGCCTTGTGTGGAAGCGGCTGTCCCCAGGCCACGCTCAGACATCCACCAGTGGGAAGCAGAGTGTTGTTGGCAGCCGCTGTCACGGACACTTTGAAGTTCAGAGATGCCAAAGACACTGGCAGGACTGTTTCCAGCATCCCGTGGGTAAAAAATGCCTCTGGGCCTTCACTTTCAGCTCCCAGCTTGTGAGAGATCACAGAAGCCCTGAGGGGGTTGGGGTGAAGGGCCCTTCCAGCTCCTCCAGTCCAGCCCCCTGCAGGGAGCAGGAACAGCCCCAGCCAGAGCAAGGGGGCTCAAGCCCCAAGGGACACCCTGACCTGCGATGGGGCCAGGGATGGGGCTTCTCTCTGGGCAGCCGGGGCCAGGCTCTCAGCCCTCACCGTGAGCAGTGTCAGGGTTCACTAACCCAGACCTCCCCTCCTTTATCCGCCGGGGCCCGCCCGCCCCTGCCGCCGCACCGTCCCCAGCGCAGCCAGTGGTCCGTGGAACACGGGCCAGGCCGGTCGGCAGCTGCTCCCCGCCCGTGGGCCCCACTGCCCCCCGCTCCGAGGCCTCTCCAGCTGCCCCCCGGCTCCCCCCGGGGCTGCGGGGCCCCGGGCAGCGCCGCGGTACCTTCTCCAGCAGCCCGTTCCGGCCGCCGTTGGCCGCCATCTTCTCGCCGCTGCCGCCGAGACGCCACCGCCTCGCTCCGGATTGGCCCGCGCGGGCGGAAGCCCCGCCCCGAGCGCGGTGCAGGCCGGTAAGGGCGGCGCGGCAAGAAGATGGCGCCCGGAGGCGGCTGCCTGAGGGGCTGCGCCCGCCACGGCCGTGGAAGTGCGTTGGCGAGTGCCGGAGGGGGCGGCTCTGCGCAGCAAGCCTGAGCCGCCAGAAAGCAGCAGTGTCCGAGCTACGCCAGGCCCAGCCCTCCGAAACACTTCCTTCGCCGCGGTAACTGTGCCGGACCCAGCAGCTCCGGTGAGGCCCCAAGCGGGTGACCGGCGCTGGGCAGTCGCTTGCTCTTGGCGGCTTCACAGCTCTCAGGCCCACTGCCACCACCGCAGCGCACCTCTGGAGCTGCTTTATTTACAGCAGCGTGAGAACGGGACGGAAAGGAGGCAGATGAGATGTGCAACCCCCTGTCACAGCCTCTGCAGAAACACAGTGACCGCATGTCACCACAGCAGGGGTCAGTTCCAGTTCGTCCCAGTCAGGGGCCGGTCAGGATGTCGCTGAGGTCCAACGACAGCGGCTCTGGGTTCAGGTGTGTCCCAAAGGAGAAGCAGTTCCCACCACCACCAATAAGCACCAACTCCTTCTCGTGTGGCAGAAGGATGCTGCTGTGGTTGTGCAGCATCAGTGGCCACTCCGGCTGCTCCTACAGAAGGAGAGGAGATGTTGGATGGACAGAACTCACACAGGTACCTAACATACTGTTGCAGATACTCCACAAGGCACCTCCGTTAGAAAGTTAACAGCCCACACTGGGGTCCCACCTAGGGTTCCTCACTGAGTCACAGAAAAAAAAAAAATCACACAACAGCTGAGGCTGGAATGGACCTCCGAGTGTCACCTAGTCCAGCTGCCCCTGCTCGGAGCAGACTGACCTACAGCAGGGGGCTCAGAGTCTTCCCAGTCAGAGTCTGGGGTTCCCCAGGGATGGAGACACTTCTTCCGAGGGACTCTGGTGCCGGGACAAGGGGGCTGGGTTCCAGCTCCAACAGGGGAGCTTGAGATGAGGTCTGAGGCAGCAATTGCTCCCTGTGAGGGTGCTGAGGCCCTGGAACAGGCTGCCCAGGGAGGCCATGGATGCTCCACACCCGGAAGAGTTCAAGGCTGGGTTTGATGCAGCTCTGGGCAACCTGGTCTGCTGAGAGCTGAGAGGGGTTGGAACCAGAGGATGTCTGAGGTCTCTTCTAACCCAACATGGATGAGGGGATCGAGGGTGCCCTCAATTTGCAGATGGCACCAAACCGTGTGGTAGGGCTGATCTGCTCACTGCAGATCACTGCCTGTCCCCACACGCCACTCTACCCTAAAAGACAGACCCCAGTACTCACCACGTCGACTCTGTAGTTCAAGCAAAGACCCGTCGTCAAGTCAATGACCGTGATGCCAGGCACAGAGGACGGCTGAAGCCACACTCCACCAACCAGCAGGAGCTTCGTGTCCTGCACGTGTGCGGTGTGCGAGTACCTGAGAGCCAGAACAAGATCGGACACCGTCACAGAGAGAGCAAAGCCAGGCTGACAGTCCACCCCTGAAAGCCTCCGCTCACCTGGGGATGAGAGGAGGATGTGTCTCTATCGGCTGCCACTGGAAGCCCTGGTGAACCTCCTTCAGACAGAACAGTGACCCCAGGGGCTGCTCGGCTGCCCCCAGGCCTCCTGCGATGAGCACTCCTCCTTTCCAGCTACAGGCACTGTGTGAGTGACGGCCCTCTGGGGCTGGCCCCTCCACAGGGATCTAGGAAAACACAAGTCCAAGGCTGAAGTTTGCCGGGTGATGGGGTGTCACGTCCAGGCTCCTAAATCTTCTCTTCCTACCGCTCGTTCTGTTCTGCCACAGGACCGTGACAGCTGCTGGAAGAGACCAGTAAACACGATGGGGAACAACTGACAACAGCCAGCCCACAGACTCCAGGGACGGCTCAGCGCTGGTGTCTCTGTTCACGCTCTCTCCAGGGTTTCTCAGCCCTCACTGTATTCACCATCGCTCAGTCTTTAGAGGGTTTCATTTCCTCACGGGCACCAGAGCCAACTCTGCCCTCTGCCAGGCTGCCTTCTGCCCAGGAACCACAGGTTCACAGACACAGCAGCTAGCGCAGTGACCAGTGCCCCCAGGCACAGAGCAGGACGCAGTGCTCAACTGTCTGCTCCTGCACAGCAGAAAAAGGAGAGACAAGAGGGGTTTGAAAGAGCATCAGGAGCAAAGGAGCTCTGGAGACAATGTCAGAGACCACCTGGTCCGCATCTTTCCTCTACAGCAAACCCAACACTGTGACCACCCGGAGAGAAGGTCACTCAGCAGTTCCTGAAAGCCTGCAGCGAGCAGAATCCCCATCTCTGTAGGCAGCCTGTTCCAGCGCTGCCCAGTTTGAGCTCCAGTCAAGCTTTGGCCACGTGAATCTTCACGGAGCCAAGGCAGCTGCTACCCCTGGGGCTTCCCCAGGCTCTCACCTCAGGGCAGGAAAGGTCCCGAGTGCACAGGAAACACCAGTCCCCCAGCACAGGCTCCACAGCAGAGCGGCCGCCGAACACAAACAGGTACGTCTCGCCTGCAGAGAGAGGACCTGGTGAGAAGGGGCTGTCGGGGTTTGCTAGGGCACTAGAGCAGCAAAGGGAAGTGTTGGTCACCTCCTGCGGCTACAAGCAGAATCGGGGCCACAATGGCACCAGACAGGCTGGCAAAGACCAGGGTTTTCCTTCCAACATTTCATTTACCCGGGTGGGTTTGTGAGAGGGCGGGTTTGTGAGAGGGCACTGTTGTCTGCTCAGCACTGCCCCGCACGCTCTGGGATCTGGGCACGTCCAGACACCTACCTCTCAGCGTCACCTCAGTCGCACTGTGTCTCCAGCGCAGCACCGCTGGCTCAGTGGGAGGCTGCACACTTACAGGCTCCACCGTGAAGCTGCCTGGGTCCGAGGCACCACAGGTTTCAGGGAACTTGAGCCACAACATTCCCAAGCCTGACCTTGATGGGGACGTTCGTCCTCCTACAACCAGGGCCAGACGGTTCGAGAGACAGGACAGAGTGTGGTGCAACCGCTCCTCTGCAGAGACAGAACACATTACCCTGACACTGATCCTTCTCACGGAAGCTGAAAGAGTCATGGAATCACTGATGTTGGAAAAGACTTCTAAGACCATCAAGTTCAACCCAGCACTGCCAGGGCCCCAGCGACCCTGTCCCTCACCCCACAGCTCCACTGCTTTGAGACCCCTCCAGGGAGATGGGGACTCCCCCACTGCCCTGGGCAGCCTGGGCCAGGCCTGGGAAACCCTGGGCAGGAAAAAATTGCCCCTCAGGGACAACCTCACCCTCCCCTGGGGCAACTGGAGGCTGCTTCCTGTCATTCTGTTGCTTGTTCCTGGGTAGAAGAGACTGACCCCCACCTGGCTCCAACCTCCTCTAGGAGCTGTCGAGAGCCAGAGGGGCTCCCCTGAGCCTCCTGTTCCCGAGTCCAACCCCTCCCCAGTCCCTCAGCTGCTCCCCACAGCACTGGTGCTCCAGCCCCTTCCCCAGCTCTGGTGCCCTTCTCTGGCCCCGCTGCAGCCTCTCCCTGTCCTTCTGGCACTGAGGGGTCCAGAGCTGACCCCAGGATTCCAGAGGGGGCCTCCCCAGAGCCCAGTGCAGGGGGATGATCCCTGCCCAGGCCCTGCTGGTTGCCCCAGTGCTGACACCAGCTAGGATGCCCTTGGCCTTCTCGGCCCCCTGGGCACCCACTGGCCCATCTCCAGCTGTTGGTGACCAACTCTCCTCCAGGTCCTTTTCCCTGGGCAGTTTCCAGCTGCTCTGCCCAGCCTGGAGCAGTGCTGGGGGCTGGGGTGACCCAAGGGCAGCACCTGATGGCATTCAAGACCTTCAGATGTCTTTTCCCACCAGCTCAGTGCTCTGACATCACTTTTCCTCCACACACGATGGTGCTGTTAGCGCAAAGTCTTCTCCCTCACTGCTGCCATCAGTCGAGGAACTTACCCTCCCTTTTACTGGGACTCACACACGCAGATCTCCAGCGGCCCTCGTGCTTCGTCAGCAGGTGAGAGCGTCTCATCCGGCGGTGCTGGCCGTCCTCCTCCCCAAAGCCTCCCGTGGTGAGGATCACGTTGGGTTTGATGAGAACAGAGCAGTGACCGTAGCGCCTCAGGCCAGCAGCTTCCAAGAGCCCTGCAAGAGCTGCTGCAGGGATGCTCCCGGCCACCCTGAGAGGGCCATCGTGGCGAGGAGCTGCAAGCCAAGCAGAAGCAGGAACTCAGGCACCAGCAGGAGCCCAGGACTACACTCTGAGTGAGGATCCAAGCAGGTCTGTTCAGCTTCTGCAGAGCAGAGAGCGGTGAAGCCAGCTGACAGCGCACAGACTGCCTGACCTGGGAGCAGGACTGCAAAGTCTCCGGCGCAGCAGCTCTGACTTAAAGCTCCGGCGCACAGCGAACACAAGGTCACTCCGACAGTGAAGAGGATATTGCGAGCTACCTCAGCACCTCCTCTCTGAACACTGTCCCACACAGTGAAACAAGAGTCACAGCAGGGTTCAGCTCCCTGCTCCAGGGTTTCCATCAGGTTGTACTTTGTGCCTCCTTGTAGGGATATATTTTATAGAGAATGGGCACGTGAGCAATCCCAGCTGGGTGAGCTGGGCCGGAGTCTGAGCTAAGGGCTGTGAAGCCTGCTCAGAGAATTCCTCCAGGTCAGTGATGTGCAGCTCTGTGAGAGAGCTGGCACGCAGAAGGAAGGCAACAGCTTGTGGAATGAAAACTAGCTCGTTCACGGGACAAACGGACTTAACTAGTAGCAGTGGCTTTTAAGACATACGGACGGACGTGTTGTACCCATCAGCAGTGCACCTGTATCGCAGGGACCGCCCGGCCGCGTATAAGGCCAGTCTGACGCTTAATGAACGGCCTTCGCTTAATCATAGCGATCGTCTTGCGTCTGTCCGTTCTGTACTCCCGGGACCTCCTCTGCTCTAGCTCAGCTTGTTACTCCTGTGTTACCACGGGGGATAAGGTGGAGAAGCACCTCTCTCTTCCCAGCCCAGGAGAGCTGCCTGCACTGACCGTCCTCCAGCACAAGACTGTACTTTCTGTTGTTTGAGGAAGTCAAAAGATTTTATCTCCTTGGGCTTCCACATCTCTGTACAGCTGGATCTTTGTGGGCCTGAGGGGTTTGCACTCAGGAGCAGCACTGGCCCTGCCCTATGCTCTGGAGCTGGTCTGTCTGAGGGGACAGCTGGGGACGCGCTGACACGCAGACACGTCTGCAGCTCCCAGCAGAAACACCCACACCTGGGTAATTCAGCAGACTCTGATGGCTCTTGCTGCCTCGTTCTCAGCTTTGAGAACAGCTCATCCAGGCAAGACACTATGGACTCAGTGGCCTTGCTGGGTTAAGGAAAGGCCATCCTGCCTCATCCTTCTCCAGTGGCTTTTCCTGCTCCCCACAGCAGACAGCAGACTTGTTGCCCTGCCAACAAGTGCAGTGAGGTGAGACAGTCAGCAGTGACCCTCCGCCTTCCACCCTGCAAAAGGAGAGCAACCAGCTGCAGGACTTGCTTGGCCTGCTGCCGCTGCTGCCAAGTCCCTTCTATCACAGAAACAGCCCTGGCCTGGCTGTTCCCCAGCTCTGCTGCTTTTCTCCCGCCAGATTTAAAAGCAAATCAGACACAGGAACACCTGACGTCCAGCTCCTCCCAGTAACAGGTCCAGTGTCACCAGACAGCACCTTCAGTCCCAGCACCCACAGGTGGTAACAGAACAGAGCACCGACGCTGTGACAGGCTCCCCAGTGCCCTGCTGGACAGTGGTGCCCTGAGGGACACAGAGCAGCCTCTGGGGAGCTGGGAGGACAGGAGGGCTCGGAGAGCCAGGGCTGATGTCTGGGGGCAAGCTAGAACAAACTGAGGAGGGACAGCCTGTGGGATCCCCACAGCAGGAGGGGCAGGGCAGACTGGTGCTGCTGCTGTGCTCTGGAGGGCCCCAGGTACCAACAGAGGAGGAGTCCTTCAGACTGCAAGGGTCAGTGAGCTGGAAGAAGGAAGATCAGTCAGGATGGGGCCCTGGTCTCACTATGGACAGCAGAACCATGGCTGGAGGGATGGAGAAGGCTGTTCAGATGGCAACACCCCATCTGTTCCTTCCAGGGCTTTACTGCCTCCCAATACCCCTCAGAGCAGCCTGTGTGAAACACAAGGACACTGAGCAAACTCATCAGTGAGTACCTCTGGTACTGGGTGACAGCGGAGTCCAGGCAGGTTCCATCCCCTTTGACGCGACCAGGACAAAGTAGTGAGAACATTTCAGGTGCCACTCCTGCAGCAGAGCCAAAGGAAAGAACAAGACCAGCCCCCCTCAACACCTTGAGGCAGCAGTAAGGATCCCAAATGGCCAAACCCCAGCCCAGGCACAGAGACACCCTGAACCTCGCCCTGACCCTGAACACTGCAGCCCAGGACTTTCTCAGCAGGAAGCTGTGTCACGTACCCAACAGTCCTCGATGGATTTCCCGCCCGTGAGCCTATCCAGCTGCTCTCTGAACTCACACAGACCCTTTCCATCTGCACCAGGCTGTGGCAGGGAGTTTCACAGCTGCATTATATGGGCCATGAGGAATGTTGGGGCTCTGAGGATCAGCTTCCTTTTGTGCTGCCCAGCTCTGAACACACAAAGGAGGGAGGGCTCTGTGCCAGGAGGGATTAGACTTTTTTCAAGGTCACGGAAGATCAGTGATCCCAAAGACATCACAGATGTCCACAGGTGTCCGATGGCTGTAAACAGGATTTCCAGTCTGGCCTCAGAATCAGTCAGGGCAGAACCGAGCGGAGCTCAACAGCAATAACCAGAGTCAGCCCAGGCTGTTTGGACATCAGGAACTCATCCCATGGGCTGGGGGACATTCACACAGGATGTCTTTGGTTGGAAGAGACCTCTAGGATCATCAGGTCCAACCTTCGATCCAGCACTACCAGGCCACCACTAAACCCTGTCCCTAAGCACCAGGTCCACATGTCGTTTAGATCCCTCCACAGCCAAGGACTCCACCACTGTCCTGGGCAGCCTGGGCCATGCTGGACATCCCTTGGGGTACAGACACTCCTCCTCACATCCAGCCTAACCCTCCCCTTGGTACAACTTACAGCCAGCTCCAGCACAAAGACTCTGCACGAACAAACCCTGATACAACACCCGACACGAGCGCCTGCCTCAGCAGCTCTTTCACTGAGCTGGGCTATAAGGAGCTGCAGACACCCTGCTCAGTCAAAGCCAGGGCACTGGTGCTCCGAGTAACACAGGGTTACCTCATACTCATCGAAGGGCTCCAGGGCCTGCACCCTGCGCTGCTCCTCCTCTGGCGTGCAGCAGGTGAAGAACTCATTCATGTCCATGACACTGCACTCGGTCCAGCCCTGAAACAGAAACCCCTCAAGTTATCCCCTCTGGAAGGCTGGAGACCACTTCCTACCAGAAAACAAAGAGCCTGTTGAACCTGGGCTGTCACCTCACAACCCACCATCCTGTAAGGACAGAGCTCTTCCCTGTAAAGCTCTTCACTTACCACATAAAGGTCTCAGAGGAACTCATCAGGCCCTCATCTTGCACCACAGCTAGGCTGCAGGTGGGAATGACCTTCCAATGTCGACTCAGGACTAGGGAGGAGAGTGCCTCGCAGAACCATAAAATCCTAACATTGCTTCAAGCCCATCAAGTCCAACCATGAACCCAACTGTCCCAAGGCCACCGTTAGACCACGTCCCCAGGCCCCATATCTCCCCGACTGGGAAACACAGCCAGGGGTGGCCACTCAACCCCCTCCCTGGGCAGCCTGTGCCAAGGGCTGAGGGCCCTCTCCAGGGAGA
>JAOXOE010000001.1:103603038-103620400 GCA_028565055.1 Phoeniculus purpureus | reverse complement strand
AGTGTGAGAAGGACCTTGTTGGCAGTGAGGGTGCCAGAGCCCTGGCAGGGGCTGCCCAGGGGGTTGTGGAGTCTCCTCTGGAGACGTTTAAAACTCACCTGGCCATGTTCCTGTGCGACTGGATTTAGGTGATCCTGCTGTAGCAGGGAGATTGGACTGGATGATCTTTGAAGGTCCCTTCCAATCTCTAATGTTCTGGGATTCTGTGAAGGTAAAATCCAACCCCAGCATGTCCCAGGAGATACTGAGGCTGTTGCAGGAATAGGGAGAGGCGTTTGAGATCCTCCAGCAACCCTCAGAGAGATGCTGAGTGAGGTGTTGCCATCACCAAGAGGCAACAGGTGAGCAGGGGAGCCCCTGGCAGCTACCAGGGACAAGAGTGGCCAAGGAGCTGCCCAATTCCCAGTCCCTGTGATGGCCAGGGGTTGAATAAACCACCATCCACCTGATTTTCCTGCTTGTTTGGAGCTTTTTTGAATCCTGCTGAGGATGCAAAACCCAGCATGGGGCCACCTCAGCCTTCTAGGTACCCCAAAGCACCCAGAGGGTGATGAAACCCCTCTGCAGTCTCTGGAGAAGCAGCTTTGTGCTCACCCAACCCCCCTAAAACCTGATGCACCCTCCAACCACTTGAAACTGGAAACCCACCACCCCGAAACCCAGCACAGAGGTTGGGATGAGCAACGAGGAGCGACCGCAGATGACCCCTTCCCACTGGCTGCTGAGAACCAGACTCATTTAGGGTCCCACACAAGTTAGACCCCCTCCTTCCCCACCAACAACCCCACAGAGCCAGGGGTGACTGCAGCCGGGTGGGGACAGGCAGTAGGACCTTGCTTTAGGAACCTCGGGAGCAGAAAGAGGGGAGAAGAGAGTGTGAGAACCTGGTTTTTATTCTGTTTACCCCTCAGCCTTTGCCCCTGCAGTTCAAATCCTCGTTGCTGCTCTGCCTTGCGCCTGATGCAGCCAGCATCTTCCTGCTTTGTGTGAACACTGCTTCCGCTGATTAATTAGGATTAATTAATGAATTAGAGCTGTGTGCAGTCCCAAACAACAACAAGAAGCCACAACACGACGGAGCCCGCGTGGCCGGCGACACCCGCATGCAACTAGTCCTTCGCCTTTTCCCCTTTACAGCGAGAACCCAGCTGCACGAAGGCGCTGCTGGACCCCACGAACGACTGTTCCCAGTGGTTGTGGTGCCGGTGGGAGCTGAGAGCAACAAATGACAACCATTGAAAGCAGACTGTTGTTGTTGGGGAGAGGGATCAAAAGTGCAGCAACAGGGTGATTTGTTGGCCAGGGAAACCCAGGCACAGGATGGCCGCAGCCGCGGGGGTTCTGTTTGCATAGTGAAGAGCCGATGCGTTGCGGGGAAAGGAAGGGTTGTGCGATAGGAAGGGGTCGATTGGGGTGTTGTCCTCCCCCTTCCTCCTTCTCCTCAGGGTCACTCTGTCATGCTGTTGAGACCCTGTTGGCCAATAGCTGGTGGATTCCTCAGTGCTGGATGAGGCTCCTTGCGGCTGTTTTGTCAGCACTGGGATGGGGTGGGGGAGCTTAAAGGCTCCAAGAGAAAAGTCTTTAAGGCTTCAACCTTCTGCTTCGGCCGAGAAAAGACGACAAAGCTCCTGGTTTCAGGATTCCTGTGTCCCCCAACCCCTCATCCTGATCCTAAAGAACAACCTTCCCCCCGACTCAATCCCCAGCCCTCTATTTGGCACTTTGCCTTCAGCTCTGACTCCAAACACTTGGGTTCCCTATAAAGCTTCCCCCCCCCAATGGAACCTTTCACCCTGGAGGGTGAAAAACAACTTTCAGCAGTCGGTGGCATCTTTGGCAAACAAGGACGGACCATCCCAGGCCCCTCCAGGGTGACCTGAGGGCTGGGGTGGAGGGGTGGGGGTTTAGCCTGTGAGAGAAACCAGCTTCACATTTAGGGTGGGGAGAGGCAGCTTGGAGGCTCTGTAAAGCCCTTCCTCTGGGGTTATTAGTAAATACTTGGGGTCATCTTAGGTCAGCAAAGAGGACTGGGGCTGCTCCACTGCGGCAGAGGGTAGAGGTTGGGAGTCCCAGGCAGGCTCTTCCCTGTGGGATTCTGTCCGAGGATCTCAGTTATTTGTGCAAACTCCAAGTGTTCAACAACTTCCAACCATCCCCTGCAGCTTTGCAGTTGGCTCTGAATCTCAGATCCCACGCCCCACCTCGGCTGAGGGAACAGCTTCCCTCAATCCTTAAAGCAGGACAGGAGAAGCGAGTGGAGAAATGGGAAGGAAAACCTCTCCAGGAAGGATCCATCCTACCCCAGAAAGCTGCTTCCTCTGCAGTGAGGTTGTGCTGCCGCATCCCAAGTCTCTCCTTCACCTGCGTGAGGCTTCGGGAGTCCTGGTAAGGGATTCTGATAGGGGAAAAAAGCTCCAGCTGATGCTTCTAGGATTTAAGGAAGGGAATTCCCACCTCAATCCCTATTCAGAGAGGAAAAAGAAGAAGGGGTTTAAGACACTGGCCTGCGGAATCTCTCTGGAGAAGGGAAAGGCAAATACATTCCGCGTGGAAATCTTGATGGCGGCAGGGCCAAGCCCCAGTTTAACAGCAGGGGAAGGGACTGGGAGGTGTGGACACTCTGACCCCGGGATCCACTGGAAAACAGCTGCTGCTTTGTGTGTGGAAAGGAGATCTGCAGATAAATAGGAGGGAATCCCGGAAAGCAAAGGGGTCGCTCTGCTGCGGGGGATCTGAGTAGTGAAAATAGAGCCTTTTTTATCCATTAAAATAGAAGATCTCTTTGCTTTTGTTCTTTTAAAAACCAAAAAACCCCAACGAAAAACCTTTCCCCACCCTCTCCCTCCCTCCCTTCCCAACTACAATCCAGTTCCATTCAGGAAATGGAAGCGCCGGAGTCCTTGCGGGTTCCCTTAAGTGGAGAAGGAGAGAGAAACCAGTTCCTTGGGGGATTGGTTGGGGTTTTTGAAGGTGGGAAAGGTTGGGGGGGTTCAATGATCAAACCCTGCAGCCTCGAGCCTGGCCCAAGGTCCTGCTGGTCCCCAGGGACTGCTCTCTGCTCCAGCGGATATGGGGGTTGTTTTATGGAGCTGGAATTCTTAGGGATGATGGGGAAGAGTCTCAGAAACACCAAGAGCTCAGAGAGGAGGAAACATCTAGGCAGCTCAAGCCCTTGAGGTGGGAATTTTCAGCTCCTCATCGTTTGCAGGAGCTTTCCCAGGGGTCTGAACCTGACCCCGAGGAGCCCTGAGCACCTGCAGGGGCCTGGCTCCCGTTTCAGTTCACCCACTGGGTGCTTGGGAGAGGCATCAGGCACCTCAGGCCGTCACCCTGGGCTGCTCTTGGAAGAGTAAGGACAGCTCTCGGGTGTCAACTGAGCAAGATCCTGCAGGGAATCACCACCCAGCCAGACTGGTTCCCAGTCCAGATGTCACTGAGAGCAGGAAGGATGTGAAACCCTGTTGGCACCACTCCTGGGGCCCAGCTGCTCCAGCTAAGCTTTCTGCTGGATCAGGAGTGGCATCCAGGTTCCCAGAGGGCTTCTTTGGGGAGGAAAATCCTTGCTTCCCATCTTTCTTCACTGCAAGAAGCCACCTCTGATCTGCACTGCCAGGGTAGACAGGGAGATCCAGTCATTTGGAGGACCCAGAGGTGGCTCTTCCTGGCAGGATTTGCTAGCAGAACTCAGGAAGGAGACAGGGCTGGTAGAGACCAAAGCTGTTTCTAGGGCAGGAATGAACCTGCTCTCTCCACGAGCAGAGCTCTGGTTTCTCTGGGCAAACTGGAGCTGTGAGAGAAGGAATGGATGAGGTTCATATGGACTTGGGGAGAAGAGCTGCCCAGAGGGCAGTGGTTCCCTGTCCTGATGGAGATGGGTGACAACTGATGGTCCCTTAACGGTCTACTGGGTTGAAGTGACCCTTCAAGGTCATCCAGTCCAACCCCTCTGCAGGGCTGGGTCTAGCTCTGGGCTCCTCAGCCCAGCACAGACCTGGAACTGGCAGAGCAGGGCCACAGGAGGCTCCAGCAATGCTGGGAGGGTTGTGGGGTTCAGCTGGAGAGAAGGCTCTGGGGAGACCTTTTTGTGGCCTTTTAGTGCTTGAAGGGGTCAATCAGAAGCTGGGGAGGGACTTTTGAGCAGGGGCTGCTGTGCCAGGACAAGGAGTGGTGGCTAAACTGGAAGAGGGAGATTCAGACTGGAGAGAAGGAAGAAATGTTTGATGCTGAGGGGGGTGAGAGCCTGGCTCTCAAGAGGTGGGAAAAGCCCCATCCCAGGTCAGGTTGGCCCTTGGGGCTCTGAGCACCCTGCTCCCTGCAGAAGGGAGGAACTGGATGAGCTGGAAAGGTCCCTTCAACCCAACTCATGAGTGAATCTCTTATCCCCTACCCCACGGTCTGCTTCCAGCTGAGGAACCCCAATCCCACCAGCTGCCCGTAGAGGCATCGCAGTGAACTCCAAGGGCTAAAGACCACCGGGCTGTGATGCTGGAGGAACCTTTTCTCATTCTCCCTTAGTTCTGTTCACCTGCAAGGCCTCAGTGCTTCTCTCTCTCTCAATCTCTCTCTCTCTCTCTCCTGGACCCTCAAACCTTTTCCCCACCAGAAGGAAAAAGCAAACCCCAACGTTTGGGTGGAAATAAGAACCGAAACCTAGTTCTCCTCTCCCATGCTCTCCCCTCTACAAAGGCAACATCATCGGCCGGCGCCGCTCAGCAGCCGGCGTGGCTCTTGGAGCGCAGCAGATAGCGATCGACTCGCACTTTCCGCCTCTCCACCGTCCTGTTCTCGCTGTCGAAAATGCGCTGCAGGTGCAGGGCCAACCTCCTGTCCTCCTCCTCTTGCTGGAGCTTCTGCTCCATCTCCCGCACCAAGCGATCCTCGGCAGCTAAGCCGGCGTCGGCGGCCGCCTGCCGCAGTCTCTTGACGGAGCCGTTGTGCTCCAAGTGCTTCGTTTTGCAGCGTCGCTTGCGGCCCCGTCGCAGCGCTGGGGGTTGCTCCCCGATGATGTTCTCCACGGAGTTGCGGGTGCTGTTCTGCATGTTGATCAACTCGCTGTTGTTCAGGTACTTGAGCTGCTTCTTCCCCGCCGCCTTGACGCCGCTGTCGGGCAGCGACGCGCTGACGCCCATCATCAGCCTCCTGCTCAGCGCCTTGGGGCCCAGAGCCAGGCAGGATTTGTCCGTCAGGGAGTTGGCTTTGAGCTCGGCGGGGACTTCGGCCGCTCGGGGGTTTAAGGAGGGGATGGTTGGCCTTGCGGTCGCTTCGTTGTCCGTCGTTAAGGCTCGGGAATCTCTGCTCTTCTCGCTCCGTCGGGCCGGCTTCGCTTCACTGATCGAAGGGAAGAAATCCAGCTCGGGGCGAGGGTCTCCCGCCGCATCGGGGGGAAGGGGAGCAGCTGGCGGCTGCTCTTTAGTGCAACTGCTAGAGTTGGGGATGTCAGGAACGGGGGTGTCTTCGCCGGGCTCCGAGGCCAAGGACGTGAGGGTGGCTTTGGAGAGAGTCTTTTTGATCTGGCGCTCCTGGAATATCTGCTCCCACTTCTTCAAGATCCTAGGACTGGCCTCATAGCTGGTGGGTTTCTGCAGGCTCCGGCTGAGGTTCCTCGGGGTGGATTTGATGATGAGAGGGCTCAGGACTCGGCCGTCGGGAAGCCTTTTGGGAGGGGTACACGGAGAGCAGACGATGGGCTTGAAGTGGTTGAGCTCTTCCGAGATGCTGTCGTTGCTCTCGGGGCTGATGGACCGCTCCGGTTTGTGAAGGACCAAGAGGGATGAAACGGGGTTGAGAAGCAGACGTTTCTCTGCCATCAGATCCGGAGCGGAGAGGCAGCGGTTGT
Source organism: Phoeniculus purpureus (assembly GCA_028565055.1). Lineage (NCBI taxonomy): Eukaryota > Metazoa > Chordata > Aves > Bucerotiformes > Phoeniculidae > Phoeniculus > Phoeniculus purpureus. The sequence goes on along the minus strand of JAOXOE010000001.1, from coordinate 103,614,564 downwards.
TCTGGGTGGAGGACAACACTCCAAGCAGCGGCGTCGATGTGGTGGTCACAGGGGGAACCTGCAAGGCAAAGCAGCACAGCTGAAGGAGATGGTCAGTGAGAAGAACAGGGACAAGCAGGAGAACAGGAGGATGTGTGGCCACAGAATCCCAGAACATTAGGGACTGGAAGGGACCTCAGAAGACCATCCAGTCCCACCCCCTGACACAGCAGGATCCCCCAGATCCAGTCACACAGGAACGTGGCCAGGAGGGTTTGAAACGTCTCCAGACAAGGAGACTCCACAACCCCCCTGGGCAGCTCGTTCCAGTGCTGTCACTCTCACCATGAAGAAGGTCCTTCTCACATTGATGTGGAACCACCTCTGTTCCAGCTCACACTCACACCCATTGCCCCTTGTCCTATCATTGGGTGCCCCTGAGCAGAGCCTGGCTCCATCCTCCTGACACCCACCCTGACAACACCAGGAGAGCAGGGAATTCCACTTTGGAAAGAACAGGGGAGAAGGGGGGAGGAACAGAGGATTTTCTAAAACATCTTGAACTGTCTGCAGCTTCAGCCTTGATGAGAAGAGGAATTACCACCCAAAAGCAGGAGGAGAACCCTTCCCAATCCCAGCTACTCTCCCAGGGGCTCTACTTTTTCACTCAGTGATGTTTAACCAAGCAGGTTCTTCCCATGAGCAGCCCTGTGATGGTAACACTGGGGTCTCGTCTCTTTCCTGAGAGGACAGGAAAGAGAAGAGACCCTTTTCCCCCGACAGGACATTCACACATAGAGGCAGCCGCTACCTTGGTTCTGTTGGCTGGGGCTGCTCTCTGCCGGCTCTTTGATCTCTCCTGAAGGGTGTCGTTGCAGCTCCGACTCCTCTCCACCTTGGCCGTTAAGTTCCTGCAGTGAAGGGAAAACGAGAGATGGGTGAAAGCAGGAGGTTGTTCATGACCCCAGGAACAGCCCTACAGCCACCTGTGGGGAGGGCATCAGCCTTGGCTGAGTCATCATAGAACTGCTCAGGGTCAAGAAGACCTTTGAGATCATCAAGTCCAACCCTGACCCCAGCTGTCCCATCCCAACCCCAAACCCTGGCCCTGAGCTCCTGATCTCCATGGTCAAGGATGGCCCAAGGGTGTTGCGGAATCTCCTTCTCTGGAGACGTTTCAAACCCACCTGGACATTTTCCTGTGTGACTGGATCTAGGGGATCCTGGCAGGGGGATTGGACTGGATGATCTTTCAAGGTCCCTTCTAATCCCTAATGCTCTGGGGTTCTGTGTCTCGGCGTCTTACCCTGACAGGAAAGCAAAGGAGTAGGCACTGCTCTTGGAAACGAAAGCCGAGCGATGGGTTTGCTTGCCCTGGAATGGTTCTTCATTCTCTGAATCCGACAGACGCTCCGGAAACTGCAGGCAATGAAGGAAGAGTTAGGGGACAGCAAGAATCACCTGGGAAAGCTCTTCCTTGAGTCCTAAAGTCCCCTCCCCGGCTCGATGAGGGTGGTAGAAGAGGTTCTAGATCCAGGACACTCAGTGCAGAGTGGACAGTGATAGAGTCATTGGCTTCACTGCAGGAGCTGCACCTTCAGCCACCAGTGCAGTGTGGAAAAGGAGGGGGGGTTAGAACCCTCTAGATCATCATCTGGTGCCCCACAGACCTGAGGAGATGGTTCTCAGTTCTCACTGGAAAAGGAAAAATAAGGAAAAAGAAAGGAAAAGAAGGAAAAAGAAAAAGAAAGAAGAAAGGAAAAATAATGGAAAATAAGGAAAACTAGGAAAATTAAGGAAAATAAGTAAAAATAAGGAAAAATGAGGAAAAAGAAAAGAAAAATAAGGAAAAAGAAAGGAAAATAAAGAAGGAAAAAGAAATCCATGACTGTTGTTACCAAGCAGGAATCAAAAGCCCTTCAGGTTTCCTTAAAGGGATCTATTAGCTCCAGGGTGATTGAGGAGCTGATCAACTCCTCCTTGAAGCTCCCCTGTGCCACAAGGTGGAAGCTCAGTGGGCAGGAACAGGAGGAACTTGACTACTCAAGGTCTTGGAGACCAAAGATCCTCTTCCAGGATGGAGAGAGGGAAGGACCAACTGATTCACTTACACACTCCTGGTTCACTCTGAGCACTAGAGAGTCCTCCTTTCTCTGCTGTTCTTCCATCTTCCTTTTCCCTACTTCTACGTCATCCGGAATGAGTTTGTGAAGCAGATCCTCAGGAGCTTTTTCTTCCTGAAGTTTTTCTTCTCTCAGCTGGAAATAACAATGAAAAGAGGGTTTGTTTCAAGGAGCGGCAGCCCCAGGACCTGGCTACCGCCAAAGGGATTTTCTCCAGTAGCCTGGAATGTCGTCTCTGTCTGTGGCGGAATTTTTCTACTCCAGAGAAATCAGGTGAAGACTGGTCTGTTCACACCAGCGTTTTGGTGGGAAGAGGCCTTTCAGCGGAGTCCAGCTGCTTCCTCAGCACTGCCAGGGCCCCACTAACCCCTGGCCCTCACCCCACAGCTCCAGGACTTAGAGACCCCAACAGGGATGGAGACTCCCCTCCTGCCCTGGGCAGCCTGGGCCAGGCCTGGGGAGCCCTTGTGGGGCACAAACTGGTCCTCAGGGCCAACTGCAACCTCCCTTAGGGCAACTGGAGGCTGGTTCCTCTCATTTTGGGGAGGGAGAAGAGACTGACCCCCAGCTGGCTCCAGCCTCCTGAAGCTCAGGGAGGTGTTGAGAGCCAGAAGGTCTCCCCTGAACCTCCTGTTCTCCAGTTCCACCCCCCAGTTCCCTCAGCTGCTCGTCACAGCACTGGTGCTCCAGCCCCTTCCCCAGCTCAGCTGCCCTTCTCTGGCCCCACTCCAGCCCTGTAAATCCTAAAGAGCAGCATTTTTGATTCCCTTGCCAGTTTTCTGTCTGTGAACCCCAGCTGTCTGTTGCCCAGCGCTGCAGAAAGCTCTGGTTTGGGATGGTTTCTGAAGGCTGGTCCTGCAGGAGACACTTTTACCAGATCACAGCCACAGGTAGCCACGGGCTCAGAAACCCCCAAAGGCTAAGCAGCTGCTGGAGGTCCCATCAAGGAAGGGGACCTTCCCACCTTTTGGAAAGCAGCCTAAGAGAGCAGAACCTGGCTCCTCCAGGCTCTGCTCCTGCCAGCGTTTCCCTGAGCTGGCTGAACAGCACCAAGGGAAACGGAAGAGAGAGACAAGTAAGGAAAAGTGGAGAAAATGGATGGAAAATAAGGAAAAGGAAAGGAAAATAAAGAAAAATAAGGAAAAAAGAAAAACAGAGGAAAAAGTATAGAAAAACAAAGGAAAAATGAAGAGAAATAAGGAAAAGCAAAGGAAAAAGAAAGGAAAATCAGCAAGAGGAAAGGAAAACAGAGAAAGAAAGGAAAAATGAAGAGGAATAAGGAAAAGGAAAGGAAAATCAAGGAAAAAAGAAGATAAATAAGGAAAAGTAAATGAAAATCAAGGAAAAGGAAAGAAAGATAAGGGAAAAGAAAGGAAAATAAAGAAAAGGAAAATAAGGAAAAGGGAAGGAAAATCAAGGAAAAAGAAAGGGAAATCAAGAAAAAGGAAAGGAAAATAAGGAAAAGGAAAAAGAAAGGAAAAGAAAGGAAAATAGAGACAATGACAAAAATAAAGAAAATGAAGAAAAATAATGCAAAATAAAGGAAAACAAAAACAAAGAAAAATGAAGACAAATAGGGGAAAATGAAAGAAAATAAAGAAGGAAAAAACAACAACCTTTGCTATGCAGCAGGAATCAAAAGGCCTTTAGTTTTCCTTACAGGAAGGCAGCCCTACACAAAGAAGAACCCTAAAATCATGGAGAAGACGGGTACCTTCCTCAGCTGGCTCTCGTATTCCTCGCGGAGTTCTCCTGGTTTGCTCAATTTAATGGGGGCTCTGAATACAAAATCTGCAGAGAGAAGGAAAAACCCAGTTTTTAGTGCGTGAGGGCTGAGGTGGCTTCTGATTTCCCCCAAAGGAGGGTAAAGGAGGCACAAGAACATGGGGGACAGACAGGGAAATGAAGACACTGCTCTTAGCGATGGTTCACTCCCACACACACTGAGAACGTGATGGCCAAGCAACAGCCAATGGTCAATTAACCTCTGATGGCCAACCAACACCCAATGGCAAACCAACACCTGATGGCCAATCAACAGCAAACTGACCAACACTAGGTAGCCAACCAACACCTGACAACCAACTGACAGCCAATAGCCAATAGCAAACCAACACCCAATGGCCAACTAACACCCAACACTCAATGAACACCTGATGGTCAACCTGACTGCTAACCAACACCCAAGAACCAACCACCACCTGATGGCCAACCAACACTTGATGACCAACTGACACCCAACAGTCAAGTGATACCAGGTAGTCAACCAACAGCTGATGGCCAACTGACACCCAACAGCCAACAGCAAACCAACTCCTCACATCCAACTGACACCCAACCAACACCCAATGGGCAACCAACATCCAATGGCCAGCTGACACCCAATGGTCAACTGACACCCGACAGCCAATCAGCACCCAATGGCTAACTGACACCCAAGAACCAACTGGCACCTGATGGATAACCAACAGCCGACGGCCAGCCAACAGCTGACAGCCAACCAACAGCCAATGGCCAACTGACATCCAATAGCCAACTGACAGCCGATGGCCAACCGGCACCTGATGGCCAACCAAACACCTGACAGTGAACAAACACCCAACAGCCAACTGACACCCAGTGGCCAACCAACCCCTTTTTGCAGGTCTACAGGATCTTTCAGGATCCTCACGGGTTCCTACAAGCCATTGAGCAATGGAGGGAGCATTAGGAGGGTGTAAACACAGACCTTCAGCACCAGCCTGGGGAATTGAAGTCCTGGGAAGAACCCCAAGGCTTCCAGCTCCAGCCAGACACCACCGCAGCAGACAACACCCCGAATTCCCATCCGTGAGCAAACACCTCGGCAGTGCTGCTTCCCCTATAAACAGTGGGTTTCCTCCTCCGCGTCGCCTTCACCTCTGCAGCCGTTTGCAGGAGCTTTGATTCCGCTCACAACCCGCTCCCTGAGGTCAATCTGTCAAAGCCGGTTGGGCAAGTTGCTCCGTCCGGTGAGAATTCACCCCTCCCTTATCCTGCTCCCGCTTCCTCCCTTCCCCTCTCAGGAAGTGGGACCTCCTGGCCCGAGGTTAGAGTTGAACCCTCATCGCCACAGCCTGCTCCTCGCCAAGTGACTCCTCTATTTTGACTTCAAGACTTCCTTCTGCTTCTGTGTGGCACAAGTCCGGGCAAGTCCGGGCAGTCGGAGCAGCCTGGATGGAAAAGGGAAGCACAGGAGGAGAACAATAACCCCTGAACATCAGTCCTGGCTCAGCTCGTCATCCAAACAGGGTTGAATCACCGTCTCTGGCTGTGTTTTGAGAGTCGTGGAGATCTGGAGCTCTGGGACACAGTATGAGGGTGGATGGGACAGCTGGGGTCAGGGTTAGACAGGATGAGCTTGAAGGTCTTTTCCAAGCTGACTGAGTCTGTGAAGTGCTGATGTGCTGCGCTTGGGGTGAAACGGGCAGGAGCAAGGAAGAAACACAATCCCAGAATGACTGAGGCTGGAGAAGCCCTCTGAGCTCAGCCAGCCCAGCCCAGCCTTAACATCTCCCCAGCAGCCAGACCAGGGCACTAAGGGTCACAGCCATGCTGGCCTTCAACACCTCCAGGGATGGGGACTCCACCACTGCCCTGGGCAGTCCAGTCTAGGCTCTGATCCCCCTTTCCATGAGGAAGGGCTTCCTAACATCCAACCTAACTCTCCCCTGGCAGCTTCAGGCTCTGCCCTCTCATCCTGGCGCTGGGTGCGGGCGAGAAGAGCCTGACCCCCACCTGACTACAACCTCCCTTCAAGTTGTTGGAGAGAGGGAGTCTCCTCTTCTCCAGGCTCAACACCTCCAGCTCCCTCAGCCTCTCCCTCCAGTCCCTTCCCCAGTCCGTTGCTCCTCTGGACCTGCTCCAACCTCCTGAAGCTCAGGGAGCTGTCGAGAGCCAGAAGGTCTCACCTGAGCCTCCTTTCCTCCTGTTCAACTCCCCCAGTTCCCTCAGCCGCTCCTCACAGCACTGGTGCTCCAGCCCCTTCCCCAGCTGTGTTACCCTTCTCTGGCCCTCCTCCAGCTGCTCCATGTCCTCCCTGGAGCAGGTTCCAAGCAGGAAGGCAGCACCAAATCAGTCGCAGTAGCAGGATCAAACCCCAGATCCCACTCTTTTCCGCTGGCAGCCAAGTTTCATCCCATTGTGCTCAATCTTGGAGAATAACCCTGTTGATTTCTGCACCATCTGAGAGCACAAAAGTTCTTCTAATGATTTAATGCTGCTGCTCTTTGCAAGAAGCCTTTGACTTGCAGCCTCCATCCCTTTGACTGACTCCAGCCTTTCAACGCCGGTGCCTAGGATCGTGACTCCCTCACCAGCACCACAAATCCGCACTCCTGACCCGCAGGAAGTGAGATTTACTGGCAAAAACCAAAAACGATTCCAAGATTCCATCTGGTGAAGTCAGCAGCACGAGGTGACGCACAGTAAGTTGAATTCAATTCAGAAACCCTCTGGTTCCCTTTCTGTCATTCAGTGGCTCTTGGGTTTTGCCCAACCGGTGCCACCCGGCAAGTCCCCCTCACCCGTAGAAACCTTCAGCAGACTCTGCAGCTTCTTTCTCCTCTCTACTCCTTGTAGGGATTATCAAGACCTGGAGGTTTCCAGCACAGAATTCCAGAATGATTGAGGCTGGAAATGTCCTCTGAGCTCAGCCAGCCCAGCCCAGGACCTAACACCACCCCAGCAGCCAGAGCAGGGCACTAAGGGCCACAGCCAGGCTGCCTTCAGATCAGAGACTTTCATTTCCCCACCTAACATGGAGCTGGTGGTTGGATGATTCAGATGTTGTAGAATCCCAGACTGGTTTGGGTTGGGAGGGAGCTCAGAGTTTTAACCCTCAGCCATGACCAGGGAGATCCTCAACCAGACCAAGTTGCCCACAGCCCCAGCCAACCTGCCCTTCAACACTTCCAAGGGTGATGGAGCAGCCACAACCTCCCTGGGCAACCTGTTACAGAGCCTCAGCACCCTCACAGGGAGCAATTTCTGCCTCAGATCTCGTCTCCATCTCCCCTCTTGGAGCTGGGACCCAGCCCCTTTGTCCTAGCACCAGATTCCCTCAGAAAAAGTCCCTCTCCAGCTTTCCTGGAGCCCCTGCAGGGACTGGAAGCTGCTCTAAGGTCCCCCTGGAGCCTTCTCTTCTCCAGCTGAACAGCCCCAACTCCCTCAGCCTGTCCCCAGAGCAGAGGGGCTGCAGTCTGCCAGATCTGGAGCTGAAGACACAGCCCTGGCTGTAGGATTTGCTAAGTGAGGTTTCTTCTATTAAATAAACAGATCCCTGGTGAAAGTCTTGGAAGGCAGAGAGGAGCAGCAGATGGGAGGCTTTGGAGGCTGCAGGGATGTGCTTGAAGCTTCAGCTAAGCCAAGACCAAGACGAAATGTTCACTGAAGAGCAAGAGGAATCCGTTTTCCAATGAAAGGGCTTGTTAAGCTGCTCAAGAGCTTTAAAGTCCTCAGGGAAAGGACAGGGGAAATCTGCTCCCCTCCACCAAGGTAGGGTGGGATGGACCTACAGCGCTGCTCACAGACAAAAGGACCTAGACCTGTTGGAGCGAGGCCAGAGGAGGCCATGAGGATGACCAGAGGGCTCTGGGGACAGGCTGAGAGAGCTGGGGCTGTTCAGCCTCTGGGGGGACTTTAGAGCAGCTTCCAGTCCCTGCAGGGGCTTCAGGGAAGCTGAAGGGGGACTTTTTCTGAGGGACTCTGATGCTAGGACAAGGGGGATGGGTTCCAGCTGCAAGAGGGGAGATGGAGATGAGATCTGAGGCAGAAACTGCTCCCTGTGAGGGTGCTGAGGCCCTGGAGCAGGTTGCCTGGGGAGGTTGTGGCTGCTCCATCACACCTGGAAGTGCTAGGGAACACTGAAGCACACAGACCACACCATGGGAACTAATGGGTTGCCCTCAAAAGCGCTGAGGGAGCTGGCCAACAGCATCATGTGAGGCCACCCCTTATTATATCTGAAAAGTCCTGGTGACCAAGAGAGGTTCTTGAGATCTGGCAGGGAGCAAATGTCACCCCTCCCTTCACAAAGGGCAAGGAGGGGGAATTACAGGGCCAGCCCCACCTCGAACCCTGCATCCAGTTCTAGTGACCCCAGCATCAGAAGGACCTGGAGCTGTTGGAGTGAGTCCAGAGGAGGCCAGAAAGATCATCCAAGGGCTGCAGCGCCTTTGCTGTGAGGACATGCTGAGGAAGCTGGGGTTGCTCAGCCTAGAGAAGTCTCCAGGGGGAACCCTATAGCTGCCTTCCAGTACCTAAAGGGAACCTCCAGGAAGGCTGAAGAGGGACTTTTCCCAAGGGGATCCAGCGACAGGACAAGGGGAAATGGTTTGGAACTGAAGAAGAGGAGGTTCAGACTAGATCTGAGGAAGAAGGTATTTAGTGCCAGGGTGGAGAGGCTGTGGCTTCTCCCTCCCTGGAGGTGTGCAAGGCCAGGTTGGATGAGGCCTTGAGCAACCAAGTCTGGTTGAGAGGGAGGTTGGAGTAGGTCCCTCTCAATTTCAGCCAGTCTGTGACTCTACGATGCCCCCAAACTGAAACACAAGAAGCTCCTTTTACCATAGGAAATCACTTTTGAGGTGATGAAGCACCTGTACTGGTTACCCAAGAACAGCTGCAGAGCCTCCAACCTTGGGGACAATCAAAACCCCGCTGGACATGGTCCCTGGGTCTAGCAGCTCTGAGCAGGTTGCTCTCTAGATGTCCCTGTCAGGCAGTGGTTCGCTGATAATCCTCCCTGATGCGAAGAGCAACCACATCCCCTGCTCGCTCTCCCTGCACGCAGGAGACCATCTGTAAGGGATCAGCCACGTGGGATTCCCACCCTATTAGCCCAACTTAGAGCTAAACTGGCCAATCACCCTCACGGCTGTTAGCCTGATGCAGCTGTCTGGTGCTGCCTCCTTTTCTCCAGCCCAACCAGCCCCAGCTCCATCAGCCTTTCCTTTCAGCCCTGTCCTCCAGACTCTTCCCCAGCTCCATTGTCCCTCTCTGGTTCTAACTGACCTAACAGCTCCAAGAGCCATTTGACATCGGTGAGGTCCCTAGTGTGAACTACAGCCAGAGAACGGGGTGAGCAGGGGTTGGTCCAGCCCGACCTCAAGCCACACACAGCGGGTATGAGGTGACACCCCATCCCCCAACCTCTATTTCTCAATGCAAAGACCCTCCAGGACACCTCCAGAGCTTTAGGAGAACCACCACCATGGTGAGGTCTGTTCTGCAGAACGGACCCTTCTCATACAACTGAAGATCAGCAGAGGGTAAACCCTCAAACTGCAAATCCAGCAGGAACTGGACAGTAGCCCTCGAGCCTGGACAGTCCCGCTTGAGCCTGGGTAGTCCCCCTCAAACCTGGGTAATTCCCCTCAAGCTTGGACAGTCCTCCTTGAGCCTGGATAGTCCCTCTCCAGCCTGGATAGCTCCAATCAAGCCTGGACAGTCTCCCCTCAAGCCCAAGTAGTCCCCCTGAGCCTGGACAGTCCCTGCTCCAGCCTGGATAGTCCCCCTCACACCTGGACAGTCCCACTTGAGCCCAAGCCCCACTAGCCCAATCCTAGAGTCTTTAAGCAACACGAACCCACCCACCTCTGAGCAGAGATCGGCTCAGGGAGTTTCTCTTGTCGCTCCTACAGCTGGAGGCCAACCCCACCCTTTCATTGATTCAGCAAATGCTAAAGGCTTCCCAGTTTGCTCCCAGCAGAGGTTAGCAGGGTTAGTTCAAACCACCACATTAAGCCGGTTAAGCTCATCCTGCCAATTTAAACCCCCTCCTGCCTCCAGCAAACTAGAGGGTGCTGACACAAGCATGAACCGGGAAACCAGTAACCCGCTGGGAAGGAACAGCTGGGTGGCTAATGGGACCGTTTTATCCCGGCCAGCAGCGCTGCGACGGCGGCAAAGCACTCGTGGGCGGCTGAGTGCTGCCGCAAACCCTCTCCATCTAACGCTGATGACGGAGGATCCCACTGACGGAGGGTTCCACTGAATGGAAGATCTCACTGATTGAAGACCCCACTGATGGGAGACCCCACTGACTGAGGATCCTGATGACAGGAGATCCCACTGACCAAGGGTCTTGCTGATGGGAGATCTCATTGACTAAGAATCCCAGATTCCACTGATGGAAGATCCCACTGACAGAAGATCCTGCTGATAGAGTGTCTCATTGACTGAGGATCCCATTGACAGAGGGTCCTGCTGATAGAAGATCCTGCTGACTGAGGATCCCAGATCCCACTGATGGAAGATCCCACCAAATGAGGGTCTCACTGACAGGAGATACTGCCAACTGAGGATCCCCAATCCCACTGATGGAAGATCCCACTGAACAAGGGTCCTGCTGACAGGAGACCCTGCCGACCGAGGAGCCCAGATCCCACTGGCGGAAGATCCCACTGAATGAGGGTCCTGCTGACAGAAGATCCTGCCAACTGAGGAGCCCAGATCCCACTGAACAAGAATCCCACAGACCAAGGACCTCAGATCCCACTAATGGAAGATCCATCCCACTGATGGATGATCCCACTGACCAAGGATCTCTTGCTGAAGATCTCACTGATGGATGATCCTGCTGACTGAGAATCCCACTGACGGGAGACCCTGCTGACCAGGGGTCCCACCAACCAAGGACCCCACTGATGGGCGATCCCACTGACAGAAGATCCTCCTGCCCATGGACTGATCCCCTGATGGGAGACTGAGGATCCTGCCAACTGAGGTTACTACAGATGGAGGATCCTGCTGACCAACATCCCACCGATGGACGATCTCACTGATTTAGGATCCCAGAATGGAAGATCCTGCTGACCGAGGTTCCTGCTGACCGAGGGTCGTGTAGATCAGGAGTTTAGACTCCAGCGAGGAGCTGCAGGAACTCCAGGAGCTGAGGACACTGCCGGCTTTCCCGGCGGGGAGGAAACGTGCTGACGAAAACCCAGGAACTCCGGGATAGATTAGGGTTGGGTGGGTTTTTTTCCTGTCACCAACGGAGTGGGGACTTCCCACTTCTCCCCCTTGACGCCGCTGCTGCCGCAATCCACCCAGCTTCTCCGAGCACCATCGGAACCATCGGACTGGGGGGGCGTTGTTGGAACAATCCCATCTCTAACCTAATGGGGACGACCCTCTCGGTTGCTTAGGGGGTCGGGAAGATGCTTGGAAAGGCCCCACCTGCCCCAGCTGGGGAGGTGGTGGTGGGAGCGGGTAGTTGAAGCTTGGAGGTCTCAGAGGCTTCCCCCTAACCCACTCTGGGGGTGGGGGGTGCAGGTCAGACCAGCCCAGCCCACCCCACACTGCTGACACCAACATGGCAAGGAGCTAGGAGGGGAGAAGATGATGGGAGGGGGGTGGAAACATCATAGTGGAGAGGGAAAACCATGATTGGGGATGGGGGAAACCT
>JAOXOE010000001.1:103583767-103596421 GCA_028565055.1 Phoeniculus purpureus | reverse complement strand
CAGAACGTTTTCTTTTCTTCATGAAAGCACAAACCTGTAAATCTGAAAATTCTGGTAATTTTCAAACTACAACAACATGTTAGAACAGCATCTTTAAAATTTCATTTGGGCTAGGTGCCTGATGGAGAAAAAAGCCAAATGAGATCTGGAGATCCATGATATTTCTCAAAGTATGTGATGCACAAAAGGACTGTACAATCTTAATCCTATAAGCAAATTGTTTAGTGAGCCGTGGAAAGAGGACAGATGACAGAGCCATGTGCTCTTTAACCAGGGTGTGACCCACTGAGCAGTCAACTAAATTTGTGGATGTAAATGAGTGTGAGTAAATGTAGTTTTGTTACAGATGTCAATATAATATGTTCACAATGCTACTGCAAGAGATAAGCAGCTGGTAGTCGGTTTTGGACACGATTTCTGGAATGCAACATATTTAGGATCATGTTCTAAGAAGAGCAAATAGATTTGCAAACTGTAAACATTTCTTACTAAGAGGTCTAAATAACACTCCCAAAAGGAAAGAGTGATATTGTCTGTTGAACAGTTTCAGTCTCCATAAATCTCTAAAAAACAAGTAATAGTTTTTTTCATAGAAAGTATAAGGGGAATTTATTTTATTTTAATACCAGTGCTTGGTTGGAAAGAAGTCTTTGCAAGCACATAAAGGGGTCTCAATTTTCCAAATGAGTTCCTTACAAATAGATTTAATATAGTTCCTAATTAACAAAAGAACCCAAGCACAGTGAAGCACTCCATGCATTTGCAACAACATGCTCTGTTTCAGTATGTGTCATTGCTGTGCATCCCCGTGCCAGGAAGAACCTTCAAGCTACACCAGGCATTTTTCCAAGTGTGTTTTCGTTAAGATCTAGCTACAATACATCAGCCCAAAATGAAGGTGACCATCAATTTCACACAATCCCTATCTTTCTTAAGTGAACATTTTAAAAATGAGGATAACCTTTGTCTTGCTTCCTGGAAAGCATTCTCATTTGACTTCAGAGTACTATTTCTATACTGCATAAACATGTAAAAAACTTGTTGTGATCTCTTATTTTGTTTATGAAATCTATCACTCTCGCATCTTTCCTCATCCAGTTACAGGGAATGATAAGGGAGTAAAATAAAGATCCGGCAGATGAATACTAAACTCCAAGCCTGGTGTCACTGACAGAATTTGGGGGCTTGTTTAGTGATTTATTAGAAACCATGTCAAAGCCTGAGAATGGTCACATAGGACTTAGGGTTTATCCACAATAAAATGTGGCACAATCAGTAGCCCAACAGAAGTGCATGCATGCAGTATGAGCAGCTAGCTGGATGAGCTGGAAGCCAGTGTGAAAAGGAAAAATTATGATACAATTGCAATTACAGAACCATGGTGGGGTGACCTCCAAGATTGGAGTCCTATAAAATCTTCAGAAGGAATAAGCAAGGAAGGAGAAGTTGTGGGGTAGCCCTGTGTGTTAGGGCGTGTTTTAATTGTCTGGAGCTTGACTGATGATGAAAAGGTCAATTGTTTATTGGTAAGAACCAGAAGGAAGGCGAACAAGGTAGACACTGTGGTGTGAGTCTGTTACAGACCATCCAACTGGGATGAAGAGACAGATGAAATATACTATAAGCAGCTGAGTAAAGTGTCACAATCACCAACCCTTGCTCTTGTACAGAGTTAAAACTCCCAGATGTCTGCTGGAGATAAAATACAGCAGAGAGGAAACAGTCCAGGAGATTTGTAGAGTGTGTGGAAGATAAATTCCTGCCACAACTCGTAAGTGAGCCAGCTAAGCAGGACTTCCTGCTAGACCTGCTGTACGTGAAAAGAGAAAGACTAGTGGCAGATGTGATGGATGGAGACTTTTTTGGGGTATAATGGTCATGAAATCATAGAATGTTTGATTCTCAGAGAAATAAGGAGTGGGCTCAGCAGGTCAAATACTTTAGACTTCTGGAGGCCAGGTTTTGGCCTGTTCAGGAATGTCTGAGATGTAGGCATTTGGAATAAGAGGCAGCATGTTAGAAGATGCCAGGATTTCATGAGGTAGTGCAGGAGAAGATTAGAAGGGCCAAAATACAAGTAAAACTTAATCTGGCTGCTACTGTAGTATTTCTATAACTACATTAACAACAAAAGGACAACCAGGAAAAATTCCAACATTTACTGGATATGGGGGGGGAACATAGTGACAAAAATATGAGGAAAAGTGCCCTCTTTTCCTTAATCTTTAATAGTAGTAACAGTTGTTCTATGCTTACCCAGCCCCACCAAGTTGCGAGACAGGAACAGGTAGAAGAAAGAAACTCTCATAATCCAAATCTAGATAGTGACCTGCTGCACCACTTTGACTATTACACAAGTCTACAGGACTGGAAGGGATCCACTCAAAGGTACAGAAGGACCTGGCAGAGGTGCTCATCCAGCCAGTTTCCATCATCAGTCAGCAGTCCTGGCTAAACAGGGAAGTCCTTGTTGACCACAGGTTACCAAATGGGATGCCCTCCTACAAGAAGGGCTGGAAGGAGGATTTGAAGAGCTACAAGCCTGTCAGTCTGACGTTGGTGCTGGAGAAGATTATGGAGCAGATCATCTCAAGTGCCATCAACTTTGAAAAATGAACTTTGAAAAATGTTCCCTGTTTTTCTCCATTTTGAGAGAAACTTGATCTAGTTATTATGGTAGTGGTAAAATACGAAATTAAGAAAACAGGAAGGATAAATAAAAGGCAAATAGGTAAGAGGGTGAAAGGAAAGAGAAAGTAAGAGAAGAAAGAAAAAGGAAATGGAAACAACTCCTGCAAACACAGAAATGTAGAATCATGTGACAATTCTGGCAAATGCTTCTAGAAGTGGTAACACCTGATGTTTGCAGTTGTTGGCAGTTAAACTTGTCCCTGTGAAGACCTGTGTCACTGCTAATCTTGTATGAAGGTGTACTGTTGGGAGTGCAATGAGAGGCAGCACGTGTAGGAAGGAACAGACGGAACAGGTGACCCTACACTGTGCAACAAGGTGTTTTATTCCATAGACATCATACTCAGCGTAAAGCTGAAGGATGGCAAGGGCCAAGATTTCCTTTTCAATACATTAAAAAGATATAGGACGCGCACTTGCTTTATCTTTTCTTCCCACATCCCATAGAAGTCTTAGACATAAGCACAATGATGAAGTTTAATAATTGAAAATAGTGAATACAGATATATTCTCTGATGAGTATATCATGAGCTATCCAGTTTAAAGTTGCGATTAAGCTTTATAATATCAGGGTATTGGCTCTTTAGTGCTCAATAGAGAGATGTCTTTGAAAATTACCTTTTTTTTTCTGTCTCCTGCCTTCTTGCCAAGGCCTGCAACATCTATAAAAAAGAGGGTTCATCAAGAGAACTTCCTTTAGGATTCATCTGCCATGGAAGATCCATTTCTAGTGTCGTAGAATCATAGAATTGTTCAAGATTGGAAGGGACCTCAAAAGAGCATCTAGTACAATCCCCCTGACACAGCAGGACCACCTAGACCAAGTTGCACAGGAACACATCCAGGCAGGACTTAAATGTCTCCAGTGAGGGAGACTCCACATCTCCCCTGGGCAACTCCTTCCAGTGTTCTGTCACCCTCATTGTGAAGAAGATCTTTCTGATATTTATATGGAATCTCCTATGTTCCAGCTTACATCCATTGCCCCTTGTCCTATCACCAGATGACACTGAGAAGAGCCTGGCTCCATCCTTGTGGAGCCCACCCTTCACATATTTACAGACATTAATGAGGTCACCCCTCAATCTCCTCTTCTGCAAGCTAAAGAGACCCAGCTCCCTCAGCCTTTCCCCGTAAGGGAGATGCTCCAATTCCTTCATCATCCTTGCTGCTCTACACTAGACACCCTCCAGCAGCTCTATAACCTTCTTAAACTGAGGGCCCCAGAACTGGACACCACACTTCAGATTTTGTCTCAATAGTGCAGAATACAAGGGGAGAAGAACCTCTCTCAATCTGCAAATTATAAAGGTAAATCATCAGTGATAGGGGAAATAAAGAATTGTTTTGTGTGAGCCTCCTTCTCTGGAGAAGTTTAAAACCTGCCTGGACATGTTCCTGTGCAACTTGATCTAGGTGATCCTGCTGTGGCAGAGGGATTGGACTGGATGATCTTTTGAGGTCCCTTCCAATCCCTTATGAATCTGTGATTCAGTGAATGGAAGTGAGAGTGATGCGCAAGCTGCGATGTGCAGATTAATTGTCAGGTTGTTGGCTCTGCCACTGAATTGCTTCCTCCTAGTACGAAGTACAGTCTGTGTGTGAGCTGCTGGCGTTGCAACCCTATAAGGCAGCTCGCCTGGGATGTCAGCTTTGTATTTCCTGGAAAGGTAGGGAGAGAAGTGCCTGTGCTGTCTTTGAACAGGTCCTGGTAAAGCTTGTCCACATCGCTGCGCTGCTGTGCAGGGGCAGGGTAGAGCAGAGCTTCGGCCACTCAAAATCCTGTCCGGCAGGACACTCTCAGGGTACCTAAAGCAGACAGACATTGAGAAGAGTCAGTTGTGTGGGCTGCATCCTCGGGGCTGCTGCGTGGCTGGGCCCCAGGGGGACGGGGCTCACCCCGTGATCTCTACTTAACCTGCCTCCTTCTCCAGTAATGCCGCAGGACTCCGCGGAAGGCGCACGGCACGGCCGGAAGCCTCTGGAAGGGGAGCTGGGTTCAGAGAGTGGTGCATGGGTGATCCTGCTGTGGCAGGGGGATTGGACTAGATGATCTTCCGAGGTCCCTTCCGATCCCTAATGTTCTGTGATTCTGTGACTGGGATTTAAAGAGAGCCTGAAATGCAGCTTCGTTAGGGCTGCTCTCTGCGGGACACGGGAACGTGAAGCGCCTTCGCCTCCGAGAACACAGAGGACTGCAGGCTGCACCCGGAATGGGAAGCAGAGCACTGAAACTCCATCTGCATTCCCAGATTCTAGTCTCGTTGACATTCACACAGACCCATTGTTCAGTAGTGCAGCTCCTTCACATTTCAGGGGGATCAAGATCCAGCCACGGTGATTAATCTTGCGAATAAAAAGGGTTGGGATTAGACATTCTTTCTGTGCGACACTCGGAGCAATGTGCTGTTGTAAAAGACACAGCAGGAGTCAGTCTTCGAGTGTCAGAAGAGCTTCTTTAGTGACAAAGCATTTACAGATGTAAATTTCCGAGGAAGGTTGGCAACCCTTTCGTGGGTTCAATTTGCACCTGTCAGTCACTCGCAGATGCAAATCTGAGCGGCTCCTCGCTCTCAGCTCTAATTACAGCCCTTGATTGTCATCACAAATCAGGCGGCAAGATGTGAAACAACCGAGGTTTGTGCCACCGTTGGCTGTTCAGACAGGAGGGCAAACGTTAGCATCAAAAAGCAAAGTGGAGCAGGGCTTTGCCTCGCTGATAAGCGCAAATATCAATAAGCCCACCGTGGAAATGGAAGGAGTTTAAGGGGAGAAAATGACAAGGGGAAGGAGTGAGCCTGTGGTGAAAGCAAGACAGCAATATGCAGCAGATTGCCGTGTCTGTTAGAGCGAAGTGTGATGATGGAGAGAGTTTTATCAGTTAAGTGGTTCTGCAGACCTAGCTGCTGCTTCATAGAATCAGAGAGCATTAGGGATTGGAAGGGACCTTGAAAGATCATCCAGTCCAGTCCCCCTGCCACAGCAGGATCCCCTAGATCCAGTCGCACAGGAACATGGCCAGGCTCCAGAGAAAGGAGACTCCACAACCTCCTTGGGCAGCCCCTTCCTGTGCTCTGTCACTCTCACTGAGAAGTTGTTTCGTCTCGTATTGATGTGGAACCTCCTCTGTTCCAGCTAACAGCTGTTGCCCCTTGTCCTATCTGTAGATGCTGCTGAACAGAGCTTGGCTCCATCTTTCTGATAACCCTAACCCTTCACACATTTATAAACATTAACAAGGTCACCCCTCAGTCTCTGTTTCTCCAAGGTCAATAGACCTCCCTCTTAAGGGGAGACTTTCTTCTTCCTCTTGAGCTTGCCCAGCAGCTCCCTGCTTAACCATGCAGGCCTTCTGCATTGTTATTTTATCTTTTATACTTACAGCCGCATTATTATTTCGGATTTCAGTGACTGTTACGCACTGGATCATTTTCTACTATCATTTGCCCCTCCCGGTAATCCCATCGTGAGGAAATCAGGAATGAGACTTTTCGTATGTTTTGCGTTGCCCGGGTAGCCATCCTACCCCAGCACCTGTCAGAACCAATAATGCTTACCAGAGTGCAAGTTAATTCTCTGAAATCAACGTGCAGTTACACTGATGAGATTTGCTGTTGACACTGACTGGCAGGCAGAACTGACTCTTTCTGGCAGAACCGAAATGTAATAGTTATTGAAGAATGTGAGCAATAACATTACAGGCTTCCCTTAAAATTTAATATATACAAAGAAATCTATGTCCAAAACGGTGCTATTGTGTTTAGGTACCAAGGGGCTTTGAATGCAGACAGAACGGAAAGAGTGTAGTGCTTATTAAGATGGGGGAACAAAAAGGATGAAGAACCCCATGGGGGATTTTTTTCCCCTGTAAAATACACACTTGTTGTTCTACCCACCTGCTGTGCTACCAGCTGTACTTCGTGCATGTTGTGTCTGCAGGGTGTAGAATCGTACAGAATCATTCAGGTTGGAAAAGACCCTTGGGATTGTCGAGTCCAACCATCAACCCTACTCTACATTTGATCCCCCAGCACCACATCTGAGCCACTTTTAAACACATCCAGGGATGGGAACTCAACCCTTACCCTGGGTAGCCCAGTCCAGTGCCTGACCACTCTCTCAGGTAAAAATTTCTTCCTGATGTCCAATCTAACCCTCCCCTGTTGAAGCTGGAAGCCCTTCCCTCTGCTTCTGTCGCTAATGACCTGTAAGAAGAGCCCAGCACCAGCATCTCTGCAGGGTCCTTTCAGATAGTCGTAGAGAGCCATGAGGTTTCCCCTCAGCTTCCTCTTCCTCAAACAGCCCCAATCTCTCAATCTCTCCTCAGATTGATTCTCCAGGCCCTTGATCAGCTTTGGTGCCCTCCTCTGCCCTCGCTAATTCAATTCAGTTTGCAGGTGAATTGTCTCTGCCTGCCTGATATGCCTAAATCCTTTGGAAATGGTTTATAAAATTAAACGAGGGCTCATCCTTTGCTGAGGTGACGCTAAAGCTGACCTGTAGATGTGCAGTGTGGCTAGTGTGTGCGTTATTGTTTGCTGTTTTTTCCTGACTGGATGTGACGGAGTCTTTCCTGTGTGCAGGAGGCAAGATGGGAAGGGTGGAAAAAGATGATCTGGTTTTGCACTGTGTATAGAGCTCTCTGTTCCAAAGCTGCACTGATGCACTCCCAGGATACAGAATTCTGTGTTACATGATAACATGACACAAAAGGAACAAGTTTACATTCAAATTTCTTACTTAATCTTTCTCTAACTCAGCATTAGTTTTTTATTTCCACCATTAATTTCTGCTGTCGCTGTGGTGCTTACAATTCCTCCTGTCTCCTCAGAATGATAAGGTAAAACAGCTAAGGGGGAGATGATGCAGTACTTCTAAAACACCTAGTTTTAATTTGAGAGATAACTGTAGGATGTGAAAAACTGTAAAGAAATGTGTCTGCACAAAGGTTCAAGTAGCTTAACGTAGACAAAATCAAGGCTTGTTGGTGGAACACAAGCAGCCTTCTACAACACAGAGCTTCAGCAACAGTTTACTCCTAGTGCTGTAGATAATTAATCTAATTTTCCCTCTGCTTCGTTTTGTGTTCTATTAGTTTTCTTATTCAAACTTTCAAGTCACAAATCTAATTTAAAGCCTCGTAACTGGTCTAATGCGGTAATGTGCTCCATCTGCGTGCGGTGTCTAGCAGTGAGGGATAGGGGCTGAATGCTAATTCGCTTCCCAGAGTGCACGATGCGCAATAAATAAATATTACCTGTGCTCACCATTATTTGACTACAGAAAGTGTCAAAAGCGACTGAAAAGATGGATGCGGGTTGGAGGCAGGTAACAGAGACCGAGCTGAAGCCAGGATGTGGAGGGGAGACAGAAGAAAGGAGTAAGGCAGGGAGCTAAACAGCAGCGTCTGCCACGGAATGACAATTATTCTGTTAACAGGGCTGGCTATTTATAGCTGCACAAGTAATATGTGTTTGACTACACGCTGATTAATAAATAAATAATTTTATAATAAATGTATTATTTGTTAATAATAAATAGTTAAGTATTTCTTTATCAGTTTTTTTGTGTGTGTTCTTCATAGAGAAATAGAAATAGTCTTCGTATTGTTTTAGCTTTTGTTTGTTTAATTATTCATTTTCGTTCCTTTTTTCTTTCTCAGAATGACAGAACATCAGGAATTGGAAGGCACCTTGAAAGATCATCCAGTCCGTCCGCCACAGCAGGATCCCCTAGATCCAGTTGCACAGGAACATGGCCAGGTGGGTTTGAAACTGCTCCAGCAGTTCTGTGTCCTCCAGTAACCTAGAAGAAATACATTCCATGAATGTTATACCAAGTAAGTGTTTACAGAAGGATGGACACACTTCATTTAAAGAAAATCTAAGGAAAATATTTGGTGTATCTGTTTGTGTTTAACTGTGTGCACTGAATGAGAGAGCTCCTGGTTCAACTCCACAACTTGAATCAGTGTCCATTGAGCAGCCAGAGAGAAAGAGAGAGAGACATGGAAAAAGCTTCAAGTGGGATTAAAGGTGGTGCAGACAGTGTCTTTGTTCTTGCTAGTATTTAGAGTATAGAGCCAAAACTCAATGAATTCCCTGGGACATTCCTTCAACTAGATGGTCTTTTGAGTTCCCTTCCAAACCCTAATGTTCTATGATTCTGTGATTCAATGTCAGGGAAAACTTAACGCCAATGACTATCCTACTCCCTCTTCTCATTTACTGTTTGTATTTACTGCAGAGGGTTATTAAGGACTTATTCCCTGGCCCTGAAATGCCACGCTAATCAAACCATCGTTTGTCCTGAACTGGGTTTATTTCTGGAGTGCTCCTCCGTTTCACAGCGCTGCCTGGGAGAGATAATGCAATCATCTGGAGTGCTGCAGACAGAGAGTTGGAAATTGTAATCACACTAGAACCACCAAATTAAATGAGGTCAGTCTGGTCTGCACACAGATGGAAGGAAGACCTCCATGGACCTATGAAGTATTTAAGAAGATATTATTAGTGAGTGATAAGAGTAGATGACCCTTTCTTGGTGTGTTAGTAGTGCCCAGGTATCATGCTAGGTAGAACCCTGTTGCTAGAAAACATCAACTTTCCGACACAACATAAAAACAAAGTCCTGAACAAAATTGGCCATTAAAAACTGTGTGGCATTTGGTGAAATCTGAAGTACGTAATTATGTTCTTTGTGCCTTAATTAACCCTGGAGTCTGTGAAATGTGTGAGTTTTCTTCTCGTCCAAACAGTTCTGTGATGCAGCTTTGCTCTCAAGAGCAAAGAAATTACTACTGTATGCAATCATCAAGAAGGTACAAAACAGCAGAGGGAGAAGAGAACCTCTCTCTGTCTGCTAACCCATCTCACATCTGATCTACCCCAGGATGCTGTTGGCCTTCTTGGCCAGAGGGGCCCATGGCTGGCTCATTGTCATCCTGCTGGCCTCCACCTTTCTCCTGCGCTGCTCTCCAACAGGTCAGTCCCCACCCTGTACTGGTCCCCATATGCCAGACTGTACACTGCCCTTGTTATAGTTCATTCACTGTCTGCCCACCCAGCTCTCCAGCCTGTCCACATCCTGCTGGAAGGCAGCACAGTCTGCTGGGGTGTTGGCCACTCATAGAGTCATAGAATCGTTAGGGATTGGAAGGGACCTCTTAAGATCATCCAGTCCAGTCTCCATGCCAGAGCAGGATCCCCTAGACCAAGCTGCACAGGAACATAGCCAGGTGGGTTTTAAACGTCTCCACTCCCAGCTCTGTGTCATGAGCAAACTTGCTGCAAGAGCTCTCACTGGCTGACAGTGATCTCAAACGGTGAGAAGCATTTATTTTGTGTATATTAATTCAAATGGAAGAATCTAATGACAGGCATTAGCCACATTTAGAAACTTTAAGGACCTCACCCACAGATTCCTAATTAAATTACTTATCAAGATTGATTGGGTCATTCAACCTTCACTTCAAGGAGATTCAACCTAAAATGAAGTGGAATGGGCCCAATTCATTCTTTTGTGTCTAAAATGAACAGTTCTAGGCTTCTGTTACAACATTTTGGCAGTTCCCTTAGGACTGCTGAAGAGAGATTACCCACTTTAAGGAAAAAAGAGGAAGGAAAAAAACCCCAAATGAACAAAGAGGCAGAAGGAAATGGAGGAAACTTGCACAGAAGCACAACTGCTGAGGCGGCACTGAGGCACTCAGAGCGTTGCCTCTGTGCGAGTGAAAGTGCCTTGTGTAATTCCACCTCCAACAAGGACGTGCTTACGGAAGGATTTCCACACGAGCAGCTGTGCTTATCCAGCTTCTCTTTGGAACTGTTACCCGCAGCTTCTGATGTTGTTGGCTGATAGGGTGACTGTAAAATTTAGTGGTGGAACCAAGTATTTTCTGTCTCCATAGTGGAATCACAACAGCACTTACCTCTTGTGACACAGCTCTGTATGGCAGGGTGCACAGAGATGAACAACCTGCTTGTCAGTTACACAGCCAGGATGGCATCTGCTGTAGCTGTTGTTTGACTCTGCCGTCTCTCTGCTGCCTTTACAGTACAAAATCATCAAACTCTGTTAATGAAAACACTTCTCAGAAGTCATTCTGCCTTTTGAAAAGCTCATGGACATGACCAAGAAGGCCAGTGGCATCCTGGGGTGGATCAGAAAGGGGGTGGTTAGCAGATTGAGAGAGGTTCTCCTCCCTCTCTACTCTGTCCTGGTGAGACCTCATCTAGAGTCTTGTGTCCAGTTCAAGAACGACACACAACTGCTGGAGAGAGTCCAGCACAGAGCCACAGAGATGATGAAGGGAGGGGAGCGTCTCCCTGATGAGGAAAGGCTGAGGGAGCTGGGGCTCTTGAGCTGGGAAGAAGGAGACTGAGGGGTGACCCCATTAATATCTAAATATGTGAAGGGCGGGTGTCAGGAGGATGGAGCCAGGCTCTGCTCAGTGGCATCAAATGATAGGACAAGGGGCAGTGGGTGTGAGCTGGAACAGAGGAGATTCCACATCAATATGAGAAGGACCTTCTTCCCAGTGAGGGTGCCAGAGCCCTAGCAGGGGCTGCCCAGGGGGGTTGTGGAGTCTCCTGCTCTGGAGGCGTTTCAAACCCACCTGGCCATGTTCCTGTGTGACTGGATCTAGGTGATCCTGCTGTGTTGGTGGGATTGGACTGGATGATCTTTCGAGGTCTCTTCCAATCCCTAATGTTCTGTGATTCTGTGAAAACACTTCACAGAAGCCATCCTGCCTTCTGTTGCATGCTGATGACAAGGCAATTTCATCATGTACGAGAAACTTGCGAGTAAATGAAAATACAAGAGGTTCCTATGGTAGACAAGCGTGTGTGTCGGGAGGTGCTGACTGTCTGCGTTGTGCTGCCACAGAGAACCCCTGTGGGTGGCTGCAAACCTCCCAAGGACATAAAGACAGAAAGAGGAGGAATTTTTCTGCAGTCTCCTTTAGAAAGCCTTGTTTCCTAGGCAGAAGGAAGAGGCATTTGTTTTAAAGATGAAGGGGATTGAACCACTTTGGGATGAAATTAGTAGCTGTATTTACTTTAAAAACCATGCACTTAGAGAAGAATTCAAGAACAGCAAACGCCTGTCAGTCAGAGTATTAGTGACACCAATCTGATCTTGTGATACGAGTTAAAAGGTAGCTCAAATACTAATTTCAGCGGCGTACCTGGGAGCACAAATAACTCTCAGCAAGAGATAAAATCTCCTCTTAGTCCCAGCTCTCTGAAAATTACAGCTGGAAATATTTTTAAATAAACATCTAGTGTTAAGATCAGTGCTCTGCAAAATTAATGTGCTCTCAAAGCCGGGCTGGCTTGGTTTCCAGAGAGCACATGAAAGCTGTCTTGTGACAACTCCGGGTTGTTAAAAGCCCCCCGATACTTTTGCGCAAGGCAGAGTGCTAGTTTTCAGTTGTTTCTCCAAATCTACTGAGGGCACTTTTATTCCCTCAATTAAAAATCTTAAAATTGTCCTTTTAATTGAGTACAGTACGATTCTTCCCTTAAAAATCAAGATAGGTTTGCTTTCAGCAGCTACCAGTTTCTTATGCTCGTGACTGCATTTAACTTGCACTCAGGTCATACTTTGAGGTCAAGTAGTCCCAGAACCTTAGCTTGGAGAAAAGGAGACTGAGGGGTGACCTCATTAATGGGATCTCAAAAGATCATCCAGTCCAATGCCTCTGCCACCACAGCAGGATCCCCTAGATGCAGTCACACAGGAACATGGCGGGGGGTTTGAAACATCTCCAGAGAAGGAGACTCCACAACCTCCTTGGGAAGCACCTGCCAGGGCTCTGGCACCCTCACCGTGAAGAAGGTCCTTCTCAGATGGATGTGGAACCTCCTATGTATCCAGCTCGCACCCACTGCCCCTTGTCCTATCATTAGATGACACTGAGCAGAGCCTGGCTCCATCCTCCTGACACCCACCCTTCAC
>JAOXOE010000001.1:103536278-103583667 GCA_028565055.1 Phoeniculus purpureus | reverse complement strand
TGGTATCTGAGTGTTGGAAGTAATGGAAGTTAAGTCCCTGTAAACTTATGCGTGGTGTTTCGACGTACCTGTGTGTTCTCCTGCAGTTCAGGTCCCTTTTCTTCTGGTGAGGAGGTGAAGGCTGAGGTGTGCTTAGCTCTGTGTGAGTTCTTTGGCCTACTGTTGGGTTAAAGCTTGGAAAAGTTCTTACCATGAAAATATTTCCTGAGTTGTCACACACAAAAGCAACTTATCAGGACTGAACCTCGAGATGTTTAATACATCAAGATGTTTTATTTGCTTTAAAGAACACATGTCAGTCTTTATCTTGAATCTGATAGCGCAGAGGCTGCTGTGAAGACCCCTGGGTGCTCTCTATGCACAGTGTTTGACGTACCTGTGTGTTCTTCTGCAGTTCAGGTCCTGTTTCTTCTGGTGAGGAGGTGAAGGCTGAACTGTGCTTAGCTCTGTGTGAGTTCTTTGGCCTACTGTTGGGTTAAAGCTTGGAAAGGCTGCTTACTAGTCTTTTCTCCAGTCTGGGTAGTCCTTTGTTTGGCAAGGATTATCAGAAATTGTATGCTTGTCATGCTTTAAACTCCTGACACCTATCCTTTCCATATTTATCAACATTAATGAGGTCACCACTCATTCTCTGTCTTCCTAAGCTCAAGAGACCCAGCTCTCTCAGCCTTTCCTTGTCAGGGAGATGCTTCACTCCCTCCATCATCTCTGTTGCTCTGCGCTGGGCTCTCTACAGCAATTCTGTGCCCTTCTGGTTCTGAGTGGTCCAGAACTAGGCACAAGATTCCGGATGTGGTTTCACCAGGGCAGAGTAGAGGGGTATGAGAACATCCCTCGATCTACTAACCCCACCCCCCTTGTGATCCACCCCAGGATGCTGTTGGCCTTCTTGGCCACAAGGGCCCATTGCTGGCTTCTTGTCATCCTGCTGGCCACCAGGATTCCTAGGTCCCTTTCTCCTCCGCTGATCTCCAACAGGTCATTCCCGACCTGTACTGGTACCATACATTTCCACACTTCCTCCAGTGAACAAAAACTCTTAAAGTGTTAGATACAGGACCTCAAAGACATCATGACATTATAAGTTAACATTAATTTTAAATAGACTAAACAACCAGCTGCAGGTTTTCCTGGAGGGGATAATGAAGGATTAACTCTCTTTCACTCAACTCTACATTTTCTTTCTTAGCTTTGGTGCCCAAATGTCACATGCCAAAGGCTATATTAAAAGAAAGCCCCATAAAAATAACAGCAGGGGAGAAGGTATCTACCTTGTGGGGAGCTCTACTTGCATATTTTTCCCTCATCAAGTGATGTTATGGAGCTGCAGTCTCCATTGACTCTAACTGCCACAGCAGGAGGCACAACCTGTGATGCCCTTTTCCTTCAGGCTGCAGCTGTTCCTAGGAAAGTCTGGAAGAAAATGCCAAAGAAGAGAGCTGAACAGTGTTTTAGTGAAGCATTAAAAGTAACTGGGTTCTTTTTCTTGTCCTTCCTCATTACTCTTTTCTCACGTGCACGCCAGCGTTTTCCACCTACACTTCATGGTTCTACGCGGTGTTTTAAAGCCCCTTACATGGAACACAAGAGAAATAAGACGTAGAATGAAACACATTAATGAAGGCAGGATGCGCTACCTGTGAGAAGAAGCAAGTAATTTATC
The DNA here is from genome assembly GCA_028565055.1 of Phoeniculus purpureus. Classification (NCBI taxonomy): domain Eukaryota; kingdom Metazoa; phylum Chordata; class Aves; order Bucerotiformes; family Phoeniculidae; genus Phoeniculus; species Phoeniculus purpureus. Next base: position 103,582,004 of record JAOXOE010000001.1, on the reverse strand, counting down.
AATTAATTTGGTACTTGTCATAGAATCACAGAATCACAATTTTACAACTGACTGGCTGTGTTGAGGAAGAGAATATCTCGACAGGACTTTTTATATGGGGTTCTGTGAAAAGGAACTATTCCTCTGGAACTTCATTCTTAGGAGCCTTCCTTTGCTCAGTAGTGATTCCTATCTATGGCATCCTTAAAAAAAGGATCTTCTCCTTGTTTCAATTCTCCTGTAATATACTTTTCAGTGTTGCCTTGAGAAACAGTCAGGAAACTTGGGCCGGTGGTTAATTGTGTTTGAGATGAGCCTCTGTCAGTTTTTAACCACCTGAGTCACATGAAGATGCTGGTAGATGAAGTCAAGCCAGATTTTGATCTATGACAAAGATCAGCCAAAACATCTACAAAAAAATTTAAGGCATTTATTGGAAATCAGTTGGCAGCCAAATATCTTAGTTGAAGATGCTTATCCAGTCCAGCCAATCATTTGCATTAATCCTCACCAAATTCTTTTAGTGAGCTAATAATTGCGGTTATAAACTATGGGAAAAAATCAGTGTGCAAACTGGGAAGCAATGTAATCAATAATGAAACCTGCCTTCTGCCTCCTTATTAATCAGTGCCAGGGGTAAAGAATAAAGTAGTATCAGTAACCACATAGCAGATGCACTGCTGAATATCAGTATTGCTGGCCAAAGTCATGCTGCTGTTTTACTGTTTAGGTGTTGTTCTATCATTAATTGGTCAGCCAATTTAATTTCTTTGCAAATGAGAGAATTTAGTATGTCTTCTCACTGCTTAGAAACAATACAAAATAAAAGCACTTTTCTTCCCTTAACTAATTAAACAAGTCACAGTTTTATCTCAAGCACTAAATAAAATACTTTAGGGGATAATTTCTGTCTTTCCTGTTTTATGAAATAGCTAGTTACTAATTTGGATGTTACTTGGCAGATTTTTCCATTCTATTGTATAGTTTTTTATTTTTTAAAAGCTTCTCTGAAATGTCTTCAATCTTTGACAAATTCAGCATTTTATTTTTGTCCTCACTGAAAACATGACACCTAGTTTTTGTACCACTGCCTGCAGTTCTTCCAGTCCAAGCAGGTGACTCTGGTTTTGCCTTTGTGGAATTTCGTGAGAATCACAGAACAGTAGGGATTGGAAGGGATCTGCCTGGATCTAGGGGCTGCTGCTGTGGCAGTGGGATTGGACTGGATGATCTTCCCAGATCCCTTCCAATCCTTGCTGTTCTGTGATTCTGTGGTTATTTGCTTTAAAGCTGAGCAGTTACAATTACACATCCACGACAAAGATTTGGATAAAGTATTTTTAGGTGTACCTACCAGCTGTGTGACACTACATTAGAAAAAATAAGACCATTATAAATGATGAAATTATCTGTAAAAACAGTGAGCGAAACAAAAGTGCAGTTTTAACTGTTGGATCAATGGCCTCTTTTGTTCACAGATAACTTTCTGAAAAGAAATGTATAGAAAATAAAAGAATGAGATTTTTTTCCCACCGTGGCAGTGTCCCAAAATGATATATGAGGTCGTTTTCAGTGCACCAGTTGGAGTAGTGTTTGCCATAATCCTCAGAAGAAAAAGATACTTCAGAGATAGTTCCTCTGTAATTTTTCTTTTACTCTTTGAGAAACAAAAGAACAGAGCAAATCACAATTACTAATATGAAGCAGATATTTAACAGCTCTTTTGTCTGAGTACTGAAGTTTATCGAGACATGAGGCAAAGGAGATGAGGGAGGAATTACGGACAGGGGATCAGACTCTTCCTGTGCCAGCTTTCTCTGCTGGATATAGCACTAGATAGGGGTTTAGCACAGAAACGAAGGAGTACATGTGAACAAATGTATCTTAATTGGAACGGATTGCAGATGCTGATGGAAATGTTCTCTGGCATGCAAAATTCTACTCAAATAAGGACTTTATCAGTAGGTGATTTAAAAAGTAAAACACTTAGAAAAGGTAATTTGAGGCAAGGACATAGGGAAGAATGACACTGGAAGTTTGATTTCAGACTCTGCCACTGGTGTGGGTTTTTTTTTTTTTTTGGCAAACAGCTTCGCATCAACTTATATCCTGATCTGTCAGCCCAGATGAACAGCCTGAATTACGGACATTCTGCTTCTCAACATGGGTAGCAGCAGTAGAAAATGCAGGTGTATCTGATGATGTCATTGTGAAGAACGGGAAGAACAGTCTTTATTGTCTCGTGCTGAATTCCACAATTATTGTGAAATTAGCTGACTTAAGTAACATGTTACTCAAACTCAGAGCTAACTACTTCAATTAGTACTTAACTATAGTTTTTCATTTTACAAAAGTGTGACTAGAAGTGATGGGGCTGAGAAGAATCTTAAAATAATCTTAAATTTTTAAATTAATTATTAAATCACAAATTATTAAATAATCTTGCCAATAATCTTAAGAATCCAGTAGCTTTTCCAAGAGGAAGAACAATAAGCTTCTTAACTTTACTGTGTCAATATCTTTTCATTTCTTCATTGATTTAGAATTTGCTTATTTTAGGCTTTTTGTTTTGTTGTAGTCTTCAGGTGGAATTGAACTACAAGTTTATGCAGCTGAAAAGTCCTTTAATATCTCCCTAGAACTATCTGAAAGGACATTGCAGAGGTGTTTGTGCTGGTCTCTTCTCACAAGTCATTAGTGACAGAAGCAGAGGGAAGGGCTTCAAGCTTCAACAGAGTGGGGGTTAGACTGGATGTCAGGAAGAAATTCTTCCTAGAGAGAGTGGTCAGACACTGGACTGGGCTGTCTGGGGTAGAGCTTGAGTCCTAAGTTTAATAAGTTTAAGTTTGATAAGTTTAAAAGTCGCTTAGATGTGGTGATGGGGGATCTGGTTTAGGGTTGACCTTGTAGAGTAGGGTTGCTGGTTGGACTTGATGATCCTGGGGTCTCTTCCAACCTGAATGATTCTGTGATTTTTTTTTTTTTTTTTTTTTGGTGATAACAAGGAAGGGAATTTTCTTAACTATCATATGAAGTCACGTGAAATTCAGTAGAAACATCACAAAATATTTCAATAGATAGGTTTCTTTAATGCCACTGTCTGTAAAGTATGTTTTTAAGTTTCAGAATCATTGTTTAGTAAATACCTGCTCATCATCAATATTTTTAATATTGTAGTTGAATTTGAATGACTAGAGCTTGAACATAAAGGGCACAGTGACAGGACAAGACATGTAGACTCATAGGGAAGTGATAGAAACTGCAGAAGTAGAAGAGAACTTCTAAGATTTATGTCCTGCAGTCCATCAACAGAAAGAAAAAAAGCAGTGTGGAAAACAAAAATCATGTTATCCAAAGAGGAATTGGCTGGAAATAATGTGACAGTTGGAAGAGATTTGCAGGAAAGAAGCAGAGACAGGAAGAACAAAGGGATTGTAAAGGAACAGTCCTTCCTATCTTGTAGTACCATGAACCTCACTTGTAAGAAGATTGCTTGTCCTTTCTGAAGGAGTTGTGATGCAGCAATAACACTTGGTTTGCAGCTAATGTTTCCACCCTTACTGCAGTGATAGTGCTCTCACAGTACTGAAAGTTTCTACTGAAGGTACTTGAAGATTCCAGGGAGAGGGGTGTAGGGTTTTGTTTTGTTGTCACTTCTGTTGGATTTTTTTTCTGTTTTCCTAAAATCTCCCACAATCATAGTGCAGCAATAAGAAAATGCACAAAGGTGCACCTTACAAGACAAAAATCCTGTCAGTGACCTCAGGGCCATGGCAACTGACTTTTTTTGGGAAAAAAGAATAATTCAGCACATCTTTTGACAATGATGCTCCGGTCTTTTCTGAGAGAGCTGTGGAGTCTCCTTCTCTGGAGACATTAAAAACCACCTGGTTTAAGTTCCTGTGCAACTTGATCTAGGGGATCCTGCTGTGGCAGGGGGATTGGACTGGATGGTCTTTTGAGGCCCCTTCCCATCCCTGATGTTCTGTGATTCTGTGAATAGCTGTTTATGAGAAGGAACTTGTCTCAGAGTCTGAAGTAGAAGATCAGGAGATAGAATAAGGAAGGTAGACCAGGAGGAACCATTAGAAAGGACATAGTCATTTGGCCAGACAGTGGACTGCAGTGGGAATGGAAGAAATCAAAATAGGTACAGACCAAGGAAAAGAAAATTGAAGTTACAACCCAACATGTTTTGGGATTTGTTTAGCTTTGAGGTAGTCTAATATTAAATCACATCTAAGACTGCCTTCTTCCAGCAGAAAGCAGACCTTGCAGTACTGTGTTTGATTACAACCCAGAGGGAATGTTGGTTTTTCTTGTTTCTTTCCGTGGATCAACTTGAGTAGCCGCATATGTACAGTCATTTCATGCAAATTCAGCTGAAAACGTCTTTAGGCCATAAAACGCGATGCTTAATGAAGTGAGCTTCAGTAGGAGAGCCTCAGTTATGACTTTGTGGATTTTATTGAATAAATAATTTCAGTAGGGAAACCATGAAAATGTATCCAGTTTTGATGATCAGAGATAAGGATAATTTGCTATATATTCAAGAAGGGTTTATTTAATGTTTGATAGCAGGTTTCACTTTGGAATCTACAGAAACTGAAAAATGCTGAGATCTACATCTGAGTTTAATTTTCCTGCCTGATGAAATATATTAACCAGAATCGTAAATGTCACCACTTATGCAGCTTAAATTTTACAGTATCTCTGCTTTTCATGTTGTCCGTGGGTTATATCTGCCCTCGCTAAAGCAAAAAGAGCCTTGGTAATATAGCAAATTAATGCAGCAGCAGTTTCTGCAGATGGTTCCCCTGTGGAATTAGTGAAGATACTGAGCCCAAGGATTAAGAGAAATATTGGACCCAAAAGGCAGAGACAGTGTTTCCGTGAGGAGGAATCCTCTTGTTAGACCTCTTGATTCTTTTGATGGAGTGACTAGTAAGATTTATTACATAATGAATTTAGACAGGCTGCCCAGGGGGGCTGTGGAGTTCTCCTTCTCTGGAGATGTTTCAAACCCACCTGGCCATGTTCCTGTGTGACTGGATCTAGGGGATCCTGCTGTGAGAGGGGGATTGGATCTTTCCAGGTCCTTTCCAATCACTAATGTTCTGTGATGCTGTGATTGATTTTGTTTCTAAGCACACATCTAGGCTTATTCCAGTTAATGACCAGCCCAGAAACTGAAATAATCTGGGAAAAGAGAAGGATAGGAGGGTAGGGATTAGGGAATATTTTGCTTCAAACATATGGTTTTCTGATAAGGGTGGAGGACAGGGACTATGGGGGGATTTTAATATTTGATTTGGTGTGGTTAGGAAATAGTTTCCTATTCCACAAGAAATAAAGCCGTAAGTATTTAAGCTTCCAAATAACTTGTAAGAAACACCAAAATTAAGTGGTCCTTCTCTAGAATAGAAGTTCAAAGCCAGAAATACCTTGCTATATCTCATTTTCTTGAACTAGATTTAAAAGTTCCTGACCTGGCTGGCTCAGTTGGTAGGTGGGACTATGAATCTCAGGGTAGTGTGTTTCAGCCCCATGTAGGACAGAATATCTTGAGACAGTCTCAGTACACCAGGTGCTGTAGGCTCACCGTACTCCAGCAGCGAGGGTTGGACTTAAATGATCTTTTGAGGTCCCTTCCAAACTGTAACATCCTGTGTGATTCTGTGATGCTTTCCATATTAGTAAGTAATCAGCTGACTTCAACCTGAGGTGAGCATGCACTCTGTGTTGCATGTGACAATACTGTGAATAAGTGGCACTTGCTTTCCTGTCTTACGTGATCTCTTTAGAGTGCATATGCAGGGTATGTATTGTGATATATGCATAGCAGAGAAATGCAGAGGTTAATAGCTTGAAGGATTGACAATACATAGAATCAACATCTCGTGTAAAAGAGAGCAGTTGACCACAGAGCATTAAAACCCAGCGATAGCAGCACTGTATCAAGCACAAGGTGTCTTCAGAGCAGGCGTGATCTCAGTTACGTGATTGTTTGCATTTTGTTCTCTGCTGCAGAGAAACAAATGTTTCCTTATTAACAAGACCAGGGCTAATCTCATAATTAAGGCTTGCACATAAAACAAATCACTAAATCTGTACAAGCACATTGCTGTTTCAATGTGCAACTACAGCTTATGTAGGCAAATACGAGGTCTCTTGAAAGCAGTCAGCTTAGACACTAATAACAGTGTATGAGAATAGCTGCCTTATCCTCTTAATTTCCTTGAACAAGAGTGATTTCTGCATTTTAGGACTGTGACATGACAGGCGTTATCCTCTGAACACTTGTGCAGTATTTCATGGGGAGCTCACTTCTGAGTCTGTGGTGTTGTGGTCAGAAATATTAGGGTCAGTTGGTTTGAGGTGTTTTTTCTCACAAGTTTATACCCACCTCAGAGGTGCCTTTGGAATGGAACGCAGACATGCCTTTAGAAATTAAGACCATAAATTCTAGTCTGCTGTAGTACTAACCTTTCTCTAAAGTAGAGTTGGAACCGTCTTAATCTCAGAGAGACTTTGAAATTCTCTTGCCCTGTGATTAGTGCTTGAAAATGTAATTTTTTCCTAGCAGTACTGGATTATACAATAAATTAACACAACAAAGGTCATTGTGTTTTGTGTAACACACCACCTTGTCGGATTATTTCTACGCAATACAGTGCAGTACCACGTAAGGAATGTCTAAACAACCTAAGACGTATATAAAGAACTGTGTAGGATTATATAGAGATACACACTTGGGTCTTGGCATCCTAACAGGAATAATTGTCTCTGGCACAGCACAATGCTGGCACAACAGTGCTGCTTCTGGTTTCAGATCCAGTTTGTGTTGGCAGAGTTTGAGTAAGTCAGTGTGGGACTGACTGATGGAAAGTAATTCCTTACAGGTCATGAACCCACTCCTGATTTCTGTATATGAAGATGCAGTTTCTTAAGTGATGTAAAAGCGGTGCTGTTATCCAGAACTTGATTCTAACAGATTTAATACACACGCTGCCATCCAGCAGGACCTGGGACCTGAGCAGGCTGGAGAGTTGGGTGGGGAGATATTTAATGGACAAGGGCAGTGAAGAGTCTGACATTGGAGCAAGAACAACCCAAGGGACCAGTATAGGTTTGGGACTGACCTGCTGGAGAGCAGCGTAGGAGAAAGGGACCTGGGTGTCCTGGTGGAGAACTGGAAGGGGCTGCCCTGGGAGGTTGTGGAGTTGCCTTTTCTGGAGACATTTAAAATCTGCCTGGCTGCCTTGGTCTCAAGGGCACATTAATCTTTAATCCTGAAGGCAAAGGAAATCTAACAACAAGCTTGTAAAAGTCTTTATGTTGTTTAGATAATTACTGGCACTTAGTATCAAGCTTCTTATTTCTCTGCTTTATGTTTTTAAATTTTTCATATCAAGCCAAGGAATTTCAATTAAACAACAATATAAGGGTTTTCTACCTGTTTTGATCATGTCTTATGAATTTATGCAGTGTGCAAGTATCTGGTAGCAGGACTACAACATAAGGAAGCACTTGATCTGTCAAAAGATACAGTGGTCATTTAATACAAATAATCCTCTCAGTATTAAGTAATCAATCAATCAGAATGGTGTTGTTATCTAGACCTCTTCACAAGCACTCTTTAACCTTTGTTACATGTCCCTTGTTTACTATAAGCCAGCTTTGAGGATCTAGGTAAGTAAATTAATTTACCTTTATGCCCTTGAGAAACACTTCATTTTTATGAAAATTAATGAAACACTTGCTATCAATTAAGTTCTGTGTTTGCTTTTCTTGAATAGCTATCTTCCTTCTGAACAAGGGAAGGGCTTCAAGCTTCAACATGGAAGGTTAGATTGGACATCAGGAAGAAACTCTTGATGGAGAGAGTGGTCGGGCACTGGACTGGGCTGCCCAGAGTGGTGGTTGAGTCCCCATCCCTGGATGAGTTTAAAAGTCCCTTAGATGTGGGGTTGGGGGATCTGGTTTAGGAGTGAATTTGTAGAGTAGGGTTAATGGTTGGACTTGATCCTGGGAGTCTTTTCCAACCTGAATGACTCTGTGATTCTGTGAAATGTGTTTCCCTTTATTTTTCTTCTTGCAATTGAATTGCTAATAGTTCTTAAATTCAAACCAGGCAGTTGCTCTCCAGGTCTTTCAGTAACTAAGGACTGTTCAATCATTCTTTGCTAGTTACTGGCAAATTGACCAAAAAAAATCTCAGTGGATTCTTACCCACAGCCTCCAACTAAATCATGTGAATCTCAATATTTTTTGATTGCTTCCAAAATTTTGTTTTTACAGACATTCATGCAAGACATCTTAATGAAGAACAAGACTTTTCAAACTGTATTGTAGATACATGATTAATCCAAGATATGTTAGTGATTCTTCACCCTAAAGTCTCTGTTGGTAGTGGAGAGGCAGGCCCTTCAGAAGACTTAAATAAAGTAGTTTGGAGTTCAGCCCTGAGTGATTCAGTGGACATTGAGTGTAAAGCAAACACATTGAGAGAAAAAGTCTGATTTAGATGGAGATTAGAAGTTTTAATGCTTTGCATTCTTCCACTGGTTTCTCATGTCTCAAGTGAATGCAAATGTCTGCCTGTTCTTATCCATCTTCAGAAGTGACACCTTTCCTTAACTGAATAGAAGACTTTCAGTCTATGTGTTCTGCATAAAAAATTCCTCAGTAAACACAAAACTTGTGTGAAAAGGGAACTTGAAGTACTTTATGGCCAGTCAAGATATTTTTGCCTTTTAAACCAGAGAAGTTTAAAAGCTGCCTGGATATGTTCCTGTGCAACTGGATCTAGGGGATCCTGCTATGGGGGGGATTGGACTATAGATGATTTTTTGAAGTCCTTTCCAATCCCTCATGTTCTGTGATTCATTTTTATCCCAAGCACTTACATGGAAGAAAGGCTGAAAGAGACTCACCCTCTGGTTTTGCCATAGGTTATCACAACATGGAGGATTGGATGACTTATTCAGACTTTGGTTTGCTTCTGTGCAGTAAATGAGTTGGACTGCAGTTAGAGGGAACATTTTGTAATTTTTGATTAAATAGTAGATGGAGTATCTTGCCGTTAATATTAACATTATGAGATGCAAATGATAACCTTTTGTGAAGGTGATTCAAACTCCTTGGTTGTGGTGTGCTTCTTTTTTCATGTATTCAGTGCAGTTGCTGTCTTGAAGTCAATCAAGGGGGCGAATGATTATTTCCCTCTTAATGCACAATATCAAACACATATCAAAGGCATTTTGATATTGTCATGGCTTGAGACACTTTCAACTATGACCTTTTAAACAAAAGAGGAATAACATTGGACTGGATGATCTTTCCAGATCCCTTCCAATCCCTAATGTTCTGGGATTCTGTGACTGTTTTATTGACAATAAGCAAATTCATGCCAAGCTGTAGAAGTCAGCTATGCGTGGATTTAAGAGAGCAATGCATTCTAATTTACTTTTGCAGTTAAATGCTCTGTGTGAATGACTGCAGGCAGCACTATGACACACTCTAGTCACTTCTGCTACAGCTGTCTTCAGGGGCTGTTTTTTACTAACCCATCTGAAATAAATTCTCATTTTCAGACACTGCAAAGACTATCCTGAGATTAAATGGAGATATTTTTATTTGATCCCAGGATCACAGAACATTAGGGACTGGAAAGGACCTCGAAAGATCATTCAGGCCAATTCCCCCACCACTAGGATCACCTTGTATTATCAAAACAGTCACTGTTGTTCATGATCAGATTACAATTTAAGAAATTTGAAAAGCACAAATTACTTCAGCTTCACTCTCTGTTACTGTGGCTCTGTGCACACTTGACTAGCTACTCCACAGTGACTGTACAGAAGTTCTGCTTATTACAAATATATCAGTGTATAGTGTACTACCACCTGTACCCAACAGGTAAACGAAAGCTACTTACCAAATATGTTTCAAATCTGCCTTTCTTTCACAATTTCTCAGCAGCTGATGGCATTTCCATACACAGCTTTCCATAACATTAACCCTCACTTGCTGCTAAAGCTTTGCATAAATTGTAAAATTGTTGTTCAAAAGCACATAAGGGCTCTTCCTTCAGTTTTGCAGAATCACAGAACACAGAATCAGAACATCAGGGACTGGAAGGGACCTTGAAAGACCATCCAGTCCAATGCCCTGCCACAGCAGGATCCCCTAGATCCGGTTGCACAGGAACATTGTCGGGGTGGGTTTGAAATGTCTCCAGAGGAGGAGACTCCACAACCTCCTTGGGCAGCTCCTTCCAGGGATCTGTCACCCTCACTGAGAAGGTCTTTCTCACATTGATATGGAACCTCCTCTGTTCCAGCTCACATCTGTTGCCCCTTGTCCTAGCATTAGATGCCCCTGAGCAAAGCCTGGCTCCATCCTCCTGACACCTACCCTTCAAATATTTAGGAACATTAATGGGGTCACCCCTCAGTCTCCTTTTCTCCGAGCTGAAGAGACCCAGCTCCCTCAGCCCTTCCCCATCAGGAAGATGTTCTGCACTGGGAACTCTCCAGCAGCTCTGTGTCCCCTTTGAACTGAGGGGCTCAGAACTGGACACAAGATTCTAGCTGTGGTCTCAGCAGGGCAGAGTAGAGGAGGAGAACCTCTCTTGATCTAATAACCAGCCCCCTTCTGATTGACCCCAGGATGCCATTTTTACATCACTCTCTACTTCTGTTAATTAAAACTTTTTCTGAAATGTTTGTATGGAGCAAAACCTGTTTCTTAAATGTTTGTTTAAAACGAGCAAGGAAACAGGACAAGTAGTACTGCAGTGTACAAGGAGTTTTGCAAGTAAGACATGCAAATAATGGAATGATAGTGCTATGGAGTTGCTGAGGTTGGAAAGGACTTTGTTGCACAGTCTAGTCCAACTGGCTTCTGAAAGCTGGGGCAGGTAGAGCAAGATCATGTCCAGACTACTTTTGAATGTCTACAAGGATGGAGACCCCACAGCCTCTCTGGGGAACCTCTTCTAGAGCTTGACAGTCCTGTTGCAGTTGTTTGGTGGGGTTTTTCATATGGAGGAAGGGATTTGATGACACAGCCCTGGTAAGAAGCTTTGTGAAGACGGAATCTCCACCTCTGGGATTTTGAACTGTTTAGAATTTCTGTAAAGAAACACATTTTGAGGAGGGAAGAATCTGTGGGATGTTTCCTGTTTCCTCTTGGTTTTTGACTGCTTTTTTGAGATAAGCTGGGCTGAGCAAACTCTGGCAGCCAATTTACCCTGGGAGAATGGCAACAGAAGAGAAGAGGGAGTGAGCCTGTGGAGACCCCAGAGATCAGTGGATAAAAAGAGGCCCTGCAAGGAGGAAGAGAGTCCAGTCTGTAGCCTGGAGATGATGACACACCAGAGGAGGAGACTGGTCCTGAGGAAGTGGAGCAGGCAATTTACGATTAAAGGAACTACAGGTCTGTGGAAGGGAGCTAGGCGAGAGCAATCAATGTTGTTTTCAGCTCACTGGCAGTTTTGCTAATAAGCGTTTTCCCAGACCTCACCGGTGTTGCCAACTGGTGAAGGGTCCTTATAGCACCACAACCCTGTCCTCTTGCATTTCAACAGAACTTCATTAATTCTGTGTGATGTAGTCTTTTGTCCTATCGATGGGTAATTAGAAAAGTCTAACTCAATCTTATTTACAGTCTTCACTGGGTATTTGGGGGATTGGACTAGGTGATCTTTTGAGGCCCCTTCCAATCCCTAACATTCTGTGAGTCTGTACTTTGTACACAGTGGTGAGATCTCTCTGGGCCTTCTGTTGTCTTCAGGCTAAACAATCCCTGCTCTTCTGGCTGTTCTTTGTATGACAGCTGCTGCAGTCCCTTACTCATCTCTGCGGCCCTTAGCTCAACAATTTTGTCAAGGTTTTTGACAGAGTGGGAGTGTGATAGAAATGGGGTGGAAAATAGCTATCAGAGTGTGAAATGGCTTGCAGGAGAAAGATCAGATATTTACGTGCTTTGCAATGTTTAAGGAGTCCTTTAAAGTATGATTTTGGCTCAAAACAGTCTCAAGTATTTCCATTCTGTTGTTTTGAAAACACAATTTTTTTTACTGCAGGACTTGAAAATTGTATTTTTTAAAGAACGTTCTTTCTCATCTTTCCAGCTTAAGCTTAAGGATAAATAATTTGCTTTGGAAAGTGCAAACTGGATGTCCTGAAAATTTGCAGGAATCATTCTAGCTGTTAAGAGTGCTGATAATCCAGTTTTACTCAAGAATTAGATGTTTTCTCAAAGGAACGTCAGTTTGTAGTTCTGATGGATTTTTTTGTGTGTATTTTCACATTAATATTCTCTCAGATAACAACAAAGAAATTAATTGATGTGCATGAAGAGTTATAGTTAATTGCTCGCTTCATGCACAAACAAATGTTATAATGATCAAGTTTTTTTTAAACAATAGATGGAACAGAAACGGAGGAGAGCTCATGTGCTTTGCTGTTAATTTGCAGCAAAAATAGCAGCTCTTTGTCACTTATTGTTAGGGCAGATCTGTCTTGTGATGTGGACATGAGTTGTTCCTGTGTAGGGAGGTTGGACTAGATGACCTCTGGAGGTCCCTTCTAGCCTAGAACATTCTGTGCTTCTATGATTCTAGTTTCATGATACTATAGATGTGTAATGAGATGGATGATAGTTTGATTCTAAATTCTTTAGCTACACTAACAATGTGCTGTGGTGCACATGTACACTGTTCTAAACAAAACTAATGGCTTATAGATTAGACTTAGCTGTTCTGCGTAAGATGGAAACAACATCTGACAAGGACACTTTATTTTTCCTTACTGTATACCTGCATCCCATCTCACTTTGCCAGTTGACTTTAGTATTCATAGTGTGTTACCTCAAAAGCAGAGATAATAAAACAATACCACTGTGGTCTTCCCCATAGCAGAGGCCTGAAAGAGATCTGGCTCTCAGAGTCCTCAGTGACTTACAGTCAATCTTATTTCTATTGCTCTTCTTCTCTACCTCCCTCAAGGTAACAACACTAAACAAAAAGATTGCTTCAAATCATGCAATGAAGGCAGAAACATGTCAATAACAGGTTCACCTGGTGATTCTGGAAATCATAATACTTTTTTTACAAACAACCAAAGTACAAGAGAACACACAGGAGCACTTGCTATTAAACCCCTTAATTTCCATAATACCTAATTAGTAGCTGTTGCTTCCTTTTCAGCCAGGGAACAAAAAACTCTTTGCCAAGGAAGAACTGGAACTCATTCTAATTTACTGATGAAGAAATTAAACTTCAGAGACCAGATACGACTTCCCAAGGTCCTTATGGCAGAAAGGAGGGCAAAGAAATGATTTAACTTTGTTTTTCCCGTGCTCTACTTTACATGTCACTGCAAAGGACTGAGCAAAACAGTGTTGGGGTAATGCTAATACAAATTCAGATACAAAAGAGGGATCTCCAGAGCAGCCTGCAGAGCAAAAGCTACATTTTCAGTAATAAAGAGCCAAGATAGGCTGCCTTTCTGAGAGAGAGGTCTGCAGCGTTAATTGTACCACACCAGCTCATTTTCCAGCTCTACGTTCTGGGTCTGGATATCTCTGCCTGCTGTTGATCTGAGCTGGATGTACAATGCTGTGGGAAGCTCAGCTACTCCAAGCTTTAAGACAATCCATAACCTCCCAATGCCTCAGGCAGAGTGATGGACCAAATAATGTGGTTTAGTGGTGAGCTTGGTCAAGTTAGGGTAATGGTTGGACTCAACAATCTTGAAGGTTTTATCCAGCCTGGACAATTCTCTGATTGAATGATTTAACTAACATTAGTCCATTTGCCAGCTTAGGCCACTAGCAAAAGCAAATACCCAGCACTTGCACTCTCCTAAATTTGTTTGAAAAATACTGTGTTGAAACACCACTTAAACATGTTATTGACAAAACTAGGAGCATGACAGTTTTAGCAAAGGAACAGTGATTTTTTTTTTTTTTTCACACCAAGCTTCTTAAGGGTAAATAAAATGCTATGAAAATATTTGACTGTATATATGGCCTCTCCCTTAGTATTAAAACAATACAGAGGTTACTTCAGTGAAGCAGCTTATGATACTAGTGAAGTACATAAAAGGAAGTCAGTATTTTTGTGAACACAATTTCAATGTATTAACCTAACACAATTATAAAATCTTTTCAAAATTAACGGAGCTAGTCAGGCAAAGCTATCTGCAAATGCCAAGTGGTGACTCTCTTATCCTGTTATTTGAAGCCAAATTACGATTTCCTGTTAAAGAAAAAAATTACAAGGCCATTTTTGACTCTGTCTGGCCTATTAAATAGTCAAAGATTTTCATGTTTATTATTTTCATACATGAAAAATCAAGTTTGCACAAATTCTAGGTAAATAGAAAATACCACACCTGGAATCACACAGAATCAGTCAGTTTTATCTAATACAAAACACTGAAATTATAATCATAATAATCCAATAATTAAAGTAATTCCAAATCCCTTTTCTTTTACTGTTGTTATTTAAAACAGCTTTTGCTCCTTTATTTTCTCTGATAGTTAATACACTAACCTTACATACTACAGTTTTTTCTAATCTGATTTCTTTACATAAAATGTACTGGTCTCCAGAAATGGAGGTACTTTCACTGGTTGGAGTGAAGAGGGGTGTCCCCATGAATGTTGAACAATCTGTGAAGGGTGGGTGTCAGGAGGATGGAGCCAGGCTCTGCTCAGGGGCATCTAGTGATAGAACAAGGGGCAGCAGGTGTGAGCTGGAACAGAGGAGGTTCCACATCAATAAGAGAAGGAACCTCTTCCCAGTGAGGGTGCCAGAGCCCTGGCAGGGGCTGCCCAGGGGGTTTGTGGAGTCTCCTTCTCTGGAGATGTTTAAAACCTGCCTGCCCATGTTCCTGTGCAGCTAGATGTAGGGAAACCTGCTGTGGCAGGGGATTGGACTGGATGATCTTTGGAGGACCCTTCCAGTCCCTAAGGTTCTGTGATTCTGTGTGCACATGACTGCATGCTTTCATCAAACAGGCTACTGCATTGCCTGATCTATGCCAAATATTTATTAAAAATACACATAATACAGATAAGATTAACAGTTTCCAGACTTTGAGTTAAGGAAGATGTATTAAGGAGGCTTATTAAAGAGATGGAAGCCATTATGTCTAGATTTAATCAGCTGGATTGGAAGATCTGTAATTTAGAGCAACTTTTATCACTAATTACGTCCCGGATGACTAAGACTAACAACAAAAGGAAAGATACTCATCAAGCCATTGCCTCTCAGTGGCAGACAGAGATCAGAGAAACATGAGCAAAACTGTTATTTTATAAAGTTGTTCCAGCAAGTCAGTCTTCCCATTTGCTTCCAAGCTTTAGATCAACAAGATACTTGAAATAGAAAATTAGGTACTAGCAGATGTCACTTAGCTGTGCTGTTGGGGGATCTGGTTTAGGGGTGAACTTGCAGAGTAGGGTTGATGGTTGGACTCGATCCCAAGGGTCTTCTACAACCTGAATGATGCTGTGATTCTATGAATAAAACTCAGCTTTCCGCAACATTAACATGTGCAGCAGTTACATGATCTTTACTCAGAAAAGAGCACAGTCCTGCAAAATGTAGAGCATCCCACTAAATTACTCACATGACCTGGTTTTATCCTCATTTTGTCGATTCCAGATTAGTGACACGTTGCACAGCGTGTTCCATTGCAATTCATAGTAAGGGTGTTCCTTATCATTACCAAAAAAACATGTCTGGAGTATTGATCTAGATACTAACAGGTTTGTTGGGCTGTATCTCTGCACAAGTTTTCTGTGGGTCAATTCATACTTAGTCACCATCCCTGGATGTATTTAAAGATTGTTTGGATAAAGTGTTGAGGGATCTGGTTTAGGGGTGAACTTGTAGAGTAGTGTTGATGGTTGGACTTGATGATCCCAGGGGTCATTTCCAACTTGAGTGGTTCTTTGACATGAAACTGGTTAGACAAAGGACATAGATGTCCCCCTCTACTTAGCTCTCCTCCACATAAAATAATTAATTTTATTTTTGAAATTAAGAACAAGTGAAGGTCTATCAAGACTGAGTAATAAAGCTTGAAAAGAACAGGGACTGAACAGGGAGTTGTAACACTGAAAGGAAAGTCAGAGCTTTATTTAAAATTGATTTTGAATGAAAAGCATAAGGATATCATATAAAAGCCTTAAAAACTAAAGATGCTGAGAGAGGACCTTAAGTCCAGAGTGCCATTTGCTTCGTGATTAAACTTAGCAGTACTTTTCAGGGTAATCTCCTACGACTCCTGGGAGGAGACGTCGTTCATTAGCAAAAACTAGCTATAAATGCAAATGGAAGGCTCCTATTGATCTGCATAGAGACACACTGTGAATTTAATTTTAATGTGTCTGGTTTTGATGCTTTGCTGATAGAAACGATGCAAAGAGATTTTAGCTTTCACCATCACATTTTCAGCAAGATATTTTGTTTAGAAGTGGCAATTAAATAATTCAGAAATAATTAATTCAGAAGACAACCTATTAAATTATAACCCTCCCCACTGGTTAACTTTGTGCCAAAATGTATTGTTTAATTTATCATTCTTAGTATTTTTAGAAGGCCTCAAGGCAGGAAATGAAGCAATAATAAATAGGGAATAGTGGATAATTAGAGAAGGAAATGTGGAGCAAAATTACTAAGGGCTTTAGGTGAAGTTCATTATTACTATTTAATGGTGCCCAAGAGCATTGGATCAAATTATGGATCATGTTTAAAAGTGGGCTGAGAGAAATCCTCGTGGAGGAGAGTTTTCTCTCTACCGCTTTCAGAATCTTACAGTAAGTTTTAAAGAATTTTAACAAGCAGTACAAAGGCAAAAGCATATTGACCACATTTTTACTCTGCCACACTGTTCTCTGGTGAGATTCGGGGAAGACGGTTTCTTCATTCTCTCAGATACTGGTCAGGCTGAGCGTGTTACGTGATTAAGGAGCAGAGCACTTCAAGCATGAGTGATAAGGTAGCAGAAGTGCAGATCTTAAGGCTTTCAAGCACTAGGGGAAGCTGGAGGTTTTTTAACTCCTCACAGCTTTTGGTCTTTAACCCTGTCTCAAAAGGGCAGAGTTTCTTGTACAGATAGTTCAAGTTGACCAGAATTTGCTTTATACATTTTTTCTTTAAAGATTATTCAGTCATTTTCTTTATGAATCACTTATGTAACGAAAACACTAAAACAAACAATCCCAAAAGTATTTTTAAAAACAAATACATGTGCAAAAATACAAACCTCACTTTTTCATTATGTTATAAAACAAGATCACAGAAACATCAGGGATTGGAAGGGACCTCGAAAGACCATCCAGTCTCATCCCCCTGCCACAGCAGGATCCCCTAGATCCAGTTGCACAGGAACATCTCCAGGTGGGTTTGAAATGTCTCCAGAGAAGGAGACTCCACAGCCCCTTCCAGGGCTCTGTCACCCTCACTGGGAAGAGCCCCTGTACATAGTACAGTCAGTATCACATTTATGGATCCTAGACAGGCCATCTACTACTCAGCTGTCACAGTCTGTCTTCTGCAACTTGCACCTCATCTCTCTGATGTATTCTCTGATTTCAGAGGCGTTTTCTCAGCTTTTGTATTCTGTAATGATATTCATGCCCATAACCTTGAAAATAAATTATTTACTTTGAAGGTTGGCTTCAAAGCACAAAGTTATTCTGTGTCTAAATCTGTCTACAGAACTTCCTACCGCATGTGGGAAGGCACAGTCAGACATGGCAGCACACGTGGAAATCCTATCACTTAGAAACTTCTATTTCAGTATTGTACCTTCTTTAAATGGAAAGTTGACTCTATAAGCAGGCATCTCTAGATACTGCAAGGAAAAGATGCGATGAGGAAAAAACCCATGAAAAAACAATTATATCAAATGATATAAAATTACATCAGTATGAGCACAAAATATGCTTGAAGGACAATTGTTTTTCTTGTCTTGCAGCATCAGGCTTCTGATGCTCAGGCTTCAGTGTAACTGGGTTAATCACTGTAATTTAAATATGCTTTATTGATAACATAGAAGTTGATTTGGAGTTGATTTCTTAATTTTCATTTTTTATCTGCTGCTGTTTTCTCTGAAAATTTGTGCAGAGAAAATACATTTAGGTCACTGTGAAAGTGAGGAAATAACATTTGGACACTACAGAGATGCTGGGGCTGGTCTTTTCTCACAGGTCATTAGTGACAGAAGCAGAGGGTTAGATTAGACATCAGGAAGCCATTCTTCCTGGAGAGAGTGGTCAGGGACTGGACTGGGCTGCCCAGGGTGGGGGTTGAGTCCCCATCCCTGGATGAGTTTAAAAGTCCCTTAGATGTGGTGTTGGGGGATCTGGTTAAGGGGTTAACTTGTAGAGTGGGGTTGATGGTTGGACTCAATGATTCTAGGGGTCTTTTCCAACCTGGCTGATTCTGTGATTTTTTTTTTTTTTTTTAATGGGACTGATGATTGCAGTTTGTATTAACTTATTCCTTTTTAAAGTTTTTAAAATTGTGATTTTTTTTTTTCCTGAGCTACGTTTATCTTCTCTGATCTTCCTTTAGTCTTCCTGCCCAAAGTTTACGTTTTTAAAGTATTTTTGAACCCTCTCTATTTAACACATAATTTATTATTCAATCTTATTACACTTCCACTATCAGATTGGCCTCTGTGTTCTTCTGTAGTCATTGACAGTATCTGACTAGAAGAAGCTGCCAGGTCAATGGCTCCTTTTTGTAAGGGTTTAGCGAACTCCAGAAAAGGTTTAAGTCCTACTGCTACTGATTTGCATATAGATTTTTTTTAAAAAAGAAGATTACAAAGGCATTTCTGAGCATAAATTAAGCTTCATGTTGACCTTGAAAACCTGAAACATAAATGCCTGTTCTTTTGCGTTTTGCAACACTCAAGATCATTAAACTTAGTGAGGAAATAGACCTACAATTTCAATGTTTGAGTGAGTAGTCTAATACTGTTCTGAAGGAAAAGTCACCGCTGCTTTTAGGAATCAGGATGACTTTAAATATGAATTATTAATCAAAAGGTACAGACAGTCACTTTTAGATATAATTTGCATTACACATCTTCGGGTGTGTAACTTACAGTCTGCTTAGTAATTAGGTCAATAGAAAGACAGTGCCTTCCAGACAGGTATGGGCTTGGGTCAGCTTGTCAGGCAATTCATCAGACTTGATGTAGTGCCTCCCAGGCAAGGAACTACTCACTTTGGTCTGGAAGTGCAGGCAAAACGCTGAGATGTCTTCCAGGCAGAAAATTAAATGGGTCAGCCTTGGAGGCAGCCCAAATAGGTGACAGTTCAGCGTCCCTCAAAAATGTATTAACATACTAAGGTCACTCTTGAATACACAACTGTTGGTTCCTGCTAGCTGACAAACAGCTATTCCTGAAATTCCTTCCAATCTGCTCATTGTGGCTTGCCTTAAAAATAGATTATTAGCCAGTTAGACTTTGGTTCCAGAAACGAAGTCCCAGTTGTGAACACAAATGCATTTCATACCAGAACATAGAGAGTGACTGACACTGTTGCCTCTTAGCTAGGAACACGAAAAGAAGTTCACTCCTAATTTTTGAATAATAGAATCATAGAAATACTCAGGTTGGCAAAGACCCTCAGGATCATTGAGGCCAACCATCAGGCTGACTCTACGTGTGGTCTTAGTTTCTACCATTGAAACTCTGGGCAGGGTGGCTGGAGAGCAGTCTAGCAGAAAAGGACCTGGGGGTTCCAACAGACAGGTGGCTCAGTCTGAGCCGTCAGAGTGCCCAGGTGGCCAAGAAGGCCAATGGTCTCCTGGCCTACATTAGAAACTGTGTGTCCAGCAGGAGGAGGGAGGTCATTGTCCTTCTGTACTCACACTGGGGAGGCCATATCTTGAGTACTGGGTTCAGTTTTGGGCACCTCACCACAGGGGAGACATCAAGGTGCTGGAGCGAGGGCAGTGGAGGGCAGCATAACTGGGGAAGGGCCTGGAGAATGAATCTGATGATGAGAGATTGAGAAAGTTGGGGCTGTTTAGTTTGAGGAAGAGGAGGCTGAGGGGAGACCTCATCGCGCTTTACAGCTCTCTGAAAGGACCCTGCAGAGGTGCTGGTGCTGGGCTCTTCTCACAGGTCACTAGTGACAGAAGCAGAGAGAAGGGCTTCCAGCTTCAACAGGGGAGGGTTAGACTGGAGATCGGGAAGACATTCTTCCTGGAGAGAGTGTTGAGGTACTTGACTGGGCTGCCCAGGGTGGGGGTTGAGTCCCCATCCCTGGATGAGTTTAAAAGTCGGTTAGTTGTAGTGTTGGGGGATCTGGTTTAGGAGTGACCTTGTAGAGTGGGGTTGATGGTCGGACTCAATGATCCCTGGTGTCTTTTCCAACCTGAATGATTCTGTGATGCTGCGTCTTAAAGCCTTGGCAATCGTAGCAGTGGAACAAGGCAGGTCTGTTACTCGGTTGTGCTGTGGATTAAATTGCAAGATGTTTTAAACTGAGAAGGCAAATGTAGTAATCAAAAATAACACCAAGACTGTTATTATAGAATCTAATGATTCATAGTTTCATTTTTAGGCAAAATGTAGATCATGGGATGAACCTTGTGCTGCTTGCAGGCAAAATCCATTCTCTGTTTTATGTTGATGTGTTTGAAACTGAATTGATTTCTGTGGTTCACTTGGCTTCAGATAGAAATTAAAAGGCTTCATTTTAAAGAAGCTGACATCATGGAACACCTGATGTGTCATTTACTGACAGAGCTTAAAGCTTTTGGTTACAACAGTCCTTGCTTTAAGTGTGCAAGAGAAAGATTTTTGTGAACTTTCTGTTTCATCAAACAAAGTTCCTACACAACATGATTTTACCTTGAGCGAGAGATTTTGAGATTCCAGGTATCTCTTGGAATTGTCACTGGTTTCTGCGGATTGCCAACTCTATAGGCTTACCCTTCCTCTGCCAGATTTCAAAGCTTATTGGGTAAAGACTAAAAGAATAATTTTCAGCAAATGATACCCACATTTCCTCTCTACTCCTCAAAGTCACAGAAAGAGTTCATCTTGCTGCAAGCACAGTTACTCCCAGACCTTCTCTGGTGAAGTTTTGCTTCCTGTATTGATCCTGCCTAACACATGGCCCTCCTTGAAGACACAATAAGGAGCACAATGCATGGATGGGGCTCCAGTGCCCTACTCTGCTGCTTTTTAAATTAACATTATCTAATGCCTCCAGGCAATAAAGTAGTAGATAAACCTATTAATCAATAGAGTTAAATTGGAAACCAGAGGGTCTGTGGGCAAAAGTATCCTTACCTCTACCAACAGACCTCCTTGATAAGTAGGTATTCAGCACAATTCTGTGAGCCAGTGTTACTTGCTATGGGCATGCCACTACAATCAGTGTTTAACCCTTTCAGTGTCGTGAAATTAATCACTCGTTTGTGATTCTGCTGTGTTCCCACTGAAGTGCTGACCTTCCTCTGACAGCTTTGGCACTACAAATAATGCTTCTGACTTTCGCTGAAGCGCTAAAAGGATGGTGGATGCCAACGAACGTATTGCTGTGGGGAAATAATAAAAGCAGTAACAATCCTACTGTGGTGGGGGGATTGGACTTGGATGATCTTTTGAGATCCCTTCCAATCCCTAATCTGTGATTCTGTGAACTACCCATGTAGAGATGTCTGATCTCAGAAACACGTAAGTGACTATAAGAACTTGTTTGACAGAAAAATTGCCAGCGACCCCTTTCTACTTTTTAGAAGGCATAATGAAAGAGCTGATTCTTTAATCTTGTCCTTTTCTGTGTCTGTTAGTACGATGATCCTTCTCTTACTGGAGCAGTATAAGTAGAGAACATTTTGCTATCAGTGCCACCAAAAAAAAGGAGCAGATAATTTTTACAAAGTTCAGACTCATGAAATCCTATCACTGCTTCATAACTAGATGAGTTTATAAGCTGGAAAATATTTAATGACCATATGTGTTTCTTTAATATGAGAGCTTTTTCTGGCAACCAGTCACTTTTCAGGGAGTCGGTAACTCTGCATCGATTAGAACTCTTCACTGCAAAATGTGACTCTGGTTACTGAACTGTGAAAGCTCCATGTGTTGCCATGGCTTGGCACCCATGGAACATAACGCCCATTCAGAATAACCAGCAGTATTTCTACAGCGCTATTCACACGGGATGTCTCATGGAACTTTATAATGGGAAATCAAGGGACAGAAGCAAGCTAAGCAAGCACTCTGCCAAAAACCCATCTGAAAGGATTGGATTTCAATCTGTCCATAACAAGAAGTGGAGCCTGAGATTCTTTGATGATGAAAGGGTTTGATACTGGAAGTCTGGAGGTGCATAATGTGGAAGAAAAATTGCTTCCCCTCAATCAACTTTAAAAATGAGAGCTTGAACATTCCAAATACTCTGTGCTCTGTAGGATCTGAGAGGTACAATGGGGAATTGTGACTGCAGAGATACTGAAACGCTACAAGAGCCTTAGACAACGCAAGGGAAAAGATTAAAAAATTGACGTATTTAAGGTAACCATTGTGGAAATTCCAGTTCTGAAGCAAATATGTAGAAGTTAATTCAGTCAGTAAAAAGCTCCATGATAGCAATTTGCAATAATATGTTGTATTTTTTAAAACTCTAGGATAAAAGACACAAATTTGCTCAGTATTGCTGAGACAGATGTTTTAAACCTGTGAATAGAGAAGAAAAGAGGAAAGTGTAGTGGTGGAGAAGGAAGTTGATATTTTAAAGGTGCTTAAAAGGAGGACTTTTGTGTCAGGTTGCTCTGGATTCTTTGAAAATTCCAGAAAGATTTCAGATGGAATCACAGAATCAGAGAACACTAGGGATTGGAAGGGACCTCAGAAGATCATCTAGTCCAGTCCCCACAACACAGCAGGATCCTCTACATCCAGTCATACAGGAACATGGCCAGTCAGGTTTTAAATGTCTCCGGAGAAGGAGACTCTACAGACCCCCTGGGCAGCCCCTTTTGGTGCTCAGTCACCCTTACCTGGAAGTTGATCCTTTTCACATTGATGTGGAACCTCCTCTGTTCCAGCTCATACCCACTGTGCTTTGTCCTATCATTGGGTGCCCCTGAGCAGAGCCTGGCTGCATCCTCCTGACACCCACCCTTCACATATTTATCAACATTAATGAGGTCACTCCTCAGTCTCCTTTTTCCCAGCTCCCTCAGCCTTTCCTCAGCAGAAAGATGTTCCACTCTCATCATTTCTGAGGCTCTGTGCTGGACACTCTCCAGCAGTTCCATGTTCTTATTGAACTGAGGGGCTCAGAACTGGACATAAGGTTCCAGATGTGGTCTCATCAGGGTAGAGCAGATGGGGAAGAGAACCTATCTCAGTCTGCTAACCACACCCATTCTGATCCACCGCAGGATGCTGTACTGAACATCCTTGAAAGCACAGGACATATACACCATCCGAATCTGTTTGGGCCTGGCAAGTTTCTCAGCCTGCACTATAAAAGCAGAACTTGACAGAGCACAGAAATGGATATAAAGTCCCTTTTGGCTTTAATGGACTTACTTACTTACTCCATTCATATCACTGTTCAAAAGGAAAACAATTTAAGGCAAAGTAGTCTTTTTTTAAAGATCCTTTAATCCCTTCTCATTGCACTGTCTGCCACAGTAAAAATATCTGGAAACTCAATGTGTTAATGATCTTCCTTAAGTCGCTATAAATACATAAATCAAAGTACAACTGTAGTTGTTGCTTTATGATGAAATATTTTCAGCTAAAGCCAATTATATTTGCAGCGGCTTATCACAGCAATTATGCGAAGCAGCAGGCCAGGCAGTAATGACTTCTTTGTTAGGAGAGTGCTAAGAACACTTCCAGCAGAGCTCCATTACCTGGATTACAATCACAGTTTTAAATTAGGTACCAATTCAAGTCATTTAGTATTGTTTTTGTACTTAATTGGTCAATAACTTGTTCATGCCAATGATTTTATGTTTATGCCTGTCACACATGAAATACTCCCTGAAACTTCTATCCAGAAGCAGTCCCTGCTGCTAGAAATACCTTGCAAAACATTTCTGTTTATTTGTTCAAACGTCTTTATTTCAACAACCCCAGGTACCAGTATAGGTTGGGGACTAACCTGTTGGAGAGCAGTGTAAGAGAAAGGGACCTGGGAGTTCTGGTGGCCAGCGGGGTGGCCAGGAGCCAGCAATGGGCCCTTGTGACCAAGGAGGCCAACGGCATCCTGGGGTGGATCAGAAGCAGGGTGGTTACTACATTGAGAGATGAAACATTTCAGTGTCAGCTTTACCAGACAATGTTTGTATCTAAATCATCACCAGATCAGCAAAAGAGAAGTAAAATGCTGTCTGGACAAGTGGACTCAGTGAGTGGTAGTGAATGGACTTAAACAACTTTGAATAGTAGAACATCTCTTCTTCTGCTGTGGTAACTGTGCAGTCATCACCATAAGTCAGTAGGAGCCAAGTAATTGCTATTCTTGATTGAGCAGTATTTATTTGCTGCTGTCAGTGGCTAGGACTGCGTGCTCATAATGAAGCTGAAATCATCATTTATACAATCTCCTTCACAAGAGGGGAAATGTATTTCTATTCACGATAGCTAACTGCTGCTTGATGTCCTGAAATAAGATAGTTTAGAACTTTTTAAAAAAACATATCTAATTCCATGCAAATGTGGATGCCCTCATTATCCGTATCCATGTCTAATCCTTTTTAAAATTCTGCTAATCTTTAAGGCCTCAGTGATATATTTGTGGCAATGAGCTCTCTGGGTTAATTAGTCGTTTGCAACAAAGGGTATCTTTTAATCAGTTTTAAATTGAAATCCTGACTATTTACTGCTACACACAGCAATTCTATAAATCTATATTGTGCAATTCTGTGCTCCAGGCATTTTCCTCGAGTGAGTGCTTTTGTGTCTGGAATGGCTCGAGGATGACCTAAGAGGCTCTTTCCATCTCAAACTCCTTTCCTCAGTGTGTTTCTCATAAAACTGATTTTTGGATTATTAGGTTTGGTTTGGAGCTATTTCTCAGTTTCAACAGGAAACAGAACTGCTGGAGAGAGTTCAGCACAGAGTCACGAAGATGAAGGGAATGGAGAGTCTTCCTGATGAGGAGAAGCTGAGGGAGCTGGGTCTGTTGGGCTTGGAAAAAGGAGACTGAGGGGTGATTCTGTGAATGTTGATCAGTATGTGAAGGGTGGGTGTCAGGAGGATGGAGCCAGGCTCTGCTCAGTGTCATCTAATGATAGGACAAGGGGGACTGGGTGTGAGCTTGAAGATAAGAGGTTCCATATCAATCTGAGAAGGAACTTCTTCATGGCGAGGGTGCCAGAGCCCTGGCAGGGGCTGCCCAGGGGGGTTGTGGAGTCTCCTCCTCTGGAGACGTTTAAAACCTGCCTGGGTGTGTTCCTGTGGGACTTGGTCTAGGTGATCCTACTGTGGCAGGGGATTGGACTGGATGGTCTTTTGAGGTCCCTTCCAATTCCTCATGTTCTATGATTCTGTGACTAGTCTGGGAGGAGAAAATTCTTCACCTTAGTCTCCTAAATGTAGTGAATACATTTGCACAGGTATAAACATGAAGAAATTAGTGATGTTGTTCAGGAGTGCCTGTTTTTCTTATTTCACTGTGTTTCTTCACTAAAACAACCTTAGGATACTTTGGAAACGTATGGTTTTGCTTTTGTGAGTAGCTATCACTCTATTAACCCTATGGGAACACAGCCTCTCAGTTTCAACTGGTCTGGCTCCACTGAAGCCTGTAGTACTTTTATTATTGTTTATTGCTGTCGGTGTGGAACAGCTGAGGCTGCGTAAGACACAAACTAATTGCCACTTAGGGGTATGTCATGAGAGCACTGGGACCATGCAGCCAATCCATCTGTCACAGAGCACTTGAGTAAAGATTAAATTCATGGTTCCACAACCTCTAATCTCTATTAGCAGAAAACTGCACCAGAATCAATGTCAAACTACAGCTGTATTTGTGTGCGTGCCCATAGTCCAGAATCAAAATGAACCTGAGATTGGTGGTGCGGTCTGTATGTAGGGTGTAAAAAGGAAGCGAATAACTTTACATTAATACTATTGATGGTTATATTCACTAATTATATTTAGGATAGTATCTGTTGGTAAACTTACTCCACTGATGGCCTTATATTTAAAAAGGAATAACTCAGCTAATTTTCTGCATAAATTATATGTCTGGATCGGCTGTGTTTGTGAGAATATTGACCTTGAGGATCTGACAATAATAATGAGGACCCATTGGTGTTGTTTTCAAACTGAATGGAACTGACACAACTTTTTAATGTGCCTAATGTTGTAATCTCATGGACGATGTTGTTGTTGAAAAGGAGGTCAAAGAGGCTATTCATCACAGTTAAGATTCTTCGCTGTTGCTTACAACAGTATTGCTGTTGAAGCCACCTAAAGAAAAATCAGTACAGAACATTTTAATTGAGCTTAGATAAAGTAATAGCTGGATGTGCTGGTCAGATGGTGTCCTCTTCTAATGTAAGGTAGGGACTGAAGTCTCTATGCATTACTGCATAAACTAACAAACCATGATGATGTTGTGCCTTGGATGTGCTCAAACAGATTCCTTTTTGACGGAAGAAGGAAACAGAAGTATTTAATTCTATCCTACCTTATTTATGATCAACAACTTGATTGCAGGTTGAAAATCAAAGGGAAACTTGAATGTGATTTTCATATTTATGTTTGTGCCTGACTTTGAAACCTGTTATAGAAGTCATGTGAAAGAGAAGCTAGGGAGTATCACAAGGAACAGTGAGAGTCACTCTTCTGACTCTGAAATATTCAAACAAACTAAAGCTGTAAAACTTTTTTGTTTTTCTGAGACCGGAAGAGCCCTTGTGCAGTAACGTGACAACACGGTCTTTAACAAACATGCAGTCAACATTTAACACCTGAGTGCTGTCTCCAAGAACTAAAGGGCTGATTAGAGTATTTGCAGATGTGGGACTGCGCTGGATGGTTTACTTACTTTGAAATTACTGGACAATATCGTAAAATTTCTTCATTGTTGAGCTTAGATTCTCATGATAACATCTCCGTTTGCCATAGACAAGAGAAACCACATTCATGTGGAAGCATGACGCAATTTCTTCTAGCATGGGGACTGTCCTTTAATTTAGTGAACTTTGGGTATTTGGCTTAAAAAGAAATCTAACAGTGTTGACAGAAGTATGTGAAGGGTGGGTGTCAGGCTCTGCTCAGTGGCCTCCAGTGAAAGGACAAGGGGCACTGGGTGTGAGCTGGAACAGAGGAGGTTCCACATCAGTGTAACAAGGACCTTCTTCAAGGTGAGGGTGCCAGAGCCCTGGCAGGGGCTGCCCAGGGAGGTTGTGGAGTCTCCTTCTCAGAAGACATTTAAAACTGGCCTGGACATGTTCCTATGCAACTGGATGTAGGTGATCCTACTCTGGTGGGGGAATTGTACTGGATGATGTTTTGAGGTCCCTTCCAATCCCTGATGTCTAGAATCTTGTCACAGAATCACAGGACATAATTTTAAGGGAAAAGTGAAAGGAGTGTGGTAGGACATGTTACAAAAGCTGGTTTAAAGACAAGCACTTGTTTACTTAAAGATGGTATTTTAACATGAACAATGTTAAATCTTATCTGGAGAATGTCTCAAGCCATATGTGGTGCTGTGTGGTGGAGTATCTCCCTGGAGGGCATACTCAGTATTGAGAAATCCTCAGAGTGATGGTCTTTGATTTGCTGTTAATAAAGATAGCTCATATCAGAGATACGTATCTTTAGGTTTCATTAGCTGAGCTATCTGAAGCTAATATGAGTTGTAGTTAGCAAAACTCCCTTCATATCAGTGGAAATAAACTGACACTTCAGAGTGCGCGACATCCAGGTTTTAGAGAGACATTTATGGTAACATGAGTCATTGCCGTGACAGAGTTTCTGTTAATAGTTAAATAAAATGAGTACTGTAGATTAGATAATTATCTTTTGTTTCTCTTCTGTTAGTTGAAGTAAAACCTCTATTAGATATTTACCCATCTGATAAGTGTCCTAATATTTGTCTGACCATTTATCTCTGCATCAGTAACTACTTAATTATTTTTGATGAATTGGAAGAGAGTCAGAGAAATCTCTGAAGGAGTAATTCAGATCAAAACCTCTTCACAGAATCACTGAACATTAGGAATTGGAAGGAACCTTGAAAGATCATCCAGTCCAATCCCCCTGCCACAGCAGGATCCCCTAGATCCAGTCGCACAGGACCATGGCCAGGCAGGTTTGAAATATCTCCAGAGAAGCAGACTCCACAACCCCTCTGGGCAGCCCCTTCCAGTGCTCTGGCACCCTCACCATGAAGAAGTTCCTTCTCACATTGATGTGGAACCTCCTGTGTGGCAGCTCACACCTGTTGCTCCTTGTCCTGTCATTAGGTGCCACTGAGCAGAGCCTGGCTCCATCCTCCTGACACCCACCCTTCACATATTTATCAATATTGATGGGGTCACCCCTCAGTCTCCTTTTTTCCCAGCTCAAGAGCCCCAGCTCCTTCAGCCTTTCCTTAGCAGGGAGATGCTCCCCTACCTTCACCATCTCTGTGGCTTTGCACTGGACTCTCTCTCCAGCAGTGCTGTGTCCTAGTCTCTGTGAAGTTCTTCAATGCTTAGTACTGTTTAGAATACATTTGTGATTAATCAAAAACATAAAAAGAATAATTTTGTGCATAAAAGCAGATTTTGAACTCTTTATTTTAAAAAACTGATGGCTTTTTATTCCAGAAGACTGAGTTCAGATGTACAGTCTTTATTAAGAGGAAAGATATAGCATTATATATCCTTCAAGCAGGCATTTTGTTTTGGAATATCGTTGCCTCTATTAGAGTGTTCTTTCCTTTTCATCCTTGAAAAGTCACAGGTATGCTCTTATAACAGGAAAATCCTCCTCTCTGTTGCTCTTTGTGTCTTGGTGTGAATTAATATCCTTGCTTTCCATAAGAGAGCTGTGAGCCTGATGTCCTAAACATCTGAAGGAACTTGGCATAGTTTTTAGATTCACCAAATGATTTTAGAAGGAAGCGATGTCATCTCTTCCACTCTCTGAGATCAATGACACCGTATAATGCCAGCCAAGCATTCTGACGAGTGACAAGCGACAACACCCGAATAACAGCAAATATCTCAGTAAATACCTGGTAATGAAATACGTGGCAAAACTCTGAATGACTGTCTTTGTATGCAGGGTGATGAGTGAGGTCTGTATTGTGATCACTTGATGTCAGCAGGGTGTGCCTAAGCTATAATTAAAAGATTAAATTGCGGCTCAATTGACTTTTCTGAGTGATAAGCAATTAAGCTGGTTAGGAGTAAATATCCTGGCCCTATTTCATGTAGGGTATAGTAAGTAAGGGCAGTGTGTGTGGTGCAACATGTTGGGTGCTAAAGATTGTACATATGGCGCTTGTTTTCTTCTCTGCATAAACCCTCTGCTGTCATGAACTGGAAAGTGTTAATTCCTAAGCATTATTAATCCTTTGCTTAAAGAGGGGAAAAATGTGGGGGAAAAAGAGAAGATGACAATACTTTTCCCACTTGCAGACCTGCTGCAAGATGCTCTGTAATCATGCTAGGGGTTAAAGATGTAAGAGAATATGGTTTGAAAAATATGATGATAGCTAATGCAGTGTAAATATAACCACTGACAATGTTAAACTGTCTTAGTAGTTAGCAAAATAGCATCTAGAGATCTCATCTTGAAAAGGATTACAGAATGAATCACAGAACATTAGGCATTGGACGGGATCCTGAAAGATCATCCAGTCCAATCCCCTGGCCACAGCAGGATCCCCTAGATCCAGTCGCACAGGAACATGTCCGGGCGGGTTCTAAATGTCTCCAGAGGAGGAGACTCCCCAGCCTCCCTGGGCAGCCCCTGCCAGGGCTCTGTCACCCTACCTGGGAAGAAGGTCCTTTCTCCTACACTACAAGTACAGTAGCTTTTGGATACAAGCAGCTTTTTTCCAGCTTTGGCCTCCCATGAATAGTACAATAACTCAAAATAGTACTTTTAAAGATTCATTTCAATCGCTCCTGTTTTACACCTTACATACACTTTTTTTTCTGTGAATCTAAATTTAGTTTTGAGATCTTCCTTCCATTTAGAGGCTTCATCCTGACTATGGCTATTAAAAATAAAATCATACAGATAATTACCAGACACTTCCAAGTGAATGGATGATTGTGAAAGCTTTCCAAAGGGGTTTGTCCACTTAGCCATCACTGAAATGGAAGAAAGGTGCTCAAAAATCAACCTGTAGCTGGACTAATCATATCTGACTCAGATCTCCTACAGGGAGGATGTCTGTACTCACTGGTGAAACATAAGTGTCTAGCATTAGTGGGGTGATTTACCAACACTCTTACTATGAGTCCATGGGCTCTTGAAATATCCCTCTTTCCTGTACTCTTAATTCTCTTTGTTCTTCACTGTCTAACCACGGTGGAAGTGAGTTGCCTGAGCAAAAATGTCACACCAAATATGCTGGACTATCCAGAAAGTTCACAGAGGGACAGGAGACCTTTGAGAGACAGTGGGAAGGCAGTGGAAAGATGTTATCGCCACCTGAAATGTCTCTAGGCACTTAAGATGACAGAATATTCACTTTTAGAGGTGATTCAGCTTCAGATTACAGGCAGATTGAGATGCTAATTCTAAGCTCTAACTTTAGTCAGTAGACCTACGATCAATATAAGACTAGTTTGAGTTGGTTTCATGGGGGAATCATTGTCATTTGCCATACCTAGTGGTATCCTGACTATTCTTTTGGTGCATGAATGTTCCGTGTGTCATTTCCAGTCCTCTTTGGATACACAAACACTGCTGAAATGGCACCAGAAGCCTAAGTTCAGTCAGCTGACTACTCTTTCAAGACAAACAACAGACTCTGAGGCCTTAAAGACAACCTTACCTTTAAAATGTATATTTGGGTTCTATTGCCAAAGCAGAGCCTGGCTCCATCCTCCTGACACCAACCCTTTCCATATTTATCAACATCCATGAGGACACTCCTCAGTCTCCTTTCTTCCCAGCTCAAGAGCCCCAGCTCCCTCAGCCTTTCCTCAGCAGGGAGATGCTTCCCTCGCTTCATCATCTGTGTTGCACTGTGCTGGACTCTCTCCAGCAGCTCTGTGTTCTTCTGGAACTGAGGGGCCCAAAACTGAACACAATATTATAGATGTGGTCTCAGCAGAGTCAAAGATGAGGAGAACCTCTCTCAATCAACTAGTCACCCCACTTCTGATCCACCCCTTCTTGGCCACAAGGGCCCATTGCTAGCTCATGGTTATCCTGCTGGCCACCAGGACCCCCCCGATCCCTTTCTCCTCTGCTGCTCTACAACAGGGTGGTCTCCAACCACTACTGATACCTGGGGTTGTTCTTGCCCAGATTCCAAACTCTGCGCTGCCCATCACGGAATCACAGAACATTAGGCATTGGAAGAGACCTTGAAAGATCATCCAGTCCAATCCCCTGGCCACAGCAGGATCCCCTAGATCCAGTTGCACAGGAACATATCCAGGCCCTTTTATAGTTCATTCAGTTTCTCCCTGTATTTTGTTTTCTGTCTGCAAAACAGTTTTTTACCTGGTAACTGCAGGAAGCTCTAAATATTTGGTGTTTTTCCTTGAAAAAATAAATCTAAATTATTAATAAATAAATTTATTTACACCCTATTAATATTTTAAAGACCCTATTCACTGATGAGTGTAGCCCTGCACAATGAACTGTTTAAAAAAACCCACACTTGTAGGTGTTCTATTAAAAAAACAAAAAGAAAAAGGCAAATCAAATCGCATTCACAAGTCCTTTTTCCCGAGCTGCTTTCCACATAAAAGCACAGGAAAAAAAAACTGCAGGCAGATCCATTATTCCTTATCATCATCACGCAAAGCATTGGGTGAGCAAGAAATGTGTTCTCTATGAATGTTCTGCGGCTGAGCGATCGGCCCTAGGACTTTATGCTGTGACATTAGCTGAGTATCTGAGAGGAGCAAGCTTGTTCAAGTGAAGAAGGTAAGAAAACGTTCTTACCCTTTGTTCTCTTACTATTTCACAATGTTCTGACTGAAGACAAAGTGTGAACGGAGACAATGAGCATCTGAAAGAGGAGCAATGCTAAAAGAAAGAATGAGAAAGGATTCTTGAATCATATTTCGTTTCAGTGTAACTTTGTTCTCTCTGTGTTCCCTTTTTTTTAATGTAAAATAAGAAGTGTTCAACCACTCCAAAGGGAAAACAAAACAAATCCAAAACCCCATAAACTTCTCAAAAGCTTTCTGTGAAAATAGCTGTTGGAATCCAAACTTCTGTTTCGTGCTCATGTAAGTAAATGATGCAGCGTGTCTCAAACACGTTCTGATCTGGAAAAGACCCTATCGATGGTAAAGTTTCTGTTTTAGTCTCAGAGACTAAAGTCTTTTAGGAGACTGATTATCAAGTGAGGCACTTCCTGGAAACAGTTGTACTACTCAGTACAGTTATTTGATTGTCTTATAGGAGTGAACTCCACAGACACAGACTGAGAGAGGTTCTTCTCCCCCGCTACACTGCCTTGGTGAGAGTGCATCTGGAATCTTGTGTCCAGCTCTGGGCCCCTCAGTTCCAGAAGGACACAGAGCTGCTGGAGAGAGTCCAGTGCAGAGCCATGAGCATGATGAAGGGAGGGGAGCATTTCCCTGCTGAGGAAAGGCTGAGGGAGCTGGGGTGTTTGAACTGGGAGAAAAGGAGACTGAGGAGTGACCCCATGGATGTTGGTAAATATGGAAAGAGTTTGTATTGGGAGGATGGAGCCAGGCTCTGCTCAGGGGCACCCAGTGACAGGATAAGGGGCAGCAGGTGTGAGCTGGAGCAGAGGAGGTTCCACATCAATATGAGAAGGACCTCCTTCTTGGTGAGGGTTACAGAGCCCTGGAAGGGGCTGCCCAGGGGGGTTGTGGAGTCTCCGTCTCTGGAGATGTTTAAAACCCGCTTGGCCATGTTCCTGTGCAACTGGATCTAGGGGATCCTGCTGTGGCTGGGGGATGGGACTTGATGATCTTGCGACGTCCCTTCCTACTGTTCTTTGATTCTGTGATGTGATTGATTACAGAATCATTTCTCATAACGTGGAAGGGGAAAGGACTGGACTGTATTGTTACCTGAATAGTTAAGAACATTAAAGCACAGAGTAGCAGTGCAGTGCGGGTGTCAGAGAGCACAGCTTTCACCAGGGTGAAATCCTAGTCATAGTGAAAACACTGAAAAAGCGTAGCTCATAAATGTCCGCATACGATGGATCTGTTCATTTAGCACCTGCCAAAGGTGCCACAACATTTCCAACAATCAGATCTGTTGAATGTGTACACTGTTTGTGAAGGATGGAAAACTAGAGGTCTCTTCTAAGACTGTTGCCTGCATGAGCACGGATAAATTTAGCTTTAAGCTGATAAGCCTTAGAAAACACAGAAACTAAAATTAACTCTAATAATGTTATGTGTAACAGTGGAATTAAAACCTGAACCCTTGATGCACCAGAGTTGTGCCTGGATGCCACAGAAGACTTTCCGAAATGAGAAACAGCCGTTTAAACAACAGTGAGATCTTAAAATGTCTGTAAATGATGGAGGTCCTGTTCCCAGGTTTGGAATAAATTTGCACTGCAGGAGAATCACAGAACATTAGGGATTGGAAGGGACCTTGAAAGATCGTCCAGTCCAGTCCCCGTGCCACAGCAGGATCCCCTAGATCCAGTCGCACAGGAACGTATCTTGCGCCTCTGTTGCTTGGATCCAGGATGGAGGACGTTAACCCAGGTTTGATAAAGACTGAGGTTTTTCCCACGGCAGTGAAAGAACCTGCTGATATTTGGCTGTTGTGATTATTTTACTGCTGTATGGATTTTATTTGACGTGTGCAGGATGCAGAGTACGTTAGTGCAGCCTCATTCCTAAGGGCCGTTTAGTTATGTAAACTGCAAATAAAAAAAAAATCTTTAAAAGACTTTAAAACATTTAAATTTAAAAGGCTTTAAAGTTAGAAATTTATTGTTTTCTAAAAGTAAGATGTAATCAAATTTAAAAATGCCATAGAAGGTGAAAACTGGTTAAAACCCTGCCAAGGTACCCCTTTGGTGGAGGAAGTTCAGTTGCTAAGCAACAAAATCCACAAAGTGTTAGGTTCATAAAATGCTGATTAATTAATGTACCTAGCGGGTAGTGAGCAAAGCCGTAAATTTCACTTGAAAGGTCATATTAAAAAGCAGGTGAAATATTTCAGGGAGCAGTTTCAATGTTTCAAAGTGGATCCCACAATCAAACTTCCACTTCTTTCAGTAGGGAGCTAAAAGGTGGGTGCTGATGCAAGTTCCAGTGATGTAGTATGTCTACAAACACACGTAAACGTGTCTGTGCTTAATATCCAATACTGTGAAGGCCCCTCAGTTCCAGAAGGACACAGAGCTGCTGGAGACAGTCCAGCACAGAGGCACAGAGATGATGGAGGGAGGGGAGCATCTCCCTGATGAGAGAAGGCTGAGGGAGCTGGGGCTCTTGAGCTGGGAAAAAAGGAGACTGAGGGGTGACCTCATGAATGTTGATAAATATGTGAAGGGTGGGTGTCAGGAGGATGGAACCAGGCTCTGCTCAGTGTCATCTAATGATAGGACAAGGGGGACTGGGTGTGAGCTCAAACATAGTAGGTTCCCCATCAATGTGAGATGGACCTTCTTCCCAGTGAGGGTGACAGAGCCGTGGAAGCAGCTGTCCAGGGGGGTTGTGGAATCTCCTCCTCTGGAGACATTTCAAATCTGCCTGGCCGTGTTCCTGTGCCAACTGGATCTAGAGGATCCTGCTGTGACAGAGGGATTGGACTGGATGATCTGTCAAGATCCCTTCCAATCCCTAATGACTGAATCTAGGGGATCCTGCTGTGGCAGGAGGATTGGGCTGGATGATCTTTTGAGATCCCTTCCAGTCCCTACTGTTCTGTCATTCTGTGATCTTGTTGTGAAAGTTAAATATGGCTGCTGTGTTGTGAGAAATCACAGAACATTGGGAATTTGAATGAATGGACATTTGGATTGCTAAGAACTTGATTTGAAATACATTACCTGATTTCTGATTAGAAATCAAAGAAGATGATTCAGCACTTCCCAGTGCTGAACAAAGCTGAGACTGCTGGAAAGCAGCATAGGTTGTGATTTAATTGACTAATTGCAGGAACATCATAGAAGCTTCAACCATGCAGGAGAAACTTAAATGGAGAGATCTTGAAAGATCAAAAAACAAAAGAAAATAGATTTTGGAAAAGAGATGCTTTAGAGTATCAAAAGGCACACAGGGTCATGCAAAATTCATCAAGGAAGGCTGATTAGAATTCCTGTACTGAAGTGTGATTGTGCTAAAGCTTTGTGACGTTGCAAGGCCCAGAATGTTAGAACATGCAAAGAAGATCCAGGCCATAACAAACATCGTTAGTACATAGAATAACGAATAACTTTAAAAAACCTCAAATGTGAGTACTCCAGAACGGTATGAGCATGAAAATAACATGGTGGTTGGGAGAGGTAGCAGGGACAGATGTGAGTACAAGACACTGGTGAGATAAGGAAATCCCTTTCACTGGAATATATGCCTGGCTGTTTTGGCCTTTTGAAATAACCTCGCACAGCTCAGTTCTACACCTCTTACTCTTGCTGAGTAGCACTTAGTTGTGAAAGAAGTCTCCGGGGCAGCAGTGAGACTACTCAGAGTAACAGCACTACTTATGCTGAATAAGGGCTGCAGAATCAAAGTGCAAATGTTCAAAGATGGGCTGTTCGAACAATTAAACCTGTTAGCAGGATAGAATCCTTCTGGGATTTCAGTGTGAAAATTAAGGTCTAATAACATTCATTTTTATCATGTTGACTCGATGAGCCATTCTTGAGAAAGATAAGCAAGATGAGATCAAAATGAAAATGAAGACTAATGTTAGGAGAACACGATGGCATCTATTGCCCTGAAGTTTCTTGGAGGAAGGACACTGAATCGAGCAGTGAGCTCTCACTACAGTTTTAATAGTTAGTCCTGTTTTGTAAACATCATTTATAAGATGAAAAAGAAACTGCCTTCTTTCTGGAGTGTATCTACTTACTGCTTCTACTTCTGTAATTACGCATATTCCATAGTGTATATTAATGAACATCACATAGCAATTAAATACTTCCCAAACAATTACTTATTCTTTCAGTTACTTTTTATTAGTGGCCTCAATACACTGTTGTGCTGCAATTTTATTAATATTCCATAAACTGGAAGAAACCATAAGGTCCATAGGGCCTGAAGCAGGAATATCACTAGCTCTGGTGGTGAGTTTTACATGACATTGCCTACTTTTTTGTACTGATACTTCTTATTTATATACATGTAGACCTTATATTGTGTATGTTATGTATAACACATAATATAGTCATAGATAAATATACTATAGAATTTTATGTTAAATATCTATAGAGAGAATACTTGGAATCATAGAATCAGTCAGTTTGGAAAAGACTCCTGGGATCATCTAGTGTAACCATCAACCCTACTCTACAGGGTCACCCCTAAACCAGATCTCTCAACACTACATCTAAACCACTTTTAAACTCATCCAGGGATGGGGACTCAGCCCCCACCCTGGGCAGCCCATCCCAGGGCCTGACCACTCTCTCCAGGAAGAATTTCTTCCTGATGGCCAGTCTAACCCTCCCCTGTTGGAGCTTGAAGCCCTTCCCTCTGCTTCTGTTGCTAATGACCTGTGAGAAGAGCCCAGCACCAGCATCTCTACAGTCTCCTTTGAGCTAGTTGTACAGAGTGATGAGGTCTCTCTTTAGCCTCCCCTTCCTCAAATTAAACAGCCCCAACTCTCTCCATCTCTCAGTCTCATTAGATTGATTCTCTGGGCCCTTCCCCAGCTTTGTTGCTCTCCTCTACCTTCACTCCAGCCCCTCGATGTCTCCCTTGTGCTGAGGTACCCAAAACTGGACCCGGTACTCAAGGTGCAGCCTCCCCAGTGCTGAGTGCGGGCGGACACTCCCCTCCCTCCTCCTGCTGGACACACAATTTCTAATCCAGGCCAGGATGCCATTTGCCTTCTTGGCCACCTGGGCACCCTGCTGTCTCAGATTCGGCCGCCTGTCATTTAGAACCCCCAGGTCCCAGACAGCTCTGCAGTCTCCCTGCCCCAAGTTTGTACTTAGAAACTAAGAGCACATGTGAACATGGAAGTTCCAGAGTTTCAAACAGGAGGGCTGCCGTACATCTCTGCTTATCTATAAGCCTTTAGTAAATTTGAAAATCTAGTGTGCAAACGCTTACCTGGAGCACGTATGTGATCCTGACATGGATGAGTGTGTCAAGAGCTCTGCATGTGGCCTTATATTCACGTCCATCTGAAACCTGTAGATACTGTTATTTCAAGAAAGATTGAAAGTAGCAAAGTAACCCCCAACCTGTGCCCCCAGGTCCCTCTCTACCAGACTGCTCTCCGGCCACACTGCCCCCAGCCTGTAGCACTGCAGGGGATTGCCGTGACCACAGTGCAGGACCTCTCACTTGGCTCTACTGAAACGCAGACACTCAGCCCATCGACACAGTCTGTCCAGGTTCCTCTGTACAGCTTCCCTGCCCTCCAGCAGATCAACACTCCCTCCCAGGTGTTGTCTGCAAACTGACTGAGGGTGCACTCAAAATAGAGTTGTTGTCCTCATTGTACTCAGCTGCGTAGAAGCAAGCGGTAAAAACAGCCTGTTTCAAAGTTCTACTTATGCTGTGGAAGCAACAGAAATAGACCCCAGTGTTAGTTTGCATTAGTGAAGTCCAGAAAAGCTTGTAATAATGAGTTCCTATCATACATTACCAATCTGTAAGCTCCTTTGGAATGAATGTGTGAGAATGCCGATCTCACACATGGACCTTCTTTCAGTAAATCAGTGAGTGTTTGGTGGAGATTTTGTTACATGAACCAAGCAGAATCTTAAAACAGGGAGAACAAGATGTTAAGGGGTATTTGTTTTGAGAGAGGAAGGCTTTGATACTAGAGACAAGCAGCACAGCAGGGGCTTAAGGAAATGAAAACAGCCTCCGCGTTTGCTATTCTTCTTTGGTGACAGTATTGTGGAGGGCACCTAGCTGTTAGAGAACCATTGCAGAGAAGGATCTGGCAGCATGTGGTGGTGTCACAACAGAGAAAGAAAATGAGATCTTTTGTTTTCCACATGCAATTCAAACCGGTAGTGTCTGTTTTCTAGGTTTTTAGTTGGAAGGGGTGTGTGGGTGGTGGTGCGGAGGGGTGTTTTGGAGAAGCACGTGCCAAACTGGAACTCAAGAGATGCTCCTGTCCTTCCGGAATTCTCTGTATTGGTTTGGTTTTTCCAGAGTCACTCAATAAAGAATTTGTGGTTGGAGAGACTGAAAAGGAGAGAAGCATTCCCTTGTGAGGGAAAGGAGCTTTAAAGGCAGAGACAACATTCCCTTTTTTCCCTCTCAGGCCGGAAGCAGTGGATGGCTCGGGAAACGCTGGAAGTGCGGACATGCTTCTCACTGAAACACTAATAACATTATCCCATTGCATGTTGCTCATTTGCTTGATGACTGTTGTTCCGTCTCCTCTGGTGTTGCCAGCCCTCCCTTGGCACAGGGGATGTACTGCGATTCCCTACCGGAGGTAGCTCTGGTTATGAAGTAGTAAGGATGAAATTTCTTCTTCCCTCTCGGTTTTTCATGCGGTACTTTTCAAGGTCTTTGCCACCAGGGACCTCTAACATAATGTGATGCAGCAGTGATTTTCTTTCATCTGTTTCTGTCTCAAATAATGTTAGAGCTCTGCTGCTTTCCTGCCAGAACTTCCAAGCTTTCCTTCCCTTTGCTTCCGTGATTTCTTTCCTAGCAAAAAAGGACCTGGGGGTTCCAGTTGACAGGTGGCTGAGTCTGAGCCAGCAGGGTGCCCAGGTGGCCAAGAAGGCCAATGGCATCCTGGCCTGGATTAGAACTTGTGTGTCCACAAGGAGTGGGGAGGGGATTATCCCCCTGCCCTCAGCACTGGGGAGGCTGCACCTTGAGAACTGGGTCCAGTTTTGGGTACCTTAGGACAAGGGAGACATCGAGGTGCTCCTCGATGGAGAGAGTGCAGAGGAGGGCAACAAAGCTGGGGAAGGCCTGGAGAATCAATCTGATGATGGTTTAGGGGTGACCTTGTAGAGTAGGGTTGATGGTTGGACTCAGTGATCCTGAGGGTCTTCTCCAACCTGAATGATTCTGTGATTTCTAGACTGTGTGCAGCTGTGGACACCCTGCCTACAGGATCACTAATCATTAGCAACTAATAACAGATACACATTCCCACTTCTATGCTACAGGTAGAGAATGAAACATAATTTGCAGTAAGAAAGATGCTACTTCTGTAAAAAGAAAACAAAAAAAAATCAAAATACCTTGAAAACAGAGCTCTGTAGGATTCCAAGACCGAATTATTTTCAGCAACGCTGATGCAGTCAATCCCAGCGGTGCTGCCAAAATGTTCAGATAGTTCTTGAGTTTATTACAAGGTATTGATCACATAACTTGAGTCTTACAGTTTTTTTCATAGAAGCTTTTGCCAGGTATTCTTATGCCCTGGTGTTTCTGTCCTTCAATGCTGTGATCCCTGAAAAAATGATGAGCAGAAAAATTCAGAAAAATAATAGCTCCAAAATTAATGGGAGTCACTAACATCTGCTGTCATTTCAGTGAGGGAGGAAGGGAGCGAGGGAAGGACGGAAGGAAGGAACGGAAAGAAGGGAGGGAGGGAGAAAGGTTTATGAGAAGCGTTCTACTTTTCACTGAAATCAGAATTCTACTCAAAAAGGTCAGTATTTACTAAAATCTCAGGAAAAAGTGGAGGAGTAAGAGACAAGACAGCGTGTCCACCTGCATTTGCTCATTTTTGGTCAGATCCAGTGTTTTTATTCAGTGAAACAGGAACAGGGGTAAAATGCCCGTAGGAAACCATTTGACTGTTGGGAGAAACAAAAATGTCAGTGTTAAGATTCCTCCCTGTCTCTACTGTTGTACTTTACCCTGCAGATGAATCCTAACAGCACATACCAGGTTGAAAGCATAAAACCACAAACATGCCAGTTCATGCCCTGCAGAAGCAATGGTTGTTCAACCTCCAAGCTCTATTTTTTTTTTTCCCTTACTGAGGTACTAATTACAACATCAGCCTCAGGAACTGATCTATTTTAGCTCATATTTGTAAATGTTTAATTAATACTTTAAAAGAAACCATTCAGAAGTAAAACTCGAGACATGTTGGAAAATGTCACTTAGAACGCAAGGAATGTGATGCCCTCATTTATTCCTGACATAGGTGTGGCTCTTGGAAGTCATCTATCTATTTGTCCCTGTCCTGCTGCTATTTTTGCTAGTGAGGACAAGGTTTCTAGCTCATATCGCCTTCCATTTAGAAGCTTTTGTGTTGTAGGTCATAGTCACTGATGTAGCTAGTTTGCTGTAATGCTTGGCAGAGCATCCTCAGGCTTATTTTCACAGCTAAGCAAGATTGTGCTAGATGGTCTCTGAATTCAGAGTCCATTTTCAGACAACTCAACAGGGAAAATTGCTGATTCTTCGGAAAATGCTGCATTGTATTTATTGAGTTAAAAAAGCAATCTCTTCACTTAGGATGATGTGGGTAATACCCCTGCTCCACACAAACTACAAGTTTTACAGAAAAATGTTTCCTTGTATTTTTAACCCTTGCAGTACAACTATAAAAAGCTGTATTTTCATCTCCTCTGACATGGCTTTGGCAAGATTAAGCCAAAGTTAATGTTTAAGCATTAATCACTTCCGATGCAGCTTTCAAAGCAAATTCAATAAAGCTGTGACTCCTAACAGATTTGCAAGACAGGCAGACTCCTAATACTGTGTTTGCTTCCAAGTCACATTTATTGTTGGTTCTGTTCCTGAGAAGGTTCCCGAAAGACATTATTTCTCCAGGTAGAATCACAGAATGTTCTAGGCTGGAAGGGACCTCTAGAGGTCATCTGGTCTGAGCTGCCTACACAGGGACAGCTCTACCTAGGTCAGACTCTTCAGAGCCTCATCAAGCCTGACCTTCAATGACTCCAAGGATGGGGCCCCCACCACCTCCCCAGGCAGCCCATTGCAGCCATCAGCCACCCTCACACTGAAGAGCTTGTTTCCAATATCCAGCCTCAATCTGTCCTTTCCCAGCTTGAACCCACTGCTCCTTGTCCTGTCTGTACAAACCCTCTTGAAAAGACTTTCCCCTGCCTTCTTGTAGGTCCCCCTCACAGGAACTGGTTTTAAGCTACAGAAGAGATCTTCTCTGGCAAGCTTCGTTCAAATAAACTACGATGCTGTTGTACCACACACTATATATTTTGTCCTTTACCTCTTCTCCCACATCCTGAGTGATCTAGCCATTGTGCTGGAACAAACAAGAAATGCATCATCCTGTGAAAGAGTAACTGTGGAAAAAGAAAAATGAGAGAAGTGGGTAAAAATAGGCAAGTAAAGTGAGTTAAGAGAATATTGTGTCCGGGTCTGGGCCCCTCAGTTCCAGAAGGGCACACAACTGCTGGAGAGAGTCCAGTGCAGAGCCACAGAGATGACGGAGTGGAACTTACTCCTCTTCCTTCCTTTTTAGTCTGACTTCCTAAAGCTTCAGATGTTCTACCAAAATTCTGAATTTAGGAAATTGATTTTATTATTATTTTTAGAGACTCTCTTTGTTGTTTTGTTTGATTTAGTGACTTTTTCTGCTCAGTGGCATCTAATGATAGGACAAGGGGCAACAGGTGTTAGCTGGAACACAGGAGGTAACACAGGAGGTTCCACATCAATAGGAGGAGAAGGAACTTCTTCCCAGTGAGGGTGACAGAGCCCTGGAAGGGGCTGCCCAGGGAGGTTGTGGAGTCTCCTCTGGAGACGTTTCAGACTCGCCTGGCCATGTTCCTGTGCGACTGGCTCTAGGTGATTGTGCTGTGGCAGGGGGATTGGACTGGATGATCTTTCAAGATCCTTTCCAATCCAATCCTTAATGTTCTGTGACTCTGTGATAATAAAACTACAAAACTATCAGAAAAAAAGCTGAAAGCCTTTATATTCTGTTTAAGGCTACTTATTTTTTTTCTGCTAGCATGTTTACCTGTGAAAGGCTCACAGTGGTTCAGCAACTACACAAGTCTACAGCTCATACACAGAAGGAACTTCAACGACACAAACTTTTCTGAGTGGAGTTCTGACGCTAAATAGGCTGGGCTAAAAAAGCAGAGAGTGGAGAAGGTGAGACTAATGTGTCCCATCACGGTGTTTTGATCCTGTTGTGATTCTTCTTGTGTTTTGTCCAGCTCTCTCTGTGATGCGAGCACTTGAACAGATCAGTGAGACTACTTTTCCACCAAGTTTGCTTTTCTAGTCTCACTTCCTGCAGCTATGTTCTTGCTGAACGCCTGACACCATAAAAAGATGATGATTTTCTGGTTTTCAAACCTGATCTAAACCACACACTCATTATGCAAAGCTGATTTTTCTTCGTTTCAGCTTAGAGCTTTCATTCAAATAAAAGTACAAAGCCATGGGAAAAACTCAAATGTTTATTGTTTTCGCTCTTCAATAAAATAAAAATTGCTTTCCAGTTTGAGCGAAGGGGACTGACGGGTTGGAACTCTAAACCCAGAAGTTTTGCTTTGCTGAGAGGATGTGCCCTGAGACTTTGTTCTGCTTTACCAGGAAAATGTGTTTTGAGACTTGTGGAGAGGAGTGTGGGGCGTAATACAACAAAAGGTGCCTTGGATGTAGGGGAGAAGGGATGAGAGAGTGGTGTCGGCCTTGATTGAAGTAGCTGTTTGCAGACAGACCAGAAGGAGAGAAGAGGGTAACTAATCGACAAGCAGCAGAGCCAACTAGATAAGAAGGACCAGTCAGCAGAAGATTCACTACTTTCGAGGTTGCTTTCTCAGCCTTGTGACTAATGGCCTGTAACGGCTTAGCACTCTTGCCAAAGGTAACCAGTTAACGAGTTTACTGTGGAAAAGGTCTTCCAATCCCTTATGTTCTGTGATTTCTTCAGGAACACAGATGATATCATGTTCAGATCACCCAAGTACCAGGGAAGAACAGCCTGAGAGCCACACTGACCCCTCACATTTATTTATTTCTTTATTTCACTGCTGCTGTGACACCGACACACCGTGTTTGGTGTCCAGAAATGACAGCAGATATCCTTTCACATCCTCCAGTGGCAGCACGTACAAATCACAATGTCACTTAACACTGGGGTGAGATCAGCTTGGAAGCCACTATGGAGTCTGTAATATCACTTCCTGCGGTGCCTGAAGTCTCCTTGGAGGTCTGTTACCTGAGTGTTGACCAGGCACCAACTTGTTTCTTTAATGAAATCTGACAAGGCCACAGCTCTAAGTCGTGTACCTGCACTGAGGTTCCTCTGTGCTCAGTAAAAATTTATAGCCCTGAAAACTGATGAAAGGTTGTCAAGCAGACAGTGTAAGTTTTGCTGCTCTTGGTCTTTCCTAGAAAATCTATCACAGAATCACAGAGCATTAGGGATTGGAAGGGACCTCCGAAGATCATCCAGTTCAATCCCCCCACCACAGTAGGATCCCCAAGATCCAGTCGCACAGGAACACAGCCAGGTGGTCTTGAAACATCTCCAGGGGAGAAGACTAAATTTATGCTATGGCCTCTTAGGTATCTGAAAAATAAAGACATAAAGAAGTAGATAGGAAGTAGAAAGGAGGTGTTACAAAAGATACAGTGCTTTTGTGAGTTGTTCCAAAGGCACAGTTTTTATGGAGCTTTAATTATATGATTACATTTTAATTATATTATCATTATGGCTGCAAGTACTGTTTGGTGTGTTCCATTAGAGCTGCATACATTAATTGTGCCCATCTTCTGCTGATGAGCTAACTAATAGAAGCAGATGTTTACAGCAGAAGACCCTGGTTATCCTTCTGTTGTAATGTTCTTCCAGCAAGGTGAGTATCTTCAGAGCACAGGGAGC
Organism: Phoeniculus purpureus; assembly: GCA_028565055.1. NCBI lineage: Eukaryota > Metazoa > Chordata > Aves > Bucerotiformes > Phoeniculidae > Phoeniculus > Phoeniculus purpureus. The sequence continues at coordinate 103,537,872 of JAOXOE010000001.1, read as the reverse complement.
AACTGAATAGAACAGCAGCAATTTTCACAGAATCACAGAACATTAGGGATTGGAAGGGACCTCAAAAGATCACCCACTCCCATCCACCTGCCACAGCAGGATGCCCTTGATCCAGTCACACAGGAACATGGCCAGGCGGGTTTGAAACATCTCCACGGAAGGAGACTCCACAATCTCTCTGGGCAGCCCCATTGCCCTTGAAATTGGTAATGAGTGTGAGCTGGAACAGAGGAGATTCCACATCAATGAGAGAAGGAATTTCTTCCCAGTGAGGGTGATGGAGCACTGGGAGGGGCTGCACAGGGGGGTTGTGGAGTTTCCTTCTCTAGAGACATTTCAAACCCACCTGGGCATGTTCCTGTGTGACTGGATCTAGGGGATCCTGCTGTGGCGGGAGGATTGGAGTGGGTGATCTTTGGAGGTCTGTTCCTGCGTGTATTGGGTGAGAGGGAAGACAAAGCACGGTTGTAAAGCTGAGAGACTGTAGTTGTATGTATAGAAGAGGGAGAAATCGTAAACCATCACAAGAGAAACTGACAGAAGGATTTTAGATGTCAGTAGTGCTGGCTGATGCTGGTGTAATTTAGTTCACTGAGCAGAGATTTAAGCCCAGTGTACAGAACAGCCTGCATGTAGGAGGAGAGGAGGACTGCCAAATGCAGCAGTATGCGTTCCGCGTGTGGAAACCCCCCATATGGTTGTGTAAATGTGTTTGTACGTTTGCTCTGTATTTATCTGTAGATTGAGTAAGCAACGTTACATCAACACAGGGGATTTTGCAGTTAGCAAATCTGGCAGAAAAAAACCTGTAGAATTGAAGCGCTGCAAGAGCAAGGTGTGGGCTACATGACCTCAAATATGATTTTCCATTTTTCATCTCTTGTGCGATAACAGTTTAACACGTGTGAACAGGTATCAGATGCTCCCAGAGACTTTGTCTCCAATTTAGTTTTTATGCCCTTTCTGAAAAACAGAAATAAACCAGCAGAGAGTTCTCAGTTTCAGCAGGGCAAGTCCTGTAATTACGCTGCGATTCACAAATACTTCTTCCTCCGTAGCACAATATTTTCTGTACTGTACATTTCAGCAGCCTGCATTGAGTATCGACACGATGACCATTTCGGCTGTAGTCTAGCACTCTCTTTTTACTGCATCTCTGAGCTGAAGAAAGGAAGGAGGTTTTTTTCCCTGTAGGAGGTGATTAGATAAGAAAAAACCATAATCATAGCTCCCTAGCATAACGTAGCTTTAAAAAGCATCACTCTGTAAGTCTAGGGATTGAAATGTGTGGAAAGGATTGCCCCTGTTTCTGTTAAATTGCATATTCTCCTCCCCATCTACTCTGCCCTGGTAAGACCACATCGGCAATATCGTGGCCAGTTCTGGGCCCCTCAGTGCCAGAAGGACACAGAGCTGCTGGAGAGAGCCCAGTGCAGAGCCTCGGGGATGATGAAGGGAGGGGAGCATCTCCCTGGTGGGAAAGGCTGAGGGAGCTGGGGCTCTTGAGCTGGGAAAAAGGAGATTGAGGGGTGACCCCATGAATGTTGATCAATATGTGAAGGGTGGGTGTCAGGAGGATGGAGCCAGGCTCTGC
>JAOXOE010000001.1:103525904-103536178 GCA_028565055.1 Phoeniculus purpureus | reverse complement strand
CTGTGCGACTGGATCTAGGGGATCCTGCTGTGGCAGGGGGATTGGACTGGATGATCTTTCGAGGTCCCTTCCAATCTGTAATGTTCTGTGGTTGTGTGTGTGATTCTGTGAAAGTTGTACAATAGTGGATCAGGAAATGTTGATACGAAAACTGTAAGCCATCTGGGCTAGTAATCACGCAAGTCATCCTTGCCCTTGTTTTGTTGAGTCTGTACAAGAACATAAGTTGCTACTAGAAAAATACCACATAATTTGAAAAATAAAATCTTTGTAAAAGAGGAAAACAAACTCAAAACATTGTCCTTAACAGTGATTGAAGTTAAATTCCATCTGTTTGCTTGTGTGTAGTCTTACCTTCCCACTGCACCCATTGGATATTGGAGCTGAATAACACCAGTAGTCTACATGTAACATCAGATTTTAGGCTCAGTTTTAACACCAGCAAGAGGCATTGATATGTAGCAGGAAATAAAGACTTCAGTGAGATGAAGTAATATACAGCTTGAAGACGGTTTAGAAGGATCAAAGTAACCATTACTGGGCTCGCTTTTAAACAGGAGAAAAGGAGATCTGGCACTTGCAATTCTCCTGGATAGTGCAGAAGAAGCCAGTGAAGGGATTTATTATGCCAAACAAAATCGCGAAGTCGATAGGGTGCTTTGCTGGGATTCACAGCAGTGCTTGCAAAGTGTGGGGCTGAGGCTAATTAATCCATCTAGGAGTCTGTATTTTAATTCATTTGAGATTTTCTGCAGTAAGCTGTAAGACCAGTTTACAAATCTCTGTTTGGGAAATAATAGAAGTAGGTATCAATAACTTTGAACTTGGATCACACATAACTTGAATCACACAGAATCACTCTGGTTGGAAAACACCCCTGGGCTCAAGTCCAACCATCAACCCTACTCTACAAGTTAACCCCTAAAAGAGATCCCCCAATACTACATCTAAGTCACTTTTAAACACCTCCAACAATGGGGACTCAAACACTTCCCTGGGCAGCCCATTCCAGTGCCTGACCACCCTTTCTGTGAAAAATTGTTTCCTGATGTCCAGTCTAACCCTCCCCTGTTGTAACTTGAACCCTTTCCGTCTTGTTCTATTACTAATTGCTTGCAAGAAGAGACCAGCACCAACCTCTCCACAACATCCTTTCAGGTAGTTGCAGAGAGTGATGAGGTCTCCTCTCATCCTCCTCTTCTTCAAACTAAAGAGCCCCAGCTCTTTCAGTCTTTCCTCATAGGATTATTCTCCCTTTTTTGAAAAATCTCCCAGACACTGGGATTCACCAAGAAAAAACAATCTATTGACAACAATTGGTTAAAGAGGAAAATGTACAAGGAAACAAGAATTGACTGCAAAATGTCACAACAGTTCTTGGGTTTTCATAGCCTCGACACCTTCTGCTACGTGTTTGCAGAGGGCTTGATTAGAGAATAAATCCATAAATTTGCTTTCTATTTCAGAATAATCTTCCAGTCTTTATCTCAAACTAGAAATGAGGGCCTGCATTCATGAATTACAGAACGGGAAATGTCAAGGCAAAGACTTTTACACAGCACTGCATTCTGTAAATGGCATTTTTGTATTGTTTCTAAAGGATAAAGAGTGCTGAGAGTCTACGCAGAATTAATAAGGGCCAAAACACCTACGTATTTCCTAAAGTGTTAGACCTGTGCACCATGTGTGTCCAGCAGGAGCAGGGAGGCGATTGTCCCCCTGCTTCAACAGGGGAGGGTTAGATCAGACATCAGGAAGAAATTCTTCACAGAGGGAGTGGTCAGGCAGTGGAATGGGCTGCCCAGGGTGGTGGTTGAGTCCCAATCCCTGGATGTGCTTGAAAGAAGCTTAGATGTGGTGTTGCGGCATCTGGTTTAGGGGTGAACTTGTAGAGTAGGGTTGATGGTTGGACTCAGTGATGCCAAGGGTCTTTTCCAACCTGAATGATTCTGTGATTCTGTTAGTCCTAATGAACTCCATGCAAATGTGAGCATCAGTGCAGAATGAGAACAGAATCAGTCATATACAATCGTCTCCATGTGGGAGAAACTGAATTTTCCAGAATCACCCTAAAACTAGAGAGTTAAGCTGAATCTGCACAATATGTGAGGTAACATAGCTGCTTCTATTTCTGAGACATTAATGAACCACTGGAAAATATTTTATGAGGAGTCACTGAGGGAGTTGGGATTGTTTAGCCTGTATAAAAGGAAGTTGAGGGGAGGCCTTACTACTTTTTTACAGCTAGCTGAAAGGTAGAGAGGTGGGGATTGTCTCTTCTCCCAAGTCACTAGCAATAGGGGAAGAGAAAATTACCTCAAGTTGTGCCAGGGGAGGGATAGACTGGACATTAGGAAAAAATTCTTCGCTGAAAATGAGGTCAGGTATTGGAACTGGCTGCCCAGAGAGGGAGTCACTGTTCCTGGAGGTGTTCAAAAAATGTGCAGATCTGGCACATGAAAACATCACACTGGTGGCTTTGGGTTGATGATTGGACTGGATGATCTTGGAGGTCTCTTCCAGCCTTAATGATTCTATGATTAACAGACTCTCAAACAGAGACTCAATGGACAAGTCATTTCAGAAACTATTTGCGCTGAGTAAACATCTAGACACTCTTTGGGGTACTGGATTGATTTAGGTTAGAAGATAACCTGACTGAGCTACAGGCTAATAGCTCATAGCAACCACTCATATTCATTGTAACAGAGACGTTTCAAACCCACCTGGCCATGTTCCTGTGCGACTGGATCTAGGGGATCCTGCTGTGGCAGGGGGTTGGACTGGATGATCTTTTGAGGTTTCTTCCAGTCCCTAATGTTCAGTGATCATTATGCAAGTTTTCCACTTGCCAGTTGATTTCCTTCTTTCAAACAATCATCATTGCATTTTTTTGTTTGAAACTGCAAACTATTGAAAAGATTCTGGGTGGCAGATAAATTGGATGGTGGTAACAATAACAGAATGCTTTCCTTAGAAAACTAAACATCAAAATATCACCATGCTATTTCTGGGTATTTTGAATTGTTTCTGGTGAAGAACAGAAGAAGATGAGATTAAAATTAAATCCGTACGTGTAGTCAACATCTGCAAATGCTGGCACAGGTCCCAAACAAAATGTCGTAACATAGAATGCTCAGGGTGACACGTGCATTGTATTGAAGTTATTGGTAAACTTGGTACCAATTTCCATGGACCTGATGCGTGAAGCTGACTGCAATTCTAAGCATATATCAATACACAATAAATAATGAAAAGTTTTTAATTACAGGTTTTCTTTCTCTTTATAAATTGCCTGTAGCTGTTCTATGTCCTCCTATGCCCTCAAATTTGAGCTCCTGAGCAGTTCTAATTATTCAGAGCAGACTTAGTGTAGCAATGGCTTACACATCTGTCATATTGCACTAAAAGGCAGATTTAAAGCCTAGGCTGTATTTATTATGCTAATTTGCTTCGAAATCTACGGTGAAGGTGCCTCATGCCTTTCAACCTGAGTTTGCATGGTGAATTTAGCCTGGGTCGCAGTGGCCCACAAACATTATCCCTGAGGCAGTCTGAACAATTAGTACCTAAGAAACTGTGTGGTGCACACTGCGGAACGGACAGGCACAGAGAAGAAAGGGGAAGGAAAGAAATCGCTCCTTCCTGCGCTCTGCACGTTACCAGCTCTGGGTGTGTGTCTCCTCAGTATCTGTGGCTGCTGCAATCACGCTTTCAGAATCAAAAGCCCTTAGCAATTGTGCTGCTTGTGTGATCTTTCCACAAACCAGCCAGCTCTTCTCAGAATTAACCTCAGCTCAAACTCTGGCTAAGTTCACAGAGCTGGGATTGCTCACTCTCTACAAAATATATCCCTACATAAAACAGTTCTTAGAGTTCCTGGGTTCCACTGTTTTCACAGGGTCTCTGCCCAGAGATTTTGTGGAGTCTCCTGCTCTGGAGACGTTTCAAACCCACCTGGCCATGTTCCTGTGCAACTGGGTCTAGGGGATCCTGCTGTGGCAGGGGGACTGGGCTGGATGATCTTTTGAGGTCCCTTCCAATCCCTGATGTTCTGTGTTTCTGTGATTCTGTCAAACAGCAGCGAGATGAGGCCATTCACTCTTTGGTGTACCCCTGGGATGCCACAACTTGTCATGTTCCCGCACATAAGCACACCCCTGCAGATAAGCCAGCAGTGATTCAGGGCCATTTGTCCATCTGCTTGTTCTGCTCTTACAGCAGAATGCATCTCTCTTTGCCAGCTGCAGCGGCTCGGCCCAGAAGGATACAGATGACTCCATCCTCCCTGCTTTGGTCCCTGCTGCTCTCCCCTGTTTACAGTGTTTGAGTCACTCTACAAGTTGCTAAAGTATGGCATTATAAATTAGTAGGAACTCTGATCTCCTTTTCATAGCTATTGCATTGCTTTTACATGCATGGACTTTATTCTGCCTTCTACCACCCTAGTTGTAAGCATTATGTTAGGTATAAGTCAGTGAGTGTTGCTGTAGCCCCACATAACATTGGAACTTGATGCCCATTTTTCCCATGTAAATGTAATACTATCAGAACAAACTCTTACATTGCTACCTCTACCTTTATAGAATATTGTGAACAGCACAAATAACAGCACGGATGCCTGAGACTGTTTGTAACCCTTCACTGGTGAAGTAAGAGTTTGTTCTTGTAGTTTGTTTTCTCTCTTAATCATTACCTAGTGCCCAAGGGGATTTTTCTCTTCCTTCTCTATTATGAGACAGCTTAATTTCTTTAAAAGCCTATTATGGAAGTGTTGGAAGCTTTTGAAAATCCAAGTGCACTAAATCCACGTGAATAACCTCATCATGCTTCTTGAGAACTTGGAAATAATTCTAATAAATTTGTGAAAGAATTTCCTTCTGAAAGACAGTCCTTTTGTTCACTCCTCGTGTTCATACTTCCCACTTATTTTCTGTTTCTCTAGTTTTACTACTAACTGTAATTTCTGCATATTTAACATATATTGAGGTTAAATGGACTGTCGAAAATTTAGCAGATTAATTTTTGATGGCTTTTTTTTTAAGACTAACCGTATTTTTAGTAACTTACCTAACAGACATTCAGGAGTTTTGCAGTGCACTTCCTTCAGAATTCAGCGGCAAGCAACTGATTTCTTAACTAAGTTGAACGACCTGTGGAATGAAAAATCAGAGCTGATAAGCACTGAGCATCCAGTACTCCAGTAGAACAGAAACAGGAACAGATGAACTGACTGTTTTTTCTAAGTGTGACTAAGTAAATACCTAGAAAAGTCACTATTAGTCATCAGATCCAGGGCCCTGGTAAAACAGGTAACAGCCCCACATAAACCCTCCTGGCCATGTTCCTGCGCGACTGGATCTAGGGGACCCTGCTGTCACAGCGGGAATGGACTGGATGGTCTTTTGAGGTCCCTTCCAATCCCTAATGTGATTCTGTGATAAGCTTTTGTGTGGACTGATCAAACTCTGCCTTCAGAAAATGTAGGTTGTGCCTTCTCCTTCTGTTTCTCTTTCAAAGCTGCTGCTCTGATCAGCGGAGTCCTTTAGATTTAAATCCTGAATCACAGACTATTTATAGCCGGTTGTTGTGCCAGAGTGCCTGTAACTTTTACCTGCAATAGGTCATAGCTAAATCTTAAAGAAGATCAGACACAAGACTGCCCTGAAGTGCTCTGCATGTAATTTCCCTGGATTTTTAATACAGGTGTTCTCAACATATCTTCTTTTGCTTCCTGCTTAACAAGTCTTTAACAGTGTCATAATTCCAGCGCTAAGTCTTTCTTCCCTAAGTCCACGTACAATTTCATGTGTGACATAATTTTCTGTGTTCTTCTCTACGACTTTATCCCTGTTGCTCAATGCATTTTATAGAATCACAGAATCATTCAGGATGGAAAAGACCCCCTGGTATCATCGAGTCCAACCACCAACCCTACTCTACAAGGTCACCCCCAAACCAGATCCCCCAACACCACATCTAAGCGACTTCTAAACTCATCCAGGGATGGGGACTCAACCCCCACCCTGGCAGCTCATCCCAGGGCCTGACCACTCTCTCCAGGAAGAATTTCTTCCTGATGTCTAATCGAAAACGACTGAACGATTTAATTACAGTATTAGACAGAATTACTGGAGTTTTGAACAGAAAACGAGACAAGTTAATCCATAACAACTTCACTCTCATCCTGTCTTTCTACGTGCTGTTCTCAATACGATGTCTATTAACATTTCATATTGTTGGTCCCAATTGGATTCTTTTCTTTCTGTCTTAGATAAAAACAGTGATAGAAGATGATGCTTGACCAGCAATATGATGCTGTCAATACGAAGCATTAATTAACAAATTAATTAAACACAATTTCTTTTGTTCTCTCACGAGAGAAGAAATTTTGCCTGTCTTGCTGGACAGCAAACTAAAGAAGGAGAAATGTGTGGATATTGGTCCTCTGAATAATGCAGCCTTAATAAACTTCCTCTAGGGTTTATTTCTCCAGGGTAGATACAAATCGCTTTCTTAAACTGGCTCACCCATCCCTAATCCACAGTTTGCCAACATAAATTGCTTGTGTTTTCCGTGATGTCTTAGCAACCGCGGCAATCATACAGCCCTTCCTGGCTGCCGCTTACATCTAAACCACAACCACTTTGATGCAGTGGAACAATTTCTGTGCAGCTACATATCCTTAGGCCAGAAGTACAGCGGGGGGTATTAGCTGCTCTGCCCTTTGTACGGAAAGCATTCCCTCATTTTAAATAAACACCGCAAATGCTTCTTTCCTTCCTGTTTTGACCTGGTTCCCCGCTTAAGGTTAAGTGTGCGTGTGTTCCACAAGGGGAAAAAGCATATCCGGAAAGAAAAGAAGCAACGCAATTAAGACTGTAGCTCAGTTTCCCCCGTGCTCAATGGTTCTGCTTTGCAGAAAGCAATTTTGGTGTAGCAACAGGAGTGGTCTGAAGAAATCTTGTAGAATTATTTGCTTGAAGTATTGCTTAAATGTCATTGGTCTTCAAACTCTTTTCCACATTCGTCATCAGAAAATTACAGTGCACTGTAAAATCAACAGACTACTTCCTCCCTCTTAAAGAAAACATTTCCTCTCGTCTCCCTTTTATTTCTTAGAACATTTCCTCTCCTCTCCCTTTGACTTCTTTGTTTCTCTTTCACTTAACATGTCAATTATTTTTGAAGATGCCATTTCTTGAGTGAAATGAATGAATGGCTCTGTGGGCTGTACTTGTCTTTCAGGAGATTCTATAGTTGTTGGGAAAAGCCCCTGTGACACAGCAATCCATCCCATTTCAAAGCAGACATTGTACGATGTTTAAGGTAATGTGACGAATTGCCTTCTGGAGATACCAGTTAATCTGAACAGGCTGCTCAGGGGGGTTGTGGAGTCTCCCTCTCTGGAGACGTTTCAAACCCACCTGGCCCTATTCCTGTGCGACTGGATCTGGGGGATCCTGCTGTGGCAGGGGGTTGGACTGGATGACCTATCGAGGTCCCTTCCAGTCCCCGATGCTCTCTGGTTCTGTGAAAAGAAACACCAGTAGTTACACAACAAGAGGACTTAGTGCAATCAGAGTTGCCCAACACTGCAACAGACCCAGTCTGGTTACAAGTCCGCACGTCAAGCAGGAGTGTAGTGCTGCAGAGTAACTCGCTGGGCTTTACGGAGCACCCTTTACGAAGAGAACGTGCACAACATGCGAAACACTCACTCACGGAAAGGGTAAACTCCCACTGAACAGCACCCAAACCCAAGGTGTAGCTCATCCAAAAGTAGTCAAGGGCTCAGTCAAGGGTGACCAGAAGAAATAATTCACTCACTGCCACAGGGGAAGGTGAGGGCTCATTTGATCACAGCTCTTGTCCTTGGACAGCATCCTGGTCCGAGGGGGAGAGAGTCCCTGACTGCAGAACTGCTGCTTTGAGGAGGACTAGCTGGAATTTGTCTCTCTGGAAAGGCTCCATTTACACCCTAGCCAGACATGAACTGTAATCATTCTGATAAGCTGGGGGGGCAAAAGAAGGACAAAGGCAATCCCGGGCCCTACACAGAGAAGCCCCAAGTAATAGCAGTGCTCAGCAGGTGATCTTTATCAGGTCTCTTGCAAACCACAGCCTTTTTCAGATCTTTGTCAGGGTAACTTAGTTCTTTTCACTCTGCTTTGTCTTGATCTGGGACATGAGGTTAAAATCTGTGTCTCACACACAGGCCAGCTTGCATTAAGTTATTAATGTGCTAGTAATCCCCTCTGCTTTGGTCTGTGGTGGTTCTTCCTTTCTGAGGCTTGTGTGCTTTTGGTTTTAGTTCTTTTCATTCCACATAGCAGTGCATTAAAATAATTAGCTCTTGTTTGTTGTTAATGATAACATTCCTTTTACTGCTGATCTCTGCTGTTAAATCTGACCTTTTCCTGCTGTCAGCTAAAATGTAGAAAAGTGTGATAAATTCACATCAGCTATTCAAGCAGCAGCCCTAGACTCTGGAGAGGTAGTTTTCACCTGCACAAAGCTTTTAGCTCTTTTTTTTTTATCTCTAGTGATTCATTACCTTCTTCTTGAATGTACTTGTGTGACAGTGGACTGACAGATTAAGTCATTCACTGATCTCATCACAGAATCATAGAATGTTAGGGATTGGAAGGGACCTCCAAAAATCATCCAGTCCAATCCCCCCACCACAGCAGGATCACCTAGATCCAGTCATTAGGGATTGGAAGGGACCTCGAAAGATCATCCAGTACAATCCCCCCACCACAGCAGGATCCCCTAGATCCAGTCATTAGGGATTGGAAGGGACCTCCAAAGATCATCCAGTCCAATCCCCCTGTCACAGCAGGATCACCTTGACCAAGTCACACAGGAACAGTCCAGGCGGGTCTTGATGAAGTTCCTTCTCTCATTGATGTGGAACCTCCTCCGATGGGAAGTTCCTTCCCATATTGATGTGGAACCTCCTCTGATGGGAAGTTCCTTCCCATATTGATGTGGAACCTCCTCTGATGAGAAGGTCCTTCTCTTAGTGATGTGGAACCTCCTCTGCTCCAGCTCACACCTGCTGCCCCTTGTCCTATCACAGGGTGCCCCTGGGCAGAGCCTGGCTCCAGCAGAGTTCCAGCTCCCAAAGCAGCCCGTTTCCCAGCAGCTCGTTGCTCCTCACCACCTCTCGCTGCAGAAACGCTCGTCAACTCTGCCGTGGTTTTCCCTCTCCCCAGCTCATTGCGTTGAGTTTCCAGGAGATGCTCTGGATTAGCGGGTGCTGGTCAGTCAGGGAGCCAGGAGCCAGTTTCCTGAAGCCCTTGGTGACCTTGGGACACCACCCAAGCAGAGAAGAAAACCCAACTTCTTCTTTTTCCTTGTTTTTCTCACGTTACTTCATTCACTTTGACTCCTTCAAAGGGAGACCTCGAGCCCTGCTCGGGTTGAGCGTCTCTGCGCCGCAATCATTAAAGATTCAGTAGGGCCTTTTAAGTCCGTGTTTGGAGAGTCAGATGGTTCCGTTTGGTCAACTTGTGCCTCCCCCTGGTGATTATTTTGTCTCCAAGAGCCACACTGCTCAGGTTTGGTGTCTTTGAAGGTCTTCCAGAAGATGCTGGTTTAATCTACACTCTCAGCGCCACAGGGCTGCGTCGGTTGGGTGGCTGAACCGTCCGCAGAGGTCCAACAGTCGGGCAGGGTGAGGAGGAGCCCCTCAGGTGACCCCAGTGCTGCTCTCGAGCCCTTTGATGTTGGTCAGTTGTCTCACAGTTACTTCTGTGGTTGGGGTTGGGCCAGGAGCAGAATCTCTTCTCCGGGCAAGAACAAGCCCAGGGACCAGGATAGAGTGGGGGCTGACCTGTAGGAGGAAGGGACCTGGGGGTCCTGGTGGCCAGCAGGATGGCCAGGAGCCAGCAATGGCCAAGAAGGCCAATGGCATCCTGGAGTCGATCAGAAGAGGGGTGGTTAGCAGATCAAGAGAGGTTCTCCCCCACCTCTGCTCTGCCCTGAGGAGACCACAGCTGGGATCTTGTGTCCAGTTCTGGGCCCCTCAGTCCCAGAAGGACACAGAGCTGCTGGAGAGAGTCCAGGACAGAGCCACAGAGATGATGGAGTGGAGCATCTCCCTGCTGAGGAAAAGCTGAGGGAGCTGGGGCTCTTGAGCTGGGAGAAAAGGAGCCTCAGGGGTGACCCCATGGATGTTGATCAATATGTGAAGGGTGGGTGCCAGGAGGATGGAGCCAGGCTCTGCTCAGGGGCACCCAGTGACAGGACAAGGGGCAGCGGGTGTG
>JAOXOE010000001.1:103489578-103521416 GCA_028565055.1 Phoeniculus purpureus | reverse complement strand
CATTAATGTTGATAAATATGTGAAGGGTGGGTGTCAGGAGGATGGAGCCAGGCTCTGCTCTGTGGCATCTAATGATAGGACAAGGGGAAGTAGGTGTGAGCTGGAACAGAGGAGGTTCCACATCAATATGAGAAGGAATTTCTTTGTGGTGAGGGTGCCAGAGCCGTGGAAGGGGCTGCCTAGGGGTGTTGTGGAGTCTCCTTCTCTAGAGCTGTTTAAAACCCGCTTGGATATGTTCTTGTGCTTCTTGATCTAGGGGATCCTGCTGTGGCAGAGGGACTGGACTGGATGATTTTTCAAAGTCCTTTCTGATCCCTAATGTTCTGTGATCTTCACTCTAGACCTCACACTCCTCTCTTGGTCTCAGCCTCTTCTCTCCCTTCATCTGCTTGGTAAGGTAATGAGCTCATACAAATGGCAGATAGCTAACTCAGAAAAGGAAATATCCTAAGGGAAGGAGAGAGAAGGAGAAGAGGCTGTATAAGAGAAAAGCATTACTCCTTTTAAAGAGCAGCTATTGGATCTTTATTCACGCTTACAACTTTACCTTCAATGTACAAAGCAGTTTACAAAAATACACTATAGAGCGTTTATACCTCATCATTGGTTTTCAGGAATAGAACAGAAAGTATGTATCAATGAACTCTCTGAATAGAGACTTCCTTAACCTCCTGCAGTGAGTTTAAGGAGATTCTAGAATAATTTTCCAGAGTTCAGGGAGTCAGAGTAGTCCCACAAACCTTTTGGTATATAGTTGCCTGTTTGTTCAAGGTGCTGAAAAAAGCTGTAAGTTACCATCTAATCACAGAATCACAAAACATTAGGGATTGGAAGGGACCTCGAAAGATCATCTAGTCCAGTCTCACCACCACAGCAGGATCACCTATATCCAGTTGCACTAGCATGGACATTTTTGGCTGACTCCGTTGCCAGAGTGACCTGACAGCCCGTCTTCAATCCAGGGTGTAATGTTTTAGAATAGTTGCTTGTTCAGTGGAACTGCACTTAAATCAGTGACTACACGTTATTAGCCTTGTGACAGATCTGGAGTTCAGGAAAGAATAAACAAAGCGATGATCAGCTTTCTGCTGAGGTCTTTAGCCTTGCAGTGTACACTAAGTTCACAGCTTTGAATGGGATCCATAAGGTTTGTGAATGTAAATTCCACAGATAATCTCAAAGTCCTATTGCGTAATGATGCCTGTTTCCATAATCATCCCAAGCTTTTATAAATGCATGGTGTTTCATCCTTATTTGAAGTGTGGAGGGTTTTAAAGGAAGCATGGAACCCTCTTACATGATTAGCTAAAATCCATCCTTAAGAGAAACCGTCCTGCCGTTGCTTTGTAAACCCTGCAATTACTACAATATTTGTTGTAAATGGCTCTCCTTGCTGTAAGAACCTGTCATTAGGACGATGTGTTTTTCATTACGCTGACAAGTACATGTAAAAAACAAATCCCACTTGAGAGCCTAAGCTGTTTGAAGGGTTTTAGTGTCAGGAACTCATTTCTAGGAGGCTGGATTAAGAATCGGCAAAGACATTTTTACTAGAGCGCTGTAGCTGGTGCATTAACGTGCATCTGCGTGTCAGGAATACAAAGTGCATTGAAAGCCTAGCCTTTTACATTGAATATGACAACTGCTTAGATTTCTTCTTATGCTGAGACACTGATGTTTACTACTTTCAAAAGGCATTTTCCGGAACAAATCCCCCCGGATTAATTTTTCTCTTCAAATAAAAAGTGATACATCAAAAGTGTGTTATCCATCACAGGAGAGGAATAATGCTGCTGCCCCTAGCTGTTTTCAAACCTGCATTTCTGAATGGTGCGTAATTCTTAATGCAGAGAACTCCAGTTGCTACACCTTGACTCCTGAGATTTAGAACTATTTCTGTAGGTCTGATTTCAGATGATCACAGATTCATAGAACATTAGAGATTGGAAGAGACCTTGAAAGATCATCCAGTCCAGTCCCCCTGCCACAGCAGGATCGAGTAGATCAAGTCATGTGGGAACATGTCCAGGCAGGTTTTAAATGTCTCTAGAGAAGGAGACTCCACAACCCCCCAGGGCTCTGTCACCCTCACTGGGAAGAAATTCCTTCTCATATTGATGTGGAACCTTCTGTGTTCCAGCTCACACCCGCTGCCCCCTGACCACTCTCCCTGGGAAGAATTTTTTCCTTATCTCCCATCTAACCCTCCCCTGTTGAAGCTTGAAGCCCATCTCTCTAGTTCTGTCACTAATTACCTGTGATATATTTGCCCTCTCCAGCTGGTTGGATAACTTGTATGTATTGAGACAGACTGAGATATTAATGTCTTCCTTCTAGCCCATTAGTTTAATTGTACTTTTGCTTCATTTATATGAAGCATTAATATAAAAATATCTATGCAAATGCATATATCATCAAGTACGGCTTCGTCAGCTTTTTATGAGGACTGGAAGCCTTTAATAGGCAATACCAGCCTGGGTGACTGTGCAAACCACTTGACATCTGTCTGGATTTATAAATACTGTTTTCATTTGCTGCACTTTATTTACTCTTGGCACGTATAAATGAACTGTGACAGACACCCTGTGGCTTCTATTTATGAGAGGATTAATAAAGCTTGTATTTTCATTATGTCATCCAAAGCCATCAAGTGTGAAGAAATCATCAGTCATTATTGAACATTGACACATACTGCATTGGTAATCAGGAATGACAGAAGAAACTAACAGAAGTGTGGCTGTTGACTCCCTAAGAGCAATCTGTGATTAATGTGCCCTTAAGAGCAGGTAGCTGTGGGCTTTGTGTGCAGTTTCAGCCGCACCTTAGCAGTTGGCAGGAGGATGGAGCCAGGCTCTGCTCAGGGGCATCTAATGATAGGACAAGGGGCAGTGGGTGTGAGCTAGAACAGAGGAGGTTCCACAACAATCTGAGAAGGAACCTCTTCCCGGTGAGGGTGAGGGAGTCTTGGAAGGGGCTGCCCAGGGGGGGGTTGTAGAGTCACCTTCTCTGGAGACGTTTCAAACCTGCCCGGGCATGTTCCTGTGTGACTTGATAGGTAGTGGACAGAAAAATTAACTGCCTTCCAAAAGCTAGTACAGGCTCTAGCTCCTATAGCATGGGCTCATGTGAGGTCTCCTTCTCATGTGCCTCAGTTCTAACTGACAAGGGCCACCTCAAAAGTGAGAGGTTATTTCTGTTTCCACAACCTGTTCAGCACTGCCCCGTCACCATGACAGCAAACACGTGTGTGCCAATCAGTGTGATAGGTTCCTATTAATTTCAGCATTAACTGCTAAAATAACTAGTCTGGACACTCCAGAAGTGATGTGATTTTGGGCACACAACAAAACTGAGCACTGGATCAATCTAAACGGATCTTAATGATCCATGTGAAAAAGCGTCTGACTTTGAATAGAAACATCTGGCTGATGACTGGTGAGGGACCGGCCAGTGTTCATTTGTACCACTGCCGACCAGGTGATGATGTCCAAACAACCTATTTCATCAGGAACCTGTGGCACTGTCACACAGTTCTGTTCAGAGCACTATACCCTTTGAGATGGAATTCGATCTCTGCAGATAATGACAGAACAGCAGAAACAGTAGAACCTCGAATGGTCCCTTCCAATCCCTACTTCTGTGATCCTGTGAATATACGTATTGAACATACAAGGCTTTAAAGCGAGACACTTTTCCTTAGGCTTTGAACTCCTCAGGTGCGATGCTGAGGTTAGGAAATGGTGAAGAGTTATTTTTGAGCTTTATAAAATGTTTAACGTTTTTGGTGCATAAATCATTCTCGGCTTCACCTAATTTCAGAGCATAAAGGGCATGTCAGACTTTACTAAACTGAAGCCCCAGGAAACAGTCGATAATAATGATGGATTTTTATAATGATATAACCCTTAATGAATTATTGTTGTTCCTTAACAAGGTTTTAATAAGAAATTTCTTTTGCCAGCGTGGTTATTAGTTCTCTCATCTGAACAGCCCCAGGCCTATCTGCCACAGAATCACACAACATAATATTTCTTTCTGCATCAGTCACACAACAGTGCAAACCTCCACCCCGTGAATAAAACCAACTTACTTTCCCTTTCTTTGCCTTTTTATTTCTCATTATTTTCCCTTTACTCTAAAGGTCAGGTGTTTTTAATGTGGAACTTGAAATGAAGATGTGCTGACTACAAGCCCACTGCTGCTCATGTATAATGGAAGAGTAGCCAGTGCCATTCAGGTGCTCTCCTTTGTGCTTGGGGTCTTGGAGGAACTGACGGCAATATGCAGTCTGACTGGGTGCTCGTCTGTGTCCCTGTGTGCATTTGTATGGACAAGCTGTATTCTGTTTCTGTAAGGAGCGTCTGGGATGTCTGTGCAGTGCTTTAGATGCTGGGGTAGCCATTAGTCACTCTAATTTTAGTGACCACTCCAGCCCCAGTAAGACCACATCTGGATGATTGTGTCCAGCTCTGGGACCCTCAGTTCCAGAAGGACACAGAGCTGCTGGAGAGAGCCCAGCGCAGAGCCACAAGGATGAGGAAGGGAGTAGAGCATCTCCCTGATGAGGAAAGGCTGAGGGAGCTGCGTCTCTTGAGCTGGGAAAAAAATTCTTGGAAATTGGATTTCTCAGCTGTGTCTCCTCCCAGCTTCTTGCCCAACCCCAGCCTGCTCCCTGGGACAGAAAACAAAGCAACCTCGATGGTTTTTAAAAGAAGCCTTGGTGGTCTTCAAGCACTCTTCAGCAACAGTTAAGGCTAGGTGCTTTCCAAAACTGGTTGGTCACAAATCCAAACTGCAGGATCATAGAGTCCACACATGAAGAAAATGAACTCCATCTCAGCTAGACTCAGTACAGAAAAGATGGTCAGACAAACAACGCTGCTGTTGTACAACTCTCAGTTCATCATGGAATACAGAAAATGCGGACAACAGTTTAGCCCCAACTGAAGGTCTCAGGTGGTGCTTCCGACACAGGGTAGCAATTACTCTAGATTTTCCTTTGGCCATTAATTCAAATCCTTTCAAATTTGTCTAGGTCAGATATTTTGGAAAAAAAAAAAACAACGCCAAAACCATCAAACAACCCACCCGTGGGATAAGAAGATACTTCTTCAGACTTCAGGAGGATTCACTGGAAAAAGAGCCTGGCTTTGTTCCTCGTACAAACGCTGCCTACTACTAATTCACTGTCGCAGTTCCAGGGCACAGAGGCAATTATAATGCACCCTCTGGAGACTTCAGTCTGTGGGAAGAATATGCAAAGACAGAAATGGTTTTGATGTTTAGGACCAAAGTCTATCCAACCAACACCCTGTCTCTGACCAGTGAGGGGAGGGATGTCGAAGATAAGACTTGAAACGTAACTGACCAAAACAAAGCAAAACGCAAACCAAGTCCTCTGGTTTGGAATTAACCTGTGGTGTGTCCTCCCAGCTCTCAGCAATGCATCTCTTAAGGACTTCCTCAGCTGTGGAATCACTTCACCCTGTTTAACAGCTCCTGACAGAAGTGTCTGTCATGTTGCGTAATCACTTTTTTCACTCTGTGGCAATCGGTGCCACCACGAAATTACCTGACCTGTAAAAAAACTTCCTGCTCTCACTAGTAGACCGGCTGCCTAATTAATGGTGCAGGTAATCCAGGGGGATGGTGTGAGAAAAATGGTCTCTTCCCACAAAGAACTCGGCTTTGTAAGTTTTTACTACAGCCTTCCTCAGCCATTCTTCTGTTTTATTTTCTTTCTGTCCCTCTTTCTATTTCTCTTCCCACTAAGACTTTTAGTGCTTTTAGCTTGTCCTTGGACACAAGCTATTCTCTCCCTCTGATTGCTCCTGCCACCACCCTCCCTACCTTTCCTCGTTCTCATATATCCTCTGAAATGAGGGATTAGAACTGTATATTTTATTCAAGATGTAAGCACCATCATAAAGTGAATTTCTATGGATTGCTGTGGTTCTACAGGATTTCATATTTTCTTCTCAAATCCTTCCCTAATAATTGCTGCTCACTGCTGGCCTTTGTAACCACCGCAGAGTATTGATCCGATGTTTTCTGAGAAATATCCAATGACTCCTAAAGCCTCTTCTTGGGTTGGAGTCATGAATTTAGATTCCATCACAACATTTACTGCTGTTTTAACCGTGAGGATTGTTTTGTTCTTGTTGACATGAGATTCCACACTATGTTATATCAGGCAGGCAGTGAGTCATATCAGTGAGTTTTCTTTCTGCAGCTCTTTGCAGTCAGCTTTAGTTTAGTGTCCCCTGAATAATTAAATGAGTAATTAATAACTGTAGCATAACACACACAGAGGAGAGGAATAAACCTCTCACGCGTATCTATAGTACAGGTAGTTCTTATCACTTCACTGCTCAACTTTGCAGGTTTAACATTATTTCAGTATTTTAAACTTAAGGTTTAAATATGTAGTGACATTTTCTCACGTAGACATCACTGAACAACGATGTGTACCCCCACGGGCACAGATGGTCACAAGCACATCACAGAATCATAGAACATCAGGGACTGGAAGGGACTTCAAAAGATCTTCCAGTCCAAACCCCCAGTCACAGCAGGATCCCCTAGATCCAGTCGCACAGGAACATGGCCACGTGGGTTTGAAGCATCTCCAGAGAAGGAGACTCCACAACCCCCCTGGGCAGCCCCTGCCAGGGCTCTGTCACCCTCACCAGGAGGAAGGTCCTTGTTACATTGATGTGGAACCTCCTCTGTTCCAGGTCACACCCACTGCCCCTTGTCCTACCATTACACGACACTGAGCAGAGCCTGGCTCCATCCTCCTAACACCTACCCTTCACATACTGATCAATATGAAGGAGGGCACCCCTCAGTCTCTGTTTTTCCAACCTCAAGAGCCCCAGCTCCCTCAGCCTTTCCTCATCAGGGAGATGCTCCCCTCCCTTCATCATCTTTGTTGCTCTGTGCTGGACTCTCTCCAGAAGTTCCATGTCCTTCTGGAACTGAGGGGACCAGAAGTGGAACGGTCTCACCAGGGCAGAGTAGAGTGGGAGGAGAACCTCTCTCAATCAGCTAACCACCCCCATTCTGATCCACCCCAGGATGCCACTGGCCATCCTGCTGGCCACCAGGACCCCCAGGTCCCTTTCTCCTCTGCTGCTCTCCAACAGGTCAGCCCCCACTCTATCCTGGTCCCTGGGGTTGTTCTTGCCCAGATGCCAGACTCTACACTGCTCTTGTTATAGTTCATTAAGTATCTCCCTGTTCAGCTCTCTGGCCTGTCCAGGTCCTGGCTGGGCAAAGAGATGCTACTTTACTTAAATGACCATTGAAAGGCCTTCTGTCAGGAAAGTTACTCCAGCCTTTCCACACTGATGTCTGCTGAACTATATACTTTTCAAGGGAAAACTTTAAGGGAGTGCGTTCGCATTTTTAACACAGCAGTGGAAGGAATTGCTAACACGCACGCACAGATCAAACATGTGCCACCAACATGAGACTTTGGTTTATATTTTAGGTCTTTTTTGTGTCCTATTTGGATCAAGTTTCTGTGAGAGATTTGCATAAGTCAGGAGAGAGCTCTGTCATACGAATCACTGTAACTCATTAAGGCTTTTGCTTCCATATACAGAAACAAACTACGCTGATGTAGAGCCCAACTAATTGCACTTGCTTGACCCTGAAGTTAGATATTCTTGACAAAAATGGATGGAGCATCTGAAAAGCCATATGCCAAAAGATGTAAAGGAGATGAATTCCAACATAAATATGGTGATTATTAGTGGTCAGCACAGCGAGCAGCAAGTTTAAAAGGCACGCAAGCAGAGAAGGTGAGGAGACAAGATTAAAAGGGGGAATTATTGATCTCATCCTGCAGCTTTTTCTTTCAGCACATTATTCACTTTCAGCTACCTGTCTCAGTGGCAACCAGCTTCAATAGCTTGGGCTTTTTCCTCTATCTTAGTGCTTCAGCTCTCTATAAAGAGTTTTTTGCAGAGTATGATGGGGAAGAGACCAAACATCCTACAAGACCGAACTTTTTACAAGGATATATTTAAAAATACATTCTCACGCGGCACCCTGATTAGTTCAGTTTGATTCTACACAGATGCATTTTAATACTCATGGTTGGCATAATTTCCTAAACTGTTGCTTTTTTCTGTACTGTTTTCAAAAGTATTTCTACACATGTCTATAAATATACATTTTAAGACCAACACCTATGTAAAATACATATTTATATATAAATATAATGAATAAGGACGGTTAGAAATATCAAAAGCTAAGCAAGAGAGAAAGCAGAAAGAAGATTAACCCCACAGGAATTTTACCAATACAGAGCTGATCCTGCTGTGGTAGGGGCATTGGACTAGATGATGTTTTGAGGTCCCTTCCAATCCCTAATGTTCTGTGATTATTAAGCGTATTAGGCAAGCCATGATTCTACTTGGTGCAGGACCAGGCTATGTGACTTTATTTTCCGAGTACAATACACTAACAAAATATTTGAGATCTGACCTGACCCTCTTGTATTTTGTCAGTACCATCCATGCCAACTGAGTTAAAGGGATGTTTCCCACTGGCTGCATCAGTATGGGCTGACATAAGAATTTCTCAGTCAGCAGGAGTCATTCCTGAGCCAGTGGGAGCTGTCACAAACCCTTCTAACATAACATGTATCACGCTGGAAGTAAGATTGACCTCTCCAGCTTCTCTCGTTATTTTGTGCAGGTAATCAGGTCACTCCACCCATCTGCTCAGCTCAGTTCAGTCATTCAACTCCTGATGCTACTGGTCTGACTGTCTTTTCAGCTGCAACAGCCATGTGCCCGTGAATTTTCATCCAAATCAACTAGTGTGAAATTCTTGCAGACTGCAGAATATGGTCCTTTGCCTCACCCATTTTACCCTAGAAGCCACCAAAGGGGGAATTTGATTAGAGGTCGAAAAGACTGCAGATGCTCTGTTATGTGCAAAGCATCTGACAAACTGAAAGTCTAGTCCTAGAAATACCCTGAGATTGGCTAGTAAGGACCTCTGAAAGAGTTTTCTGTGCAAAAATCCTTTATGCTGTGGGAGGGTCAAGTGTTGTAGAAAAGACTATTCTATGGATTTACGTAGTAGGATGTAGTAGGTGATGGGTAGTACTGGAGATATTGATGTGTTTTACCTCTGCTGAAGTTAGCACCTAGGAACTCTCTCTTTCAAAAATCCAGTAGCTCTGTTGATAGCTGAATGCTGAACACTCACACAGAATATGATCTACTGCTGCCCTAAATCTTGATTCAGAGGAATAAAACCTCACAGAGCACGTCTTGCAGAAGTTCTACCTTAAAGTACTAGCTGGAAACAACATGAGCATGAGTAAGGGAAAGGACTTCACTGCTCCCATAGAAGCTGCTTTGCAGAACCACGTACGTATAAAGACTAATCAGTTACAGAGGTGAAGTCTTCACTACAGAGTTCACAAATGTGAACCTGTTCTGAATTGTGATCCTGATCCATCTCACAACAGACAGTCTGTGGAAAAGCTCTACCTTTTATCCACTAGCAGGTGTCTAGAGCATCATCACGTGTAACATCTGTGTCTCCCACAGCAGAGCTCTGAAAAACAGCATCTGGGACATCTGTGGTAGGTCACTCTCAGCTTCTATTGTTGAAGTAGTTCCACTTCATGTCTAGTGACTGCAGAGTAAATGGCTCCTGAAATAGCACATGAGTGCATGTGACCTCATGACAAGGCACAACGTGTGCGATGAAGGAATGCCCTCTTTTCATACACCTTTATCAGTATGGATGTGGAGGGTAAGCTTTCTCTGGATCATGAACGACACTGCTCTTCTTAGCCACACGGAAACTTCAGATCTGGAAAGGTAAAACGATAAATGGTCTCTGGTTTCCCACTTCCAACATCACTGTTCTAACTGTTATTGTTAACAACTAAAAAGAAAGAGAATAGGAAGCCTTAGGAGCCCTCTTTGTGGGGTCCTTTTATCCTCAGCTATGTGTAAAACTGAAGACTATGACAGAGCCTCAGGAAAATACTGTTTGGCAGATAAGGAAAGGGAAAAAAATATGACAAAGAGCTTTTTTAAGGCAAGAGACTGAATTTGATGATAGTGCTGCAGAGAACGAGTCTAGTGCTATGTGGTAGGGAAACCTGATAGAGCACCTGGCGGCACAGCCAGGCTGAGGAGGCCATAATGACATGGGATCGTGAACTGCATTGATGCAGAGATTCTGTGCAGAGCCTTTCTTCTTCTAGTAATCACAGAAACGCGTTAGGGATTGGAAGGGACCTCGAAAGATCATCCAGTCCAATCCCCCCGCATTCAGTCACAGAATAGTTTTTATGTTCTCCGTTTACTTGGCTGTAGTGAGTAACACGTTCCAACACCAGCTTCTCTAACAGTTTTTTGGCTGCACATGGAATATTTCATCTCCCCATCCTGTATGAAGTCCACATTTGCCCTCACAGTGTTACTAAATAATCCCTATCCTAAAAGTCAAGTAAGCACGCAAGTGAACAAAACTGCACTTCAAAACCCTAGCAGAGTCTAGAGGAGAACAAATCATAGGCATAAAAATAAACCACACAGAATCTCATCATCCTTTTACGGGGATGGAATCTCCCCTCAGTAAATTCATGGATGACACCAATCTGGGGGAGAGTGTCTCTCTGCTGAAGAGTGGGAAGATGCTGCAGAGAGACCTGGACAGGCTGGGTCAATGGGCAGAGGCCAGTGGGATGAGGTTTAACAGGGCCAAGGGCAGGGTCTGACATTTTGGCCACAATAATCCCCTGCAGCTACAGACTGGGGGATGAGTGACTGGACAGAAGCCTAGCAGAGAGGAACCTGGCAGTACTGAGTGACAATCTGCTGTACAGGAGCCAGCAGGGTGCCCATGTGGCCATGAAGGCCAGTGGCATCCTGGCTTGGATCAGCAAGAGTGTGGGTGTTCAGCCTGGAGGAGACTCAGGGGGCCCTTATCACTCTCTGTAACTACCTGAAGAGAACTTGTAGACATGTGGGGGTCAGGCTCTTCTCCCAGGCAACCACCACCAGGACAAGAGGACAGGGCCTGAAGCTGCCAGGGAAGGCTTAGGTTACACACGGGGAAGCCCTTCCCCACGGGCTAAGATTGGATTGGAGTCTCCAATCTTAGAGGTGTTTAAGGACAGACTGGATGTGGGTGACCTTTAGTGCCATGGGCTAGGTGATTGTGGTGATGTTAGGTCCTAGGCTGGACTCAATGATCTCAGAGGTCTTTTCCAGCCTCAATAATTCTGTGTCCCACATAACTTTCAAGCAGGTATAGTTCATCCAGACCAGGTTCCTTCCATTATTTTCATATTAATTACTTAACATACATCACATAGATGGAAATGTGTGTTCAAGGACCACTGAACACTAAATTTTCTAAGTGTATACAATTACAGAAACATCTGTGCTAAATGACTTTGCCTTGAATCACGATGAAAATCTGCTAAGTTCAGCCGCTCTGTAACAAATCTTAATTCTCGCCTGTGCCAAACAGTAATGAGTGTTGTGTTTCTGGTGAAGTCTTTGCTACATGTGACCAGTGTGACCCTTGTGTCTCGTCATCATGTGAAAACGCATTTTTCTTAATCTACTTATCCTTTGAAAGCTGTTGCTGTTACAGATTTATGTGGTGACATACAAGAACTGTAAATCATAGAATGCTTTGAGTTGGAAGGGATCTTCATAAGGAACAGAGACATCTCCAACTAAATTAGGTTATCTAGAGCCCTCATTCAACCTGAGTTTGAATGTTCACGGGCATAGGGCATCTACAATCCCTTTGGGCAACCTGTGGCAACGCTTTGCCACTCTCATTGTAAAAGATTTATTCGTTTGGCCTAGTGTGAATTTACCCTCTATTAGATTAAAACCATTACACCTTGTCCTGTCAACAACAGGCCCTGCTAAAAAGACAGTCCTCATCTTTCTAACAGGCCACCTTTCAGTACTGAAAGGCCACAATATGGTCTCCCTGGAGCCTTTTCTTCTCCAGGCTTAGTCACAGAACATCAGGGATTGGAAGGGACCTCGAAAGACCATCCAGTCTAATCCCCCCATGACAGCAGCATCCCCTAGATTTGTCGAGATTTATTCCCTAGCTTCTGGTACTGGTGATGGCAGGTGGCAAGCACTCGGGCTTTTTGCTGCACTTGTGCTAAACAAATGGAACGCTGCAAGCTGTGTCTGAGGACACTGCCATTACGAATGCAGCAGGGTCCCTCAGTCCTTTCTTCAGCCAGCACACTCACGTCAATCATCCACCGTGTGGTACATCAGGGTTTTCATTAGTTCTGTAACTGGCTGACCTTGCACCAGGCTTCAACAGCCAGGTAGTTCACAACCCTTCACTGTCAGAATTAGCATTCCTGATACTATTTTAACTGCAGAGCAAACGCAGGGTTCATTATTAAATAAGGCATATGCTACTACACTTAGAACTGATTCACTCGGGTTATTTTTAGCCTGACCTTTTCTGTATTCATCAAGTCAGCTTTGAAATAGACATTGAGGTACCCTTTACTGCTAGCTATAAAAATTCTTAGAGGCGATTTTTTGACGGAGTTTTCTGACAAACTCTCATAGATCAGTGCTTTAGGGACACACCGAGCATCTCGCTGTTAGCTAAAGTAAAAACAAGCTAAGATTGAAATCGTGTGCGTATTAATGATCTTCTCCAGCTGGATCATCCCTCTTTGCCAAGAGCTGAAAAGCTATCATTTTCAGTTCAGAATGGGATGGAAACTTCCTCTAATGCTGGCAGAAGATGTGTGAAGGTAAGGATGTAGACCTTATTAAAGTGCCTTTAGTCCCAGTGTAGCTGCGCAGATAAAATTTCACCATTGTTATTCTGATTCTCTGGCTGTCCCATTCTTCTTCACCTGAGGTAAGGCATTAAGAACAGACAAAGGAAAGACTCAAAGCCGACAGGCTGCAGAGCTGCTTCTTGTAATTTAAACAATCAAAGGAGAATGTGCTTTCAGGGAAATGAAAAATACTGGCACTAATACTAAATTTTTAAATGAGATGCCACATCTGGTGTTTCAAGCTCAGAATCAAAGTTCTCACTGCTCTGAAGTGATTATTCAAAATGATCCTCATGACACTAGAAAAATCTCAACCAATGAGGAACATTTGTTGGTCTTTTTTGGGACTAGGAACTATCTATTTATATGCACTTGAAGGAAACAGTCCTGACTACTGGCTTTCTTTTTTAAATGACTTATCTCCAAAATAATCCCAGAATTACAGAACATTAGGGATTGGAAGGGACCTTGAAAGACTGTCCAGTCCCATCCCCCTGCCACAGCAGGATCCCCTAGATCCAGTCGCATAATGTTCTTTTAATTTCAGAGCATCTCAATACTCAGTTAATATCAGCTAAATGCTACCTGTATTTAATTTTGTTGGGACTGCCTGAAAACTGCAGGGAGCATCAGACAGTTCTTTTGCCACCAGTGTAATAACTTTACGTGATTAATACTTCCTTCCCCTAACTCTAGTCTGGACTTACAAACATTACAAACATTGAAATCCATTACCTTCACTGTAAAGGGCATTTATACCATTCTCCTACTGGACTGCACTCCAAACTTTTACCAATTATTTTAGTTATACTTCACAGCTTTAATAAAGTCTTACATCTGGTAAAATAAGAGAAAGGAGAGCTCAGCAATGTGGCAGCTGAAGCAGTGTAAAATAAAGCATTTTGCTGTTTCTTAAAGCTTAAGCCCAAAGCTCACTGTGCTAACAATGACAAAAATCACTCAGCTTCACTTTCCTTCTGTGACCAAAGCCACCTGAAATATTTATGGTGCGGGCATAATGTACTATAGGGGTGTTTTTTACCAGTGCAGTAATAAGACCCTTAGAATCTCACATCACAGGGTTTGGCTGTAGATTTTTCAAGTGAAATCCCTCGTATGTTCAGACAGCTCTGGCAGCTGGGGATCACTCAGCAGTGGGAGGTAACACAGCAAGTGAGGAGCTATCACAAAGTGCTTGTGACAAAGCTGTCTTGAATACGAGACCCCTGTTCTTGTTTTAGACATCTCTCCTTTATTATTTTAACCCTGTCTTTTAACACGGATGAAGGAAAGTGAAGTGAGAGTAGGATGAAAGGATGCCAAAAGTCTCCATTGCAAAATCATCAGGTTTAGATCTGTTCTTTCTTTTTTCCTCTCCATATCCTGTGCAGCAGATTTTCCTGTTCCTCAGGAGAAGGAGTAGAGTTGATCACGTATTTTGGGGTGACACATCCAAGTAAATCTCTATGGGTTGATCTGAGGACAGAACAGTCTGCAGAAATCAAGCCTCCAGCTCCAACCTTTCTGATTTTGCTAACAGATTCTTTAAAATTGGATTGAAGTCAGACTTCAAAGAGGCAGCTGAGTTAAAAAATAAAGTCCTTGGGTTTTTTTCTTCATTTGGAGGGGAGTTTAGAAGTTTCCCTCATGTGAAGCAGAGAGGGTCTTTATGACGCCAGTTTCACTTTGAAGTCTTGATTCTAGACAAGGTGCATCAAAGTGTCTACAGGCACAGGCAGTATAGCCAACTAGGCTCGGAGTACCTGGATGTAAGGGCAGCGAGCGCTGAACATGCCCACAAGGGGTTGGGTTGTTTTATTAGCACTGGAGAGAAACTTGTGTTTTGCAGGCAAAGAATTATCAACATCAGAAGACTCAGAGTAGTCAGTGAACTTTAAGGACAGAACATGAAGATAAAGTGCAGTTTGTCATCTCTAAATGTGATAGTCACTCTTCATCTATAAATACTGTGACACTGTGATCTATCATCTACTTGGAACTATTAAATGAGACATTAACATAGAAGATCTAAAAAACATGCTGCGTTCACTTGTGTGAGGGTCTTGCCTTGGCTGACTGAATGGATTCATGAAAGATTTTCTGTCTAGCAGTAAATATTGTAACTCTACAAGTCAAAAACTTAAGTAAACTTAGGTTGGCACTCAGGAGGTGAAATCATGTCTCAGGGATATCTGTGGCAAACTACTCCAGTGTCAGTTTCTTACTCGACTGATTGTGTCAGTAAAACGAAAGAAGTGGAACAGAAAATGTCTAACTTGTGCTTTACGTATCAAGGTCCGAGGTCAAAAGCAGGCAGGAAGGAGCAGCACATTACACACAGGTTTACATGTGCACACACACCCGTGTGCATCATCAAATACACATCCTACTTCACCACACACAGGCAGAGCTGGTTTTACGCAGCGTCCAGTAAGCAGTAAGGAAAGGCCTGCATATGAGGAACTGCATGAAATTAAAGGGACGTTGACATTTTAGGGAAACAATTTCCTACCGACATGGATTCCAGAAATGTGAAAAAACATTGAGCAGTGCTGAAAACAGATGACTGAAATATACACACTGGTTATGAAAACCAGGAATAAACCAAAAGCTGTTTAGGTACTGCTGACATGGTGATTTTCACAAATCAAAATACAAATGAGAAGGTAAAATAATTTTTCATCTTCTCAAGTTAACAATCCAAAAAATCATGAAGGAAAATGTTTCATTAGAGAGATGCTGGAACACAGGAGATTCCACATCAATATAAGAAGGAACTTCTTCACGGTGAGGGTGACAGAGCCCTGGCAGGGGCTGCCCAGGGGAGCTGTGGCGAGTTTGAAACATCTCCAGAGAAGGAGACTCCACGACTCCCCTGGGCAGCCCCTGCCAGGGCTCTGTCACCCTCACTGGGAAGAAGGTCCTTCTCACACTGATGTGGAAACCATCTCTGTTCCAGCTCACACCTGCTACCCCTCGTCCTATCATTAGATGCCACTGAACCTGGATTTATCAAATAGGTGCATTTCAGATAAATAAAAACTAATTCATTTGATGAAAAATGCTGCTGTCTTTCATCTTTATTAATCCTATGCACCAACAAAGTAGGAGAAAAAGGAATCCGCAGTACTTTGGGCAGTGTCTCAAAATAATCTCTTAAGGAAATATATTAGAGAAGGTGGAAAAGGTGTGATTGCCTGAGCACAGCCATTTAGAGTAATTTAAGGCACTGTAGGACATCACAGCTAGTTCCATGTGTGACTCTCTGAGAAGTAAGTCACTTCATCTGGCCCTGTGGAGGTATCCTGGATACAACATGGTGTCACAACGAGAATGTGACAAACGGTCATGTTTGGACATGTAAGTGCCCACACTACAGCTTTTGCTCTCTCAGGTATTTAGCCTGTTTTTCTATCTTGAATTCAGTATGTGGCTAGTAGGGGAAATGGAACTTAACTTTGCAAAACACTGCAGAGACCAGAAAGTGCTGTCTATAAGGTAGCAGTTCTAACTACTCTGTGCACCTTTTAAGAGAGTTAATCTTTTTCCATCCATAACTATCACAAAAGATAGTAATTCTGTGTATTCTGTATACCTCTTAAAATCTGTGTATTCCACAGAATAGTCTGTGTATATTCTACCTCTTAAATTCTGTGAATTCTGCAGAACACTCTGTATAGCCTGTAGAATACATTCTACAGAATATTTTGTATATTCTACCTATTAAATACGTGGCTGTTAAAGGACTTCTGACACCTGCTCTGCCATCATCACTGCAAAGGTTTTCCTTATGTTTAGGTGGAACCTTCTGTATTCCATTTTGTACCCACTGCCCCTTGTCCTGTACATGTTTCCTTTGCTGAATCCAAACACACCGAATGATTTTTGTTCCATAAATAAATACAGTAACAAAGTGGCCATCTGTAGAGAACAGATCTGCTTTGTGCTTACAAACATGCAAATGTTGACATGGAGATATGTGGTCAGAGTAAGAAAGTCTTGGGTATTGCCAGTGGTGTAGAAATAAGCAAATTTAGTAACAGAATCACAGAACATGGAATATGTTCCTGTGCAGCTTGGTCTAGGGGACCCTGCTGTGGCAGGGGGATTGGACTCGATCTCTCGAGGTCCATTCCCATCCCTAAAGTTCTATGATTACTGATTGGAAGGGACCTTAAAAGATCATCGAGTCCAATCCCCCTGCCACAGCAGGATCCCCTAGACCAAGTCACACAGTAACATATCGAGGTGGGTTTTAAACATCTCCAGAGAAGGAGACTCTACAACACCCCTGAGCAGCCCCTTCCAGTGCTCTGTCACCCTCACCGCGAAGAAGTTCCTTCTCACATTGATGTGGAACCTCCTGCATTCCAGTTCACACCCACCACGCACAATTAAAAAAACTACTGACAAAATAGCAGGTGTCTGATGGTCTCCTGAAGAGGCTGCATTATGAAAGCTACAACAGCAGGGGCATTAAAACACAGTAGTGCAGATAATGAAGTCAAACAAATTGTCTTAATTGTTGTGCCTTCATTGTCATGAAATTACTCTGTCATAAATGAAGCAGACCTGTCTGATGGGAATAATAAACGTTCATATTTAGTAAACAGTTATCAACACTTCCATAACATTTGTTGTTTATGCTCATTACACGCTCCTTGCATTGCAGCGAGTTTATTTCCTGTTTCATTTCTCCACTGCCATTGTGCTGCAGGCCTGTGCGAGACAGGTCTATGTTTTCTGTTCGACTGGACAGGGTGTAACACCCAGATGTTAATGGAAGTGTCACATCATTCCCACATAGAATTAGCCGGCCTTAATAGCTAAAGGGAACCAAAACAACCAGAAAACACAGAACGCAAACCAATCACAGAACAGTAGGGATTGGAAGGGACCTCAAAAGATCATTCCCCCCGCAACAGCAGGATCCCCTAGACCAAGCTGCACAGGAACATATCCGGGTGGTTTTAAACATCTCCAGAGAAGGAGACTCCACAACCCCAGTGGGACAAATGTTGTGGTTCTGCAGCGCAGACTGAAGTACACGGATCCAGGTCACGTCTGCCAGCTATCACAGTAAATGAAAGCCACAGGCTCATGCGAGTGCTCAATTAGTTCCCACTAGTAACCCTGTATCAGGACCACACATACAGGTTAACTGGGAAAGAGCACGGCTCAAATCCATTTCATCATACAAACAGTAACAGGGATTACTTTTTTCTCAGTAGCTCATTAGACAGTAGGACATGGGAACACATGGAAACCCACAATATTTATTTTTATTTAGTTGGTTTTTATTTCTCAAAGGGAAAAAAGAGAAGCATGGGCTGTGGTTTAATAAATAGAGCAAAAGCACAACGCTCCTCGTCTTCACGCAGGCATAAAACTGAGGGGGAAAACCACGTCCCTCTCCTGATCAAAATAACCACCCATCTTGAGTAAGACTGGAAGTATAACATTTCCTCTGTGTTTGCACCTAGAAAACGCACTATCAACAGTTTAGAGGGTTAGCAACCAAACTCCTGCTCTGCTAGAATGCTGCCTAACCAATTCCAGATTAATTCTCTTAATTGATTCTAATTCCAGTGGTACTTCAATGTCGAACAGCACATGCTCAGGACATCATTTCCTACACGGCATTTCCCCACGAATGCAAAACACTTCTATTTTAGAGGAGTGAAGAGATTAATACTCATTAAGGATTAGTGGGTTTTGAAGCTTCATCTTTTTATAATAAATTCTTTAAGTTAGATGAGTGCCAAGACCTCTGAATATTAAGCTGTCTTTCAAAAACTGATACTGTTGTTCAGGACAGATTATTTTTGACTCTTCCAACCTCCCCTAGAAGACAAACCACGATAGCGCTAATTAACCCGTTTTCAGTGAGGAACTGTGCAAACGTTTGAAAATCCAATGGTGACGGGTATGTTTGCGCTTTGTACTGTACAGTGTGTAATGTTTATTGTCTGAGACAGACAATTTCAACATAGCATTGCACTGCAAGTGGTGAGCTGTGATTCACAGAATCATGGAATGTTCTAGGCTGGGAGGGACCTTGAGAGGTCATCTAGTCCTACTTCCCTACACACGGACTGCTCTACCTACATCAGACCGCCCAGAGTCTCATGAAGCGTGACCTGAATGGCATGAGATGGGGCTCCCACTGCCTCTCCAGACAGCCCATTCCAGCCATCAACCAACCTCATGTT
Organism: Phoeniculus purpureus; assembly: GCA_028565055.1. Taxonomy (NCBI): domain Eukaryota; kingdom Metazoa; phylum Chordata; class Aves; order Bucerotiformes; family Phoeniculidae; genus Phoeniculus; species Phoeniculus purpureus. Next base: position 103,502,378 of record JAOXOE010000001.1, on the reverse strand, counting down.
GAAGGATTTTTTCCTAATCTCCAGTCTCAATCTCCAGCTGAACCCAGTGCTCCTTGCCCTGTCCATACAAACCCTCTTGAAAAGACCTTACTCTGCCTTCATGTCGGCCCCACTCAGGGTATAGAAGGTCAAAAGAAGGTCCCTCCAAAACCTTCTTTTCTGCAGGCTGAACAGCCCCGACTCTCTTTGGTTTTGGACATTTGCTTACGTGGTTGTTTCAAATTACTATTTTCTTTAAGCAGACAAAGAGGTAAAAAGCAAAACCCCAAATATTTACAGCATCCAAAACTGAGAAAGCAGCTATATTTCTTTTTCTAAAGAAAGAGGAAAAAACAACCTAACAAGAAAAAAAAATGGTCTCAAAGTGTTTATGCAGGAAATAATTTCATGTGAAAAGTTCATTTCCCGCAGCCAGATGACTTGCAGAAGTCACTTTCCTTCCAGATATTTTTCCAGAATCTTTTCTTTTTTCAGCATTCTGTGCTGCAGATTTACATTCAAACTAGAGCATTTTTTTCTGCTAAATACCTATGTGACTGCATCTAGGGGACCCTGCTCTGGCAGGGGGATAGGACTGCATGATCTTTCGAGGTCCCTTCCAATCCCCAATGTTCTGTGATTACTGATAAAGCTAACGAGCTTTTTCCTTTTTTTCAGGATAATCCATCTTCTCTCCTTATATTTATTTCTTTCCTCCCCTCCACACCCATTGTCTCATCTCATCACTTCTTTAACATCAATATACTAATTAAAGTCATTTGTCCTTCAAATTATAAATCAATAATTTAGTTTTTCTTAGCATATACGTACTGCTTTTGAAACCTTCTCTACGTCAGTTCATTCCACGACTAGAGGATAAACTGGATGGGCAGTTTGTAGTTTTCAGTCCATCTAGCAAATTACAAAAATTTTGTTTGGAACAACATTTCGATGTGCTGTTACCCGACTGCTTCCTCAAAGCAGAACTAGACTCAGAGGTCATGTTGTTCAGAGCCTAGCCAAAGCATGTTTTAAACATCCCTTCAGTTTCAAAGATCAGCTGACCTTTTAGGGCATGTTGTTCCCATCACCCTCACGAGGAAGTGTTTATATCCCTTATATTTAGTTGGAGTTTCCCTTGCTGCAGCTTCTGATTGTTCCATCTAGTCCTTTCACCAGGTGCTTTTGGGAAGAGCCTTTCTCGGTCTTCTCTGAAGCTGCTATCTCCAGAAGGCTGAAGACAGAAATTAAACTCTCAGCTTTCTGGGCTCTATGCTGATCAAACCTCCATCTCTCTGCCTTTAGCTGTGCACCATCTGCTTAGGCCCATTATCTATCTTGATCACCTTCCATGGGACTCACTGCAGTCTGCTGGTGTCTTGTACGCAGGCTTGTCTGTGCCACACGTATCAGTGGCAGCAGCATGCCCATTACTACGTCCTTTGTTTAGGAATACGACGCCTGTCCTGACTTAGAATTCAACTGTATTGAAAAGTAAATTATAATCTGCTTTAAATAACAAAAACTCTATCTTCCACATTAGTATCAATGGCAAAAAGGCAAAAGGCTCACTTACGTCATAGAATTGCTTGGGTTGGAATGGACATTAGCGATCATTTAGCGATCATGTAGCTCCAACCCCATCTCACAGAATCACAGAACATTAGGGATTGCATTCTTGGCCACCTGGGCACCCTACTGGCTCAGATTCAGCCACCTGTGAGTTAGAAGCCCCAGGTCTTTCTCTGCCAGACTGCTCTCCAGCCACCCTGCCCCAGCCTGTAGCACTGCAGGGGATTGTTGTGACCAAAACACAGGACCCCACACTTGGCTCCATTGAAACCCAACACAGTTATCCTCAGCCCATCAATACAGTCTATCAAGGTCCCTCTGTACAGCCCTACTACCCTCCAGCTGATCAACACTCCCTTCCTACTTAACCCTAACAGAGGAAGTGTTTGAAAGGCAAAGCTTCAGCTCAGTTTTCTGAATAAACATTTCAAAGATGAGTTTGGGCAGCAGAAGAGATCCACAGAATTGGAAGCACCAGTAAGGAGGTTTCGTTTGCAGTTATCAATATGGATTCCCTGGTAGGTGTTTAAAGCTGGAATAAATTGTGGGCTTATGCTGCAGCCTCACCTGATGTGAGGACATGAATAATTTAATTCTTCTTTGTAGCTGTCTCGTTCCTGAAACTTGTGGGAATTTCCTGGGTATTTTATCTGTCAAATTTAGAATGAATCATCCAAGACATGCAGAGGCATTTAGGAAGATTGAGAAAAAATAGTAAACAAAAGAGGGGGAGCGCCTGCACTAACTTAGGAAGACAGACTTCATGACGGTCAAGTCAGTATCGAACACTGCTGATTAAATTAAATTCATTTAAATCAAAATTAAGATTAAAAGATTAAATTAAAAGAAGCAGTAAATTAAAAGAAGCAATTTTCTTCAACTATAAATTAAAAATTCAGGTACAAATGCAGAATTGGAGACAATCTCCTGTGAAAACTGGGATAAGATTAAACATAAATTTCTTGTGCCTCAAACACTGAACCTATAAATTGCTTCATTTTCTGCTAAGGATTATGATAAATATTCCAAAGCAAGGAAAATAGTCATGAAGACTTGTATGTCGTATTCAGGCTGTCAAAAATGAGATAAATGGAGAGAAGAGCTCACTCAAACACAGAGAATTAGACAAACTCTTTCCCCACAACTCCGCAGTAACTGGAGCATCCTGATTCAGGTGTGATACAGGGCCTGAAGCGGTGACACACAAGTGAATGATACCTAAACATGAGAAACACGACCACAGAGTGATCCCAAACTTGATAAAGTTGTTAGTCGGAGCCCAGTAATGTGAAAAACGTTTCTGCCAGGCCTTGACTGGCATCAGAAAGTTAGGTTCAATCATTAAACATCCAACTCAAGTCCTGAAACACAAACCTCAGGAAATGAAATCAAAGTTACTGGACACTCAGCGATCTCTGCTTTTCCATTTGCAAACAACTAACCCAATGGTTTACAAAATAGTAGTTTGGCATTTTGTCATTGAAGGAAGAGAAGGGGAAGAAAGAATAACAGATCACAGAATCACAGAACATTAGAGACTGGAAGGGACCTTGAAAGATAATCCAGTCCAACCCTCTGCCACAGCAGGATCCCCTAGATCCAGTCGCACAGGAACATGGCCAGGTGGGTTTGAAACATCTCCAGAGAAGGAGACTCCACGACCCTCCTGGGCAGCCCCTTCCAGGGCTCTCTCACCCTCACTGTGAGGAAGCTCACTCTCTGTCTGATATGGTGTCAGCTTCCAACATCTCACAGAAACCACCCCTGCAGCTCCTCCATTACCAAATCTTATCAGGGAAGCCAAATACAAAGGTTAATCAATTATTAGATATTTAAAAGAGTCTATACAAGGAGCGAGACTGAACTGAGAATCGAACTAGGACCCATTGCTGTGCCTGATATTTAGGTGCTATGAAGTCATAAGGCAAAGATGTTGCTAGTACGTAGTGCATGGCTCCCTTTATCCTCTGGCAGGCAGTGGCCTCTGACACTCACAGAACAGCCATAGTCATCTAATGACAAAGTCTTCTAAGGTTACTTGCTCTCAGCATTCTAATTGGAAGATATTTCCATAACCTTACTAGTGTAATTTGAAAAGCATTCTTGTAATGATGGGCCTAAATGCATTCACGGCCTGCCCGTATGAAGTGATTCATTACATAACCATCACGTCTTGAGTGTCTTCTCTATGCTACCTGATTTTTCAAACTGACGTGTACAAGCTCCATGATCTATAATGAGCGCAGTCTAAATGATGACACTAAAGATTAATTATAGACTGCACTGAGTAGTCCATCTCTTCCTTTCCTAGTTTAATATTAGATACCACAAGACCTTCCTTCAAGTGATGTACGACTCCCATACACAACAGTACTCCAAGTTAACATTCAAACAAAGATGCAGCTAAAGGCAACCTCTACAGATACTCTTTGCTTTTCTATTCCAAGAAAAAACAATGTTAAATTAAATGTGGGGTTATCTTAAATTCATTGTGCCTCCCTTTTGAGGTTATTTTGTGAGTTCATGGTCTCAGCGATTCCATGATCTTTCCAGAACAATTGTAGGGGAGTTTTTAAGGCGCTTTTTTTCCTTTCTTTTTGTGGTTGCAAATGACAGCAAAGTTTGTTCTGTAGAAAACGTCTCATTTCAAAGATAGATAGACAGGTAGATAATAGACGGATACACAGATAACAGATACAGATGATAGACAGATAGATAGATGATAGTCAAGACCCTCCTGCAATGGGCAGTAATTAAGTTCAACAAGAAACTGTAGGTTGTGCTAGTTTTAACCCAGACGTTCAGTGACGTTGGTGCAAAAGGTTTCATTATAGGATCAGGGCAGTAAAATCAGACATTTTACGTGGTTTTAGAAATCACAGAATCACAGATCATTAGGGATCGGAAGGGACCTCAGAAGATCATCCAGTCCAATCCCCTTGCTGCATATTTTGATACTTCTTGTAATGACCAAATGGAAAAATGAAATGCATGTAATGCCAGTCATTTCAATCAATGACTGACCTGTTCCACACAGGTTCTGTTCCACCTGTTCTTTTACTGAAGAACTATTTTACCGTATATAAGGGCTAAGAAGGACGTATCTTCATGAGAAAAAAAGTCTCAGAATACAGCTGAGAGATGAAAAAGTCACCTTTGTAGTGATGAATGGAAACGGGTGGTATGCTGTCAGTGAGAAGGAAACTGGAGCTTTTAGCATGTGGCTTGCAGTCCTGCACGTAATGAGGATAAGCAGTTTTGTTAGAATTACTAGAAAAGAACTTGGTCTGAGTGATCCTGCTGCGGCAGGGGGACTGGACTTGATGATCTATCGAGGTTCCATCCAATCCCTAATGTTCCATGATTTCTACTATTAGAAAGGAGCCTAAACAAGTGGAAATGGCCCCGAGAACATAGTGTGAATACGGCAGCAGCTTGTGTACAAAAAGGAGTATGAATGCTCAGGAGCAGCTTTAGTGAGTAGTCAGCTGATCGGTACTCAAAGCTCACAACAGATGACAAGATTTCTAAACATCTGCCATGATGGAACCAACACAGACTTGGAAGTGTCAGTACAGATGGAACTTTATTACCTTTTTTCCTGTCTTACTATTCATGAAAAAATTATTTAGAATATAAACCTGGTTCTCAATTTACATTTAGAGAAAAGAATATTTTCCAGATTCAGATCTTTCTATAAAGATTTTTCTATTTCCTTACAGAAAATGACACAAACTTCTCCAATTAAACTGTAAAACTTGATTTCTGTGCCAAATGAATAGATGTGAGAATCAGCTTTTGTGCCTCTACCTCTACCTATACAAAGGTTTATAGCATTAAACCACAGTCAAGACATACAGAGTGCTGCTGATGTAAACAGACATCATTTTGTAAGTTGACTATTCAGACCCCAGGTGTTTACTAGTTTATAAATGCATGCGGTGGAGCTCATAACATTGGTCATTATCTCACTTAAGTACAGCTGAAAGAAGAGCAGTATTAAAAACCTCAGAACACACAGCAGGGGGAAACGCATTTAGAGAGGTGAAAATACAATTTGAATTTTTGAAATAAAGCAAAATGTTCTGATATGTTCAGTTGTTGGAGTAAATGTGGAGATTAGATGGCTCAGAATATCTCTGTGTTGCCTTTCTGTCATGCTCATCATTATTTAGTAAACCTCTGATCATATCTCCTTAGTGGTTTAGACTTCTGTCTGTTATCAGTGATGAAATGTCAGTTCCTCCCAGTCAAAAGGTAGTTCATGAGACATTGCTGCCGCACAGTTTATCAACTTTTCCCTATCCCATTGAGCTTAGTCTTGTTTAATCAGTGCCTTCAACAGGATCACTGAAAACACCCCAACACCACTCGGCAGTGTTTTAGTTAATCTGTCTATTAGGGGAATTACTTTTGTCCAAGTCCCAAATGATGGGCTGACACTCAGTTACGATATAACCACCTGTACCAGGAGAATTATGAAAGAATATTGCACAGCAGTTCCTTGATATCGTTTTGCTGGTGTTTCAGTAGTCCAAAGTTAAATGGTAAAATGAATTTTGGATATTTAAGAGTCTGAATTTCAAAAAGTCTACTTAATCTCTAATGTTGATGATGCTTTCCTTGTGTGCGTATTTGGGTCTGACAATTCAAGCCTGATCCCAAAATGTGGGATTGTTTTGGCATCTAAATCCTTCTTTTCTCCTTGAAAATCTTCCTGGGTGATGCTCACATTATGTATTGTTTACAAATTACCAGTGAGTAGCACTTTCAGCTGCTGTTCAATACTTCTGCAACACAATGTCTGCATGTTAATAGTGGGCTGCGGTTGCCAACAGCAACACCACTGCCTCAGCATCGATAAGCAGGTACCATATTGCGAGAGCAGCATGCTGGGTCTCAACTGTAAATTTCCCAGCTGCAGCAGCTGAACAAACACCTCCTTTTCTGTCAGATGCTGTAAGCAGGAGAGAGTCAAATGGATCACACGTAGAATTGATGTTCCAGGACTAAGCTCCTTGGACCTAAGCACAGGGCTGTCTCAGAATTAGCTACCACAGCACCTGAAATCCTGTGCACGGAGGTTGGACTAGATGACCTCTAGAGGTCCCTTACAGCCTAGAACATCCTATGATTCTATGAAATAGAAGTGGAAATTAAGTTTCATGTCTCAGTCCCATTATTAATTAAAAAACACTATTTCTGTCTTTTATAGTGAAAAGCTAATTTCAAAGAGACTGCACTTTTTATCCAAAGTTAAAGTACTAGTTAGTAAATACTGAGCACATTTATCACTATGGAGGGTTTTCAATTTACATGTTAATGCCTTTTTATTTCGTATTGTAATTTAATTACAATTATAAATTATGTGTAGTAATTACTTAGTTGAGAGCTAGTACAGCAAGTTGACAGCTATTTTACTGAAATCTGCTGTTTAAGAGTAAAGTATATAATGAGGGATTTTGTGCCACACTTTGGAGACCTGAAATTAGTTAGTAAATGAACCTGTGAGAATAATATTCAAGTTCAGAAAAACATTTATTGGGTGTTTACATGTAAATGTCTGTATATGAGGTGGTTGTCTAAGTTGCCATAGAGATCTATAGACCCCAGAGAGCCCAAAGCCTCTAAAAGTACCACTTCAAAACCACACGTGAGAGTAGCACCATTTAAGAAACACTAGGGTGCCTGACAGAAGCCAAGAAGGCCAAAGGCATCCTGGAGTGGATCAGAACAGGGGTGGCTTGTAGATCAAGAGAGGTCTTCCCTGCCTCTACTCTGCCCTGCTGAGACTACAGCTGGAATCTTGTGTCCAGTTCTGGACCCCTCAGTTCCAGAAGGTCACAGACCTGCTGGAGAGTCCAGCACAGAGCCACAAAGATGATGGAGGAAGGAGAGCATCTCCCTGCTGAGGAAAGGCTGAGGGAGCTAGGAAAAAAAGAGACTGAGGAGTGCCCTCATTAATGTTGATAAATCTGTGAAGGGTAGGTGTCAGGAGGATGGAGCCAGGCTCTGCTCAGGGGCATCTAATGATAGGACAAGGGGTAGTGGGTGTGAGCTGGAACAGAGGCGGCGCCACATCAATCTGAGAAGGAACAACCTCTCAGTGAAGGTGACAGAGCACTGGAAGGGGCTGCCCAGGGGGTTGTGGAGTCTCCTTCTCTGGAGATGTTCCAAACCTGCCTGTCTGTGTTCCTGTGTGACTGGATCTAGGGGATCCTGCTGTGGCAGAGAGACCGGACTCAATGATGCAATCCAATCCCTAATGTTCTGTGATTCTGTGAGAAGACCTGAACAGACACCTATGTGGGATAAGCTGAGGCAGTTCAAGTAACATGAGGTACCTATCAGAACAGAGACTTTGTGCTAGCTAGTCAGATAGAGTAATTTTCTGGAGGTGCCCGTCTTCCTCTGCCCTTACGGAGGGCAATGTAGGTGGTTCTCTATATGGTAGAAAGAGATGGGACCAGGCAGTATGCAACAGGATAAGAAAGAAAGCAAGGCAGAACAAGGCAAGGCTTCAGGGAGTAGCTGGGGATATTTCCCAGAGGGTAGTGAAGAAATGTGAAATAGAAGAATTAGAGAGGATTTATCACTGTTTTCAGAGTGAAACATTGAGGTGGACTCACTGAACTTATTGAATCAGCAACATTTGAAAGCGAAGACGTTTTCAAACAACTTTTCTTTAGAAAACAGATATAAGGTGTGAGATACATTGCCAGAGGCAAGAAGCCAAAGCTGAGTCAAGTTTCCAATACAATAAATACTAAATACCAAATAAATTGGTGTTTTTGTAAGTATAATGGGGTAGATACATGGGTGAGAGAGGCTGGGAGGGGCTGCACAGGGAGGTTGTGGAGTCTTTTTCTCTGGAGAGGTTTCAAACCCACCTGAACATATTCCTGTGTGACTGGATCTAGGGGATCCTGCTGTGGCTGGGGGATTTGACTGGGTGATCTTTCCAATCCCTAATGTCCTGTGATTCTGTGAATCTGATCAGCTGGATAAACGTTCAGGTGCCCTACAGTGACTAAGAGCAAACTGAAGTTTTACAAAAAGAGGAAAGAACTGTTAAGTAGAAGATGATGAAATCTTACTGTTCCTTAAAGGAACTGCTACTCGCATGTTGTACCAGCCCTTCATCCATTGATGAATGTTACACCAGCCCTTTATCTTATCCCAAAGCCTGCTTTCCAGAGCTGAGGTAGGTCTCTATCCTGACAGTGTGTTGATTTAATCTAACCATGTGACACAATCACTCCCTGGAGATATTCTTAGAAGACAAAAAAAATGACATTCCATTGCTTCTTCACCTTTTTTATTCCAGTCTTCATTCTCACAACATCCCACCTACTCTCATTCTCACTTTGTAGCTGTTATCAGTGTAATTTCCAATCTACAATTCTGTCTTACCATACCCCTACCCTCCACACACACGTACAGACACACACACACACAGAGGCCAAAGTTCTTGTTTTTCTTCATCTTATTTCCTCTCTGTTCCTATCCCCAAATCTTCCTTCCTGCTCAAGAAAGCAGAAACTACTCAAGCAAACAGCAGCACCATCAAGTTGTATATAAAATGAACCTAAGTAACCATGTAATTATTCTCACTCCATTGCCACTGCTCTTTATTGCTCTCACTTATTGTGTCATCTTTCATATTGTAAGACTGTAGGCTCCTTGGGGAAGGGACTGCATCATTTATTTTCTCTTTGAAGTACCTTCTCCACCTCAGGCACTTTGCAAGTTACAAATAATAATAATAACCATTAATCAGGTAATGGGATCAGTAGAAATCACCAGTCAGTGGCAATTAAAATCTTAGCAACAGGAGGCAGGTTTCTGCTCCAGAATTTATAAAGCCTTTTCTTTCTGCTCCTTTCTAATGAGAAATGACTTTGTTTTGTTTTTAAAAAGAACAATATTATAAAACACAAGACCTCTCAAAAGGCCCTTTTTTCCCTGCTTTCAGACTGAAAGGATGAGTGAGCTCTACAGTCTTTACATCTAAGTGTCCCTTGACTTAAAAACACACATCTGCTTTCTGATCAGTGCAAGTATCAAAGGTGATTAAAATGGATGGTATTTGTTCAGTTGAGAGCATAGTGAAATTTCTAGAGCTGAAGGTCTACACTGCTATCAAAGCAGAAAGAATTTTATTTCATTAGTTGCTGTTGAAATCCAATGACTCTTCAGCACCTAACTAGGATAATCAAGGATGACTGAATCCAAGATGACACAGCAGTTCCATGCAGCTGGTAGCAAGACAGATTTTTATACTGCAGCTTGTCTGCACTGTTGGAACTAGACATATGAAGGTACTTTTCCTCCCTTTGCTTTTTTAGTTCTTTGCTTACAAAGGAGAAAAAAACAGACTTTTTCAATACTAACTAGTTTAATAATAAAAAGAGAGTGACAGAGCACTGGAGGGGAGCGCTCCTTGTGGAGTCTCCTTCTCTGGAGACGTTTCAAACCCACCTGGACATGTTCCTGTGCAACCAGATCTAAGGGAACCTGCTGTGGCAGGAAGACTGGACTGGATGATCTTTCAGGGTCCCTTTCAATCCCTAGTGTTCTATGATTCTGTGATTTGAAAGGGATCACACTTTGTCAGTTATTGCTTATGGAAAACGCAATGTGAAGAAGCAAAAGCTCTGTTAATCCTCTGCCTGTACTGTAACCCTGCATCACTGTATCTCACACTGCTGTGCTTGATATATGTGCTGTTTTTCTTTTCTATACCTGGACCCTAAGTAATTGTTATGACACATCCTGTGGTGTATGTTGACACTCAGCTGCTAAAGACTCAGCATCCAGCACATTATTACTATGGAGCTGGGAGTGCGCTGTAACTCTTCTGCGATCAAGGCTGATAACTGACAGTGTAGTCACCTACTGGCTGTGGTACACACTTGCCCCTTTCTCCATTAACCCACGCACCAAGTGCCTAAACCATGACATTATCTGAAAACACAGAACACCTTTCTCTTAGCTGAATAAATGTCAGGGGTTTTATGTTGTTATGCTGCTTGAGCTTGATCTATTACAGGGCTTCAATAGCACGTGATTTAAAACATTACAGCCAGGATTCTTACTGTTAACATTAAGTGCTGCTGGTGCAGGTGCCAGCTTTGCATGCATCACGTGCAGTGTTACCTCCTTGGGTTGTGACAGATCTTTGTGTTCTGAGACTCAATGACTGGGCACACATTGAGCCAAGGTTTATAAATACACAGCTGATGATTGAATTTCCCTACACAGGCTCTCCTGCGGAGTCTCATGCCTTGCAGTTCACTGTCTTTAACCAGCATGTGTCTCTGATAATTGGTTCTCTTCTGGCATCATCTCTGGAGCTAGTGCTGAGTGAGAGTGTGGTGCGGTCTGTTCCTGTCCTTTCATGTGGGAAGAGATACTCTGATTTCAGCCACAACCCCAACAGTTAGCTTCTGAGCTGCTCAAATTCTTGCTTCTTCCTCTAGTCTTTAAACAGGGAGGACTCCATTCTGAGCTTATGACTGGCAGTTACCTCCCTGTCCGTTGCATTCCATGCCAGTGCTACCAGGGAGATGATTTCAGTCCTATCTGTAGACAAATAAGGTCACTTTTTGCGAGGCCTTCTGTGACCTTGTAGTGCCCAGCAGACAAGCAGTGATTGTGGGGAGGAAAAGGGAGGTGAGAAAATGCCCACTGGGTAGTAAGTTGTTAGAGTTTCAGTATCTTTCAGAAGATAATCCTGCTGTAGCAGGGGGATTGGATGAGATGATCTTTCAAGGTCCCTTCAATACCTAATGTTCTGTGATTCTGATTTTCACTATTTGTCTTCTCTTCTGGCTAGCAAACTGAGGGCTAAAGGATGCTTATTCCTGCCATATAGTCTTACATACTGAAGGAGCCGATTTCTCCTGCCTGGGTCTGAAAAAAGCTGCCCACCTCTTTACTTGGCAAGAGATGCTGGCATTATCTTTATGGATCCTGACTCCAGACTGAAGTCTTGTCATTTTTTGTTCCCTAGTTGTGGAGTCTCTTTCTCTAGAGACGCTACATCTTGAGTATTGTGTCCAGTTTGGGCCACCTCAATACAAGAGAGATGTGGAGGTGCTGGAGCAGGTGCAGAGGAGGGCAACAAAGCTGGTGAAGGGCCTGTAGAATCAGTTTTATGAGGAAAGACAGAGAGAGCTGAGGCTCTTTGGTTTGCCGAAGAGGAGGCTGAGAGGAGACCTCATCACTCTCTACAACGACCTGAAAGGATATTGTGGAGAGGTCAGTGCTGGTCTCTTCTAACAAGCAATTAGTGATAGAACAAGAGGGAAAGGGGTTCAAGTTACAACAGGGGAGGTTTAAACTTGCTATTAGGAAAAATTTTTTCACAGAAAGGGTGGTCAGGCACTGGAATGGGCTGCCCAGGGAGATGGTTGAGTCACTGTCCCTGGATGTGTTTAAGGATATTTTGGATAAGGTATTGAGGGATCTGGTTTAGGGATGAATTTATAAGGTAGGGTAGACTGTTGGAATCCATGATCCCAGGGGTCTTTTCCAACCAGAGTGATTCTGTGATCAGTGTCAGTAGGCAATCTGAAAGTGGCCACCTTGCTCTGACTGAAGTCTTTCCCCATCTCTAGGGACAGAGAACAAGTGGTACCAGCCATGTCAGGGTCAGGAAATGGGCAGTGGCCCACTTTATTATCATATTCTATTAACAAATATCTATTGGACAGTAGTTCTCTGTGCTGGTAAGATGGTTAGCACAGACACCATCTCAGGTAGCAGCCTGCCTCACTTCATTCACTATCAGGAAGGTAAGGTTGGTCTACCTACTTCCCCAACAAAGATCATGCAAGAAATTTTTCTTTAATGATAAAACACAGAGGATCTGAGAACATGAGGATGTCACCTACATAAAGTACAAGTAACTGCTTTTTGCCTAACTTTAGCACTGGCTCAGGATTTTGCTGCCAGCAGCATTTCCTGCCTAGCACCCAGTAGTTTTCATTTTCTGAAACTGGGTGAAGGGGAAGACCCCCTGTTAAAATCATTAGTCCCTCTAAATGAGAAATAATTGGTTTCAGAAATGGACTTTTTACTCTGCTGAGAAGGAACTTCTTCCCAGTAAGGGTGACAGAGCACTAGAAGGGGCTGCTCAGAGAGGTTGTGGAGTCTCCTGCTCTGGACATGTTTCAAACCCACCTGGCCATGTTCCTGTGCAACTGGATCTAGGGGATCCTGCTGTGGCAGGGGGATTGGACTGG
>JAOXOE010000001.1:103413820-103447527 GCA_028565055.1 Phoeniculus purpureus | reverse complement strand
GACAAGGGGCAGTGGGTGTGAGCTGGAACAGAGGAGGTTCCACATCAGTGTGAGAAGGACCTTCTTCCCGGTGAGGGTGACAGGGTCTTGGAAGGGACAGCCCAGGCTGCTTTTCTCTGGAGACATTTAGAACCCACTGGCCCTGTTCCTGTGTGACTGGATCTAGGAGATCCTGCTGTGGCAGGGGGGTTGGACGTTCTTTTAAGGTCCCTTCCAATCCCTGGTGGCCTGTGATTCTGTGACTCTGTGAACTCTCCCTTCAGGATTTTATTCCTCCTGTTCTTTAGGGACTACTTTTCCAATGAGATTGACAAAGGCAGACCTAATTTAAAAGAAGAAAGCACGTATTTCCTCTTATTTAGGGACTGCTACTAGAAATCTGCTTTCTCTGCCGTAACAAATCTGAGAATCCACCAGACCACAGAATCACAGAACATTAGGGATTGGAAGGGACCTCAAAAGATCATTCCCTAGCTGCTTCTGCTGGAGACTTGCTTTGTTCCAGCTGGATTGTGTGACTGACAATGTCAGTATGTCTGTGCTCTTTTAAAGGCTGCGATGTGCTGTTACAGAGAGACGTTCTTCCCGCTGCCACGGCCGTAGTTAATAAGGCCATGGGAGACATTCAGAAATAGGCAACGATATTGATCCTTATGGTTGGTGGTTTCTCTTTTGAGGAGGAAGAGGAGTGCCCCTGAAGCATTGCTGATTAATTCCAACAGAATCCATTCTCCACGGAGGTACCTACACCCAGTGGGCATCCTAATAACAGCAGCAATAGGTTAAGCCAAAAAATGAGAGGAATAATCCATCTGGCTGCTGGGCAGGTTTCAACATTTGGTTTTACACATCTCCTTTGTAATTTCTCAGAAACAGAACCTTGTTGAGTGTGACGGAGCAGGCTCTACGTGGGACATTACACCAGCGTTTTGATGGTGAGTAGCCTGTGCTCATCTCATCCCAGATGAAAAGAATGAGACTTTTTAAGAGAGGAGTTGGTTCTGAGTGTGTTCGTTCTGCTGAGGGATCTTTTTATAAAGCCAGGCTGAACAACTTGCAAATGTGGAATAAGTTGCCATCTTTGAAACTCAGCAGGCTGAGACTGAATCATATTTTGCTCTAAGTGGTGGCTTTGAACGGGATCTGAGCTCTCTGTTTTGCTGTCCTTTTGTCCCATCGTTAAAAAGGTCTCCTTCACAGCAGCATGAGGGAGGTGAGGTACAGTGTTGTTGGCAGGAAACAGGGGGCCTTAAACTCCAGCTTTCTAATTCTGTATCCGAGAGAAATCAAACCAAATTAAAAACCTCTCCAGGCTACCCAATGCATAGCGTCACTGCTTTGGCTCAGAAGCAGTGCTGAGGTGTGCAGCCCAGCAGGAGCTCCTGGAGGCAATGTGCTGTCATTCAAACCAGCACAGATGCTGTTTAACTCCAGTGAGCAGCCTGACGTGGGGTTCTGGGGATGGTATGTGTCCCCCGTGTCTTCAGCAGCAATGCTGCAGCTGCTTCCTCAGCACCTTCAGAGAGGGAGCAGCATGTGTTTGCCACAAAACATTGCCTTATGCAGAGCCTTTTCAGTAGTTTTTCTGTTCCCTTTCCCTTCTCTCATCCCCTGCCTTCATCTCCCAGCGACCTGGTCGCTTACACCCCCACACAAGCTTAGAACAGTGACTACTTTGCTCTGTAGTGCATCTTCTGGCTCAGAGCTGCTGCCATCATGGAAAGGCACAGAGTGCAGCTGAGGATTTGGACTGCAAAGGAGGAATCAAGCTCGTTGTGCACTCCCTTCATCTGGGGGTGTCTTGAGTGCCTGGCTGCTACTCTTGGTCTATGAAAGCAGTCTGCAGCAGACAGCCTTCACCAATGACAGATGCCAACAGCAGCCAGGGCAGCTGGACATCACCAGTGCACGAGGAGACCTTGGATGCCCCCCTAGCAAGAACTTCTGTCCCAATTGTTTGCCACTGGAGAACCCCCATCAGCTTGGGTCATTCTTCTGCACAGTGGCTACAGCACAGCCAGGGTGGGAAGCCGTGTCTCAGCACTTCTTTCCATGATCACAATGCATTAGGCTGAACGGCTCCAGGACACAGCTCTGAGACGCAGGAACATTATGCTCAGGTGCAATGTTTTATTCATGGCTTGGAAATGTGACAGGCAGGTTTCATTGTCAAAAGGACAAAGCTGTTGTGCTCTGAGTTCTAATTGCAGAGCGACAACCTGAAATGCTCATCCATGTTGCTTATCTACCTGCACATTTCAAAGGCTATTGGTGCTTACTTCTACTTACAAGGGTTTAATTAGCCACAACTTAAATGGGAATCAGGGTGTGTAAACAGATATTTGCAAGAGTAGGTTCATCTCTGTACTTGTCTGAGTTGAGTTGCTGTGTAAGGTAAATAAAGCTAATCACTTCTAAATATAGGCTGTGTGATGTAGGGGAGTGCAGGATGGAATAGAAAATATTGAGGGATTTATTTCCTAAATTAACTTTGAGAAGAATGGGCTCATGTCCCAACTTGATGTGCTACTCTAAACAGAGCCCTGGAAGGGGCTGCCCAGGGGGTTGTGGAGTCTCCTTCTCTGGAGACGTTCCAAACCCACCTGGAGATGTTCCTGTGTAACTGGATCTAGGGAATCCTGCTGTGGCAGGGGGATTGGGACTGGATGGTCTTTTGAGGCCCCTTCCAATCCCTGATGTTCTGTGAGTCTGTGAAACAAACCTGCATCCTACCCCCCTCCCCTGACTATTAAATTTAAGATAAAACTTAATTAGCAACATTTTTGTGTTTCTAGTGGTGGCTGGAAGAAAAATGAGAAGGGTCAAAGGACAGAGGCTGAATTTTGACACCATGATTTTCTTTGTATTTGAATTGAAATTTCATCAGGATTAACTGCTGATCCCTGCTGGTAAGGAGAGATGTTATCAGAATGTGACCTATTGAAACTACTTCTAATGTCAGTGGAGTCAGAAGGTCTTAGGGATATTTCAAGAAAGAATTTGCAAAACTCGAGGTCTGATTCATTCACAAGGCAGAGATGAGCCTCTCGCACTGAGTATTTGATTGCATCTCTGAAAATTGCCTGTTAATTACAGAATTGAAGAACATTAGGGATTGGAAGGGACTTCGAAAGAGGCTCTGCGCTGGACTCTTTCCAGCAGCTCTGTGTCCTTCTGGAACTGAGGGGCTCAGAACTGGGCACAAGATTCCAGATGTGGTCTCAGCAGGGCAGAGTAGAGGGGGAGGAGGGCCTCTCCCGATCTGCTAACCACTCATGTTCTGATCCATCCTAGATGCTGATGGCCTTCTTGCTACATCCCTAACTTTGGTGTAGCATCAGTGGGCAGGAAAGTGTTCAGATCCCTTTTTCTTTCCTCCTGTACTCTGCACACAGTCGTTGAGATGAATTTGTCCTAAAAAGCCTCCGTGTTTCCTTGGCTCTTCCTTTCCTTGAGAACTCGCACTGGTCCAGGATAGTTTTCTTCACATTTAGAGCCTGAAGCATAAGAGGAAATGGACTTAAAGCCAACGTGAGAGCGTGGCAGCGCACCACAGTGATTTAAAACAATGAATGGGTAGAGCTTCAAAATCTACAGCCCCAGGACATCTTGTCTCAGCAGCTCTTTCATTATTCCAAGGTTTCTCCTTGGGGGCCTTCCCTGTCAGCTGCTGTGAGTGAAGCTGGATGCTGAACAGCGACAAGTCTCTGATAATTTCCCAGTGGAAGCAAGAGCAGACCAGCTTCCCTTTCACCTGCTGGACATATTGGCCACCCTGAGTGGAAACAAATTAGAGCCGGGTTTCTGCTGCTGTATTTATAGCCAGAGACACAACATCTTCACATCTTTTTGGTGCTCAGAGGTTTCAGTTTAAAACTTAGATGTTTCTAATTAAGTCAGTGATGCCTCTGAGGACAGAACTCATTTGATACCATTTATATGGGGGTAGGAGAGAAGTCTGCGCTTGAATCAGAGGGACACAGGGCTCTGGTCCATGTTGCTAAAAAGATTTCCATTATGTGAAGGGCATCTTTATTCCTGCTGCCTGATTGTCATAAAGACTTAAACTTTATGAATTATGGTTCAAACTCCTTCTATTCCTACTGCAGATCTAACAAACATTGTTTTCCCAAGCAGTGAGAAGAAACACACATCTCATCATGCATCTCTGACTCTATTTCCAAAGATTTTCAGGGAGAAGTTGGTATTTGAGACCCTCCCCTGTTGAAAAGAGTCGCTAATAAGGCCACGGTGTGTTCTGCCTGACTGAAAAGCAAGGGTCGGCATTTTTAATGATGGACAAACTGCAGCGTAAGTCCACGAACATAAATGCAGCCATTGTCATAGAATCATAGAGACACAGAACCATAGACTCATAAAGTCATAGAATCAGAGTCACGGAGTCATGAAATCACAGAGTCAGAGAATCATGGAGTCAGAGAATCATAGAACAGTTTTGGCTTGGAGAGACCTTCAAGATCATCAAGTACAATGTTTTCCTAGCCCTATCATCACCTCTAAAACATGTCATGGTAGAGATGTTCATGCTGGTCTCTTCTCACAGGTCATTAGTGACAGGAGCAGAGGGAAGGACTTCAAGCTCCAACAGAGTTTAGATTAGACATCAGGAAGAAATTCTGCCCGTAGAGAGTGGTCAGGCACTGGGATGGGCTGCTCAGGGTGCTGGGTGAGTTCCCATCCCTGGATGTGTGTAAAAGTCACTTAGATGTAGTGTTTGGGATCTGGTTTATGGGTGAACTTGTAGAGTAGGGTTGGTGCTTGGACTCGATGATCCTGGAGGTCTTTTCCAACCTGAATGATGCAGTGATTCTGTAATAATTTCCACTGTATTCTCTGACACTACTTGGACACTTCAAATGAGGCCGATACGCGAGGAGCTGGCTGGAACATACCAGTTTATGCATAGAGGAGAGGACACACTGTGATGTGGGGGCACCAAGCCATGACACACTGCTATAGCAAGCACCACGGAAACTGACACCAATTCATCCTAACAAGATAATGACTTCGTTTGCATGGGTCTTCCACTGGTAAGATCAGGGCCGCCTTACACAGCGTTCACACTCAAAAACGAAAAGGACCTGGCTATGTGAGTTTTTCTTAACCCTTCAGAACTGAATGCCCAGCTTCATAACCTGCTTCCTCCGTGGCTGTTTGGACAGAGATTTTGTGGCTCACACTGCTTAGAATGAGAAAGTCTTCATCAATCAGAATGGGAAGGCAGAAAGGAAAGGAGTAAGTCAGGATGAAAAAGGCTGTGATGCAGTTGTGTTACTGATGACATGATTTTTCAGCAGTTGCTTCTGGAGGAGGGCACAGACCATCAGTAGCCATTAGCTGAACAAGTCCCTCTTGAACGTGCATATGAGAAAGGGTTGAGCTAGGAACTGTCCTTACTGTTCTCAGCTGCTTTGTTTGAGCTGCTTTCTGCTTAAAGAACAACACAATCTACTCTCAACCATCTGGGTTTTTGGGTTCTGGAAAAGCTTTGTACTTTTCACTTCTGGATAGCTACGGGGGAGTGAGGAGGAAGTCTCTATGAGCTTCCTCCATTTCGCTGAGGAAGGCTGTTTCTCCTGTGGTCGCCGACACGGACACTGTGAAATGGTGTGTGGTTGTAATGGACTTGTTCCAGAAGTTTCCCTGAGCTGGTACAATCCCTAATCCCTGCTCTAAATTGTTTCTTTTGGTGCCACATCACTAAATTAATCTTTCCATTTGCTTTGCGCAGAACCACTTACTCGTGTGTGAGTCACAAAAGAGCCAGGAGGCAGAGATTTAGACACAAGGGAACTGGAACTGAACCAGCCTGCAGGTCTTCTGTGGGAGTGAGGAAAGTGCAAGGCTCAGGAATGACAGGCTTGGCTGCAAAGTTCAGTTGTTCTCCTTCCCTGCTGCCGAACACACAGTCATCTGAGAGTTTCCTTTGGTTTTATTATCTCTTCAGTGTAATGAGGTGGCTCTGAGAGGCACCCTGGTCATTCTGGGCACTGGTATTTCTCCAGTGATTTGAGATAGCCCTGTGGTAGCAGTGCCCACACGCAGCCAAGAAATGCTGCTACCGCCAGGTCTGTTGAGTAGCTAAGGGTAGATTTCAATTGCGTGGTGTGTCAGTGCTCATACAAGTGCTTGGGATACAGGTCTGGCCTTTTAGAAAAGATCTACACTACAAGCGAAAACCCTTTGAGTCAGTGCCCGCTGCAATGATAACAGTGGAGAAAAAACCTGTGGCGTTCACACAGCCTCTTGGTGGACTCTGTGAAGTGAGTAGAGGTGGCCTTTGTTGAATTCTGGCTCTGTGGACACCTCCCTTAGAAATTAGGGACTGAAACCTCCATCAGTACTGCCAGTAGGAGGATCTGAGGAGTACAGATCCTATTTCAAGAAAGGTTTTGAATAAGATGCAATAAAAAGTCTTAAATTCTGGAAATGTTCTGCCAAGATTTGGAGCCACAAAGATGATGGAGTGGAGCATCTGCCTGATGAGGAAAGGCTGAGGGAGCTGTCTCTTTAGCTGTCCAGAGCAGGACACCTACACTGACTATTTGCTTTGTACATGTCAGTGAGACATTTAAACTTCCCCTACCCTCAGTTGAATGTGAACACTAGTAATAGAAATACACAGCTTCTCCACAGACCAAAACCTCTCCACATCCTCACGTTTAGGCCTGACCCTGATCTTTCTTTTCTTCCCTAGGAACTGCGGATGGAAAAACATCGCTGGCTCTAGATGCAGAGCACACCAAAGCTTTGGGAATGGTGAATTCTGTTTGCCTCCAGCAAAGTGCAAGTGCAAGGACATTGCAGGCTTTGTTTTCCTTCTTTCCCAGCTTGGGAGGATTTTATTTACGCACTTGTGGAAGAAATGATTGTGCCACGTGCAGAGTGAAATAGGTATTGGAAATAGCTTTCAAAATATGTGTACTCAAAGAAATCTGTTGGTGCTGGCAACATTGAGTTGTCCTGCAACAAGACCAGAGCAAAGAACATTTTGTCATCTCCAGAATCCTCTGCGCAGTGACAGCACTCCCCTGCTTGCAGCTGAGCCATGCTGAGGGAAATCATGTATGCATGGGCTGAGTCCACACAAGAGCCTTGGTTACCTGCAGCCAGTTATCTTCATGCTTGGGTTATTACAAGGCTGAGCCCCGGTGTGTGAATTTACAAGCCTCTCGCTGCGCTGAAAGGAGCTAGAAACTAATCATAAGGTGCAATTATCCTTCTGTGACGAACAACTCTGGATGAATTTTATCATCATTGCAGTCAGACGAGTGCACATGCTCTAGCACCACGAAAACAGAAGATGTCTGCTTTAAATACAGGAAGAGGGGTTATGGCGTTGGCTCCACCTGTTAGAAAGAAGGCATTTAGGTGCTGGAGTGGGTCCCAAGAAGGGCAACAAGCTTGGTGAAGGGTCTAGAGAATAAGCCTTGTGAGGAGCAGCTGAGGAAGCTGAGACTGTTTAGAAAGGCATCTGATGTGGGATTTCAGGGAGTCTGCAGCTACCTGAAAGGAGAATGTAGAGAAGTGGGTGTTTTCCTCTCAGAATCACAGAATGGCTTGGATTGGAAAGGACCTTGCTCCAACCCCCCTGGCCGTGGGCAGGGACCCCTCTCAGTAGAACAGGGTGCCCAGAGCCCCATCCAATCTGGCCTTGAACACTTGCAGAGAGGGAGCATCGACAGCCTCCCTGTTCTGGTGACTCACTAGCCTCATAGTGAGAAATGTATTCCTATGATCTAAACTAAATCTACCCTCTCTTAGCATCAAACTGTTCCCACTTGACCCTTGTAAAATTAACACTTAAAGGGACGAGAGGAAATTGCCTCGAGTTGTGCCAGGAGACAGTTATGTTGAACATTAATGAAAAGCTGCTTCATTGAAAGGTTCAACAGAATAGAACCCAACCCTTTCAGGAATCACAGAGTCACTCTGGCTGAAAAAGACTCCTGGGATCACCTCATCCAAACAATCCTTAAACACATCCAGGGATGGCAACTCAACCACCCCATTCCAGTGCCTGACCACCCTTTCTGGGAAAAAAATTCTTCATAATATCTAGTCTAAACCTCCCCTGTTGTAATTTGAATCCAGTCCCTCTTGTTCTATCACTAGTTGCTTGTGAGAAGAGACCAGCACCGACCTCTCCACAATGTCCCTTCAGTTTGTTGGGTTCTGTTTCCAGACTGTTCAGTACAAGTAAGGTAGAGCAATAAATTTTAACATTCTGAAACTTTTCTGTGCAGTTTCAGAAGCTGGGACCCCTGGATCTTATGATGAAATTTAATATTACAAGAATAACTAGAATTTGAAGCAACACTGAGGTCATAAAGATTTGAATTAAATTTGAGGAACACTTTAGCTGAAAGTCCTGATTCCTGCCTCAGCTTGTTTGGCGTGAGCCAGTACTAAGCACTCTTCTTTATGAGTGACCCTAAGACATTGGGGGAGGTTTCAGCCCCATAGATGCTCACGTGGAAGAGAAGGTATCGCTGCCCAGATCCTTTGTAGCTGTTTCCCTTCTGGATGCTAAAGCACCTGTGTTCGACTGTCTGCAAAGCGCTGCATTACAGTATTTTCTATTTAGAGATGAATTTACGTCGTTAAAGCTTTGTCTGTGGAGCTGGAAATGAACTCCTTGGGGCATACATCTGATGCCAGCAGGAATGAGTAATTTAGAACTCGGAGCTTGCACTTCCTCCCCAGAGGATGAGGGAGAAATATAAAAATGTTTTTAAAATTATCCTTCCCATTTGCATCCAAAGGAAAACACAGCAGCTTCAATTTATTTGATTTGTTCATTAATTGCTCAGCTAATACTGGGAAAAAACCACAACAGGGACAAAGTGTAACCACGCAACTCACCGGGAGGCATTGCAGAGGATATTGAGACACCAGGGGAGTGGATCTAACCCAGAACACGAACTGCATAGTAATCCAAAAATAAACCACAAAGAAAAATCAATCCCTGGTTGGGGAAGCAATCTGCAGCAGGGTTACTCCAGGAAGGAGCGGCGTGCAGGTGTGGAACTGGAACGGGAGGGGACTCGTCTGAATGTATCTCCTATGTCATAAAATGCATTTGATCCATCAGCAGTCAAAACCACGCTCAAGCACAGCTTTTCTTCCTGGGATCATCTCTTCTCCCAGGTTCTCTGCATCTTCCTGCCCAATGTTGCAAGGGGTCAGGAACGGGGGTGTTGGTCAGTTCATCACACAAAGGCCTGGCCACTTCTTCCTCCTCAGGGAAGAGGACTCCACATAGTTCTCCACTGCTGTAACACAGAGTCCCTTCCTCAGAGACAGTCCTCCTTGAGCTTCTCCTACCAAAGTGCATCCCTTCCACAGGCTTTCACCCTCCTAGTGACAGCCTGCTCCAGTGTGGTCTTTCCTCAGAGCCACAGCTGCAGTGTGGGGGCCTCCACCCACTACAGGTGGACATTGTCTGCATGATTAGGGTCAATTGGCTGCAGGGAATCATCTGGGCACTGGCTGCAAGCTCCTCCTTTCCTTCCTGACTGACTGGGCACTGGGTGACACTATAAAAGAGGGCTTACGTGCAGCCCTCCCTTTTTCATTTCTCTTGGGCAAGGAAGAGAGACTGGACTCTTTTTGAAAGCCCATCTCCTGCATAGAGGCATGCAGCTCCAGGTTCTGAGGAATGAGGCCTGTCCAGCCAGTGTCTTGCTGGAGAAGCTGCGCTGAGGAATGGATTGTCTCCTTGGACTCAGCACTGATGAGGCCTCACCCTGAATGATGTGTTCAGGTTTGGATAAGAAGGACATTGAGATATTGGAGCTTGTCCAAAGAAGCTCGTGGTCTGGAGCTCAATTTTTACGAGGAGTGGCTGCAGCAGAGTTGTTCAGTGTGGATAGAAGGAGGCACAGAGAAGACTTCACGCTCTCTACAGCGACCAGAAAGGAGGCTACAGCAAGGTAAGGTCAGTTTCTTCTTCTAAGATTAGATGGGAGGAAATTACCTCAGGTTGCACCAGTGGAGGTTTAGATCAGATGTTGGAAAAATGGCTTCAATGAAAGTGTTGTCTAGGGCAGTGGTAGAGTCGTCGTCTCTGGAGGTGTTTAAAGAGACATAGATGTGGTGCTGAGGGATGTATTTTAGTGATAAAGTGACAGTGCTGAGCTAACAGCTGGATTTGGTGATCTTAAAAGTTCTTTACAAATTAAATGAGTCTACGATTCTTCTTTTTGAATTTTTTGCTCCTTAAAGAGGTGGCTCCTGTGCACAGCTCAGTCTGGCACCCTGGAGTAGCTCAGACACAAAGCTGTGCTTGAAACAAAGAATTATGACTTCAGTGTGAGGATGCTGGAGTCTAGCAATTGATTGTGTGGGTCTGGCAAAGACTGTATACTGTGCAACACTGTGTGTCCTGTGGCAGTTAGCAGAAGTAAATCTTGTTGTTAGCTCTTTTATCTAAAAGTGAAGCATTTCCATCAAAAATTTGATAGTCAAAGGAGAGACACAAGCTTCTCTGCCGCATCACCTGGTTGATCATGATATTTGAGTGGTGAAGGTTAGGGAAGCACCTGCGCTAACCCATGTGTCTTGAAGCTGTTCTTAAAAGTTTGGTCAAATTGCTTCTAGTGGTTTTGCAACAGTTTATAGTAGAATAAATGCTCCTAAAGGACAACTAATTTTAACCGTGAAATATGTGGGTTATTACAAGATAATATGTGTGGGTTAAGCTATAAGATGGATCTGATTCGTCACCTTCAAGTAATTCTTGCTTCTATTTGTTGGCTAAGAAGGGAGCTTAAATGTGCTATTAGAAAGTAAATGCTAACGACTAGAACGATCTCAACTTGGGGTTGGTTGAGATGAATTCCACTCATTGCTGGAGATGAATTCTATGCTTTGGCTGATTTATCCTTAGAGATGTGTTCTTGCCATTGATTCTACAAAGGGTTTAGATGATAAGCTTTATACTTGTCTGTAACATCTCCCTGCTGAGGAAAGGCTGAAGGAGCTGGTCTCTTGAGCTGGGAAAAGAGACTGAGGGGTGACCCCATGAATATTGATCAGTATGGGAAGGGTGGGTGTCAGGAGGATGGAGCCAGGCTCTGCTCAGGGGCGCCCAGTGATAGGACAAGAGGCAGTGGGTGTGAGCTGGAACACAGGAGGTTCCACATCAATGTGATAAGAAACTTCCTCACAGTGAAGGTGCCAGAACCCTGGCAGGGGCTGCCCAGGGTGGTTGTGGAGTCTCCTCCTTTGGAGACATTTCCAACCCTCCTGGCCATGTTTCTGTGTGACTGGATCTAGGGGATCCTGCTGTGTTGGGGGGATTGGACTGGATGATCTTTTGAGATCCCTTCCTATCCCTAATGTGCTGTGATTCTGTGAATAAGTTGAGGTCTCTAGATCCTCCAGTTGTAAAAAGTCAACTTGGTACTGTGCCTCCTATTTCCCTGCTCCCACTGAGCTTCCCAGACTCTGATGTTTGTATTATTTTTCTTTCTTTCATTCTTTGTTTTTTTTTCCTTTCGGGGGTTGGAGGAGAGAGACCTGCCACAGTAAACTAGCAAAATCCATTCTGTCAGATCGCACGCCCCGCTGCTTCATCACCATTATTATAGTGAGGTTTTACATTAAAGTACTCTGGATTTTAAATTGAAAGTCAAATATAATTTGCCACTAGAAGCATAAAGTGAGTGACTAGAAAAGCTGATAGCTTGGCACAGCACGACAAATTGGTATCTGTCTAATAATGAGCCTTACAAGGTCATGGATCACCACGAATTGCTCAGCTTTATGTAAGTAGGACTGGACTACATGCTAGCAATTGTTGTTTTGGGGGAAAGGGCAATATATTTTAGTGGCCCATACATTCTCCAAGCTGAAGCTCAACAGGTACCTCTTTGACAAAAAACAAAGGAGAAAGTGCAAGAGAAGGTGGGGGGGACAAATTCTGTGCAGAACATGCACCTGCTTAGTGGATAGATTGTGGGCAAACAGTGTGTGAGTTGAAGCTCAAGAGAGGAAGAGACCCACAGAATTTTAATTTAAAAAATAAACCCAAATCTTTAGCCAAGTGGTCAATTATTTGGATTTTTAGGGTAAATCATTAAATGGATTTTGTGTCTACAACTGTATCACCAGCAACAGGAAGGAAACAGTTCTGTTCGTGCGCCAGAAGTCACATTATTAATAGAAAGCTGTTCTGACGTCTGAAGCATTCCAATCGCTTCTTAGCGGGTGTTAATCAATAGGGTCCTAGTGGAAATGACAGCCGTAGAGCTATTTATACCGTGAGGTACATGGTCTGATAACATCATCCCTTGGCGACGTACCCACAGAACGTGTGCAGTTGGCAAATGTTGTCGTGGAGGATTACACTGGGAAAATTTAACAGGACTTGCTCTTCTGAGCCTCAAAGCCCTTGATCAATTTGTCTCATGACATTCTTGTTATGGGCCTTCACAAGACATTCCGTAGGAGTCATGTACCACGGCTTTGGCTGCTACAATGTGGCTCGTTGTCTTAAGTTCCTTTGCATCACTGTAGTGAAATAGATGCATTATCATCTCTTGTAGGTGTTGGACTCTAGACAGAGATAACTTCACAGCCCTCTGGGGCAGCAGATCATATTGTCTGCTACAAGTCACATGGACTTCTGGCAGTAAGAGGAGCCTAGAGTGGAACTTTGGGCTTCATCACCTACCCCTTAGATGTCTGGAAGTGGATAAAGCAGTTCCCAGAGTATCTGCCTCTCTTCTCATCTGTTTCACTGGCAGAATCGAAAAACACTGAAAATGGGATATTTACTGTAGAAAGAGATGAACATTGGGGAAGGGCAAAGGCTGGAAGGTGTGTGTTAGGGGAAGAAGTAAGACACTAGGTAGAAATATGTTTTCAGAAATTGTGGAGCCAAGAGGTGGTTGGAGGGGCCCATCAGACTGTTCCTCTGACCCATAGTGGAGAAGGGAGTTCTGCAGAACTAACTGGAACCAGCTCCTGTTTCTTTTGGTGACACCAGTGGCCAAGGCTGCTGTTTTTTCCAGAGGACTTTGAATTTCATTAGGAGATTAGTTGTTATTTGCTGTTCCTCTGTCATCTTAGAAATAGGATAGTGAGAGTGTTGCTAAAGCAACAGCGAGTGGACTTGTCTCCCTGTCAGGATGCTGTCTGTTAGAAATGAGAATGCAGAAACCATGATCATGGCAACGGTTCTATCCGTGGAGCCTGGCTTTAGAAAGGATCTTGTTTAATCTAGTTCCACGCTGGAGGTCTCTGTTTAATTTCTGCTGCATCAGGTGAGAAGGGGGTGAGGGCAGTGGCCACAAACACTGGCACATGCAACGGCTAGGGTTTGATTCCCTGTGCAACGAGCATTTCAAAGTGCTGGGTGGGAGTCTGGGAGCTGCAAACAGCCAGGGTTTGTCTGTGATTCACAAAAGGGAGACACTCTTCTTTGCCTCTGTTCAGTTGGTTTTCTTTGACCCACAATGAGAAGCAGCCTGTGAAACACAATACAGGGGAAACAAGCCAGCCTTCAGTACAATTATTTGATCCAAACTTTGCTGAAATAAGTAGAAAATCTTGTTGCTGATTAGTGCTCAAATGGATCTTCTACCTGGTACTGGGCTCTGGAATAACCTACTGCTCACAGAAGCACAGAACATTAGGAATTGGGAGGGACCTCCAAAGATCACCCAGTCCCATCCCCCTGCCACAGCAGGATCCCCTAGATCCAGTTGCACAGGAACACGGCCAGGTGGGTTTGAAATGTCTCCAGAGGAGGAGACTCCACAACCCACCCTGGACAGTCAAACCTGAGTCCCTGTGTGGAAGACCTGTCCCTTACAGGCACAGCATGGGCCCCAGAGGACAAGAGGTCCATGAGTAATAAGCAGTGTGATTTATGAGGATAAATCTTATCAGACAAATCAGATTGCTCCTCCTGGCAGCGTTTCCAAATAAGCAATGGAAAGGGAAATGGCAGACCTAATCTGGTTTGGCTTCAGAAAAGCATTTGATACAACATCCATGAAATCTCAGACGACGAATTCAAACTGACAAACATACTGGATGTTGCATGGATTGAAGATCAGCTCAAAGGCCATAAACAAGTAATATTGATGGATCAAGTTGAAGGGAGCGACACAGCCATTGGCTGCAACACTGGTGCTCAATCAAGATTTGTTTAACGTCTTCATCCTTGACGTAGGAAGAGAAGTGGGTCAGCTCATTAACAAAAGTTACTCAGGACATAAACTGGGAGGAGCTTTCAGTGCCCTCATGGGGAAAGAATAATACAGAGATACAGAGAGAATATGCATCAGAGATTGATGTGGTAGAGCAATAAATCAATGATAAAGCACCAGGCATCACTGTGGGTAGAATTTGAAGAAAATACTGAATGAGCATTTAACAATTTGGAAAAGATGAGAGAATGAAATCCAATTGTGTCAGATATGGGCACCACTTGAAAGGGCAACAAAAAGGGCAAGGGAAGTTACAGGTGCAAACATATTTCTGCCTCATGAGGTGGGACAGTGAGACCTAGAAGAGTAGTTGAATTTTGAGCACAAAGCCGGACCTAGTCTGTACAGCTCTGGCACTCAAACTGTAAAAGTTGGAATGATGCTTCTTGTTCTTGGAATGATTAAGAAAAGGAACTGTAATAAATCTCCCTTCTCTGGAGATGTTTAAAAGCCATCTGACTGTGTTCTGTGCAGCTGGGTCTAGGGGATCCTGCTGTGGCAGGGGGATGGCACTGGATGATCTTTTGAGGTCCCTTTGAATCCCTCATTACTGGATCTAGGGGATCCTGCTGTGGCAGGGGGTTGGACTGGGTGATTTTTCAAGGTCCCTTCCAAACCCTAATGTTCTGTGAGTCTGTGATAACTGAAGTGAAGGCTAGGTGGTCAGATGCAATGAAAACAGATTAAAATGGGCTAGATCAAAGCACTGCGTTTGTGTGTGTGTTGGGACACCTTTCTGCTGTGAATTTGGCGTTCAGTGTGAAGCAGCTTAGACCAACTGATGATAAGCTCTCCATGCCTGCTTAACTGAAAAATAGTAGGGTACATGGTAGTCTCCAAGCATCAGATCAGAACAAACCCCGAGGATGGAGAGAAGTTTGCCTTGTGTCAGTAGTAGTGTGGCCAGCAGGAGCCACAAGTAATTGTCCCTTGCACTCTGCACTGCTGAGGGAACTAGGGTCACTAAGTATGGAGAAAAGGGGGCCGAGGGGAGACTTCATCACTCTCTAGAACCACCTGAAAGCAGGCTGGAGTAAGGTGGGGTCAGTCTAATCTCCCAAACAGCAAGTGACAGAATGAGAGGAAGTGGCCTCAAGTTGCATCAGGAGAAGATTAGATCGAATATTAGAATTTCTTCCTGGAAAAGGTTAGCAAACATTGGAATAGGCCACCCAGGGAGGTGGTGGAATGACCAGCCCTGGAGTCATTTAGAAAAACATCTAGATGTGGTGCTGAGGGACATGATTTACTAGGGACCTGTCAGTGCTGGATTAAGGAATATCACAGAATCACCCCAGTTGGAAAAGACCCCTGGGATCGAGTCCAACCATCTGCCCTATCTTACAAGTTCACTCCTAAAACTTGATGATCTAAAAGTCTCTTCCAACCACAAAGACTCTGTGATTCTATTAGTTTTGTGTGGTGCAGAAAAGTGTGAACAAGAATAATGGGAGTGAGCTGAGAGAAGCAGTGAGGCGTTTCCAAACAGCAGCTACTTGCTGTGTTAGAAGTATGTTGTGACGGAGAGATGCTGCTTGAGTAGCTGTACGCTAGGTATGGTTCTTTTCCCTCCACCTCTGTGACAGCCTTCTACAGTCATGATGAGTCTGGCTTACTTAAGTCCAAGTTTCCTTTAGTGGGAAGAGTGGAAGAGAGATGAGATATTTGGGACCACACCACCTCCCATGTGCAGTGGCTTTACCACCACAGATGGCATGCCACCTGCCAGGTCCTACAAGTGAATACCTGCCGTGCATGGAGCAGACTAACTCACACCGTGTAGAATAGAACCTCCCACAAGGGCTTCCAAAATTAAAGCTAGGTGACTCTTTTTATGTCCAAAGCCCAGATGGTGGATATGAACCACCTGTGAACGGTGCTGCTGGTGTGATGTTCACACCTTACCAAGATGTATGCTGCAGTAGCAAGCCACTTCAGGTTACAAATAAAAGGTTTGCAGCTTGTGTTTAAGATTTTTGGATAGATAGACGGCTTCAGCCATCACTCTTTCTCACGGAAAACGTGCTCCAGCGAGGATCCCCCTCAGAGTCACAGCCTCCTTCAGTGTCAGTCCCCTGGTCCAACACAGGGAGGTACTTCACCGGCTGCAGACAGTAGTCTTCTCCACAGTTGATCTCTGAGGTGTGCAAGAGCTCAGCCTGCTGTCTCACCATAGGCTGGAGAGGACTGGTTGCTCTGGCCTCTCCACAACCTGGGTGTCCACATGGTTGTCTCCCTGCTGTCCCACTCCTCTTGGAACCGTGACTCCCAAAACAAGGGAAGTTGCGCAACAGGTGTCGCCTCTTCAACGTGGTTATTGAAGAGGCTCTTTTGGCCAGGGGTGGGTCTGACTTGAAGCTGAGGGAGAGAGAGATGCTTGCAGCTTTTTGCAAGGGGCAAGCCAGGAGCCCCCTCTTCCACTCCCCAGACCAGGAATATTATCCAGTTCGGAGGCACAACCTCCAACAGTGAGCGGCTGAATCGGCAGCATTTGCTCTTGGGTATCAACCCAATAAAACTACAGACCTCTCTGTGCTGAATCAGGATCGCATCACCAAATGGGCCGGGTTTTGTCTCGTTGAGGAGCATTTTCCAAAGATGACAGGTGTCCAAATGTGGCTGCGCTGTATGGGAGGCTGTAGAGATGAAGGCTGGGTTTGTCCTCAACATTTTTTAATGCTGTATATTCAGATGTGCTGGCACAGTGGTGTTCTGCACTTCTGCAGCAGCTCTGAATAGGTAGGAAGAGGTACCGCATCTAGTTCACGCTTTTCTGTGCTTTTAAGCATCAGCTGAAAAAACTTGGGCTCCCCTGAACAAATCTGAGCTGTGTTTTGTGACTGTCTGCTCATCTGATTGCTGAGCATTTGGGTTCCTTTGAGCACAAAGGTCACCTCTTGCTGCAGTTACTTCTGCGAAGGGCCACCACTTTACACAGATTGAGAACATGGTCTGTAAGGGGTTTGGGGCCAGGATTTAGTATAATAAAAGGCTTGGCAAATCCCAGAGCCATTACTTTAATGGCGCTGCAGACAGCTATTGTTAAACATGCAGCACAGCTCTGGGGTAATTGTGCTATTATTTAATTATGTTATAATTCCACTCTTCTCAGCTCAGATCACCATCATTGCCATGTAGGTGCTTGCCTTGCTCGCATCCAGTTGAATATCCTGCACAGAGAGTGCACTACAGGAAGACAGGCTCTGCTGCTCCAGAAACTTAGGGTTAGTATGGTTGCTGTTTTAAAAGCTCTCCCTAGGAACAGGGCAGTGGGCCCTGGGATTGTTCATGAGCTGGGATGAGCCACTGACACCCCAGAAGGCTGCTGCCATTCAGTGGGACCTGGGCAGGCTGTAGAGTTGAGTGGGGAGACACTGAACTGTAGCAAGGGCAGTGTAGAGTCTGGCATCTGGGCAAGAACAGCCCCAGTTATTAGGATAGGGTGGGAACTGACCAGGAGGAGAAAGGGACCTGGGGGTCCTGGTGGCCAGCATGTTGGCTAGGAGCCAGCAATGAGCCCTTGTGGCCAACGGCATCCTGGGGTGGATCAGAAGGGGTCTGGTTAGTAGATTGAGAGGGGTTCTCCTCTCTCCCTACTCTGCCTTGGTGAGACCACATCTGGGTTCAGTTCTGGGCCCCTCAGTTCCAGAAGGATGCAGAGCTGCTGGAGAGAGTCTAGCGCAGAGCCACAAAGATGATGAAGGGAGGGGAGCATCTCCCTGCTGAGGAAAGGCTGAGGGAGCTGGGGCTCTTGAGCTGGGAAAAAAGGAGACTGAGGGGTGCGCTCTTGAATATTGATAAATATGTGAAGGGTGGGTGTCAGGAGGATGGAGCCAGACTCTGCTCACGGGCACCCAATGATAGGGCAAGTGGCAAAGGGTGTAAGCTGGAGGTTCCACATCAGTGTGAGAAAGACCTTCTTCCCAGTGAAGGTGACAGAGCCCTGGAAGGGACTGCCTGGGGACTTGTGGAGTCTCCTTCTCTGGAGACGTTTAAAACACGCCTGGCCCTGTTCCTGTGTGACTGGATCTAGGGGATCCTGCTGTGGCAGGGGGATTGGACTGGATGATGTATCGAGGTCCCTTCCAATCTAGTCTCCTGACAGGTGAAACAATCAAAGGAGAGAACATTTCAAGTCAGGTTTCTGAACAGTGAAAACTTGAAAGATTATGTGTTCTGCAGAGGTCTGTAGGAGAGCAAAACCCTTCTACGGGCTCTGTAATTCTTGTGTGTGGAGCAGAAGGGTAAAATCACGACTGGTCATGTAATCCCTTGTGGACAGAACTGCATCTGTCTGTCTGTTACCAGTTCAGGTAGGAGGATTATCTGGAACAGCAACTGAAGTCATAACAGCCACAATGAGAGAAGGCTCACGAGGAGCAAAGTATTACCTGGAAAATGTGACAGCAAGATGCTGAGTGTTACAGGAAAGCTTTCAGGTTGGGTTTCTTTGAATTTATGGGCTCAAATGGATCATCTTTGTTTTTTAGCTCCACTTCTCTAGCTTTATGGAAAGACTGAACATAACTCTACAGGAGTAAACCAATTTGTTGCTTGTTCATGCCTCCTGATCAAGGGCTTTACTGCCAGTTGTGTTTCTCTCTGCTGAGGCTTGAAGTGTCGGTGTTAAGTACTTGCTGCATCATCACAGCGATGTTTGCCTGAAACTGAGCTTGGAAAATGTGGAAGAAGCTGGCAGGGATTCTGGCAAGTCCTGAATTGCTTTTCCATCCCTTTGTGTTCCCTGCCAAAGAGAAGAGTCCTCAGAGGGAGATGGCTTCTCTTAAACATGAAATAAGGGCTTGTAGGTGTGTGCTGTAGTGGGGCTTGGACTGGATGATCTGTCGAGATCCCTTCCAATCCCTAATGTTCTGTGATCCTGTGAAGTACTTCAAAGCTTTAAAAACTGACCACATTCGTAGGGTTTGTACTGCTTGTACTGACACTCTGCCAGCAAAAAAGGCTAATTTGTTAGCTAAAGTGCTTCCCAATAACAGTTTGCTCAGGTTTAGCAGGAAATGGCAAACTGAACTAATCCTCATGCTCCATCTTTCCTTTGAAAGAAGCTAGTAAAACATCTGTGGATAATCCCAAAGGGCAGAGTCTGTGACCTTGTTGTCTTCCATGAGTATTTGCGGTTGGCTCCCGCTGCAAGTTGTCAGGGCTTCAAGTACTTGCTCTACTCGAGGCTCAAAACAAGAGCTCTACGTGTTTAACACTGAAAACCCCAACTGTCTCATTTTCCTCCACATTTAGTCAAATTGTGTTCTTGACACGTGAGAAGATCGCAGCCCGTTCCATGATTCATGCACCACCAACAGTGCTGAGGTCTGGCAGTCCTGTGTCCCTCAGCACTCTGCTTCACCTGACTTGTGTGATTTTCTGCCTGTTTGCTCCTGTTTTCAAAGTCTGTCCGAGTTCCAGAGCAGACGTGCTGAATCCAAACGCGGAATGGCGCTTAAGTGACTCTGGGAGAAGGCCTTCTGGTCATTTCTCTCTTCTAGTCCTCCCAAATCTCCTCTGGGTTGGCAAGTAGTCTTTGTTTTGTGTTGAACATGTTTTTCTATCCTGCTCCCCCATTTAATTTGAGCCAATTTGATAGCCATGGGCATTGCATTTTATTTTTACCATCTGTTTTCCATTTTTATTAAATAGTTATAGTTTATTGTTAATTGAAACTGCAAATTGGCTGCATTATGTTTATGCTGCAGTAACAGCGTCTGGATTTAAAGCTGTGGGAAAGATTGCTTCCCAACTGCTCACACTACATGGAGGCCTGGAGCCTTAAGATGACACCTGTCCTGTTGGGGGATCTCCTGCCCTTCAGGTTGATGTCTGCAACGGACAAGTTGTGCTTGGAAAACAAAAGCTCTCCATTTCTGTTTGAGTGGGGGAAGGTTAAGGTTGCAGGACAGCAGCCTCAAACATTTTCAAATAATAGAAGCCTCTTGCAGCAAGAAGGAACCTTTCAGGGCTTGAGCCCAAAGCTGCTCCTTTCTTGTGGAGAAACACAAGCATGGCACACTGAATGGCAACCACCTTCGGCCAGGCTTGAGAGGGCTTTGGTTATGGACCCTTTGACATCCAGTGCACTATTTCTGGAGATATTGCAGAGGTGTTAGTCTTGCAGGGTTAGTGAACACTGGAGTCTTCCCCACTGTATCACGGCTACAGGAACGCCTGTTCTAAGGAGCAGTTTTGCTGAGCCACTGCGAGAATTCGGTGCTCAACAGCCCTCAAAATTTCTCATTTCTTTCCTGTAGCGAGGAGCTTTAACGACTTCTCTCGGGGCTGTAATAGAAAACTCTTAAGGTCAGTGGTGCAATACCTGCTAAAGGAGAGCCCACCTTCCCTCCCTGTCATGTTTTGCCAGGAGTGCCTTGTCAACACCCTTGTGATTCTTTGCTTACCAGGGAATATGTGTTGATGATGAAGGGAGTGGAGCATCTCTCTGCTGAGGAAAGGCTGAGGGAGCTGGGGCTCTTGAGCTGGGAGAAAAGGAGACTGAGGGGTGACCCCATTAACGTTGATCAATACATGAAGGGTGGGTGTCAGGAGGATGGAGCCAGGCTCTGCTCAGGGGCACCCAATGATAGGGACAAGGGGCAGTGAGCGTGAGCTGGAACACAGGAGGCTCCACATAATGTGATAAGAAACTTCCTCACAGTGGAGGTGACAGATCCCAGGAAGGGGCTGCCCAGAGGGACTGTGGAATCTCCTTCTCTGGAGATGTTCCAAAACCCCCCTGGTCATGTTCCTGTGCAACTGGATCCAGGTGATCCTGCTGTGCCAGGGGGGTTGGACTGGATGATCTTTGGAGGTCCCTTCCAACCCCTAATGTGCTCTGGTTTTGTGATTCTGTGTGATGTCAATGTGACACACTAATTCATCACACGTTAATGGCCACAGTTAAACCCTAGAGACTAGATCCATTCTGCAGTGCTCTGTGTTCTCGTTCTTGTCAAGGGGTCAGGCTTTCAGGAAGCAGGATCCTAATTGCTGAGGATGACTGAGCGTTTCACTCTCACATGTTGCAAACTCAGCTTCTGCACTGAAGTGTTCTGCTCTTGCCTAGAGCATTGATTTAAGGGTTGACCTTGGCTGGTGGGGTTTTTTGTGGGTAAACGGAGAAGAGCAGTAACAAAGGCATTAATCAAAGGCACTAGGAAAAGTATCACCGTAAAGCTGTCTGCAAAGAGCATGGGATGAAGAGAAGTGGTCTTTTTTTCTCACAGCACTTTCTTCAGCACAGCGCTCTTCTGCTTGTCTTGGTTTTCCACATCCTTTCTCTTAAACTGGGCTGTTTGTGCTTCAGCTCACTATCGCGCACAAATCTTACTTGGTCTCGTGACAGATACTGTCTTGTACCGCTAGATGAAAGGCGTGAGAATGGATAATGGGGGAGAAATGAGCAGAGCACTGGAAGATGCATTAAGAGCAATAGACAGGCACCCCTGATGGGCACAAGCAGCTGCTTCTCCAGTGCATGACAGCAATCACTTACTCCCCAGCTGTAACTCTATACATAACATAAGTGAGCCCTAACCTGGAGCTGGGGAGCTAAAAATAGCAGTTTATTTCACAGATGTCACCCTTCTTTTCCTTCCCAGATGACCTGTGGGCACAGTGAGGTTTGTGTTAAAGTGTTCAGCACTTCTAATTGTGTGAGAAAGGTTTTCTGTGTGTGAGATCCTTTGAACATTCTGGGTTGTGAAGGGGTGGGTAAATCACCCTTAAGACAAGGTGATTTACCCTTGTCTTAAGCGGCAGAGAGGACATTGGTGTTCTTGCCTGCTATGTATATCTCTACTAAGTTCATGTTCAAAGGGAAAATAGAGACTATCTGGACATTCCTGTCTACAAAATCATGAGGGGTGAAGCTGATGAAGATATGTCCCTCCTAGACTGGAGCAGGGATAAAACCAACAAGTGTGAAGCATTAATTTATTGTCTTGATAGCAACGACACCCAAAACAGAGCAGTAAGTGACATGATGTGAAAATATGTTTTCCCCTGTGTTTCCAGCAAAAGCTCCTCAGCAGATTTGCTTTGATGTTATGAAGTAATCTGTAGTTTATAACCTTAATGCAGAAGCTTTCCCTTTGCGCCTGTGAGGGAACAATGGGCATCACTAGGCTTCTGTGCTCCGGTTATGCAATGTGCTGCTTGAGTCTTCCTGAGTTCTGGAACCGCAGTCGTTAGAGAGGAATCCACTGATCCGCACGGTTTCTGTCACATTGTCGAGGGCAGCCTTTGACTTGACGTTAGAGTCTTGTCCTTCCATATTGTAGATGACACAGTGTCTCTCCACTTGCTTTTCACTTGCAGCATCATGGCATTTAAACGAAAAAACCCTTGTTGGCCTGTCTGTCACTGACGGGTCTTGGAAGACCTGTCTCCTGTCCACGGGATTGCAACAGGCACAATGTCAGGCACATTGGTATTAAAATTCTCCAGCTTGGCTTCTCACCACAGAGTGATGCAGGAGTGCAGCGCAATGGACTTGCGTGCTAATGCTTACTTCTTGAGCTACTAGTTAAGAGTAATCTTGGAGTTTGTGAAATGCTAGGCGTTGATTTCTACCTTGTGTGCCCATTCTGTGGGGATAATATTTGCTTTTCAGTGTCTTTTGGAGAGATTAAACATCCTATAATTTGCACTGAAGTAAACTGCTCTCACAGCTGCTCTCTCTAAAGAATAAACCAGTTATCTGAGTCTTCATCTTTGCAGAGAATAAGGATTCCATGACAAAGCAGTTGTTTTCTAGCCTCTGTAACCTGGCACCAATAGCTTCCTATGTTCCAAAACCCCCCGGCAATGCAAGCTGGGCACTTCAGAGCAGCCGTGTTGCATCCCTTGTTAGCCTCCAAACTCCTGTAGTGTTCCGTACAAATCCCGGCCAACCCCATTAGCTTTAAACTCTGCTCAGGAGCTGTAGTGATGGGAAGCAATGTGGTTATAATTTGCCATGGGTGGGGTGGGGTAGGGAACACTTTTAATTTCCCTTTGCTGCTGCTGGGTTTCTGCAGCTTCACCTTTCCTTGCCTCCAGCCCAATAGTCCTAAACCCTGAACAACCACCACCTTGGCTTGCAGAAGCTTTCCGCTCCCTCTGGGGAGCATCACAAACTTACAGCATATTTTCAGCTGCTGTTTGGTTTTCCGAGGGGAAAGACTTGTCTCTAGGCACAAATCAGTGTTACCAGTGGAAGCGGAAGTTGAGCTGTTCCGGCGCTAATGTGCAGCAATTATGATAAAACAAAGCTCATTCTGAAACTCTGCTGTAACTATGGCAACGGCCATTCAACATCTTCCATTAAAATATAAAGAAGGCTTCCCGACAGGAGATTATTTATTACCTATCATTGATTGATGAGGGCTCCAGACTGTGCAGAGTGGATATTAGTTTTGTTGCTGATGAAACGTGTTTGTTAAGTCTTCATTTTTGTTAATGGTGGGTGTCCGTTTGAACAGTGGCAGCAGATCGCTCTCCGTGGTTTTTACAACTATTTGGAATCATCTTCCTTCATTAGACAATCTCCATTTTACAGAGGGTCGCTTGAGAAATTCCTTTTTCAACTTTCTTGTATCTGATTTCTAGCCTGGTGCATCTCTGTTAGCGTTTGACTGAAGCTTGACAAAGACCTGACAACACCAACCGCAGTGGGTGTTCATTCATCGCTTTAGTTTTAATGAACCCTCAGGGATTGGTCTGTTTAATGAGGAACAAACAAGTTCTGCAGGTACTCTGCTGCTTTATTTGGTGGTTGTTCTGGCTTCCAAGTCTTTTCAGTTGAATATTGCAAATTACCCATTAAGCAAGGACTTTCCAAACGCAGAGATGAGATCTCTGCAGGACTCTGTGACAGACACGTGTTGCCATTGCTTCTGAACCACAAACCTGAGGTCTTCAGCAGTGTGTCCCTCAACTATCCACTGGTGATGGAAAGGGGTTTCTATTCTCAGCTGTGACTCCACTAACAAAACCTGGAGATTCTTAGTCAGATCCTCCAAGTTTTATTGGTACCATTTTGCTTCCTTGAAAGGACAGAAACAGCAGACGATAACGATGATAGAATGTGAAAAAAGGAGATGCTGTCATTTTATTTGCAGCTCTAACTGCCTATCTGCTTGTTTGGTTTTGTTGTATGAACTTGGTCGGTGGTGATGATACGGATTACTGGGCTGTTGTCCTGAATAAAAAGTGCTGTCGTTAATTCTCGTTTGCTGCAGCTACGGGCCATTATTTCCAATAGCTGTAGCTGTCACTTGCAGTACCGCAGCCCATCAGGAAATCTCTCGGGAAGCTGAAAGGGTTTACACAATGGCCTGGCAAGGAGATAATTTACAGGGAAGCAGAAGGTGCAACTGCCTACTAGTCTCAGATTTATTCCTCATTCCTATTGCACAGCTTCGATAAGTAAAGGAAGAGGTTCTTCTCTTGTTCTTGAGCTGTCCTTCTGCCCATCCATGGCAAGTGTGAGCACCCCGAGACAGTGTGTGCTCATCCATTAGCTGACTGACAGTGCTAGTGTCTGTGTCGTGATTGCTGGGCACTGGAAACAGCAAATGTCCATTGCCTCGGGGGATCTGGGGTAGGGGGGAAATGAAACTGGAAAGCCTAAGGGTGAAGGAGGGAATTGCATCTGGTTAGTGGCAGCTGTGAAGGGAAAGAGGAAAGAGAAAAGAAGCAGCATCTAGTGAACGCTCTGGAACTGTAGCAATAGTCTGGGGTTGATAGTCCATAAATTGACTGACTTTTCAAATTATTTTTTTACTTGTGAGCTTTCACTGAAAGAAAATCTTGTTGGTCTCTGACTTTTTGTACCCACAGTACTTGTCAATGATACACGTGTCTTTCAGAGCTATTCCTTTCTTTACACCATGGGGAAAGATTTAGCTGCTACATAAGGACTTGTGATACTCACACTTGGGTAACACACAGTGATGGAACCGTACTTCTCATACCTGCCCCTCAGACTTTGGGAAGTAATCCTCTGAGACTGGAAGCCAAACTTCTGACTACTGGGATTCTTGCAGCTGAATTAGTATCTTTAGTTGGAGTGTTCATTGGTGTCACAGGACATTAAGGCTTGGAAGGGACCTCCAAAGATCACCCAATCCAACCCCCCTGCCACAGCAGGATCCCCTAGATCCAGTGGCACAGGAACATGGCCAGGCAGGTTTTAAACATCTCCAGAGAAGGAGACTCCCCAACCCTCCTGGGCAGCCCCTTCCAGTTCTCTGCCACCCTCACCAGGAGGAAGTTCCTTCTTGTATTGATGGGAACCTCCCCTGTTCCAGCTCACACCCATTGCCCCCTGTGCTGTCATTAGATTACATTAGACAACTAAAGTTTTGAATATTTAGTGACTTGCAAATACTTTCTTGTGACTATTTGGCAGTTGAAGCAGCACCTCCTAACCAGTCCCTACATCACCAATTGTGTGTGAGTTCTGTAAAGCTGGGAGCTTCAGTGGGAGTCGTATTTCCTGCACAGAACTAAAACACACTCTCTGTGTAGTTCACAGCCAATTGCTCTGAATACTCCTGCTTACTTCTCCTTTGTACATTAGCCACCAGCAGAAGGTACACAGAGAACAACTTAAAAAGACTAGTCAGGGACCAAGGTAATTGATTCTATAAGGTGATTCGTAACCAGTTTTTGTTCAACTCTCTTCCATCTCTGTGTAAATATTATGGCTGTCATGTAATGGTTGGATCTGTATCGATGGTTTCTAGTAGTCTCATCATTTGATTGAAGGATTGGGCCCTAAGACTGCCAGCCTCTTTATTCTCACAGAAGCTCCACTGATTTGGATAATGACTTCATATAGCTCCTCAAATACAAGCAGCAGCTCCTAGTGCCTGGGCCTTTACCCATGTCTACCCTCACTTCCTTTAAAACATACTGAGTTTCTTTAATAGATCTGTTTGGTTTGGAAATTAAAGTGCATCACCACTGGAATTAACTACTGCTTACTAATTGAATTCTCCCAGCCTGATTTGTTTCTTCCTTTGCACATTATCAAGTGTATGTCATTCTGTCTCTAGAGTGCTGCTGCTGCAGCTGAAGAACAATCAGCAGCTCTACTGCTTTTGTACGATTTCTTATTGCACATTAAGAAATTGAGAACTATAAGGAGACACTATAGATAATTAAGAAAGCAAAGACAGCGAAGCAGAATTAAAACTATGCTGAGCTTTTAGAGTCAATTTCTATAGCTATGTAGCAGGCACAAGGCACCGGTCTTCCTGGGCTACAGACGAGATCATCACTTGTAGAGCGCGCAGAGAAACCCACAGCACACCTAAAGCACGTGCGGCTCTTTAACAACAGTGTAACAGTGTGTGAATCAGAGGATGAAAACAAGCTGCAACAGGAACAAAAATTATAGGAGAGAGAGATGATTCATTTTGACTTCTAAAACACAGAGACTCATAGAAAGCTGAGTTTTTCTCTTCATCTAAACGCCTACAAGAACTGCAGAGGAAGTCGAATGAGCATGTTCAGCATAGATCTCAGCAATGGGACTTGTTAAAGTCGCACTTACGCAGCTCAAAACGTCTTTGGCTCTGCAGTCCGGTTTAGTGTTGAAGTTTGGCACAGGGTGTAGAATGAACGTTGTACAAGAGCCCTTTTTGAAACAGCAATGAGAGCTGTGCTTGAAAGGGCAAAGGATTTCCATTTTACTCTGATTTGAAAGCCTCCCATCTGTCAATTTATGGGGAAAGACCTCTGTGTTTGCCCAAAACATTCTGCCTCTCCAATAGGCATTTTCTGGTGGAAAAGTCCTACCGGTAGGTTGCCAGAAACCTTTTCCCGCAGCCTTCAGCCATGTAGAAGCTTAAGGAGTAAGGAGGGAGGAGAAACCCCCAGATAAAACGTTGCCTCATTCCTACAGTGTTTCTGTTCCTTGGAATACAGAAGTCAAACTTCATGTGTCCCAGGCCATGTTTCACAGCCAGACACAACTTAACCTGGAGGAACAACATTGTCTGGGTGGAATCTCCTGGGAATGAGCAAAGCTTTAGGAGGGAAAGCCCAGCTATGATAGGATACTTCTCCTTTTTTGACGCTGAGTAGCTTTCCAGGTCTATCTTGCCACTGAAAATAGCACCCCTGGAGCACTGTTGTTATGTTACGAAAGCAAAAGCGCGTCACTCTTCCACTTGCCTCGGGCAACAGCTACTTGCCAAGGACTTGCCTGTGAGTGACTGAAATGTAATTACTTTGTCTCACGTGCTGAAGTGTGTGCGTTCTACATAAAGCAAGAAGGTAAAGAACTGTGTGAGACAGATCAACCGGTGGGTGTACTTGTCACTAGCATGGAAGGTACATGAATGCCTGTGAAAGCAGGAACCCAGCTCAGCCTTTGCTGGACAATTGAGAACAACCATACGCTGACCCTTAAAAACTGTTACAAAAAAGCTTAACTTGTGCTGCTGTTGCTATAGTAGTGACTGCTAAACCCATTGGGCAGATTGCTGATGAGGGACAGTCTAAGGACTTGGCGTGGCTGAGAGCACAAGCACACACATGCACCCTCAACCAGAATTGCTCTAGGAAGGGACCATTTCTTCAGGCTGGGATTGTGAGCCAGCTGTTCAGCTGAGCGTGTTTCACTTAAGGCTCAGGACCTGGCTCTTTGCTTACTCTGCGCAAGTCCCCGACTGCAGTCAAACACAGAGAAATAAGCTTTTCATTAAAGCATCCATTTCCTTCCTGCAGTTTATCTCACTGTGGTATTCCATGGCAATTTTACTGCGTTAGCTCTGTCTGCACTGCTGCACCAAGGTGCTAAAACTGTAGAATGAGACTTTCCTCTTGTTTCAGCTGAAATCAGTGGAGCTTTCACACCTCACTCCTTAGCCCATGCAATCTCATTGCTTTGCTCCCAGGCAGAGAGTGAAACAGTAACTGCCCCAGTCACTAACTCAGGTTCCCAGGCTGAAGTCAGATCTGAGTATCCCGCAGTAGGAGAAGTAATTCAGAGGTTAGTACCGTTCTGGGTTGTGTTCTGCTCTGGGCACTACTACCTTGGATGCTTTTGTTCATGCAAGGAGAAGCAGGACAGGGCAGTGAATGTCAATACAAGGTGGTTAAGCACAATTAAAAAAGAAAAATTAAAAAATAGCTTGAAAATGCTTAGGAGAATGAATAAAATTGAAGAGCTGGGATGTAATAAAAACAGTTCTCTCGAATGCTTTTCCAGCGCCACTGAAAATGATGACAGCTTCTACTGAACAGCATTGGAATCTGGAATCCCAGCTGGTGGGAAGAATCGTTCTGACATGTCACAGAACATTAGGGGTTGGAAGGGACCTGGAAAGATCATCCAGTCCAATCCCTCTGACACAGCAGGATCTCCTGGATCC
The DNA here is from genome assembly GCA_028565055.1 of Phoeniculus purpureus. NCBI lineage: Eukaryota > Metazoa > Chordata > Aves > Bucerotiformes > Phoeniculidae > Phoeniculus > Phoeniculus purpureus. Next base: position 103,418,906 of record JAOXOE010000001.1, on the reverse strand, counting down.
AGTCACACAGGAACATGGCCAGGCGGGTTTTAAACATCTCCAGAGAAGGAGACTCCACAATCCCCCTGGGCAGTCCCTGCCAGGGCTCTGGCACCCTCACTGGGAAGAAGGTCCTGCTCAGATTAATGTGGAACCTCCTCTGTCCCAGCTGACACCCACTGCCCCTTGCCCTATCATTAGGTGAAGATACTACAGGTATAGCTGACCTGATCCTACTCTGCTAAGGGAACCTCTCTCTTGTTCAGCCTTTCCCCCAGTCTCTGGGATTACTGAATGTCAGTTTTGTTATAAAGACTGAAGCAAAGGCAGCTTTTCAGTATCTGTTTTCTATTCAGTGTGAAGTAGTCCCCCTCCTTGTTGAAGAAAGCCTACACATCCTCTTCTCCTTTGATCACCTATGTGCTTAGAGAGGCCCTGCATTTGCCTTTGACATCTCTGGGCAGATTCAGTACTACTTGAACTGTAGCTATGCTGATTTTGTCTCTGGGTGTTCAGACAATGTTAGCTGGCTCCTTATAGGTTACCTATCTGCCTCCACTCTCTGTAGGCTTCTCTTTTGCCTTCAAAAAGGTCAAAGTCTGCTCTTACGAAGTCCAGAGTTGTGAGGTTGTGCTTCACTTTCCTCTCTGCTCTCAGCATTCCATCATCTTGTGGTCCCTGCAGCCACGGTTGCCTTTGACCTTCACATCTTTGAGGGTCAGCAAAGCTGCTCTTCTCATTGACTCCTCTATGTCTTGAAAGAGGAAGATGATGTTCTCCAGGAATCTCCTGGACTGCTGAGCTACAGCTCTTTTTTCCCTCCTGCAGATATCAGGGTGACTAAGACCATGTGAAGTAGGGCTTGTGAATGTGAGGCTTTTCCTCTCCGTCTGTAGAGGATCTGGTTACATAAAGCTGATTGTCCTCTGGGCAGTCAGCAAAAGAGTTCAGTGGTCCCTATCAATTACATATCTGAGCATGAAGAAAGGTCAGGGTGGCAGCTAGTTGTTGATGAGGAGTGAGACAGAGACTGTTCTCTGAACAGCGCTGTTCTCTATGCGACCATTTAATAACTTCATTGTGTAAATGCAGTGTCACTAAGACGCTGAATACTCTACACATCCTACACGTAGGTTTCACACTTGGATGAAGAAAACATTACTGTTGTGACTTAACTCCCTCCTAAACCCCAGATCATTCATGTAATTTATTCCTTCTGGCAAGGCAACTAAGAAAAGTCTTTAAACTTCAGCGTAGCAGGAGTGGGATCCAGTGTAAAAATAAACTGGAGACAGAATGTCATTATTGCTGCTCTCTGCCTGATTTTCTCCCTCTCCCCTTCACAAGGTTTGGAACACTTATTTCAGATTTTTCTTTTATCCTTCATCTGTTGACATTATTTACAGGCGGAGCTCCGATGTGCTTACCGTCCAGTTAGAATAGGTCTTCATTTTAATTAAATGCCAATTTGGGATCACAGCTTAAAGCTATTTGTCAGCGCTGATAGTGATCAATACAAGGAGATGCTCAACAAAGATGACAAATAGATTTTCTAAGTAGTCAAACGTTTTCCATTTCTTCACACACCCCATTTTTAATACGGGATGAAGAGATAACATTTCTCGCAGTCTTGTAGTCAACAGAGTTAGACAGTTGAAATCGGAAGCTAATTGCCGCAGCGTTATCCTTAACTGACACTCTACCGTATCTTCTGCAACTTACCCTGACCACTTCGGGTAACTGAAATGTGGGGACTGGTGGTGGTGGTCAAGTCCCTGTCCCTGAGTGAGTTTAAAAGCCAGTCAGATGTGGTGTTGGGGGATCTGATTTAGGGGTGGCCTAGTAGAGTGGGGTTGATGGTTGGACTCGATGATCCCAGGGGTCTTTTCCAACCTGGATGACTCTATGATTCTCTCATAGGTGCCACTCTAGTAGTGATGCCTGTACATGGGCACTGTGTAGCTGTGTACAAACGTGTGTGTCCATGCCTGTCTGCACGTGGCCGTGCTAAGCGCATAAATATCTGTGTGGAGATAAGAGCAAGGGTTTCACGGAGTGAAAAATGAAATGGGTGCAAAAGAGGAATTGAAAGGACAGGTGAATGAAGGGGCAGAAATGGAGAGTCAGTAGCTAACTAGCTGGATTTGAATTTAACAAAGCTCTGGCTGAGAAACTCAACGTCTTGCACTGCTGTGCCAGAGAACGTTCATTTCTTGAGAAGGGATACCTGCTGCAGAACGCGCACGGGTGCTGTGGTTGGGACTCTCTAGTATGGGTGGTATTCACTGTAGCTACACAGAGCGTGATTGAACTTCTTTTATGGCTCATTAAATGGTTTCTGTGAACCGGCTTCTCCATCTGCGTCAAACGATCTCTCCTTCACATACAAATCCCACTTTCTTCTGTGACTATTTGCGCGTCCGTGTTTGTCATTCACGTTTCCATGAGCATCCAAGCGTGAGAGCTAATAATTTCCCAGCGGAGCTACGTGCAGAAAGCAGATGTCAGAATGAGAAATTCTGGAAGGATCCAGACAATCCGTAAGGAAGAATTCCCGACATCAGGAAAAATAGCCCTTAGGCAGATCCCACTGGGATCCTTACAAGGGAATTACTTGTTAAGACGTGCTGTTGTGATCCAGTTGGGATGCAGCTTTGCGGGAGGCTCAGTCATAACGAGAGATCATTGAACGTACAGGGTGACGTAAATACGCTCAAGATTGCGCTTCAGTAGATCAATAGCAAAGCCGAATGTCGGGGCAAAAATACACCGCGGAAGGCTTATTTTAACAGCAGGCATGAGCAAGGAGAGACAGAGGGAAAAAGGAAGGAAGGCAAGAGAGTGGCAAGGGAAAGTTAGAATGAAGATTACCACCACCACAGCTCCGTGTGCATTGTCTCTTTCTTTTCCCCAGCGTCCTGAGTGCAGCTTCTATAGCATCTCCTGTGTCCTGTGGGTGCGATGGAGGAGCTCTCCCAAAACTGGGGGTCTGGAGGGCCACTTTTATCTTCTCTGTGTCCCTCCCTTTCTCCCTCTTCTTTCAGAAAGGTAGAGGTGCCCAAAAGCAAGGTCCAGGAGATGCAGACAGGGTGCCTATGGACAGCCATGGGGGCTGGGAAGCTCTAGCAGCGCTTTGAAATGCCAGTGCATTTTTGCAGACATCCTGAGCCGAACACTAGTATCTGGTGTCGTCCTGTCTGCAAGAGGAAGTCAGAGTGCTGTTTGCAGCCGGTCTGTGGCATTCCTTTCCTTGGGACGTGTGAGGACGTGTGAAAACAAAGGAAAGAACCTAAGTTTCTCATGTGTGCTAAGTGCCTCTGTGAAAATTAAGGTTGAATCGAAGTCAGGTTCTTCATATCAAAACCTACTGTGAAGTCAGTGCTCGCGGCTGCACTGATGGCAAAGACCAAAGACAAGGTGGTGTTATGGGCACCATTACAAGGGGTTCTTCAGGCAGGACGTGTTAGGACACGAGTGATCAGGAAAGTTCAGTGATTCAACGCTATGAATGAAAGTCAAACCGATATGCAAGTTTAGGAATTAGCCCCATCAGAATTTTGTCCAGTGGCAAATAACTCTGGAGACATCACTGCTGATTACATCTTCCAAATAGTGTTGTGATTTATGGAAACTCTGTGATGTTGAAATGCACTGGAGCAGTACAAACATCCCCATAGATGCTGGAATAAATGGCTGTGTGCACAGACAGAATCATCATCCCACTGCTAGCAGGTTCTGGCTACAGGAAATGTACCAGAAAGTAAACACACAGTCAGACCTAAACAAAACATGTTCTCCAGACTTTTAGATTCTGTAGTCCTGCAGACCCTCTGCCTTCCATCTTGACAGGTTTTGGTCAGTTTCTCTTGGTTAGTGTTTTGCTTGTTTGGTTTCTCCTTCCTCCTGCGGCAGGAGGATTGGACTGAATGATCTTTGGAGGTCCCTTCCAATCTCTCATGTTCTGAGATGCTCTTCCATTTTTGTAAAATGTTTTGGTGATACCAGATGTTTTGGGAGGATTTCCAGGGCTGCCTAACCTGAGACCCATCGGTATCTCTTCCTCCCTCAACACATCCCTCAGCTTTTCAACTTTCAGCCCTCTGCCTGTGGCTTAAGAAATGAATCCCAAATAGCAAAGCAAACATGAACTGAGACATCACTCCTTGGGCAAACATCAAGGACACTGGCACAAGCCCAACCAAAGTATTGAGACTTTCTGCTGTTATTTAGGCTTTGACTGTTCTTCTGAATCTCTTTCGCTGGTGTTTATTACCTCACAAGGAGGTGGACTGAAAGCTTGCCCACGGGCAATTAAGGGAATTCTGCTAGTGGCTGAGAATTTCTGAGGCCACTGTAATCCAATTGCATCCTGTTATGTGCCTGAGCTCTTAGGAAGCTCTTTCAAATGAAGCTAATTCCAAGGCTTTCCTTAGTATGGGCCTGATCAGATTTCTCAAGGAGATGTCCTTACCCAGTGCTTTAAACAGCGTTGCAGCCTTCCTGCCTGCTCTCTCAGAGCAGCAGTTTTACCCACAGCAGCTGAGAAAACAAACATCAGTCACAGATTCTCCTTTATAAGGGCAAACCTGTCACTTATAGGGAGAGTTGGCATTGAAAATGCAGCCTTCCCCACGCACGGTGATCTGGGGCTACCTACTGAGCCCAGGCTTGGGGCTCCTAGGCTGAGGGTAGTGTGGCTGAGAAGCAGTCTGGCAGAGAGGGACCTGGGAGTTCTAATTGGTGGGTGGCTGAGTCTGAGCCAGCAGGGTGCCCAGGTGGCCAAGAAGGCCAGTGGCATCCTGGCCCAGATTAGAAACTCTGTGTCCAGCAGGAGCAGGGAGGGGATTGTCCCCCTGCACTCAGCACTGGGGAGGCTGCACCTTGAGGACTGGGTCCAGTTTTGGGCACCTTAGGACAAGGGAGACATCAAGGGGCTGGAGTGAGGGCAGAGGAGGGTGACGAAGCTGGGGAAGGGCCTGGAGAATCAATCTGATGAGACTGAGAGATTGAGAGTTGGGGCTGTTTAGTTAGAAGAGGAGGCTGAGGGGAGACCTCATCGCTCTCTACAACTATCTGAAAGGACCCTGCAGAGATGCTGGTGCTGGGC
>JAOXOE010000001.1:103387258-103413720 GCA_028565055.1 Phoeniculus purpureus | reverse complement strand
TGGCTCCATCCTCCTGACACCCACCCTTCACGTATTTATAGACATTAATGAGGTCACCCCTCAGTCTGCTCCAAGCTCCAGAGCCCCAGCTCCCTCAGCCTCTCCTCAGCAGGGAGATGCTCTCCTCCATCATCTCTGTGGCTCTGCGCTGGGCTCTCTTCAGCAGCTCCGTCCTTCTTGAACTCAGGGGCCCAGAGCTGGCCACAAGACTCCAGCTGTGGTCTCACCAGAGCAGAGCGGAGGGGTAGAAGAACCTCTCTCGATCTGCTACCCGCACCCGTTCTGCTGCTGGCCCTCGTGGCCACAAGGGGGCGACACTGCCGGCTCAGTGCACCGCCCCTTTGGCAACCGCCCCTTTGGCAAGGGTGAAATCGTGGGGTCTGGAGCTCTAGTTTCTGGTCTGTGCTGGGATCGCCAGCCCTACCCCGTTCGTTTAGGAAGAGGCAGCACCCGTAGCAGGACTGCTTCCAGCGGCAGGTTTACTGCCTGCAGCTGACACGTCCCCTGCCTGTTCCGTGAGTCTTTGTTTGTTTGCCGTCAGTTTCCCAGACTTTCAAGCTTCTAGATGCTCCTCTGTTCCATCGCGTTGCCCTTGCTCCCTTCCCCAGCCAGCACCTGGACTCGCACGGAGGCTCGGGCTGTGTCGGTGCTTTCGTTGGCCCTGCTGAAGTCGACTGTTTTATCACCACCATCGCCTCATTTCCCAGCCAGGGGGTGGCAGCTTTTTGGCCGTCAAACGAAATATTTAATCAGCTCTCCCAAATTATTTAGATCTTTCCTGCTTCTAGCAGCTGGTAGTTGTTTTGGGCTTTATGAAGCTGTCTCTTCTAAATCACCAACCACGCTCATTCCTGACCTGAGCTTTTTTCCAGGCCGCACCTAACGGGCGTAATTAAGTCCCGGCGACTTACTCCTAGGAAGTCCTTGGCGCTGGGTCTTAGGTCGGTGCCCTTTCATCTGCCGAGACGAAATCAGGTTTGTCTTTCTGTGCCACTGTTTTTTGAGCTGGGAAACTGTCAGGGTTTCTCTTTTCTCTGAAATTCCGAGGCAGCTCTTGTGCTGACAGATCTGTGACAGACATCACTCACACGGAGATGGCAGCTTCTCCGGCTGTTTTCCCTTAGGCAGGACAGGCAGGAATTTCAGGAGTGGTTGATGCTCTGGAATGTGATGGGGTGGTGGGAGCTGCTGGTGGCTTGAGCCCACCTGGCACTCTGTGTGCTAGCAAATTGGTCCATAGCCCTTCAAGATCATTTGCACAGGGCTTTGTCAGCAGCTCAGACAGGAGCGTCTCGTGGAATCTGATCAGGGACATAAAACGGTGCCTTGGTACCTTGCGTGGCAAACCCTGATCAGCCATACAGCTTGTTCCCCAGCGATGGGTCCCCCCTGCCTTGAAGCTGCTGCAGTGATGTTGTCCAGATGTGTTTCTTACAAACATCCCTCTCGTACGAAACGTGAAGTCACTTTCTCTCTCTCAGCTCTTCCTTCATCTGTCGGCTCCAAAGCACATCAGGCCAATGATTTACATATAAACTCTTGCTGCAGCCTCATTCCCCCAGTCGTCTGGGAGGGATTAGCTACTTGATGATTTCAAGCATTGGTTCTGCTGATCAAAGACCTGCTAGTCGTGACCAGATGGGTCTCACAGAAGCCCTGACAAGCGGATCAGCAGGCTCGAGAGGAGATGGAGAGACTGTCCCCACAGCCTCCCCACAGGACAACTTGACTAGGTAACGCAGACACGCACACGCATGCAAATGCTCTCTCAGCTCACCTGCAGCCGCAGTGCCTGCGAGCACAGGGGTGCCGCTAGCCCTTCAGAAACCCCCTGTCAGCTGCTCTGTTTGCCAGGCTCAGCTGTTCCATTCGGCTTTTTGATTGTGAGTGAAGTTATCTCGGTGGCTAAACAGAAGGACGGAAGAGTGCAGGGCCCATCCTCCTGGCACCCACCCTTTCCATATTGATCAACACTCATGCGGTCACCCCTCAGGCTCCTTTTTTCCCAGCTCCAGAGCTCCATCTCCCTCAGCCTTTCCTCAGCAGGGAGATGCTCCCCTCCCTCCATCATCTCTGTGGCTCTTCGCTGGGCTCTCTCCAGCAGCTCTGTGTCCTTCTGGAGTTGAGCAGCCCAGAAGTGGACACAAGATTCCAGATGTGGTCTCCCCAGGGTGGAGTAGAGGAGGAGGAGAACTTCTCTTGATCACCACAAGTAACTTTGCTGGCTGAAGGAGACGTCTGGTTTCTGCTGAAGCCAGAAGCACAGAAGAGCGTTTTGGAGTTTCCTGACAGACAGACGGAAATGTCTCCGGGAACCTGACGAAGAGCAATTATGGCTGCTCAAACACAGCAAAGCTTTGGGACGTGAGAAGAGACGACTGAAAGGATTTTTATACTTGACAGTTCACTTCATTGTTTTCTCTTTTCGCGTTCAATTACGAAGGAGAGCTCCAGCACTGTGTGCTTCCAGCCCCTTTCTGCCGCTTTATCGTTCTGTGGGTGTCGAATGCTTCTCAGCAAAACATCTCCATCATGTCCCACAAATAACACAGTCTGGCAGTGCTTTCCCCAGTAAACTGTTACTGGTCAGAGCCTCGGACCGGCCACGCTTCTTCTTGCTTCTTTCTCCATTTAGCAGAGTGCTGACAGCGGGACCCAGCCGAGCTGCTGCTAATCATCTTTAAAATATCATTCAAACACCTGAGAACCTCCACCTGCATTCGACTGCTGAATTCAACCACCGACCTTCCCACCGAATTCAGTTCCATGGCTGAAGCACGGACAAGCTGATGAGCATCTGGTAGGGGATGGAGAGGCTGTCCCCCCAGCTTCCAAAGCTCAGTCTTATATTAGGATGAAACAGACACCAAATCCCAGCGCCGATGCTTCTCTCCTGTTGCTGAAGGTAGTCAGAAGCACGCTGGAGCTTTGGCGATCGCCAGTCAGTTTTCACGCTTTTTAATGATTTCCAGGTTTTAAAGTGGTTACGGATCCCTTCTGACGGGATGTGCATCACAGGCGTCTCTCCTGGGCGGCTCACATGGGCTGCTGCTGTAGAACAGGGTTGTGAGGGACCCCCTGGGAGAAAGCCAGCCCTCCCACCTCCAGCCTGAGTTAACAACACTAACATTTACTTGCGACTAACATCCCTCTCTGTTGAATGCAGAAGCAGCTCGGAGACTGGCTCAGCCAAGTGCTAAACATTTGGGTTGCTAAAATTAGGGGAGATAAATCCCGCTGCAGGAGTTCAGGCTTGTTGCGCAGTCAATGAAGAGGCAGGAGACAGGAGACTGGGTCAGGCATCGACGGCTCTCTGTCAGCTGTTTGGGGACTTCACAAGCCTCGCTTAACCATCTACACGAGGAGCTGTAATTTAAACGCCCAGAGTGGGGAACCTCTGAGCTCCAAACACTTGTGCGCTCCCAAAGAGGCTTCTCGTGGCACAGGAGGTATCCAGTTCTCCAGGAGTCGGGGCTTGCAACGTGCCTCCAAGATCGGTTTGATAGATACAGATGCACAGAGAGCGCCGCGGCAGAGTGGAAATCTAATCAAGCTGTCATGTGATGCTGTTGGGGGAACCATCAGCTCCTCTCCCGCACTGTCTGAGTGATGCTCTTCTGCCTGAACGTGTGCAGGAAGCAGAACTTTTATGTGACTCGGAGGTGCCGTGTACCTTCCTGCCGCGACGGGAATACCCAAGGACGTGCGTGGTGCCGCTGCTAGCCAACCCTTTGCACGCGCCGTAGGAGGACTGCGTGTAGCCGCTTCTCCCAGGCACTCCTCTCCCTGTCACGCAGATATTCGCTGTTAACGTGGCTCAAGGCAAGAACCAAAAAAGAACTTGTTTGAAATTTATGTTCTCTTCCCCCAGCATCCTGGCCAGCTGCAGCTTCTGTTTACGGCTTGACAAAGCCTTTGAGTGCTGGAGGAGCTGCTGAGCTACGAGCACGAGCTGGAAAAAACCAGAACTCCCTGTAACTCACAAGCTGATGTGAGCTCCCTGCGGGTGTCTGCTCCCCACAGAGACCTCAGGTGGGCTCTGTACTAGTTGCAGACACTATCTCGTCGGGGGAAGGAAGGAAGTCTACAAGATGTGAGTTAAAATCCCTGTGACTTCTTGTCCAAAAGTGTTTTTCTGGTTTCACCAGGAGTCAATTTCATGGCTAATCACAGAATCATTTTAATTGGAAGAGACCTTTAAGATCATCAAATCCAATGCTAATTGAGCACTGCCAAGCCCGCACTGAGCCCTGTCCCACCAGGGTAGTTTAAACACACCCGGACTAGACCGACTGTTCCAGAGCTGTCTCTCCAGTGCTGAGTAGAGTGGGAGGATCAGTCTAGGACCATCCCTGACCTGCTGGCAACGTTTCTCTTCATGCAACCCAGGCTGGCACTGTCCTTTGTTTCAAGAGCACATTGCTGGTTCATGATCTGCCTGTGGTCCACCCACACCCTTCTCTGTGGAGCAGCTTTGTAGCCCCAGTGCGTACTGGTGCATAGACTCATAGAATGCTCTAGGCTGGAAGGGACCTCTAGAGGTCATCCAGTCCAACCTCCTACAAAGGGACAACTCTGCCCAGGTCAGGCTGCTCAGAGCCTCATCACACCTGACCTGAAGTGACTCTAGGGGTGGGAAATAATAATACCAGGAAAACTATCACCTTCTCCTTTTATTTGTAAAAGAAACTTCTTTGGCCCAGGACGAAGCAGGGTTGATTTACCAGGGCAGTGCATAGGAAAACTGCATCACTTGCACGTTGTTTGTACGATGTTCTAACTGGCTCTAGAATTGTGGAAGCCGTGTGGAGAGACCAAGGTGGGGGACAATCCTAGAAATCAAAAGGGAGAAATCAAACTGCAGAAATAACCCGGGAGTAGACGCAGTGCTCGTGCAGCTGACTTCCCAAGCAGAAAAGTAACACTCTGAACCGAACTGCTCCTTTTCTCTTCACAGCTGACCTTTCCTGGGTCTGCAGCACGGCTTGGCCACCGACTTTTTTCAGATTAGGGGATGGCAGGGGGTTATTTCATTCCAGGTTCAGGAACTGGTAGTTGTCTCTGTGGAACTGGAGGAGGTTCTGCTCACCCACGGTAACACACCCATCAGAGCTTCCCTTCCCCCTTCCCTTCCCCTCCCTAGACTTAATCCAGTGTTGAACACCATTTTGTTGTTTTGTTTCTACTATTTTTTTCAAATTAACAGAACAGTGGAGACATCTGGCCCAGGAGTTTTCCACGGGAGCCTTTCCCAGGCAGAACTGAGTGCCAGGGGCTATGAACACAGACGTTTTCCATACTGACTGGGGTATGAATCCATATTTACGATTATTATTTGATGACTTTTTAAATCCGTAGTCGTCTCTCGTTCAGATAAATCTTCAGCCGAAGTGGAAGTAGGTTTAGCCTGTGTAACAAATGGGTAATAAATGAATAAGACCTTGAGGATCTGCCGTGCTAATGATTATAATTTAACACTACTATAGCTCTTTCCATCTTCAAAGTACTTCATGAACATTAACCATCCTAATTAATTTCATTTAGAGATGTTCCTCCTGTATCTGTTCTTCTGCTGCACACCGCGGTACGCCTGCCGCTGTGTTGTAATTCAAAGGTTGTTGTGGTAAAGATTTTGACAGGAACAGAGAATCCCTTGTGAAAACTTGGGATTGTGCTAATTAAATCAGATCTACTATCAGGATCATCCTTGAGAAGGAGCCTTGCCGCACCACAGCTGCACCAGGGCTCTCAGCAGAAGAGCTAGGCTTGGTCAGTCCCCTGCTCCTCCGGCATGCGACGGCTGCAGGGACAGACAGACTGAGTAACAACTTGCAGAACTGATTAAAAACCACATTAATGTTCAACCTCAAGCTGAGAAAACGCAGATGACAAAACCAAGACCCCACACAACCATCCTACCACTACCAGTCACTTGTCAAAGGCAGATCAAGTAGGACAGAGGAGTGACACGCGGTTACAAGATAGAAAAGCACCAGTGTTTCACAATGCTCCCATCCTGAGACGCTTCAGGCAGAGCGTTACCTCGTTAGTCCATCTTACTGGGACTCACAAAAGACAGCTTAACCGGTGCATATCAGTCACTTCACGGGTTGGGCCAACCTCCTCTTCGTGGGGAACTGGCTGTCAGGTTTGGGATGTCTCTTTTATCAGCATCCATGGGGTCACCCCTCAGGCTCTGTTTCTCCAAGTTCAAGAGCCCCAGCTCCCTCAGCCTCTCCTCAGCAGGGAGATGCTCCCCTCCCTCCATCATCCCTGTGGTTCTGCATCGGGCTCTCTCCAGCAGCTCTGTGTCCTTCTGGAACTGAGGGGCCCAGAACTGGACACAAGATTCCAGGTGAGGATTCCTCTGCAGCTGAGATTTATTGTGTAGAAAATGCACCTCAAGAACGTGTCAGAACTGTAATAAAAGGTGTTTACTGCACTGAATTACCGCAAGCCATTCTATTAAGCTGTTGAGGAACATTAAAAGGGATGAGATAAAGGGATGTGATAGTATCACCATATAAAATTAATACACATTTTTGAGCAGTTGTGAAATGTGCTGTAATGATTTAATGTCTTTGCTACTGATTGCGCTTGATAGTGAACCGCTGTGGGTAAGGAAATGTGCTGTTAGTTCATCTGTCTGGAACAGACAGCACAACCCCAGCTTCACCTGACAATTCACTATCAGAAAGCATTTTCCTTTTTGGCTCTTCCCCACAAAAACAAACATGGTGTGAAGGAGCCCTGCGTCATCCAGAGGCACTTGGGTGTTTGGTCTCCAGGTCACCAAAATGGTCTCTACTGTGGGACTACATCTGCAAAAAGCTTTGAAACCAGCAGAAAAAGGATTTACAACCCTCCTTACCCGCCAGTCCATTGCAAGCTTTCTGTAGGAGAGGAGCGGGTGGAACACTGCTGGCCATGACCAACTTAGCACATTCTCCAAAGTATTTAGACAGGTGCTTGAGTCTGGAGTCCCACTGTGGGCAGCGAAACTCCCTGCTTTTGCATCCTGAAAATCAAAAAGACACTGATCTTTCCAAGGAGAACTGGGAAAAACTCCGGCAACAAGGTGCACTGCCTGAACATCCCTGCTCAGCTCTCATTTTCAAACCTCGGAGAGCCTCACAAGCTGCTTCTGGAGGTGCCTCAGTTTCTAACAGTCAAGCACACCAGTGGTGTAGTGGCGTCATGCAAGGCTCCCATTCCTGCGACCTGGGTTTGCTTCCCAACGGTTGGGTTGTCCCAATGACTACTGGTTTAGAGCCACAGAGATGATGAAGGGAGGGGACCGTCTGCCTGAGGAGGAACAGCTGAGGGAGCTGGGTCTCTTGAGCTGGGAAAAAAGGAGCCTGAGGGGTGACCCCATGAAAGTTGATCAATATGGAAAGGGTGGGTGTCAGGAGGATGGAGCCAGGCTCTGCTCAGTGTCATCTAGTGATAGGACAAGGAGCAGCGGGTGCGAGTTGGAACATAGGAGGTTCCCCATCAATGTCAGAAGGACCTTCTTCCCTGTGAGGGTGCCAGAGCCCTGGAAGGGGCTGCCCAGGGGGGTTGTGAAGTCTCCTTCTCTAAAGATTTTTGAAACCCACCTGGATGTGTTCCTGTGCGACTGGATCTAGGGGATCCTGCTGTGGCAGGGGAATTGGACCGGATGATCTTTTGAGGTCCCTTCCAACTCCTAATGCTCTGCGATTCTGCGATCACAGAAGCTGAGAGGTGTGCAACACCACTGTACGTTTGTGAGAGAAGGGGCTCACGCTGACAGAGAAGGGTGATTGATTGCTGTTACAGGTTGCCTCAGGCAGAATCATCCATAAAGTACCATTGAAAAGCAAAATTCTTTATTTTTATCTGCCTCCATCTACAGCAATTCCCGACTGTTCTCCCTTAATGTCGGTGTTGCTTGCTCCCATGATATATTCCTCTCTTTAGTCCCACTCCATGTATTTATTAAGCAGACAATCCATCTCTACCAAACAGCCAGCGCCATGGCTGCAGATCCTACAAGTTCTCAAAATGGCTATAAAGTAAAATTCTTTTAAGAAAGAGCCTCAGGATGGTGACTGGCTGCATAAAGCAGATTATCCTTGTCTGGCACTCCCAGGAAATTGTTGTATCCCACTTATTACCTGTCTTTGAAATGAAAACACCGCGACGTTTTATCTCTGAAATGCTACACTCCGCGCTACACGAGACCCAAAGCTAACAGCATCGTGAATTTCCTCTCAAATAACAGCAGGCTTATCCAGGAGAGCTTCCTCTTTACTCCACCTCATGAAACGACAGTCAGTAAATGCAATCCACCTTTGCACCAGCCGAAGGCACTGAAACCCCTGACGACTGAACTCGTCTGTTTTCAGAGCTGGCCATAAATAAACAAGCGTGATGCCGGACACAGACCTGGGCTACATTCCTCTCACGAAGAGACACGTCCAGGCAGGCTCTGACATTGAAGAGCAGTGTAAGCGAAACGATGATGGGGAGAAAGCACTCTGCAGGAGCCCTGTGAAGCGCAGGTAAGGCAAGCAGCCCTTAATGGGCCTCCTATAGCTATTGACTGTCTTGTGCTGTCACTTAGGTCTCAGCAGTCACCTGTGCTGCAGCAGGCTGCTGGGAGGTGTAGATTTAAATGATCCACAGCTGTAGGGGTGTGGGTTCGTTCTGCTCCAGTTAGGTGCCTTCCTGAGACGCTGGAGTTACAAACCTGGTCACCCTAGATTCCACAGAAAATGAAGAAACATAGAACCCTCCAGAGTGATTCAGCTGTGAAGTTGGTAGAATTAGCCTCTGGAGGTCACTGTCCCCCCACATGTACTGCAGACGGAGTCTCAGGCAAACCGGTGCTTCCATTAGTAGCCTCAGGTAAGTTGGAATAATCCAGAAAGAGTATTCTTTGTGTATGATGGAAGAAGGGAGTTCACTGAAGTCCTCGAGCTTGCTCTGAGATAGAATACAGAGAAGTGAGAAGAGCATGGCTCCATCTGTTGTGAGAAGTGGCCATCACAACTAGTAAGTTGTTTCCTTTAGCTACTGGACGCTGCAAAGTGGAAAACCAGCATGTTCACCGGACACAGCAATTCAGATGTTCCCCCACCTGCTCGTCTTCGTCTCCTTACAAAGTCCATTTCTGCCAAGACTTTGGAGCTGGAGCCCACATCTGCTAACCACAGAACATCAGGGATTGGAAGGGACCTCAAAAGACCATCCAGTCCAACCACACTGCCACAGCAGGATCCTCTAGATCCAGTCGCACAGGAACATGGCCAGGTGGGTTTTAAACTTCTAAATCACTCGATGTCACCTCTCATTTTACTAGGCTGTAACTGAGCTGATGCTGTGATGGATCTATAGATAGACTTGTCACCCCAAATCAGCAAGAGAGCTCTCTGTGAAGCATAACTAAGCATTCAAATCCTGAGCCTGTGGACTCAAAAAGTCCATGGGAAAGCTTCCATGGACTGTCCTCATCGCAGGGTTTTGCTCAGTGACCCTGCAACAAGCAGGATCACTGCTGTCAGTCTGTCTCCTTCACACACTTGTTTGTCTGTACTGCTGTTTGTAATGTTCATGTTTTAGGTTTTAAACATTTTTCATGTAGGGCCCCTGCCTGAATGTGTCTGTAAATCTCCTATCACACAGCTGGTGCAGTAATACAATAATAATTATTAATTAATAATGGGCCTCTTCCTTAGAAGTGTCAAGAACTGGCAACTGACAGGGATGTCACCCCCTCTCAGAGGAATCGGGTCATTAATAATAAATGACAGCACACAAATAATCATATCACATTCTGTTTTTTCTCACGGCTGTGAGGATCAAATCTTTCTTTCCACTAGTTAGCTGTGCGCGTGCAGACCGAATTCTACACAGGACACAGACCTGCAGTCACACTGCCTGACTGCCCTATGCAAGCTCTGGGCTACTTTCAGACTTGTGGCAGCTTAGGAGAATCCTGGGCCCCTCAGCTCCAGAAGGACACAGAGCTGCTGGAGAGAGTCCAGCACAGAGCCACAGGGGTGATGAAGGGAGGGGAGCATCTCCCTGCTGAGGAAAGGCTGAGGGAGCTGGGGCTCTTGAGCTGGGAAAAAAGGAGACTGAGGGGCCACCTCATTCATGTTGATCAACATGTGAAGGGTGGGTGTCAGGAGGATGGAGCCAGGCTCTGCTCAGGGGGCACCCAATGATAGGACAAAGGGCAGCAGGTGTCAGCTGGAACAGAGGAGGTTCCACATGAATGTGAGAAGGACCTTCTTCCCGGTGAGGGTGCCAGAACCCTGGAAGAGGCTGCCCAGGGGGCTGTGGAGTCTCCTTCTCTGGAGACGTTTCAAACCCACCTGACCGTGTTCCTGTGCGACTGCATCTAGGGGATCCTGCTGTGGTGGGGGATTGAACTGGATGATCTCTCGAGGTCCCTTCCAGTCCCTGTGTTTTGCAGTCTCCACAGCCCGAAAGCAGCGTATCTGAGGGACCAGAGCTCCAAGTGTCCTGCAAGAAGACGAAGTGAAGGTTGATTGAGCCAATATAGCTAATTGCTCAGAGCCATTTTAAGCTTTTTTCATTGAAAATCCAGATAAACTAAAGCCCCATCACCACTACCTTCCCACTGTGAGACTGGTCCTACTTTTGCAGGCCATGGAACCTTCCACTGGAGACCTGTGCATCAAGCCTGTCTGCAGAGAACCTTGCAACCCAATCTGAAGCCTATGTGATGCCGGGAGAGTACTTGGTTCAGCACAGGTCACCACGAACCTCCTGTGTTGCCACACAGAGGACTTTATTTTAGGCTGTCGATCAATCAGTCAATCAATCACCTTGCAAGGGTAAGAATCACTTGTGTAAGGAAGGGGTTATTTTCCAGACAATTCCCTGCTCTTTGCTGGTTTTCTGAGTCCCTCATGTTATTCCATCAAAGCTGATTGAAGGCAGTTATATGGTAATCACTTGATTTTTAGCGTAGCTGGGATCTCTAAGGACTGTGTTACTCGTGATTACAGCATTTTCCCTGGCTTCACTTTGAATCTTAGGGGACAACAGTTTCAGCAGTACTCCTGGTTAATCTGCTTTCAGAATAGCTTTGTTTCTTCAGCTCATCACGTTTTGCAGTGATAGCTGGTAAAACACAGACCAGAAGAGGAGAACTGCACCAGGGTTTCTCTGCCTTGTAAGGAAAAAACCCCAAAAATAAGGAATAAGCAAACAAAACATAAATACAAATTGTATTCCCCAAAACTGACTAAAATCACAGAGATTTTGCCTCTTTGTTTACCAGCTCGTGTGCGAATGAAGCCTCTGCTGTCTGAACGTTGAGAAGAATTTGCATTCTTATCCACTGAGGGTAACAAACACAGTCCTGTGAGGTGTGAGAACCAGAGGGTGCCGAGTAGACCAGAAAGAGCAGAGCACAGCTACAGGTGCCTCAGGATGTGCTTCCCAAGGCTTTCTGTTGCATCAGTTCTGCTGCACGACCACTAAATTAATAAATGGCTAGCACTCAGAGACAAAGCTGGGAGAGACAGCAGTGCTAGTCACACGAACAAAGAAGAGTGTGATGACAGTCACGGTGTTTATTCCTGGTAGCAGTACAGGAGGAGACCAAATGTATTTCACTTCTCCAGGACTTAGGAGAAGGAACCAACTCCCGTCTCTCTACAACCTCCTTTCAGGTAGTTGTGAAGATGAAAAGGCAGGTCACTTGGTCACAGAAGGAAATCAGGTTGGTCAAGCAAGACCCGCCTTTCTCAAAGCCCTGCTTGCCGGCCCTGATCTCCTAGCTGTCCTGCACTGTCGATGAGTGTTCTCAGGAGGAACCACTCCATAGTCTTCCCTGGTACTGAGACTAGGCTGACAGGCCTGTAGTTGCCCAGATCGTCCTTCTTCCCCCTCTTGTGGATGGGCGTCACATTGACAACCTTCCAGCTGTCTAGGACTTGCCCTTTCAGACAGGATCTCTGCTGTCAGCCGGGAGTTTTTCTTCAGTCAAGAAATTCAGGCCAGAATGATTTCTTCAGCCCAGGAGCAATTTGCTTTCACAGCACATTTCCACATCTCGGAGCAGGAGCATGGCTTGTGGTGTTGTGGGACGTGCTCCCCCTAGATAGAGGAGCAACTCTGCCCGCGCTATTAGAGTGTTTAGGAAGGTTAATTGAGTTTGTGGCAATTGTTAATGTCTGGAAATTATATTCCTATATTGGCAGTTGTAGCGAGTACCGAACAGAAGACTCCCCTGCAGAACTGGACCTGAGGGTGCACATTCAGAGCTCCCATTTAAAACAGAGGTTATATTTGTTGGGTTTGATGTTCCTTAGCAGGAGGATGCTGAAACATCAAGTAATTGTGTTATTACTGGAAATAATAGTTTGCTCGCAGCACAGAAATGTTGGTTTAGAGCTTTTAATTATTTTCTAAAGGCACGAAAGCCCACAGATATTGACAGCAGTTGCGGGCTGAAATGGATTCATTTAAGACGTGTCTGAGACAAGTCCTGACCCTTCTGTGGGTCCCATACCGAGGCAATTCTTAACCCCGCAGAAAATGAAATCCTTACATAGAGGTAGCCCTCTGCCAGCTCAATCCTCCCTCATTGCTGTTTACTTATATTTGTTTCCCTCTTGTTGGTGTTCCCTTAAGCAGTTGTTAGAGGCTTCCAAACAGGTGCCTGAACTACTGCAATTCTCAGAATGCTTTTTCACTCAGTAAGAGTTTGAATTTGTGCATTTTATATTGAAAAGGAAGTTGATAGTAGCCATAGACGCCTCTTAGAACGAGAGACAGAACTCCATGTACTCATCCTCCAAACAATGCCCATCATGGAGGAGTAAAGAGGTGGCACTCAATTTCTGAATTCAAATTCTGAAGCCTGGATCTATCCTTAGTTCCCCTGCTCTGCACAGGGCTCAGACTGGGCTTGTTCCTGAAAAGGGTCCGTTTAAATCTTGCCTTGGGACCACCCCTTTTATAACTGAAATGGACCCTGTTTTTCTAGGAAATCCTGCGGGACTATCATCTGGTGGCTGTGGAGTGCTTTATACTTTCTCCCAAGCGCAGCTCACACTGTAAAAAAGCTGCGGGATGCTGAGCGTGGAATGTTCTGCTCTCCTGTGCTTTGTTCACTTACAAACAGAATGCTTCTGAATTTTTCTTATCCAGTACTTCAGTGAGACTTGTGACGGGGGACAACTGGCACAAGTAGGAGCTCTTAGGTTCAAAGGCTTTGAAATATTCTTCTCTTGCTCAGTCGCTGATGACAGTCAGGGAGTCGCACACAAAGAACTGCTTATGAACAAGTCTCATTTGAAAATAGGTGCTGTTCTGGAAAGGCAGCAGAAGAGACTGTTCTCAAGTTGTCCACAGACTACAGAAGAAAGAAGGTTTAATACAAAAGGATTGTCTCATTGACCCAGCTTGATCTGCGTTTCAAAGGCAGAGCTGGAAGTGTACTACAATGACTCTCACACACGGATCAGTACAAGGGAAGGAAGGCACAGCTCAGCCCCAGCCATTGTCCTTTCTTTTCCTTTTATCTCCTGTCCCTACTCCCTTCCAAGGCAAAAAGAAGTTGCAATTACTTCATCTTAAAGAGATTAGACTTCCCACTCAAAACCTGGAGAAGATGCTGAAAATCCCAGGTTTGCTGCAGAGATTTCATTTTGCTTTATGCACTTGTGCCTTCACGCAACAAACAAATATTTCTACATAAGAAACGAGACAGGAAACAAAAGAAGCGAAAATATTTCTTCCTCCCCTCTCTCTGTCTCTCAAACACACAGATGGCTGTGCGCGGCTGTGCGCTCACCCACATGCACACACACAGATCTGGCAAACCGAAGGGAAGGTGGACATGGTTGCAAATCATCTCTCAGCTCCCCGCTTTCCATTTCTGTGGGGATCAGCAAACGGATTTAGAAAGACTAACAACAGATTGTTTTTCCACAAGAGAAAACTAAGGAACCGAAGGCATTCTGCACAAGGAAAGTTGTATTCCTTCTGCGCAGCGAGTATCTAGACACACGATACAATGACTATTGTCGTTGTACTACGCAACGAATATGATGAAGGTCTGGAAAATCTGAATGACCTCCATTTGTGGGGTTGCAGCACTTACAGGTGGCAAGGTATGAATTACGAGGGTCAGCCTCAGCAAAACCAGTGTCTTAGCTACCAAAAGACCCATTTGTGGAACACAGAAAGGGGAATTATAGCTTAGAATTTGTTTAGTAAATATATTGTGACCACAGCTTGAATCTTGTGTCCAGTTGGCCACAAGTTCCAGAAGGACACAGAGCTGCTGGAGAGAGCCCAGCGTAGAGTGACAGAGATGATGAAGGGAGGGGAGCATCTCCCTTATGGGGAAAGGCTGAGGGAGCTGCGTCTCTTGAGCTTGGAGAAAAGGAGACTGGGGGGTGACTCCATGAATGTTGATCAATATGGAAAGGGCAGGTGTCAGGAGAATGGAGCCAGGCTCTGCTCAGAGGCACCCAACGATAGGTCAAAGGGGCAGCGGGTGTGAACTGGAGCAGAGGAGGTTCCACATGAATGTGAGAAGGACCTTCTTCCCGGTGAGGGTGACAGAGCCCTGGCAGGGGCTTCCCAGGGGGGTTGTGGAGTCTCCTTCTCTGGAGACGTTTCAAACCTGCCTGCCCATGTTCCTGTGTGACTGGATCTAGGGGATCCTACTGTGGTGGGAGGATTGGACTGGATGATCTTTGGAGGTCCCTTCCAATCCCTAATGTTCTGTGATTCTGTGGCCCACTGGAGAATGTTTGTTACTGAAATAGCTGGACATTGACTTGAGTGGTCTGTGGGTGTTCATCTCCCTCAGTAGGATTTGTATCACTCAGAGCTGGTCCCTCAGACAAAGCAAAAGTCCAGACAGCTGCGCCAAAGACATCCTGATGGCTGCTGGCTGACAACAACTGTTACTGGACAACTCAGACGGTGAAATTCCGTTGGCTCCATGGAGTAAAAAAGGATGTTTTAAGACTTGCATTCATCTCACAACCTGCTCTGGGCCTCCCCGAGCCGCTTCTTTCTTGGGAGCCCCTTTTTTTCCAGTGGTATGTAAGTGGATTTCTAGGTTTGCAGGACCCCCTGACTTTGGACATGAAACCTGCTGCATTTCCATTCACGATAATTGTATTTGACTTGTTGCTTGCAAGAACAAAAAGGCTGAGAGAGTCAGTCATTATAAAAGGCCATTATTAATTTATCCCTGTTGTGCTAGAACTTGTTAGCCTGTCTGTGGGTTTAAAATGCCTTTGTATCTCGTTCTTTGTTATCTCCTAGGCATGTAATTTAATTAACGTACATATGCCGCTTTGAAGTTGCAAAGTGATCTATGAATGTTTAAAGAGCTAAATGAAGGCTTTCGCGGGTGAAGCTGTGGGGCAGCAGGCAAGAGGCAGATCATACAAGCAGCACTGTTTGAAGGCAATTGTTCTGTAAAGGGCAGGAGCAAATATGATGCCTCAGAACTGCTGTGGGGCTCAAAAAAACCAGTGTAAACCATTGAGAAAGAAGCTGGCTTTTGCTACCCTGCAGCAGTGAAGAATCTGGGGCCTTCTGCTATCAAATTCTTTACTTTCTCTTAATCATGATGGGTTTTTTCCCATGGTGGCTTCCCCATGCTGCCCTTGGAATGAGGAAGGAACGATAGGGGAGCACCTTTGGTCTGTAATCTGCTGACTGTTAAAATGAGAAGAAAATGGATTCATGAAGGTTCATGTGAGTAAATTTAAAAAGGATCTGTGTCTGTTGGTTATGGATAGCGTGCTGCAGCTTGAGGCCCTTCCTTCTTGTTCTACTGCTGATCACCTCTGAGAAGAGACCAGCACCCACCTGCCTACAACATCCTTTCAGGTAGTTGTAGAGAGTGATGCTGTCTCCCCTCAGCCTCCTCTTCCTCAAACTAACCAGCCCCAGCTCCTTCAATTGCTCTTTGTAAGGTTTCTTCTCCAGGCCCTTCAGCAGCTTCGCTGCACTCCTCTGCACCCGCTCAAGCCCCTCGATGTCTCTCTGGTATTGAGGTGCCCAAAACTGGACCCAGTGCTCAAGGTGAGGCCTCACCAGTGTCCAGAGCAGGGGGACAATCACCTCCCTGCTCCTGCTGGCCACGCTATTGCTGATCCAGGCCAGAATGCCATTGGTCTTCTTGGCCACCTGGGCACTCTGCTGGCTCCTGTTCAGCCACCTGTCTTACAGACTTGCTAATTCCTATTTGTTTTCCTCTCCCTGGGGTTTCCCTGCTGCACAGGGTTGCCCTTGCACTCCATCCCAGTGCAAATGGGAGCTGGCCTCATGCCCTCACCAGGGCCCAGCAAGCTGCTGGGACAACTGGTTTGCTCGAAGCAGGGGGAAACCCCTCTGTGACAACCACCCAACCTCGCTGTGACTCTGGCCCAAAGAGAACGTGTAAAACCTGGCATTTTAGCCTTGTTAGCTAAGGAAGACCTGGCTTTTTAGCGATCTGGGATCGATCTGGGCCTCACCAACGCTTTCAAACATCGAAAGGGTGGGTGTCAGGAGGCCAGGACCAGCCTCCGCAGCGGTGCCCAGTGACAGCAGGAGGGGCGATGGAACACGGCGGGTTCTGCCTGACCACCTCTCCGCAGGTGGCGGAGCCCTGGCCCAGGCTGCTCGGAAAGGCTGCGCAACCCCTGGCCCGCAGCCTTCCCCGCCTGGCCTCTGCCTGTGGCAGCTGCTGCCGCGGGCACGGGGCGGGCACGGGGCTGGCACGGGGCGGGCACGGGCGGTCCCAGAGATCCCTTCCGACCGCCCCATCCTGGGCTTCTGCGACACCTCCTGCTCCAGGGCAGGGAACCCGCTGCCCGAGCGGCCGCTGGGGCCGCAGAACCCCCCGACGCCCTCCTCAGCGCCCGCCCTGGCCCTGCGCGCGGGCCCTCCAGGGCTCGGTTTTGGCGGGAAGCGCCTCAGGCGGGGTGGGGGGGCACCCGCGGGCCCCTCTGGAGCCCACTGAGAGCCCCGGGCTCATGGCTGGGGGGGAAGAGGAGGAGGAGGAGGAGGGAGGCCAAGGGGACGCAGCCCAAGGAGCCGTAGAGCCCGGCCCCGCCTTCCCCAGCCCGGGGGAAGCCCCCTGCCGGTGACTAGGTGGGTCGTGGTTAGGCTTTGTGAGGCGCCCTGCGGCCGTCGTGGCTTGCTGCCCCCCCGCCCCGCCAAAGAGCAGCCCGTCGACACTGGTACCCTCTTGGAGAAGAACGAGGGTGAGATGCTCGCTTGTTCTCCGTCGGAAGCTGCTCTTTGTGTGTTGCACCGTGATCTCCAGATTTGCCCCCCGGTGCACACAGGTTCCTCTGCGTGTGAGCTTGGCCTCGTCTGGGGCCGAGGTGGGCAGGAATCAGCAAACCATAGGATTTATCCCCGACAGACGGGTTGGCTCGTGGTGGGTTTTATCTCGCACACGTTTATTATCTTGGTCACAATAGGCTCCCTGTTCTGAAGCGGATGAGCGCGGCTGCTCGTCCAAAACAGAGGCTCGGGGAGCGACAGTCCCTGAGTCACAGCCTTTTATGCGTCAGCTGCAAGGTTGCTGCAAAGCTGGCTGCTGCCTGACACAGTCACATCAGTCGGTTTGCAAAGGACAGGTATCCTTTAGTACCAACAGCACCGTCTTCATTTCTACTCCACAGCCTGCTGTTGCCCTGCTGTCCTGCCTGGGCTTTGGTGTTATTTTTGCAAAAGACACCAGATATCGTGAAGTAAAACTCATTATCAGCTTCCTTAGGTTCCAGCACTGTATCACTCTATTTTCCTTGCTGATAAGCTGTGAGCAGGAAGAAGGGTTCATCTTTTATACAAATATGCAAAGCTCCGTTGCCACTAGTCTTCCAGGTCTGATTTTCATTCTAATTGCCCTGGGAATGCTGTTTACAGATTTGTGCCTTTCTTTTCCCCACAGAGATGTGTAAATGTTCAAATTCAATCAGTATAATGATGAACACATGTAGAAGAGAACATGCTGAAAGCAGCGTAGACCTGTCAGGGAGATTTCTTTGGGTATATCCAAGGAAAATCTGTCCTAATCACTGTAACAAGTTCTCAAAGGCAACAGAACAACAAGACGTTTCTAGAATTGCAGTTAATGATGACAGCTGAGAGATGTAATAATGTGCGAAAGAGCCTGTATGTAAATTCACAGCTTTCTCTTTATTGCTAGTTCAGAGTATCTTGCTTATTCTCTTTATGAACCTGTGTACTCTCAGCTTCTGTGGAGCCTTGAATGAAATTAAGGAGAAGCTGTCATGTTGTTACCAGCAAAAAGTTTAGGTTTCTCTAAAAGAAAGTCCCTTCATGTCAACACATCAGCTTTGTGGGAGGCGTGCTTTGCTCTCCTCTGCCTGCCTCAAGTTTGACTCTTCACAGAACATAGAATATCAGGGATTGGAAGGGACCTCCAAAGATCATCCAGTCCACTCCCCCTTATCACAGCAGGATCCCCTGGATCCAGACACAGGAACATGTCCAGGTGGGTTTGAAACTTCTCCAAAGAAGGAGACTCCATAACTGCCCTGGGCAGCCTGTTCCAGTGCTCTGTCACCTTCACTGCAAACAATTTCCTTAACCTAGCTGGCTCAGTTGGTAGAGCATGGGACTCTGGATCTCAGGGTCATGGGTTTGAGCCCCATGTAGTACAGCATATCCAGAGACAGTCCGGCACACCAGGTGCTGTGGGCTCATCCTGCTCCAGCAGTGGGGGTTGCACTTAGATGGTCTTTTGAGGTCCCTTCCAACCTGTAACATAACTCTTGAATCATAGAATTTAGTTTCTTTCTTTGTTTCTTTAGAAATAAAAGAGCAAATACATGTAGAGGATCTGAGAGTGATCCATCTCCATTGCCTACCCACATTGTGATCCATCCACATTGCCTACGGCCTGTATAGGGTGACTAACGATAACTGATGATTATCCGCTTGGAAAATAATGGGCAAGTTTCCCCTGCTGTAACTTCACTGGCTTGAGGCTGAGCTGTGTTTTAATTACAGCCAGCTCAGCCCAGACTAAACAGAAACCCAGTAGATGTGCTGAAGGGAAAAATCCTTCCTTGGTTGGGTGTCAGGCTATTACTGTTGTTTATTTAAGTGCCTCTAACCTGACAGTCTTGACCTACTTGGTCTTTTCTTCTGCTAATGGCTGTGAAATTGAAACAATTCACTTGGCATTTGAGACTGTCATTAAAAAAAATGCCCCAGAATACCAGGATGGAGAACCGCTTCCTGCCTATTCATGTCACTACAAGCTGCTTAAAAGAGTGTCTTTCCTGCGCTGCTCACAGTGAAGAGGACATCAGACCCTCTTGTGACAAATGGTTGTACTTGGAGTACAAACCCGAGGCAGATTCCTCTCAGCCACTCCACAATTAGTCACTTTTCAAGATATTGGACAAAATCTTTAACCCTAACACCAGTGGCAGGGTTTTTGTTCAGTGGGGTTGTACTTGAACCCATAGTGCCCTGCATCACATCTCTTTAAACAAATCATGGATTGCCAGTTCCTGCAGTGAGAAATTCATCCAGGGAAACACAAGCACTGAGTGGCGCAGGGGTGTCTGGTCTCTTTGAGTGTGTGTAGGGTGCTGTGCGGACTGGGACAGGAAGGAACTGCAGGTCCGACTGACATGGGTTTTGTTTAGGAGCTTCTGTAGACCATGTCTTTTACAGGGTAGCAGGAAGCTGTCTCTCACTCTCTCCCTTCTCCTCTCTGCCTTTTCTTTAAAAAAAATAATTTACACTTTTAATTTTCACTTTTCAGTGACAGTGTTTCTGTTTGGAGTTTAAGTCAAGCACTTTGTCTATGAAAAGGCAATCTAACTGCTATCTGAGGCACCTGTAGATCACAGGTGTGAATATTTGACAAGTAAATGGTCTTCAAGGATAAAGATATAAGACAGGGACAGGAGTGCAGGTGATAATATCTGCTTGGAAGTTCAAGGACGTGAGTATAGGTGATAGTGTGCTCAGAAGTTCAAGGAGCCATCCAGCAGGGTTGAAGAATTTAGAAGAAGGGTAAATTATTCCTTTTACCAACCTGGAATAATTTTTCAATTTATTCAGGCTGTCCCCTCTGCAGGCAGATGGAGCAATCACAGGGCACCCACTTCTTCCTCATGTGCTGGAAGTATGAATTTTTCATTACCTTCCAATTCGCATTTGTTCCCCAGCTTCATTAGTTGTCGAGTGTGAACTTTATTGCCTACACATTCAGATGCTTTAACTAGCTGCTGTGTTTGGGGAAATGTTTTGCAGGCTGTTTTGTCTCTCTTTCTCTGTTATTCTCTGAGAGGGAAAACAGAAAGAAAGGGAAGAATAAATAATAATCACAACATGTGTTTCTTGTTAGGCAGCAGCACTCTGCTGCACGTTGTGCATTGTAGGACCTTGTAAAGCTTGATTTGAACCATTATCATATTAAAAATATGTGTATCTCTTCTTTCCCTGCCTCTTCCTGTCCTCAGATTTAAGCAAAACATGGGTTTCAGGAGGATTTTGCTCTGGAAAACAGCTGTGTTCTCTGCTAAGATCACTACTTCAACAGAGCCTCAAAGAAGGGAGGTTTTAAGAAGAGAGGTTCCAAGACCTTGTGAAAGACAAAGGTGGAGCAGACTGGGAGCATTACAGCCACTTCAGTTAAAAGAGACAGGACTTTTCACAGACTATTCTGAGGGTGAGTAGTGAAACCTGTGTGGGAGATATCCCCATCATGAATGCCCAGCTGCCTGACTCAGATCTATTGCAGCAGTACAGGGATGAAATAGAGGGTGACCTGACCTGATTAGACCTTGACAGCTCCCTGCTACCAACAATAGGAGCACCCTAAGTGCTGCTCCTGCTCATACGTGTGTGTGCGTGCACCGGTAGTATCTGGGGCTGTGTTTACAGAGTCATTGAAGTCAGCGTGACGTTGGACAGTGTCAGGAGCAGTCTGTTCCAATCTAGTGCACAAAAAGGCTACCACACAGGAGGAGAAAGATTACATTTAGTTGCAGTGTAGCTGTGAAAGTGGACTATTAACTTCTAATAAAGCCTCTTTTTTTTCCCCTTCTGGGAAGCTGCAGAGACATGACATTAAACCTGTGACTGCCAGAGAAAGTGAGAGCAAGCAGGGGTGGATTGGTGAGGTCTCAGGTCAGGGTGTAGTGTCATGAGTGCAAGCCTTCCCTCTGGAGCTGGTGGCTGCTGCGTTCCACCCTTCTCTGACTGTTAATGGTAATGTTACAGGGGCTTGTCTCATGCAGAATCCTACCTACCCTGTGGAAATTCGAGCCAGGCATCCTGGCAAGTGGGGAGAGAGTAAAAACAAGGTTTCTGAAATAAATCCAGGTGACAATGCTGAGACTTTGGCTTAAGATGTATTTCTTGGCTGCTTAGGGTGGTGGCATCTGACTAATTAGGCAGCATCAAAGCAATGAGTGCTTGGACTATGAATATGGTATTTTTGGTCTGGGGCTGCTTGCTCTCCTCATGTGCATCTGCCATGGACTGTATTTGAATGTCTGTATCTTTGTCTTCTCCTTAGATAACAATTTCTGAAGTTTGACAAAATCCCTAAGCATTTACAGGTTTTGGTCCTGAAATTGTCTCTTTTCCATTTCTTAAATGTTTCCTAGTACTGAGTGAAGCTTTGTGTCTCTCAGGAAGAAGACATAAGGCCACAGAATGCAGAATGTGTCGTTGGAAAAAGACTTGGGCTACACTGGTAAGTATTTGGCTGACTACAAGCCAGCCTCTTCTTCCTAGTAGTAAGGGGTAGGACTAGAGGAAATGACTGCCAGCTGTGCCAGGACATATTTAGATTGGATATTAGGAAGAATTTCCTCATTGTGAAAGGGTTGTTGAAACAGGCTGCCCAGGGCATCGGTGGAGTCATCATCCCTGGACATATTTAAATAGTGTGTGGTCCTGGTGCTTAGGTGCATGGTTTAGTGGTGACCTTGCAGTGCTGGGTTAATGATTAAACTTGATTATCTTAAAGGTCTCTTCCAGCCAAAGACATTTGTTGATTCTAGCTCAAAACAGGACTAATGAGTAAAGCAAATCCATTCTAAAACCACCAGATTTGTTTTGCACCACCTAGATCCAACCTGTCTCTGGTGTCCCTTTAGAGCAGCAGCTTTCGACCACATCACAGAACATTAGGGATTGGAAGGGACCTCCAAAGAGCATCCAGTCCAATTCCCCTGACACAGCAGGATCCCCTAGATCCAGAACACATCCAGGTGGGTTTTAAACTTCTCCAGAGAAGGAGACTCCACAAAAGAGTGAGAAAGCACCTGTCACATTGACTGGAAACGTCTACCTTTGACATTTGTGGAGCAGGTCTTTGAGACAAATGCTATCATGAAGGAATGAATGCTTATGATTCAGGAGAATGTTGAGAAAGGCAATTTGTATTGCAGCAGATGGTGAACTGAGCAGTTTCCTGTGATGGAGCAAGAAGAGGTTTGTTAGAACTGTTTTCTAGCCAAGGCCCCTGCTTGCTGCAGGGCTGGGTGCTGGCTATCACTTGGGAATAATCTCTTCAGCCAGCACATGGCAATTGATTTTTTTTTTTTCTCCAGTTGGGTTACTCAGATGTAAATAAGAGCAAAAATTGGGCTGTAGTACGTTTATTATTGGGAATGATGTGTGTTGTGAAAAGAAGACAAGCTGACTCTGTGGGCTGGCAGTTGGAGCAAAACCATCCTTGTGTGCAACATTAGTGGATTTCCCTTGGATGTCTCTTGGGGTGGAAATAAGCACGGATCCCTCTGAATCCTGGAGCTGTTTTACAAAGTACGTGTTAGAGCAAAAACATGCTTTAACCCCAGTGTGGTATTAAAGACCGTGCCGAATTACACAGACACTGTCTGAATAGGGAAGATGTTCTCTAATCGTTGGGTGTAAGCTTGACTGCCTTTGAATTAACAGTTAGAGCTGTATTCATTAATTGGAACAGGGAAGAGCAGGCAGACTGTCACAACATCCCTCAGTTCAGTAGTCATGCAGAGCAGGTGAAAGAATGCAAACCATTTACAAAGTGAAGCAGCTGATCTCTATCAGCCCCATAACTTAATGGTGAAGAGAAAAAGGCAACCAACTGCAATATCTGGAGAAAGATTTATGATGCCTGTGGAAGTCCAGAGTCCCAACAGGCAATGTACTACCTAGAATTACCCAGAATTATCAGGCTTAATGTTTTTAAATGCTTTACCAACTCCAGAACTACTGAGGACACAATTTGTAAAGGTATTATGGTCAATTTGCTGGACACATGATTTCTGGGAAGAAAAATCCTTTGGGAATTAAGCATAAAACACTTATTTTGAAGACAACACTGGAAACAAGAATGCCCATTCAGAAAGAAATGGATCTCACCCTAAACTGGGGACAAGGTAAGGGAGACACAAATTTTGTCTAAAGAAGAGATGACTAAAGGAACAACTTGGGTTCACAAAACTGGGTTGAACCCAATTCCAGTGCCTAGAGATGTTTTCGCTTTCCCTTTACTGTTTATGAAAAGGCGGAGGTTTGTTAAGTTGGTAGTGCTGGGCTTGCTTTAGTCCTACCTACTGACAACATTATGGAGCAGGACACAGTGGAGGCAGCAATCCCACAGATAATCACTGTAAGTAGGAGCATTCATCTGAAAGAAATTAAATTGTTTATGCAAGTTTATCTCAACTGGAAATGCAGCTGCAATTGGAGATTGCTGATCCTAACAGCCTTGTAAACATCACTTTTGAGAGGTCTGTGCTGGTGCAAGTTGCTTGTCCAAATCACCTGGGACAGGTCTTCAGGAGACTTTCATCAGCTGGGTTTTTCAACTCTCTGAGCTGAAGCAACACCTTTCAAGAGCAATACACACAGGGAGCCTTGATAAAACACACTGTGTGTGCACGGTTCCCACCGGGGTGTCCATAGCTGCCTCATCAGGGACTCTGAGCAGTGACAGCTGCACCCTGCCTCTCAGAGTTTTGTGTGCAGCTCATCTGGGAGGAATCCAGAATATTTTTGGAAATGATGTGTGCTGAGGGACATCTCTTGGTGGTGAGATGAGGAACGAGAGATTTCACACAGGGCTTAGCCATGAGGAATCACTATTTCTCCAGCACAGATTAAGCATGATCCATCTTCATTCGAGCCTTTGTAATATTTGCTCTCACTGAAAGAACCTGGTCTGCACTTTGTCACTGTAGCTGGATCTGCAAGCCTGGAGACAGATGTTATGCGAAGGAAAGGAGGATTTTCAATCTATGTGAATAAAGAACAGGCGAAACTTTCCTGAGAGAAACCTGTGCTGCTTCATAAGAAACCTGGATGTGTCTCAGAAGGGCTGCCTGCTTCTCAGGGTGAAAATGACCCTAGCAATATCTGCTTGGATATTAACATGTAGCTTAGGATCTATTTGCATGCACAGGAAAAGGCACCCTCTTGCATGAAGCAGGAATAATCTTAGCTTTCCCTTTCCCAGCTGTAAAAGAGCAGTGAGGCAGATTTGTTGTTGCTGCTGTGCCAAGGTCAGTCTGGAATGCCAAACCTCCAACATCAGCTGTTTTGCGGTTCCTCCTAACTGCAGCCATGTTGATGTTTTCTCTGTGACTTTCCATAAATATTCAGCAATCCCAGATTTATCTGCAGTTGCCACAGAAGGCAGTTCCGTGGTGCTGTGGACGACTGAGACTCCTGATCCACGCTTCACCATGACAGCTCCCTGGCCCCTTGCATACTGCTGCCAGAAACTACTACTTGGATGCTCCTTTGAGCTGAGTGTTGTACGCCTGGAGATGCCTG
The DNA here is from genome assembly GCA_028565055.1 of Phoeniculus purpureus. Lineage (NCBI taxonomy): Eukaryota > Metazoa > Chordata > Aves > Bucerotiformes > Phoeniculidae > Phoeniculus > Phoeniculus purpureus. Next base: position 103,388,931 of record JAOXOE010000001.1, on the reverse strand, counting down.
TGACAGAGAGAAGTCCATCTGCTAAACACCCGTTAAGTAATTCAGTATCTCAGCACTTAGGCAATGTAAATCCTTGAATTAATACGTGCTTATTCCTTCTGAACGTAAAGGGGATGAGTTAATTTCTGAAGTCTAAGCCTCAGTGGTCAGCTGTCCATCACACACTGCCTTCATTAGTCTGCTGTAACAGAGGAGAAGCAGAGTGGTGGAGTCACACAAGCCTCAGACACACTTCTTGAGCATGATGAATGAAGACAGCATTTAGTGTTTCCATTTGTGTTCCTGCATGCTGGTTGGAAAGCAGGAGAAAGGGCTAGGCACTCTTCCATGCAGACAGATACATCTGTGCTTACATCAGCATCTGTATGGGGCTTTGCAAGATTCAGAATGATGCTGGTGTTGAAGTCAAGTCTTTGCATGTATTTCCATGTAATTTTGAGAGATCTAGGAGCAACGTGCTGGTTAGATTTGATTTGCAAGCTGAACAGGGAGTGGATGATGGATTGCATGCTGAGCTTGGACACAGTGCCCAGATCCCTCCTACTTTGTGAGAAATGACTGCAATCATATACCCCCCACATAATGAAGACTTCAGTAGGAGCAGGAAACGCGACCACACCAGGAATTTGCAGGACATCTGGTAAATCAACAACATTATCACAAATATCGTGGCTAACAGTCTGAGCTGTAGCAACAGTAGATTCATTTTCCAAATGTTCCAACTGTGAGAGCTACTCAGCCCGTTCCCACTCTACACCAGATGGCTGACTGGCAAGCCGATATCTCTTCTGTGTGCAGCAGCCCTCTCTTCTGTCATTAGGAAGCATTTTGCATAGGGACCAGATATTTTATCAGAGGAAGGATTTTCTCTGTCCTGTGCTCTCCTGAAGAAATACACCCATTGTACAACACACACACCACAGTGTGCTCCAGATACCAGGAGAAGTGTCTTGGTCCACAGACTTGGGAAAAGACTTTGTGACAAAGTACCCCCCTTTAATTTTGAATCATGGCAGCCGTGTTTTAAGTGAGCTACAATGCACTAAATTGTGTTTAATACGACACAATATCAAACGCATCTGAAAATGAATTGGTCTGTGCTACAGCACTGCCAGAGAGCTAGCCTCGTTACACAGTGGATCAGGCTAGGGCTCAGTGGCTGCATGTGATCAGCTCAGCGCCTCGCTCTTGCAAAACTCTATGCAAAATCTGTGGCAGTTTTGCCTTAATGAATATGGAATTCAGATAGAACTTGAGAATAGAAAGTCAAATTGAGTTTGTGTGTTGACTTTGCAAAACACACTCCTGATTGCATTAGTGACTTTGCCTGACTTTGTGTAGAGATGTGAGAAACATCCTTGTAGTACTCAGATTTCCAGTCTTGCTGTGTGTTTGATACTAAAGGTTTTGATGTGAATCACAGAACGCCAGGGATTGGAAGGGACCTCGAAAGATCATCCAGTCCAACCCCCCTGTCACAGCAGGATCCCCTGGATCCAGTCGCACAGGAATATGGCCAGGTGGGTTTGAAACATGTCCAGAGAAGGAGACTCTGCAACCCCTTCTGGAGCTCTGTCACCCTCACCATGAAGAAGTTCCTTCTCACATTGATGTGGAACCTCCTCTGTTCCAGCTCACACCTGCTGCCCCTTGTCCTGTCACTGGGTGCCCCT
>JAOXOE010000001.1:103350194-103387158 GCA_028565055.1 Phoeniculus purpureus | reverse complement strand
CTCTGGAGATGTTTAAAACCCACCTGGCCATGTTCCTGTGTGACTGGATCTGGGGGATCCTGCTGTGGCAGGGGGATGGGACTGGGTGATCTCTGGAGGTCCCTTCCAATCCCTGATGCTCTGGGATTCTGTGGAGGCTTTTGGGGCTCTTTCAGTAAAATCTGATGCTAATCTTTCAAGTTTCCTTTTCTTCGAGTGCAGCCCTGTAGCTTTACCTGGGACACTGGTCGTCAGGCCAGCCTCAGCCAAGGAGGTGATGGTGTGCACAGGGTGTGCAGCCACGGTTTGAGGTGATCGGCGGTGGGGGGAAGCTTTGCACAGGTTGAAGACCCTGAAGAAAAGGGGCAGGGGAGCCCCTGTTGTGTTGGAGCTGCAGACAATGAATAAACCTGAGGGCTGGCAGCACCCTGCAGACGGCACTCGGGGCCTCTCACAAACATCACGGTGGGAATTGCCTGGAACTGCCATCAGTCACCTGCCCTGAGAGCTGGGGGGGTTCTCTGGAGGGACCAGGCTGGGGCTGGGGGGACCAAACCCTTGGGACACTCAGGGCTTTCCAGAGGAAACTGACAAGAAGGGCCCCTTGCCGTGAGCGAGCGCTGGCTCAGCAGATGGAGGGGAAGGCTGAGCCCCGGAACTGTTGGCCTTGGTTCTCTCAGTGTGTTTTGGACCCCTACAAGTTCAGTCCCAACTCGTTTCATTTCCTTCACAAGGGCACCTCACTTTGGCTGTGGCAGCCGAGTTGGTACCGGTGGTGACCACGGGGACACGGTGCTGCAGCTCGTACGGAGCCTCCAGCAAGGCTGGGGACAGACTTCGTCAGGGGCTGTGTGACCAGACAAGGGGTGACGGGTTTCAGCTAGAAGAAGTAGCTGAAGGCCTGGGCTGGGCAAAACAAACTTGGCTTCCAGCCCGTTCGGTGCTGTTGTTTGCCCTGGGGAAGCAGGTGATCAGAGCACATGGAGAACAAACACTCATCCCGGGCCAGTAGCCCTTTAGCCACCCATCCGGCTTGTGCAGAGCAGCTCCCGTGTGGCTCAGCCAGGGTGAGACAAGACGCCCACCCCTACCTGACCCCCTCCCCACACTCACCTCCAGCCCTCGGCTGCCTCCTCCAGCAGAAATCCAGGGGCTCCGCTGACTTGGCCACTTGCCTGTTGTGGCCAAGGGCTGAGAGCAGCGAGGCCAAGGGGCTCACTACCAGTGTGAAGGAGAGCGAGGCGCAGGGTGGTTCTTTGTGCTGCTGCGAGGGGCTTTTATTACTTTTCCGGCTCGTTTCGCCCGGTGCCTCTTCAAAAGCAGCTTTGGCTGAGGAACAGAAGGCAGAGCGGGGCTGCAGAGCCGCCGAGGTGGCACAAACCACCTTCCGGGAAGAGCCAGGCTTGAACAAAGTGACGGCACTTCAAAGGGCTCCTGCGCCTCAGCCCAAGACTTTCAGAAGGTAAAAACATTAAAGGGAAGAGGCTTGAAAGAAGAAGAGAGAAAAAACCCCCAGTCTTTTCGCTGCTGATTGCAAGACAACACAGGGCCGGCAAAAACACCCTCTGCTCAGTGACTTCCACCGGGATTGTGGAACTGACTCTGGGTTGTTGCTTAAAAAACCCACCGACCCCGAAGCAGAACAAGTCGAGCCCCCAGAGCACCAAGAAACCCAAACCTGCCACTTCCTGACGACGGGGAGCCGGGGGTTTGGGGACCGTGTCGCCGAAGGGAAGGACAAGAACATGAAGTGCTGGGGACGGGGGGTGGAGGGGAGTTTCGAGGGCGTTTTGCTGCCCCAAATTGTCGGTTGGGCTTCTCATTGCCCGTTTGGCAAGGAACGGGGCCCTCAAGGTGAGCGTGGGGCAGCATCGCCAGGTGCTGCAGGGGCCTCCCCTGGCTGGGATTCTGCAACACGAGGGGTTGTGATTTGTCTTTAGAACTTAGCAGCCACTTTGGACTTTGCTGAGTCACTTCCATGACATTAATTACAGACACTGAAAATCAATGAGAGCTTGTCTGACCTCGCAAGACTCTGCCCAAGCCCCCGACCCACCACAGAACCCCCAGGGCAGATGCCTCCAGTAGCACCAGTGCAAGGATTGGACAACCGGGAGCCCATCTGATGGCTCTCACTCAGCCTGGTTCTTGCTCAGTCCTTTCCCCAGCCTCCTTGCTCTTGTTGCGGGTTCATAACCAGCAGAGTCTCTGGCTGTGGCTGCAGCCCCTCTCCCCTTGCGGCTTGCTGAGCGGGAGCCGCTCCTCTGCTCAGCTGTTGTGGGCAGCATCTGGGGAAACCAGGTAACACCAGGTGGCGACCACCTTCACCCAAGTGTCAGCCCCAAACCCGGGCTGCTCCGGTGTTTCAAGAGGAGCCACCACCGTCCCACCTCCCTCCCCAGTAACCAGGTCGTGGATTTTTAAGCAGTTTCCCTGCAAAACTTTTCCAACCGTAATGACCCTAAGATCAAGTCCAACCACCAACTTACCGTGTTCCAGTCGCCGTCCTCCTTCCCTGTCCCCCAAGCATGACCGGGGTGATTTGCCCAGTTCTGGGGAGCTTCAAGCAGCTGCTTGTCACAGCCCTCAAGGGGAAGAGGAAAGAAAAATCCCTGCAGCAACTACAGGCAGGGCTGGCAGCGCCAGACCCTTGTCCAGAATGAAGTCCCACAGCTGGTGGGAGGACTGGACTGGACGGTCTCGTGTGGTCCCTTCCAACCTCTCATGTTCTGTGACTCACCTGCCCCGAGGGTAGCGGTTGGGAAAAAGGCTCTAAAAGCAGCTTTTCCCCGGCTCAGCTGTAGCAGGGGCTGGACCTGATGATCTGCAGAGGTCCCTTCCCGCCCCTCCCGGTCTGTGATCCTGTGCCAAGGATCCCCCCGCTGAGGGGCGGCAGGCAAAGGGTAACCTTCCAGAGCGAAGAGGGGAGCGAATGTGAAGCGGGGGGTTTCCGCTCGTCAACGAGCAGGTCCCTACCTTGCAGGCAGCAGGGCAAAGCCCTTGCCGGGGGGAGACGGCAGCACCGCGGAGCGACACCGCTCAACCGCAGGGCTGCGGGAGCACCCGAGCGTCCCGGAGGGTGCGACGAAGGGGCTCGAGAAAGCGCAGGCGGGCGGGCTCCAAGAGGAGGTTTATTTAGGCTCTGCGGGCTGCAGCGCACGTCAGGACAACACGGCGGTCAACACGGCGGTCGTTCAGTATCGTACAGAGGCAATTACAAACTTTACAGCTCATTACAAAGTCTCTTTGGGTTTCAGCTCGTTGGAAGGACAGCGACGGGCGGGCGGCCCCGCGGGGCAAATGGCCAGTCCCTCTCCACCCACCCAGGGCATTGGCACAACCCCGTGGACAGACGGGCCGGCACCGGCTCCCCAGGACACGGCGGGTGCTGGTGGCGCTGAAAAGCAACGCGTGGGCCAGCAGCCACCAGCGGGATCGGGGGCTGACGCGGGGCAGGAAGGTGCCAGTCCGCAGCCCAATGGCTCCCGCATCGGCTTCGAGATCAGTCTGGTGGGGGACAGCGATGGGAAGGGCAGCCGCCTTCTCCTGCCCAACAGCCAAGCGGGAAGGGCCAGCGACGGGGAAAACGCCTCTATCGCATCCCTCCCGCTCTGCGCCAGGCACTCCTGGCCCTTGCCTGGGCTACGGAGCCCCGTCCGCCACCCCACGGCCTTCGGGTGCTGGAGCCAGGACAAGCTCAGCCAGGCTGTGCCAGGAGGCTCCGCTGCCGGCCGACCCCAGCGTGGCCGGGGGCTCAGCGCAGAGAGCAGCAGCGGAGCCCGTCTTGTGCTGGGGAACATGACGATGGGCTGGGAGGAGGGTGAGGAGCACAGAACCCAAAGCACGGAGGGGTAAAGGAGATCTGGGAACAAGACACTTCCTTGCGGCCCCAGCTCAGGAGCAGTCTCTAGTGCGGCCGGGCTGCACCTTTACTGATCTTCGCGACCTAAGAGCCTCGAGGGCGGCACAGAATCCAGCTGCTGGCCGCGTGGGCTGCTGGCCCAGGATAAGGCACTGCAGAAACTGACCCTCCTGTGCAAGGAGCCAGCAGCACCACCACCATCAACACGAACGCAGGGAAGACCCTTCAACAGCTCCACAAGTGCACGAACGGGGCTGTCCGACCCCGGGGCTCGGTTCACACACGCTGTCAGTGCTGACAGGTAGGAGAAGGAGGGGGGCTCCTGCTCGGAGAGCAGAGGGGGTGGACATCAGCGGTGGGGAACTCCCAGCCCAGCCGCTGACAAAACTCTCTTCGTCAGGCAGAGCCCCGCCGGGAGCGAAGGGCAGGCTCGGGCCGGCTCGTTTCCAGCCCACGAGCATCATCTTCTACGCCCAGAGCCGCCCACGGCGCAGGGGCACTCCGGGATTGCACTGCTGAGCAGCCACGGGGGATGAGACAGGGGTGACAAATCACAGCTCCTGCACCGATGTGATCCTTCTCCCCTGTCTAAAGTGCATGAAGGTCTTGGGGATGCGCTCAGCTCCCCACACGGCAGCCGCCGGGCCGGGCCAGGGCAGTCAGAGCCCCTCCTGCTTCGTGCTGAGCACAGTGACCAGTCAGAACCACTCTGCCACCTCCGCGGCGTGTTCTGGCTGCACTGGTGAGGAGCAGCTGATGGCCTGGAGCAGGCACTGGGCCAGCATCCTGGAGAACATCTTTAGGAGAAACCCCCTACACTGAGGAAAGCTGGGGAGGGTCGGAGAGAGTCAGGGAAGTCCTCCAAGACCAACACATTTGGGTTGGTCTAGCTTCGCCTGTGTCCCCTCAGGGCAGTTCTCTTGGGGTGGCCGTTCGCTGGGGGCAGGGTGGGATCTGGAGAGAGGTTTAGCCTCAAAAGTCAAACGAGACAGCAGAAGCCAAGAGAGCTGAGAGCAACATCCTCCCTCCACCAAGCTGGCCACGTCGTCAGGCCATCGGCCACTGACGCCTGCGAGGGCACCAGCCACACTGAGGGCGTTTTGCTTCCAGAGGAGATGGCAGGTTCCTGCTGGTCAGACCCTGGTTCACACCCCACTAAATCCACTTCTGTCACATAACTGAGGGTGGTTGGAACTGGAAGCCCGAACCGGGTGGTTGCAGCCGCTGACCACGTGCCCCAGCCACGCAAACTCGTCCTGTAGTGCCGGCATGGCTGGAGGACCGTAGGGTGGGCAGCAGAAACAGGGACCTATGAACTTGGCTCCTGCCTGATCCTCCCACTCCTTCACTTCTGGTACCATCACATAGAATCATTAGGGATTGGAAGGGACCTCCAAAGATCATCCAGTCCAATCCCCCTGCCACAGCAGGACCGCCCAGACCAAGTCGCACGCAGAACCCCAGCGCAAGCAAAGAGGCTTCAGAAGGACTTAGACAGGTCCCTCCCTTCATATCTCCCCTAAAGGGGCCACTGAGCAAACATCCGGAGGGTCTCCAGCCACCCCGAAGCCACTGAAATGCTGAGACTAAACACACCGAGCCGGCGGCTCGGGGCCCGAGGCCAGTCCTGCAGCTCGCACACCACATCGAAGTGCAAACACAACACGGGGCCCCCAAAACTTACAGGGCAGCCTAAGAGGCATCGGGGCGACCAGCTGCTGGCCCTTCGGCCGCGAGACTCGACGCTGCTCGAGCCGCGTTGGCTACAACCACTTCGGGTCGTAGCAGCCGAGCTCTTTGCGCCTAACTGCCCCCTACTGTCTTGGCTGGAGGTGGCCAGGAGCTTCGTGCCCAGGGAAAGGAGGGGAGCAGCTGCTCGGTGAAAGCACCTCCCGGGCGCTCGAGGTGACAAAGCCCGAGGAAAGGCTGAGCCCGGGAACGCGGGGCAGGGAGGACGCGCCGCTCCCCGGCAGCGCTGTCGCCCCCCCGCTTGGCGCAGCTGCAGATCAGCTTCTGTTCCAACTCCGGTCCTTCGCAGCAAGGGTACTAATCACGGTACACCAGCGCAATTAGCTCCTTCGCGAGGCAGCGCCGGCTCCTCTGACGACAACCAGCCTCCCCTCGGGGCTCGCAGCCGGTGGCTAAGGCACTTGGGCACCCAGGGGCAGCGACCGGGCGCGGATCAGAGGGGCGTCCCGAGCGCTCCCCTCGCGGGCAGAACACCTGCTGCTCCAGCCCCGCCGTGCCCGGTGCCCGCGGAGCTCCCGGGCGGGGCGATCGCAAAGCGCAACCGCGGGTAGCAATAAATAGCGAATAAATAGAGGGGGCTCCTCTGCCACGAGGCCGGTGACCCCCTGCCCCGCGTCCCCGCCAAGATCCGAGCGACTCCAAAGGCTGGGGGGCAACAGGGAAGCACCGGAGCGCCGGGATCCTGCGAACATCCTCTCGGCCCGCGGGGCAGAGCCAGCGAGGAGGTGGCCCTGGGGCGAGCGAGGGAGGGGATCCCGTCATGGTGACGGCCCCCATCGACGGGTCCAGACAGCAAGTTCGCTCAGCTCCTCCCTGCCCTGAAATACCACCGCGGCCCTTCCGCTCCCAACAGATCCGCTGGAAGGACCCTGCCCGTCTCCACAGGAGAGAGGGGCACGAGGACAGCCGGCGGCACCGGCTCCACGACCAAGGAGCTGTTGCTGATTTTAAATACAGGGAGGTTTTGGAGGGGGGGGTCCTCGATTTCCAACTCATTCCACGTTCACGTCTCTGCCTGCCTGGGCTCACGGTGGCCACGGTCCCGTCACCAGGCTCTGTGTGATAGGGACACAGCAGCCTGGGAACTAGAGAAGATCTGTCCTGATGCAGAGGGTTTCTTTTGGAACTGCCGGCCAAACCGAGAGGAGCACCGGCGCAGGGGGTGTCCAGCGGCCACTGGAAAGCCCGGCGGGAACTGGGGTGATTTACAGACTCTCTTCTCCAACGGGTAGAGGAGAGCAGAGCTTCCACCCACCCACTGCCCGGAGCCTTCGCCCACCGCCCTCAGTCGCGCCCGGCAGCATCAACAGTCCGGAAGAGGAAGCGAAGGGTCCAGCACCGTGACAAGGCAAAGAATTAAGATGTCAACCACCCGAAGCAGAGGGGAAAAGACCTTCATTAGTGTGTGCCGCAAACGAGAAGTTCACGTGGCCGGCTTCACCTCCCAAAGCGAGAAGACCTGCTCCCCCGGGGTTCGCTGCGCTGGGCCGGGCTGCCTCAGGTTGCCCAGGATTTCCTGTTCTCTGTGTTTCTCTGGCTCTTCTCCGGCCGCAGCGTGGACCCACCTTCTGACTTGGCCAGGGCTGCTGTGAGCGAAGCCAGGTTGGAGGCTGAACCGGAGAAGCTGCCGCTCTTCCTGTTCTCGGCGGCTGCTCCGCCTTGCGACCTCAAGCCGGCGCTCCGCCGCCGCACTGCTCCGGTGGCCTTCTTGACTCTGCCCGGCTTCACCAGCAACCCGTAGCCCGGGTTGCACCTGAAGTACTGCTTGCCGCCGATGGAGCCGTCGTTCTTACCTGCGACACAAGGCAGAGACAGAGCGCGGTCACCCTGTGCCCACCCAGACGCCCTCCAGCCAAACCAGGGGAACCTTAGGTTGGACAGCAGGAAACACTTCTTCACGGGAAGGGCCATCAGGCCTTGGCACAGGCCGCCCAGGGAGGGGGCTGAATCGCCATCCCTGGATGGGTTTACAAGTTGTGGAGAGCTGGAGCCTAGGGACAGGGTTTAGGAGTGGCCTTGGGACAGCTGGGTTGATGGCTGGGCTTGATGAAGGTCTTTTCCAACCTAACTGGTTCTACAGCTCTATAAAACCCCTGTGAAGGTACAAGAGCAAACAGCTCTGAAGAGCTACAGACTTGTTGATACGAAGACTCCCAGCTACCAGAGGAGAAGCGGAAGTGGCCTTCCTACAGGAGTGAAGATACTGAAGTCATCATCTTATGACGATGAAATCATGATCTTATGAATAAATCTGATGGGGAGAGATGGAGAGAGCTGGGGCTGGTTAGTTGGAGGATGGGGAGGCTGAGGGAGACCTCATTGCTCTCTACAACTATCTGAAAGGACACTGTGGAGATGCTGGTGCTGGGCTCTGCTCACAGGTCAGTAGCAACAGAAGCAGAGGGAAGGGCTTCAAGCTCCAACAGGGGAGGGTCAGATTGGCCATCAGGAAGAAATTCTTCCTGCAGAGAGAGGCCAGGCCCTGGGATGGGCTGCCCAGGGTGGGGGTTGAGTCCCCATCCCTGGATGAGTTTTAAAGATGCTTAGATGTGGTGCTGGGGGATCTGGTTTAGGGGTCACCTTGCAGAGTGGGGCTGAGGGTTGGACTTAGTGATCCTGGGGGTCTGTTCCAACCTCAATGATTGTGTGATTCTGCGAGGGTCTGAGAACCCTGAGGTGTGGAAACCAGAATCAGCGGTGTCAGAACACGAGGGCATTACGGTGTGCAATGAGGTCTGGGTCTCACCCCAACCACACGGTTATGTCATGGGTCCAGCTGTGCGCTTCCAGCTCCCACCAGACAGCAGCCTCAGGTAGATTCTGCTGCCTCGGCTACCGACACAAGTCCCTGCGGGCCCGCAACGCCAGCTCTTCCAAAGCCACTGTGCAATGGCACGTTGGGAGAAACAAGAGCACATTAACACTAGTTCCCATTTATTTATTGAGTCTGCTGACACCAGCTGAAAGGCCCCATTCAGCAGGGTCCTTCAGGACAGTCTGCCTCCTCTCTGCCCTCCTCTCTGCCCTCCTCTTGTTCGGTCAGAGAGTGGCTGAAAGGAACAGTACTGGGGGAAATGGGAGGACTGGGCTGAAAAGAATTCATTAGTGGTGTTGTGGCTGCCACTGCAGTGGAGAGCAGCTACTGCTGCTGTAGGTGTGGCGTGAGAGCAGCCGAGTGCTGAGTGAGGGTCCCCCAGCCATGCAGCGGGTTCGTCGCCAGGCTTGGGTGTTCAACGTCCCAGCGTGGGTGAGGCTGGCCCACATTGCTGCCACCCACCTGTGCCCAGCTCTCTTCTGGCCTCGTGAATAGTTCATGGACCACACAGATGAATTTTGCATACAGTAGCTGCAGGAGTGCTGGGCTCTATCAGCTTCCCCGTGAGCGAGGTGCGGAGCGCTTCATGTCTAATTGATTAACGAGCGCGGCCGCTGCTGAGCCGCAGCGTGAGAAGCCAGAAGCTGCAGCCACTGTGGTCCAAGTCAGGAGGTCGGGTCTCGGGAGGCCTGAGCTGCAGGACCACCTGCAGGGAGGAGGTGGAAGTGGGTGGTAGGACCCAGGTGGGGTCTCTGCCCTGCTACCGGCCCTTTTCTCTGTCTCTCCCAACACAACAGCAGAGAGATGTCGGCTCCCGTCCACGTGTCCGGGTGAGTTGCGGTTGTCTTGGGGAAGGGGGGGCAGGTTTGACGTCCTGCCGACTCCCCTTGATCTCCGGCGGTCACTGATGCGTCTGCATTTCTGACTTGCTCCTTTGTATTTCTAGGTTAACCCTGGGGCCGCCTCCTTCTCCAGGGAGACGAGTGCTCCCGGCTTGATCTATTTAGAGCCAGAAAGACTCAAAGGGCCCTACGGGGCTGTGGCAAAGCACTCGAGGTACGTGTCCCCCCCCCAGCGTATGACTTATTTATTGGAGCTGGCGGAGCATCGCTAAAAGGGAGGAAGGGACTAAAGCGATGCAGAATACAATGGTCCTCGGATGCTAATGGGAGACGCGGCTGGGAGCGGGGCCTAAATTATTGAACAGAGCGCGCTCTAGGGCGGACTTGTCAGCCGCACGATGCTCGTGCCCAGCGCGGCTCAGGACCGCTCGCGCGGAGGCGTGCTTCTCCTGGCCGCAGCTCGCCATCTCTCCTGACTAACACGAGGCTCGCGTGACGTGTTCAGCGCCCTTCCCTCCTCCCGCTTTCCCTCAGCCCTTTCTGCGAGCTCTGCCGGCGCCGGGCTCGTGGGCTCAAGGACGAGAAGGTGCCGGGCTGGCAGACCTGGCGGTGGCCCCGGTCCCGCTTGCAAAGCCGGAGCTGCCATGGTGGGGCAGCCCGGCTCCCTCTGCTCACGGACGGCTGCGGGGCTGCAGGCGGCAGCTGCTGCACGGAGACGAGCGCCCGCGAGAGAGCTTCGAGCCACCGTCCCGGGGCTCTGCGCTGCCCTGCCCTCTGTCCGTGCGGGCACACGCCGCCTACACCCATGTACTCAGCTCGTCCCTGCAAGCTGAAGCGGTGCCGGTGTTGGGGGTTCTTGGTAAGTGCCCATCGATGAACCTGCAGGTTGTCTCAAGGCCGGAGCCGCTGCCAAGTGCAGGATGGCTGCTTCACGTCACTGCCTCGATCAATTCCCTGCCAGAGCCCGGCTCCTCGCTCGGGGTCAGCCTGCACCTCAAGGCTCTGTCCTCAGCGACACAGAACAGGGGGAGCTGCTCTGGGAGACACGGTGCCCTCACGCTGCTCTCCACTTCATCTTTGCTGCAGGGGACCGTCACGCACTGTTATCCGACGGGCAGTGAGTTAGAGGATGTGCTGAGCAAGGAGCTGGGAACAGAGCCCATTCCCCACTCCTCTTTGTTCCCTTCCGGCCGCTTCAACCTCCCCACAGCCCCTTGAGCTCACAGACAGGCTCGTGCCCATGGGTTTTCTTCTCATGGGACACGTGGCGAGATGAGCGTGGGCTGGGCACAGCCTGGGAGCCCCCTCTCTTGAGTGTCGCTGGGCTTAAGCCACAGCTGAATCCACTGAGGAGGTGGCCACAGGAGCAGACCCGCACCGCTGGGCAACGAGCCATCTCAGACTTGCCAAGGGGAGCGGAGTGGGAGGTTCTTTACTCCAAGAATTGTGTCCCATCACACACAGAGGCACAATGTGCCTGGACGAGAGCCCCAGCCCTGCCCCGGTCCAGACCAGCACCCAGGACCAAGCGGAGCAGGCGGTCACTCTGGCAGAGGGACAGGTCAGGTCCTTGGTGGCAGCTTGAGGGCTACACAGGCCGGTTCCACCTTGGGCTGCTGTCCTCACGCTCTGCTGCTGCCCCTGGGAGACTGCTCTTTTAACTATTTATTACCTTCTAAACTGGCTGCTGGCACAAGCTGCTGATGACTTTGCTAATTGCATCGCCCTGGGCCGATCTCTTTGAGTGACTCCTTGCTGAGGCCAACTAGCAGCTGCCAGAGGGGTTTCTGTCACCTGCTGGCTGCCCCAAATGTGAGCTCAGCGCCTGCTGCATAACGGGGTTTGCTGGTCTTCTGGCCTCTACTGGCTTCACGCAGTCAACTGCAGCCGGGCCGATGCAGCCAAGGTCGCAGCTGGTACTTTCCAGTAGGCTGCAGCCTCCCTGGTGGTCCAAGATCTTGGTGAAGATCTCACCCCTGGCATTGAGAGGTATGTTCAGAGCCCAACCCGGTCTCCACTTCTGTCTCTGCCTCCCCATGTCCTCATGTTGAAGCTGGCGTGGAAACAGTGGGGATGCCTCTGCCTGTCCGTGACAGGAGGTCACATCACACACACTGCTCTTAGTAGCAGGGAGACTGCCGGCTCTCCTGCCGGTTCTCCTGCCACCATGCAAGTCTGCGCAGGGGCAAGGAGAGCCACGACCATCAGGCACTGCCGTGGAGCAAGAGAGGGAAGCCAGCGTTTGCAGCCTCTTCTCGCAGCCCGTTACGCGCCCTGCACCCGTTCAGGTGTGATGCCGGCAGTTGACGCTCGCACCAGTTGCGCTGTGCAGTGGGGCCAGTAAGCCAGGGGCACGTGTGGGGCTGCGGCAGGCAGCAGCCAGCCTCGTGCAGCTCGGACCCGGAGGAGGGCTGCTGCCGGCTGAGCGGAGCTGGTTTGTTAACCTTGTTCTCGCTCTGAGCTGGTGTGAGTTACGCCAATGCGAAGGCCTTTGTGGGCCAGCTAGTCAAACATTGGCACTGGTTTTGATCACGGAAATTACACAGGGCTGGAGCTTCTCCCCCTGGGCTTTCTCCTCTGCGCTCCAGTGTGGGATGTGATGGCTCCAGCTGTGCTTACATCAGCGCCAGAGACAGGCGGGCACAAGCTGGCCCGGCTGGGCACTGCTCGCTGCAAAACCTCCCCCAGAACTTGCAGGACCCTCCCTGCAAGGCTGCAGAGCTGGGGTTCGCTTCCACCCTCGTTTGCCAGCCCGCTGGGTCAAGCAAGTCGACGCGTCCAGATTGGAAAGGCGGCAGCTGGCAAGGATGCTCCTTCTGCTCAGAAGCATCGTCGGCTGGGTTGGAAGGGGCCTTAAAGATCGTCGAGTTCCAACCCCTCTGCCATGGACAGGGATAGGGACATGTCCGGCGAGACCAGGTTGCTCAGGACCCCATCCAGCCTGGACTGGGACACCTCCAGGCAACAAGGATAAAGGTAGGATCAAGGATGAGAGCTGGCCTCGAGCAGTGTGGCTTTTGCCCTGGAGGGTGGCGATGGTGAAACAGAGATGGTTTATTGTGGTTTTCGGGGGTTGTGAACAGAACAGACCAAGCACCTTCACTGGCTCTCATGTCCCTACACCAGAGTCTGCAGACACCAGCTGTCGCCCCAGCGAGGAGAGGCTGAGGGAGCTGGGGCTCTTGAGCTGGGAAAAAAGGAGCCTGAGGGGTGACCCCGTGAATGTTGATCAATATGGGAATGGTGGGTGGCGGGAGGATGGAGCCAGGCTCTGCTCAGGGGCACCCAGTGACAGGACAAGGGGCAGTGAGTGTGAGCTGGAACAGAGGAGGTTCCCCATCAGTGTGAGGAGGACCTTCTTCCCGGTGAGGGTTCCAGAATCCTGGAAGGGGCTGCCCAGGGGGGTTGTGGAATTTCCTTCTCTGGAGACATTAAAGACCCACCTGGAGATGTTTCTGTGTGACTGGATCTAGGGGATCCTGCTGTGGCAGGGGGTTGGGACTGGGTGATCTCTCAAGGTCCCTTTCAATCCTTTAGGGTCTGATTCTGTGATACCCTGCCAGACCTTTCCCAGCTGGAGCAGCAAAGTGCTCCTTAGGATATGTAACAGATTCCTCCAGGACTTCAGTGCTGGCCCCCAGTGGCCAGAGCTTCTCTCCACAGCGTTGCCCCGTGGCCTTGTTTATGTGGGCCCTGTTGGGCTCTGTGCAGACCTTGGGCAGTCACTTACGGTGACACTGCAGTGGTGGCTAAGTGCTCTCGGTGCTGCAGACTCTGCAGGGAACCGTTTGAGCGCGACGATGTTCTTACCCACTTGCAGAGTCAGAACTGGAGAGGTTCGATGACGGCCCCTGCCGTGCGTTCATGTGTCTTGGCTGGGCTTCCCAAAGGCGGCAGGTAATGAGGACATCCAGCACCCATTAACTTCAGAGGCACCTTAAAAGGTGCATAAATCTCAGCCTGTGTGTCCCAGCCAAGAGGAAAGATTGATTTTCACACGAGAACGAATTCTAGCCAAGTCCTGCTAAGGCTCTGCGACCCTTCCCGTGGTAGCTCACACAAAATCAGCCTCTTTGCCCGCACCACGTGCAGATCCCTTCTCCCGGCGGCTCGCCCTGCGCATCGAGGTGCCTGGAGGTTTGGCTGCTGTCGCACTAAGGCTGAGATGGCTAAGTGCTTTCGGCTCCTCCCGCTCCTCTCCCAGTCTCATGCGGTGGCTCGGCGCCGCAGTGTCATTCGCGTCGGGCTGCAGCTTGTCTGGGAAACACCGTCTTGTCCTGGGGCTTCCAGACAGCTTTGGTAGGAGCTGGGGTGGGTTTTTGTGCAAGACCTTTCCAGTTCAGGTCGGTTCAGGTTAGTTCGGTCATTTCTGACTGCCTTTTCATCTTTTCTTCTTCTCCTTCTAGATTGTTCTTTGCTCTCCGTTTGGCTGAGTGGAATCTGCACTTTCTGCTGTAAATCTGCGACCCCCAAGTGGAGCGGAGACTCTGTAAAGGTCTGTGAACTGCCAGCTCACACAGAGGCTGAAACACTTCAGACCCTGGGGTGCTCTCAAACTTCTCTCCCAACAGAGTTTGCTCTAGGTTCATAGATTTGGACTTGAGCTGCTCTGGTTGCACATGAGGGGTGAGATAGTGTCGTTGCTAGAGCCAGTGAGGTGGGAGCAGCACTGCCCCTGTTCACGCACTAGTGCTTGTGCGCGGCGCACGACCTTGTTCTCCGCCCGGGGACCTCGTGCTGCAAGCTGCAACTGCTGTGCTCTTCTCTGTCTGCAGAAACACACAGCTACGGGTGTCTGTCAGCCCAGCTCTCAGCACCGGTGGCTTCAGCCCGCACAGCTCCCAGTGCTTCTCACCCTACATCTCCAGTCTCATGTGGGCAAACTGGGGCCCCTGTGGTGTCACCTGGAGTGAGTGACACCTACTGCGGGTGCTGTGTGATTTAGTACGTGAGAGGCTCAAACACGCGTCTCTTGGTTTGGAACGACGATGTCCAAGGGGTGGGACAGGATGGCTCCTCCTGGCATCTGCGTCGGTTGCACAGCGGCTCCACATTCTGCCCTGGACTGGAGTCTGGGTGTGGGGCAGCCCCTTCCGTGTCCTGATTTCAGCGTGATGCCAGTCCCCGCCGCCTCCTGCATCTGCCTCTGCACTCAGAGCAGTCTTCTGAATGGGTCTTAGTCTAGAAACAGCCGCTGTGGGTGGTGTGTGCGATGCCCTTCACGCCCGCACCTCTGGACTGGGGGGATTCTAGATGTTAGATGTTAGGTTTACTTGGTTTATTTGGATTTAGGTTGGACTGGATGATCTTTAAGCTCTTTTTCAACCTTATCATTACTGTGATACTGTGATTCAGCAGGCTCGTCTTTGGCGGCAGGTTTAGGCTGGATGTCTGAGCTCCTGGTGTTGCCAGGTGTGGGTAGAACAGCTCTGCAGACTCTGCTGACACGGGAGCCGAAACACGTGGTCATGGCAAACGCATTTACCTCGTGCCTGTGCCACAGACACCTCGTGCAGGGAAAAGTGCGCTCACCCTGGAGACTGCGTTGTGCTCAGAGCTGAGCGGGTGTGTTGGGTAACCATCCTGACAGCTCAGAGCTCATGCAAACTCACCAGCTTTGTATGGAGAGGGTCTGCTGTGGTGTGGGGTTGCGCTGTGAGCACCCACAGCAGAGCCACGCACCCAGCTCCCTCTGAGGAGCGCTGCATGGGAATAGAAAGTGAATGATGCAGCTCAGGTCGGTCCCTTGCAATGTGGCTTGCTGAAAAACGTATTGGCCACTTGCAGGCAAAGCCATTCCCGTGAATGCAAACCCCTAAATCCATCCTTGTTTTATGCCCAGTGAGCACTTGGGCCGAGTTGGGTTCGGAATGCGTAGAGGCGTCAGAATTCCATAGAGCCCTCGTTGTAGGATGCTGCCTGGTTGGGAGCTGCAGGCTGCCCCCGCTGTGCTGTGGCTACATTGCCAAGGCACTTGACGGTTAAGAACGTCCTTCCGTAACCTCTTGTCGTTGAAACAGAACTGGAAGAAGAGCTGGGACACGTCCTGGAGCCTAAATGAAGCTGCAAGCTCCTTCCTCGTGACCGGTCTTTCAAAGCAGGCTGGGGCTAAAGCAGACGGACTTCCAGGGAAGGGTGAGAACACAGGTAAGTCTGGTGCCACGGGAAGGAGCCCGGCTGTGGAGCATCTTGTTTATGCTGCTTTTCTAAAAAACCCACCAGCAAACAACCCCCCCCAACCCACAAACTGAACCCGAGAGCAGCTTCGTGATGGAACAGGATCGGCAGCTCACTGGGGCCTTTTCCCTTCCTGTTGACAAAGTGCTCGACGGAGCTCCTTCACCGAGCAGCTGCGGCACCCAGCTCGTCAGCGCTGCGCCTCGCACCCCCGAGCAGGGAGCCGGCTGCAGGGAGCCAGCAGCCTCTTTCTGTGCCCTCGCAGACCCAGCAGTTAACAGGGGGATCGCTCCCGGGGCAGAGCTGTGCTGCCTGTGGAGCTGCGCTGGAAGCCCTGGGGTCCCCGTGGTTCGGCCGGCGCAGGGTGGCTGCTGTGGGACCGAAACCATAGGTCGCCAGCCCTCCAGGGTGGGTCCTTGCAGTCCGCTGCGCTCGGGGCTGATCACGGGCGGTGGGATGTGCAAGCGGGGGTGGCTCCAGCGCCTTGGTCCGCGGTGGCTGCTCTCATTCACGCAGGGGGGCCTGAAAGCCGAGAGCATTTAAACGGGCTTAAAGCTCCTGCAGTCACCGTTGACGACTTTTCTAAGGCCGCTCGCAGTCCGTGAGTGCGCGAACACCAGCAGCTGTCCCGGTGCGATGCAGAGAGCCCGTTAGGGACCGAGGGGCTGCGCCGGGGCGACTGTTCCCTGCCTGCAACGGCCCCTCCGTTCTCATCGGGGCGAAGGGGGAGCCATCGGGCGCACAAAGTGCAGTCGGAACGAGACGGTGACTAGGCAGAAGTGAGGCTGTTGCTGGCAGAAGACACCGTTAGTGCCTTTTGGGAGTGAAACGAGCCCGAGCAGGTTCGATCGCGGGTGGGCACTGCCGAGGCGCACGGGAAGCTCTTGAGCTGGGCGCTGGGCAGCGGCCACGCAGCAGCGCCTCGGGGCTGTCTCACACGGACACCCGCGCCGTGGGAGCGCACAGATGCTCCTCCGGGGAGGGGGTAGCTGCGCTGCCACGGGCGCAGGAGGAATGCAGAGGACAGGGCAGTTCGTGTCCCCGCAGGGCACAGGCTGAGGTAGAAGGCGTGAGAATAGGAGAAGAACGAGGAGGTGAAGGGATGACAGGAAGAGGGGCTGGTGTTGAGCTGCTCTCAGCATATCTTGGCATAGCCTGGCGAGCTGTGAATCTCTCACCCAGCTGGCGACAGCAGCCTCCCCCTAAGTCCATCGCTGAGCCGTGGCACCGTGAGCACCCACTGGCTCAGAATGAGTGACTGCTGAACCCAGATGCCAACAAAGCAGCCTCCACTACAAAGAAGTGCCTTTGTCTTGTGCGGTCTGCGCTGCTGGCTCATGGTACGATTCCTTTAGTGCTTCATTAGGCTCATTGCAGCGACGAACTCAGAGGCAGGGACTGTCCTTATTGCCGGGAAGCTTTGTCTGTCCTGCCAGTGAAGCTGAGACCCCCCAGCGTTGTACCAGCCTCCCCCCTGCTTCTATTTCTGCCGCGAGGCACGGAGGAGCCTTTGGCTTAATCCCCGCGGAGCTGACAGGTTGCTATTTGCGGCGTTTTCTCGGATTACCAGCCCCGTGTGGCTGACAGGAGCCTGTGATTCGCAGCTCTGCGATGCGAGGGAGTGACAGCATCCCCGGCAGTCTGGTAGCAGCTCACGCCGGCTATTCCCAGAGCCCTGCAACACCGAGCCTGTGCGAGCAAATGGCTCGGAGAGGCTGCGTCCGGCCAGGCACAACCGTCCTGGCCTGGCTTGGCTACCCAGCTTCTCAAAACCCTACTTCATTTTTGATGGAGAGCACGTTTGCGGGACTGAATCCAAAGAGCTGGTTGTATTTGAAGCCTGAAATGCCTTTCTCTGTGCCTCAGAAACAGCCCTGCTGTAACTGCTCTGCGATGAAACTCGTCAGAGAGGGAAAAACCCCGGCGCGTTGTGCTGCTTCCTGCTATCTTTGATTGCTGAGATCTTTCTGGAGCCTTCACGCTCGGTGCAGCTCTCGTGTCTCTTAGAAAAGCCCCTGTCAGCCGTCATTGCCCGGCATGTGCTGCGAGCTCGCAGGCCGGCCGCTGCACACCCGCACCCTCGCTCCTCAGCTACCCCGTCTCGGGGCTGGGGTGGGTCCTGTGTGGGCGCAGACCCGCTGTGCTGGCTCTGAGCGTGACCGGTCTGCTTCGGCTGAGCTTACTGCTCAAATGCAGCCCGGGAGAGCGCATCCGGATTGCATCCTGGCACGGGAGGCTGGAGAAGTGTTCTAGGTGTTTTTGCACCGCTGAGGCCCCACAGGCTCTGTGAGTCCACGTGCTTGGCTCTGCAGGAAGCCAAGCCCCACACAAGGTGGGGCAGCCCACCGCTGCTGTCAGACGAGACGACCCCAGGAACAGAGCAGTGGCTCTGAGGCAAAGGGCACAACCTGCCTTGTGTCCACGGAGCCCTTCTCCCTGGAGCAGCCTCACGCAAACCGCCACTTAGGAAGTGCCGAGGTCTGTGCTGATCGCTTCAGGCTGCCCAGGCACTGCGTGGGACCCGGGACAGTGTTAGGGCAGCATTTCACCAGAGGGTGTGCAAAGAATTAATCAGTAGGGAAAAGAGCTGATCAGGGCTCCAGCCCTCGCCCTGGCCTGGTTTGTTTTACTGTGGAGTCTGCTGGAACTCGGGTGGCTCCGGCAAAGCCCTCGGATCTGTTTGCACTGGGCAGACATGAGCCTGTGCTTGGCAGGGCTTTGCAATGAGGGGAGCTCATCCTGCCCGCATTTTGCATGGACACTGTGCCTCCACGGAGAGCTGAAAGCCAGCCTTGTGCCGGTGTTAGCTGGCCGCTCTGAGGGAGTGAGCAGCTCCGCTGGTGCCTGTTGCCTTTGGCTCAGGGCTGGGCTGAGGTGGCATCAAAGCTTTGCTCTGGCCATGAGTAAACTTGCTGGTACCCACAGCTCCACGGGAGGCACAGACCACGTCTGTCAGCGGGACGCTTTGCTGGGATGCTGGAGCCCACCTGAGCTAGCAAATGGCCCAGAAACCCTGCCCCTTGGGGAAGGATGTAGGATGCAGGACTACATCCCAGGAGCTTCATGTGAGTCAGGCTGGAGGCGATTGAGGCTGCCTAGCTCTGGCTCCTGGTTTCTCAGGAAATCACGTGGGGTGTCTCTGTGCTGCCTTCCCGTGCCTGTGCTGGCTAGTCCTTCTCCACGACCTCTGGTACTTTGGGTCCCCATTTCTCTGGAAACAGAGGAGGGGTCGGGCAGCTTCTGTGGTGACATCTGACAGTGACATGGTTCTCTCTGAGGATCTGAAGTTCCTGCCTGCCCTGCACACACGTGGCCAGTTAAGAGAGGTTGCCGAGGGAGCACAGTTGGACACCCTTGTTTTTGGTGGCTGTTGTACTGAAAGTGCTTCAGGCTGCTGCCAGACGGCCTTGGAGTCCAGACTGCTCTGTGTTGCTGTGCAGCATCACTCCACACTTCACGCGTACTTTCTAGGATGGTTAAAGCCCGGCTTTCCCCGGCAGCCTTGAGGACATATGGAAGAGCAGGGTCTGAGAAGGGAAAGCTACAGCTACCAGCTTGTGTTTGCAGAGTGAGCTCCGGCTGGCCTGGGGCAGCAGCACATGGAGCCAGGGCTGCACGAGCACCCGCTGGAGTGTGAACGTGCTCCCTGCTCACTGCCGCTCTGAGCCCGGACTCGCTTGGGAGTGGAAGCCTCTCCCGTTCAAAGCAGAACCCTGCGAATCTCTCCCGTTTAAGGCAGAACTCCCTTCAAGTCTCTCCTGTTCGAAGCAGACACTCTGCTTTGAGGGGAACACTTGACTGAAACAAGTTTGTGCACCAAAACTGACCTACAATGAGCACGGACAGAATCACTCAAATCAGGTTTTGAACAAGAAGAGGAAAGGGTGTCGCTTGTCTTCTGGGCTGTGAAGGCAGAGCTGCTTTCGGAAGCGGGGGAGTGCTGAGGGGAGCTGGAGCTGCAGTGCTGCTGGGCGCAATTAGCTTCCAGATTACATCGCGGTCGATAAGTAGATCTGCGTGGAACCGCCAGCCAGAGGCTGCACAAGCACCACTGTGCGTCAGCCTGGATGGCTAATAGCCGGAGTGATAGATGTCCTGGATAGGTCTGGGCCAGGGGATGCTTTGGGAAACACCTTCATCTTTCCTTTCCGCTGGCAGATGGCTCCAGTCCGCGCTGGCCCGCCTGCTGTTGTTTTCAGTGACAGAGAGCTACCTTTCTGGATGCATGAAAGGCCCTCCATCAAAGCTGCAGTGGCAGGCCAGCGCGGGGAATCAATACAACCTCCACTTTCAGCTGGAGTGTCGGGCAGCAATTCTTCTCGTGTCACTGCCTGGTTAAACAGTCACACTCCTGCTGAAGGCCCCGAAGGACATAATAGATTCATGTGGCGCTGGCCCATTGTGCCGCCTTTACGCGCACACAGGGAGGGGGTTACTGTTTCTCTACAGCAAGCCAGACACTGAAGCACTGAGGCTGGAGATGTATTCACCCATCTCGCTCTGCCTCATTAGAGCGGGGGAGCTCGTTTTCCATGCCGCTTGCCGAGCGCTGCTAGGACATCTGACATATTCATGGCAAACCCGAGGTAAATGATGGCTCCGGCAGCCACTCCCCAGTGGTTCCGTGCGACGGCATCCCGGCTTCCCACTGCAGGTCACGGCCAGCGCTTTGTGCTCATGGAACTGTAGCCAAGATGTGCAGACCCGAGTGCTAGGGCTCCTTCCCAGCGAGTTGAGAACAAGGTGGCCGGTCCTGCAGAGCGGCTACCCAGCGGTACCGTTTCTCACGCAGGAGATGAGCTCGGTGCGTCTGATGTATTGAATCCACTCGTGTGCCCTGTTTCAGCAGCAAAAGCTAACGGGGCAGAGAGGATTGTTCAAAATTAGTCTGAAAGTCCTCAGGGATGAAGACTTGGAGCATGCAGGAAGGAACGGCTGCGCTGTACCCTGCATCCTGTTGGCCCCAAACCGGCCTTAGTCAGGTGCAGATGAGGTCCGCAGCTGCTGGAGATTCCCGGTTGCCCGCATCAGCCATGGGTGCCCTTCCCCTGTTCACCCCTTACGAACTGGCCGTGTGTCAGTGGACCGGAGCAGCCCAAGGCACCGAGAGGCCAGAGCTGAAGCTGCGCTCGTACGGACGGGCAGGCGTGAGATCCAAGCTGGACCCGAGGAGCCGCGGGCGGGACCGTCAGTGCCTCAGAGGACGATGCTCGGGTCCGAACCTCGTTGTGGCAGGGACCTGTCCCAGCAAGGGAAGTTCTGCCCCCTAGCTACTCGTGTGGTGCTCACGCGTTTCTCGCACGCCCTGCCCACCCCTGGTCTCCTTGCACGGGAGTCACTCGCTCTTTGGAAGAAGGTCCTTGGGCTTCGGCACTCCCTGCTCGGGGAGAGTGGGACCACTTGCTGCCGCGAGGCACAGGGCTGCTGCGTTCGATGGGGCCCACGCGGCACTTTGTCTCAGCCCCTGCGGATCTGGCACGGTGGCAGCAAGTCCCGTCAGGCCCACCGACACCCATCGAGCCCTCTTCACGACCGCAGAGGCACTTCTGTCACCGCGGAACGGCTTTCCTTTGAAAGCCCCCTGAACTTTGCATCTCGGAGCAACGTGAGCCCCCGCTTTGCCACCGGGTCTGCCAGGTACGACCTGAGCTCCTGCACAGGGGCAGCGGGCAGAGCACCAGGGCTCCCCTCCTCCACCTCTCCGAAGCCAACCTCAGCAGATGTAGACAGGACTTCAATAGCCTCAAAAAGAGAAGTGCATGACAACCTCATTAAGGGAACCATAATGGGCTGTCAGAACATCTCCAGGAGGACAAGGCAGCGCTGTCCCGCTGGCTGCAGCGCTGCTGCTAACTGCGCTGCTCGGCCCTGCTCCTAGTCTTTCATTCGTCTTCTGCCGGCCCGACCTCCAGGAGCACTTCTCCACCGCGTGCAGCCCCTCTCCTTTTCAGCCGCCTCACAATCGCTGACAAAGCTCTTGAAGGGCAGAAGAATCCGGGCTGGCAAGTGGCAGCCACAAAAGGGCAGCCAGCATCCCACCCCACCGCTGGCCCTTCTACGGCACGTTAGGGCCAGTTTCAGCGGCCTCCCCTCGCGACCATCCTGAGGAGCGTTCTGCCCCATCCCAACGTCTGCAGGAGGTCAAGGTCCAAGGAGCCCAGGGGTTTGGCACCATCTGGCACCAAACACACAGCAAGCAGAAAGGAGGGAAGGGAAGGCCCTGGGCGCTGGCCCGAAGAGCCACCCGGGTCATTTGTCGCTGCGATGGCAAAGCGAGGGCTGTTAGCGGAACCCGCCCTTTGTCCTTCGTCTACACCGCCGGGCTGAGAGACACTGTCAAACCAGGATTGACCGCTGCAGCTGGAGCTCTCCCCCCGACCCTTTCGCCGCCCCCGACCCTTTGGGAAGATGAAATGCAGCCAAGGGATTTGGCCCTTTCCCTTCGCAATGGGGCCGCTGCCCCGTCCCCCCGGGGATGCAGCATTCCTCCGGACACATGGCACACGGCAGCGGCAGCTCTGGCGGGAGCCGGGCCGGAAGCAGGAGCAGAACCTCGCGCCGGAGGAGCCGCCAGGCTGCTCGCTGCTGTGCGCTGAAGAGACCTCCTCTCCTGTCCTCTCCTCTCCTCGCCTGCCCTCGCCCCGGGGCGAGAGGCCACAAGGCAGCAGTGGCCGTGCGGGCTGCTCTCTTTGCGCCCCAGCAAACAGCACCTGGGCCAAGCGGCGCCTGCACATCGCAGGCAGCCGGGGCTGCGGCAGCTGATCCTAAACGAGAGGTGTCAGCCGGGCAAAGTTGTCATCTCAGCTGTGCCCGACCCGGGAGGCCGGGATGTGTCAGAGCAGGAGGCGGCTCTGCAAACAAGGAGCAGTCCTGGGGGCTGTCACAGCTAAAAGCAGTTTGAAGCAGACCTGAAATAATCGTGGTGACAAAGGGTGCAGCTCTGCTGCAGCTGGAGCTGACGACCGCCCTCCCTCTGATTTCCACAGGGCCAGGGTGGTGCCCTCTGGGGAGTCACGTCTCGCGCTGGTCTGCCTCTGCAGTGCCCCTCGCTCCGTGCCAGGGCCAACGTGGAGCTCAGCTCGGCCAATCTAAACGAGACTGTTGGACGGCCCAAGGCCCGTGTGGGCGCTGCGCTCGCCTCTGCTGGGCCAGCACCACTCCAGGGGCAGCCCCCACGCTGGCTGCTGGCCGTGGCCGCTCTGGGCACAGCCCTGAACTCTGCTGCCCAGTAGTCCCAGTGGCCAGGCGTTGCCTGACCTACTTCTAGACTCCCCCGTGCTGCCTCAGAGACGCTGCTTCTCTTGGCTTCGCTGATGTCTATGAGCGTGAGCGGGTGGCTTCCCAGAAAGCGACCCTGATGCCCGAGTCCTTGTGGAGGGCGAGGAGGAGGAGAGAAGGGAGCCAAGTGGCAGTGTGGCAGTAGTCGGGGCGCAGGGTCTGACAGAGGGACTCTACAGGCATCCTGAAATCAGAGTGACGAGATGCTTTGGCTTGGAAGGAACCTCCAAAGGTCACGTAGTCCAACCCCTTCTGCAGCGAGCAGGGGCATCTTCAGCCAGATCAGGTTGCCCTGAGCCTCAGCAGAGGTGGTAGCTTGGAAGAAGAGCTTGGAAGAAGAAAGCCAGCGTGCAGGAGCGAGTGGCCTTATGTCAGAACAACCTCTCAAGTGGGGCTGACAATGCGCATTCCTAGTTGCAAGCCTTCATTAGCAGCGGTCAAGAAGTGTCTCACAGTGGAGTGATGCTTCAGCATCCACCCGTAGCCTGTGAATGTTTTGAAATAGCCTGGGCCACCAGCACAGTAACTGGCTGGTTGTAGCCCATGAGTGCTGGGGGAACCCAAAAAGCAAATGGGCTGGTGCTGGACCCTTAGGTTTCAGTGACCCAACCCAAAGGAGACTGCTTGCACCTTGCAAGGTCTGCCACTGGCGCTCATCACAAAGCTGAACCTTCACAGGGACCGGCCCAGGGCTGAACCGGCCCAGGGACTGGCCCAACCTAAGAAATGCTCTTGAAACAAAATGCCTGCAAATCCTCCTTTAGTGAAGCTGCTTCTGTCTGGCTGCTGTGGGAGATGCGCCGAGCGCAGAGCCCCCGGGCTGGCACCCAGGGCGGGCAGCGGTGCTCGCGCCGTTCAGAGAGCCCAAAACGAAAGCATCGGCGGAGGCGCCGGCTCCTTTTGCAGCACTGTGCCCACACCTGGCTGCTGCTGGCTGCTGCACGGCTGGTAAAAGCTGGTGTGAGATGAAATGGTGATGAGCTCTCTCAGCGCAGGCACCTGGCAGGAGTAACGCGTGTGACGTGGGAAACAAGCAGCAGCCTCCAACCCTGGCGCAGGCGAGGTGGTGGTTCGTTTGCGCAGAGTCACTGAGCGTTAGGGACCGGGAGGCACCTGCACAGAAGAGGCCCAACAACTGCATTTGAGACGGCTCAAACACTCTGGGAGGAAGCCAGTGACAGCAGCCGGTCAAAGCGTCTGGCCTCGGTGCTCGGGAAAGGCTCTGTCGCCACAGCGAGCACAGGCGAACGCAGCGCTCCTCCCGCAGCGGGCGTGAGCGGGGGGTCTCGTGTGTGTTTCACACCTGCTCTTCCCGACCTAAACTGCAACCTCCCCGCCTCCCTTTCGGCTTTGCAGGGTCTGTGATCTCCTCACGCGCACCTCAAGCTCAGATAAAGCAGAAGACAGAGTCTCCGAGGTCACGAGCAGGGTCGTCTGTCGAGGAGGAGGTTGCTCGCTGCTGCTTGTCGGAGTGTCCACGCGGGTGGCACCTTACGGGGCCATCTGAGCAGGCCGATGGGACCGAGGTGAGCTCTCTGCACCGTGCAGTGGGTCTCTCTGAGGAACAACAGCTTCAGAAAGCTAAAAGCACCGCCTGAAGCCCTTCCTGCCTCACGTTGCTCGTCTCGTTCAGGCACAGCAAAGCACAAGCCCTCGGTCACAGATGAGGTAGAAAGCTGCATTTAAGAAGATGTTTCGTTCTACTTGATCTGTCGTCTTCAAGAGGAAGCTGAGCTTTTCCAGCTCGGGAACATTTTGCTCCATCCTCAAGCTCTGTGTTTTATCAAACTGTCTGAGGAGATGCCCCAGGAGAGATCTACAGGCCTGGGGAGGAGAGTCTCTGTGCAAAACCACTGGCGGCGCCGACACCCCGGCAGTAAGTGAGCGCCACTGCTCTGACTGTAGACCGGTCACCTCCACTGAGGCCAGTCTGTTGGCCTGAGCTGGACAGCTGCTGAGCTAGAATGGAACAACCACCCTTTCTCTTGGTGGCCCTGCTGGCCAGCTGCGTCGCTTTCTGCTTGGTTCTGCAGCTGTGACTCTCCTGCTGGTAAAATCAGCTCCGTCCTTTGACACAGAGCAGAAGGTGCTGACTCTTTTAATCCTAAACCCTGTGAGGACCAGGCAAGCTCGTGGCTAATGTCACTGTCCATTCCTCTTCACTGAAGCCTTGGTGTAATAAAGAAATCTGTTTTCTTCAGGTACTAATTAGAGAGGAACAGAGCTGAATAATGAAACGGATGCTCCATGCGAGGCTAAGAATATCTGCCCATAAATTAGTCATGCTGCTCATATTCATGGAGACGTCCTGGGTGCCTGCTCACAAAGGATCCCTCTCAGCTTGCACCGACACGCAAGGTTCAGGTGCCAGCTCACAAAGGATCCCTCTCAGCTTGCACCGACACGCAAGGTTCGGGTGCCAGCTCACAAAGCTTCCTCTTTGCAGTTTGGCCGCTGGCACGTGCACTGCAGACACATCAGCTTCCCTACGCAGGCCCTGCTCGGCTGCACTGCTCTGTGCTCCTGGGTCACTGCACCCTGCAGAGCTGGAGGGCTCTGTGTGCACACTGAGCCTGCTCCCGTTGTTATCTAGGCACACGGTCATGTATCGGGAGTGGAGACTGGAGGGAAGTGGCACCCGGTGAGACAGAGCAGGCTCCTGAGGAAGGACAGCAGAGAGGTAGGTTTCTGATGTTGTGCTGCACATCTGGGAGCAGACACTCAAGCTCAGTGGGATTTCATGTGCCCCCTACCTGAAGGCTGCCTGCCTGCCTGACTTAAGGATGAGGGCTTTTTGCAGAGGGGTGGGGTGGGGTGGCTGTGTCCATAGAGGACACAGACGAGGACATGTGGAGACCTCCCAAGACTACTGACCTGCCTTTGTGTCAGTGGTGCCAGGGTTTCATCCCCAAAGCCACCTGAGAAACCTCAGTGTCCCTCTGTCCTGGACTCTTTGTGCTCTTGGGAAGCCAGTCCTTCCTTTGCTGCCTTAGGACACCTGGTTAAGGGTCCCGCGGGCCCCTGCCTGTGTTTGCTTCACTGCTGAGCTCCCTTTAACAGCTGTCAGCAGGTGGGCAGAGGGAGGGCGAGGGGGTTAGCGCTGCCACCAAAGGAAAACCTGCGATGAGAGCACGGCCAAGCAGCCGGCACGAGAGGGTCCACGTAGGAAGCCGCTGGCAAAGCCGCGAACAAAGCTCACAGCTGATCAAACCAAGAAGTCCTGCGTGTGAGCACCCTGGCACCAGAGGGTCCTTGTTTAGTTCGGTTAACTACAGTGATAGGGGAGGGCAAACCAGTTTGAGAAGGAAAAATCCCACCCCGATTCTGCGCTGGCCCTTTGCCCTTTCTAAATCCTGTGTCTCTGTGAAGAGTCTGAACTGTTTAGCTCCAGCCTTGCCTTTTCCTCGCCAGCTTCTTCCTTTTGCATTTCTGGCCTGTGGCCAGAGTGGGGAACAAACTGCTGAGTGCAGCAAGAAAAAAAGCTGTTCTCAAGGTACTTCCCTGCCACCTGAGAGCTAGAAATGCTGTAAATCTTGAGGTACCCTGCACTGGAAACCTTGGAAGTTGCTGACCGTGCACATCCCTAGCCTGTGCTACCAGGTACAACTGCCGACTCTTCTCGTGGGTCCTGCCTTCCCAGGGCTGACCTACGGGTACCGAGGCAACGCTGCTGTGCTGTGTGCCAGCAGACACCTGCGGCAGCGTTTGCTGCTGCTGCGGTGCCACGAGCAGCCCTGACATCAGCCCTGCTCTCTGCTGCAGAGCCTCTGCTCTGCCCTTGTCTCCATCCTCTTCACCCACTTCTTACTGCTGAAGCGGCCCTGGTCTGCATGGGGACAGGAGATGCTCTTTCCTCCTACCCTGCAGCCCATCTCAGAGCAGAGCTGCTGCACGGGAGGAACCAGAGCACTGCCACGTCCGTGTTCGGGGCGGGCTTGGCAGAGGGTCTCAGGCTCCTGTGGAGAGGTGCAGACGCTCCTGTGATGCTCCTCTGCCTTGCCAAGTCTGTCCCCGTGCGGTGCCTGGGGGCGGCTTTTGCTGGGGTGGAGTCGCCGGCCAGCTGCGGTGTAGAGGCCATTAGCAGTCTGAGTCAGCCAGGAGCAGGAGCTGGGAGGGGCTGAAGCCAGGTGGCTAGCAGGTGGCCCCAGACCGCAAATCTCCTGCTCTTTATAAAGGCAGGAGCTGGCTGAGCTCGAGGGCTCTTCCTCCGGTGTTTCTGCGTGCCTGGGCATGTTTGTTTATTGTTCTGGGGTCTCTGTTTGTTGTGGCCGACCGGGCTACCTTGTATCAGTGTTTGTTAGCTCGGCTGTGGCGTCGAGGCTTCGTGTCTGCGTGGGGGCTCGTTCGGCTGTTGCGCTGAGACTCCTGTAATTTCGGCCCGCAGGAGCCCACAGGTCTTCTTGTCCTGACCCTCCTCGGCTGGGGAGACGTCACCGGTGCCTGAGCACCTGCGCTCCTGTGGCCCTAGGTGTGGGCTAGATGCCGATACGGGTCTTTCCCTCTGTTCCACAGGAGGTGAGCTGGCGTGGAGGGAATTGTTTGGCTTGTGATGCTCAGCCCCTCAGAGTCAGTCACAGTGAGGGTGCCAGAGCCCTGGCAGGAGCTGCCCAGGGGGTTGTGGAGTCTCCTTCTCTGGAGATGTTTCAAACCCACCTGGACTTGGTCTGGGTGATCCTGCTGTGGCAGGGTGATTGGGCCGGATGACCTTTTGAGGTCCCTCCCAGTCCCTGGTGTTCTGTGTGATAGCCTCAGGGGATCAGCCCAGACTGAGCAGCAGGTCTCTCTATCAGGTGTCTATGGAAACTGATGTAGGAGGTGTTTGCTTTTTTGTTCCCTACACTTTGATCTGGCTTCTGCAAACTCTTTCCTAGCATTGCTCTAGGGGATCCTGCTCTGGCAGGGGGACTGGACTGGATGATCTTTTAAGGTCCCCTCCAATCCCTAATGGCTCTCTGATTCCTACGCTTGCAGTGCATGGAGGCTGTACTGTGATGCTGTGCTGCTCCTTTGTCAGCACCGTGATCCTCCACCTAATGCTGCCTGAGAGCTCCTGTTCCTCCCGCTTGCCCGGCACATCTCTGCCTTACTGCGGTTTCTACGGTCGAGACACAGACTGCGTCTTCTGCTAGGCTACTGCCATCCTCAGAGGTTACGACAGACCCCAGATGATGGGCAGGGTCTGAGGGAATCGCTGCAGCAGGTAAGGCGTGAGGCTCTTGCTAAAGCTCCCACAGGGTTTCTAGCTGAGCTGGTGTCAACACAGAGAGCTCAGACAAGCCTTGCAGTTCCCTCACCCCCGAACGGACGTCCTTCCCTTGGTGAACATCAGTTGGGTGACTGCTTCGTGCTTCTCAGAGCACCCGAGCATCCTTACCACAGGGGAAGGGGCAGTGTCTTTGCATCTGTTTAACAAAACCTGATGAACTACTGTGGAGTGTGAATTGAGTCTGGCCACGTTTGCTCAGGAAGACTCTGGTTCTTTTCTCCTGGCTCCTACTCTTCTGGCCAGCTGGCCTCGTAAGAGAGAGGCTACGTAGCCCTTGCTTGTGCTGTGCTCACACAAGAGCTCCACCGGGTTACACTTGAGTTCAGCTTGCTGCTTGCTGTTGCCTGTCCCTGAGCTTCCACGGATGAAACATGCCAGGGGCAGGGAGAGGACAGCGGAGCTGGTCTCATCTCATCACGTGTTTTCCAGAAGCTGCGTAAAAGAAGAGCAGCCCTACTGCCAAACACGCTGTGGGTTTCACATCACCTCTGCAGATGAACTGCATGAGGAGGCTCAAGTGTTCAAGGCATGCAGAATCAACGGGCTGCCCTCTGTGGAGAGGAGCCCATCCCCAGGATGGCTTCATTTCCACTCAGGGAGAAGGGCCTGATGGTACTTGGGAAGTGCCTGTCGAGGGTTGGAATCAACCCAGAAAAGCCTGTTCTTGACTCTGAGTAGGACAGGACCCCAGAAGGTGAGTGATGGGGTGACCAGATCTAGGAGAACAGAGCTTCACCGTGGCAGCCGTAACTCGTGGGGTTTTAACTGAATCTATTTTGCAGCGGACTGGCATCGCACTAATTGTGGGGCCGTCACAAACAGAGGTGCTCTCGTCAGCCTTTGAGAAACTGGGCGTTTTGGTCTCGTTCTCCCTACAGTCC
The DNA here is from genome assembly GCA_028565055.1 of Phoeniculus purpureus. Lineage (NCBI taxonomy): Eukaryota > Metazoa > Chordata > Aves > Bucerotiformes > Phoeniculidae > Phoeniculus > Phoeniculus purpureus. The sequence goes on along the minus strand of JAOXOE010000001.1, from coordinate 103,358,309 downwards.
CACCCCATTGCATTTGGTCTTGTGTCTCACAACAGGTCCGACTGCCCAGTGTGATCCTGGTGGCTGTGCCTTGGTTTGAGACCACTGTGTGCTCAGAGGCACCGTGAGAGTGGCGTGACCAGCGGTCAGGGCTGGCTCATCCTCCAGTGAACGTGTTGCTGTTCCCTGTGGCTCGCAGGGCAGCGCAAGACCTTGCCAACCACGGAGCTGGGGTGCACGGCCCTCGCTCACCACCTGCGCTCCCAGCAACTCCTTTTGGAAACCCCAAATCAAGCCAATACGTGTTTTTCAACAGCGGTCTCCTCCTCTTGGTTCACTTACTCTTGGGGAAGAGCACTCGCTCCACTCTGCCTGTGACGGTGGTCCCCTGCTGCGCAGGGGCTGCTTTCCCGAGGGTTAGCGACACGCTCACAGCCTGCGTTCCCCTGGGTCGTTGGCTGTTCTTATGTGGTGCCGTCCCTTGCTAATTTCTTCCACGAACTGAACTTCCCTCCCGCTCTCTTCTCGCTTTACAGGCTTCTCCACCGCTTGAGGCGTCCCTGCTGAGAGGGCAAAGCGCTGGCGGGCTGGCACGAGGCTCCTGTGAGGCGGCGTCTGGAGCACGTCACGGCTGGGAGCTGCCAGACTGCTGCACGGGCGGCTGGGGAGAGGGAAGATTAGGTGAGAGAGGAACAGAAGATGCTGTCTTGTTCAGCTTCACAAGCTGCAGGCTGAGCAGGGATAAGACGTCTCTCTGTGCTTCAGGGGGTTAAGCACTAGCAAAGGACAAAGAACTCCTTGTGCAGAGGCTGCTGTTGACACAAGAACCTCTTGAGCGCAGCCTCGCTGTGGACGTTCTAAGCTTGGAGCTACGAGAACATCCCTCCTGAGTAAAGCGGTGACCACCTGCAGCTCTTTGCGTCAGAGCGGGGAAGGACAAGCTGCTTCCAGGCTGGAACTCCATCGTTCTACAGAGGAAGAGAGCAGCGTGTGGAGCCTGAGGAAGTGAAGGACCGAGGTCGGGGAATTCAGCGGTTAATTCAAGTTCCTCTGTCTGGGGATCCCAGGTCCAGACTGTAAGTTTAGGTCTCTAGGAGACACTGGAGCGTTCTGTGCCACAGACAGTGGAAAAGAGGCCAGCTCATCAGAGAGGTGCCAGGTGTGATCAGTCTCCACTAACTGTAGAGAACAGACCCCTGCTGTCGGACACATCAGCGTGGCTGTTGGCACCCGGTGCATCGGTTGGGAAGAGAGCTGAGGGGGTCAGGAGCTAAGCTGTGGTGGCTCCTCCATCTCCATCTGAGATTCCATTAGCTGCAATCAACTTTCCTGTCTGTAACAGGAAGGGATGGGGTTGATCCAAGTCCCGTCGGCGTGCAGTGCCAGCAGGCCTGTCACTCTCAGAGTGAAGCAGGGCTAGGGCACTTCTTTCTGCAGACGGTGGTGTCTCGCAGCTCCCGCTGGAGTCCCTGGTGCCTCAGAGCACCCAGCAGGCTCCACGTGGGTCTCCTCGTGTGTGCACTGCAGGCAAAACCTGCCCAGCTCCAGTGGGGGCTGCAGGTTTCTGGGGAGATGGCTTGGACTGGAATTGAGTCCTGTGGCTGTGGACTGGATCCAAGGAGGAGTAAAATCTGTGGCGGAGGTGCAGCGACAGCAGTTATCCAGAAGTTCAGTGTGACATTCGTAAGGCAAATGACTCGTCCTGTTGGAAGGTGAATTTGATGGCACTAGGAGGCCTTGGCAGCAGCCAGAGCATAGAGGCTGAGCTGTCTGAGCACTCCTCGTCAGTGTCTGCGCTCAAGTCACCGCGAAGACGAATGGAGACCACGACATCTGCAAACACACGCCTTGTGGCTGGGCTGGAACCCTCCACATGGGTGAGCAGCCGTTTGCTGTGAGGTTGCCCTCTGCTCAGCTTTGCCACATGAGCTACATCTCTTGCTCGTAATTTCAACACAAAAATTACTTCTAACCTGATTGAAAACGGAGTAAGAGCAGCAGTCTGATGCCCTTTGCGAGTCCTCAAACTTACTGAATTACTGAGAGTAATTCGAGGCACGTAAAGAACGACTTGAATTAATGAAGCAGGGTGTAGGTGCTGGCTGGTGAGCTCCAGCTGCAGGGAAGCTGCGAGGAGTAAGAGCTCCAGCGCCAAACCAGCGGTGTTCTTATTGCTTGGTGGCACTTAACAGGTGTCTGACAGACCTGTGACCTCTGAAACCCCTCGTTTGACCTACATTGCCTTTGGAACACGTAGGTTGGGCTGGGCTGGCTGAGAGCTGCAGCAGCCCTGGGCTCGGTGGGCTGATTCCTCGCTCTGGGTCTTCAGGGTACTGACTGCTGCAGTTTGACCACTCACGCTTCAGGCTGCCTTGGATTGACAGGTGTGCTCTCAGGAGCAAGGGAAGAGGCACCAGGAGGAGAACACAAATGGAACAGGTTGATTTGTGACTTGCTCCATCCCACCTTTCTTCTCATGCAGATCCCTATCCTAACCTGAAAAGGGCTTGCACCAGCAGTTCCCCTTCATGCAGCGAAGGCATCGCTTCTCCTAAGCACAGGAGACTACCCCTAAAGAAATCCCCCACCCTGCCAGAAGCCTGTCGGGTTTTCATCGGCATGTTGCCCTCGGCTGAAACAGTCTCAGCCCCACGAAGCAGCCCTGTAGCGCTCAAATGCCCAGGAAAAGCGCCGCAGGCGTGAGCAGGGCACGGAATGGGGATTCTGGAGAGTTGCCTCCTACAGTCGGCCAGTCTCTCACTGAGACAGGGAGAGGACTCGTTGTCCTCAATACTGAGGTAATGTCTCCCGCTGTTCTGAAAGGTCTCTGCTTTCTGTAACCGAGAGAGGACGTTGGTTTGTCTTTCAAGGCAGAGATGGCCAATGGTGGAGTAGTGATGGTGCCTGTGCCCGGACTGGCGGCGGCGCTCGCTGAGCTGCTGTGTGGGTTGCAGGTGGGCTGCAGCCGTAGCTGTGGCTACTCTGCAGAGCTCCTCTGCTCCAGGGGTGCTGAGCCTGTTGGCATAATCCCTCAGCCACACTGTTTAGCGCTAACACTCGGTTGTCACTCCAGAAGGAATCCAGGCGGACGGGCTGGGTGTTCGAGGGGCAGCTTCCACAGAGCTCAGCTCCAGTTGTGTAAGTGCACGGCACAGGATTCCTCTCACCTGCCTCCAGAAGTCTGCAGTTCAGATGAAGCCTGCTCTGAGCCAGCCACCTCTGGCTCCTTAACCGTCAGCAGAAAGCAAGCAGCGCTGCCGAAGGACATGTCTGGGCACCTGCTCTGTGAGAGATGACTGGCCCAGCCACAGCGCTTAGCTCCTCCCAGCAGCTCCACTGGCCTGGCACCTCGCTTCAGACATTCAGCGCTAAGGGATCAGACTTCTCATTCGCTCTTGATAGCCGCTCGTGCTGATCACAGATCTGATTTCCAGGTCTGTTCGTAGTGCAGTGAAGGGAAAACAGCTGACTGTGCTGGGCTTGTCGGCAGAACGTGAGCGGGGAGCTGCCGGGCTGACTCTGAAGAGCAGCCTGAGACGTTCCAGCTGTGCTTGTCGTGCCCCGGGGTGCTGTGGTCGTGAAAAGCTGCTCAGAGGAGTGAGAATGGGGCTCTCAAGGGCGTTTTACTGAGCGCTGGGGCAGGCGAGGAGTGGGTTTGTAGTCCGAGGTCGTGGTTCAGCTGACAGACAGCAACTGCTGGGCCCTTTGTGGCCCTTGGAATCCCGTGCTGGCTCCCTGCTCTAACCTGATGAAATGTCCCCGCACAGAGAAGCTCAGGGCTGGATCAATGTGAATCCAAACTGCAATTATACTGGTGTGAGTTGTGTGAGCAAGCACAGCCTCCTTGGCAGCGAGGAGAGGGGCTCCTCCAGCTTCCCCAGCGAGATGGCAAAGACTAGCAGAGGTGAGGGAGCTGCCACGATGTGAAGGTTAACGGTCTCTTGGTGGTGTTAGGACGGTGCCCGCTCATCCGCCCCTTGTCAACAGGATCTAAGTCGTGATCAGGCTGTAATTCAGACCCCAAAGCCGGGGAAGCCCCACACAGCAGCGCCCTGTAAGGGGCAGGGCACAAGGATGCTGCCAGAGCTGTGTGGTGCCCTGACCTTCCCCATCCCCTCTGGCAACCTCCTCTTTGCATTGCAGCCGGTGCCGCCGCCCGGAGCTGGCCGCAGGCTACCGCCCGGGATCTGGGACCTGGTGCTGCGGCCCTGTGGTGGCTGAAGTGACCCCCGCAGCCGTCCGCGGCGATTCCTCCCCAGCGCAGTGTCCGCACTCGCGTCACTGCTGCTTCCGTCGCCCCGGGAGCAACCACCCGTGAACTGGTTTTACGGCACCGCGGGCACTTGCCGTGGCTCTCGGGAGCTGGAGAGAGTCGCTCGCAGCCGGCGCCCCGGGGCAGAGGCAGCTCCCGGGAGCCCCGCTTTGCTCCCGCGCGTTGCCGTGCGCTTTCCTCTCCCCGAGGCCCTTCCGGCTCGGGGGAGATGGGCACCGGCGAACGTGCTGCCGCTTTTCTCTGAGCGGAGCACCCGGCGGTGGCTTTGCGCTGCTGCGCCAGCACAGACCAGTCTGCCCGGTTTGCTGCCGGCAGCGCTCGCTGGGCTGGTGGTTTGGCTCTGGCTCGGTGGTAACAGGCTCCCCTACCCAAGGGCTTCACAAACAGCAGCTCCTGTCGAGTCTGGCTCATCAGCAGAGCTGCAGGCTGCTATCGCTAAATCCGAGGTCTGGGAAAGCACTTGAAGGATAAAGCTCCAGTAAGATGATTTATGCTCAGAAATGGGGGGGTGGGGGGTGGGTTTGCTTCAGGACCAAGCCGAGATTTATTTTTCCACGTCAGAAACCCTTTGAAGTCCTTCCCTTTCTTCCCTCTCCTGTAATGCTGATTAGCCTAATTAATTGTTGCTCACTTCTGAAATGAAGGAGAACAAATTGTTCTCCTGGTACGGAAGGGCACAAGAAAATCACTGCGAAGTCTGCTGGCACCTGGGACTTCGCTATGTCTCTCTGCAACGGGACCTCAGGACGCAGGGAGACAGAGTCTAGCAGGACATTAGGGCACAAGAGCTCCGAGTGCGGGGGGATCCCGTGGCTGCATCTAGTGCCCGGGCGACGGAAACACCTTGTTCTGGGAGCAGCCTAAGCGTTGCTGCCTTCCAAAGGATAGGAAAGGGTTCCCCTGATGGGTTTTTCTGGTTGGTCTCTGTGCGGCAGACAGAGGAGCAGAGGCAGAGCCGAGCAGGCAGGGCATGTTCCTCAGCAGCTGCAGCAGAGCCCTTGCTGTGCTGCAGCCGAGATGGACTAGATGGTCTTTCGAGGTCCCTTCAAAACCCTGATGGTTCTCTGGAAACTGGTGCTGCGCTGGGACAGTGACATGGACTTCGGGGGGGTCCTGTGAGGGGATTAACCTTCTGCTGCTTGGGTGCAGTGGGAGAGGACTGGCTATTTGCTGCCTGATCGGTTCTGGAGGAAGGGCAGGGAAGTCCCACGTGGGTTAAGTGGGGAGTTCTCCATGTACTTCTACTCCACGACCAAGTGCCATCTGGAGAGGTGACCAGCTGGGGAGCTCGTGGAGCCTCGTTTCTGCCAGGGGCTCTTTGACTTTGCTGCCACATCTTGTGCGTCTGAGACACGGGGAGGTGGCTTGTGCTTGTGCTTGCTGCCCTGTAAGGCAAACGGGATGGTGTTTGTGGGTTAACGGGGTGGGAGGTGGCTCCCTGCCTCCTGCTGGTGCCTTCTCACCTCACGGGTCTTTTTGGAACAGTCCGTGGGGACAGCTCCTGGAGCAGAGTTCATGCGTTGCCCTAACTGGCTACGGCTCGTGGAGCACACTGGTCATGCTGCCCTGGCAGCGTTTGGGATGAGGAGCAGTGACGGACTGTTCAGGCAGCAGCCGCTGCTTTCTGGGGAGGCTGTTAGCTTGGACCTTGTCTGGCTGAGGAACGACCTGGGGCTGCGGTGGGAAGATATGAGGACAGGCACCCGTGCGTAGGGTCTTGACGAGACGTGAAGGCTGAGGAAAAGCTGTTGTCTGAGCTGCCTTTGCCAGCTCCTCCCTTCCCCTGCCTGCATGGGAAAGCAGTCAGGAGGCCAAGGATGGTCTACCTGAGCAAGAGCCTGCGATGCTCAAGACGCAGAAGGGCTGTGTGGTGGCAGCACAAGTCACAGGTGTAGCAGCGCACGGACCCCCCTCATCTCTAGAGATGAGGTCGTGTGTTCAGGCTCAGGAGCCTTCTACTGGATTGCTTACAGTGACGTGTCTTTCTGAAACTTCTAGAAAGGTTATCACAGCCCCCGAAGAGCCCCGATGCTTCTGGGCTGACAACAGGAGCAGATCTTCAAACGCTCTGCCGCTCGGGCTTTTATCCCCACTAAACCCTGGAAGGCTCCGTGCGTGGCCACATCTACCTGCAGCGAAAGGGGAAACCCTCAGCCTGCAGAGCAGGGGCAGCAGGAACATGCCGAACCTCCCTCCGTGGGCTGGTTGATGCCCTCCGCTAGAGAGCGGCTTTGAGGAGGGCTGGAGAGGGCCGAGGAACCATCAAAGAGAAGTTAAAGGAGGGTTACAAGTGCCCCTGCGGAGAGGAGGAGAAGTGAGGCTCCTGTGAAGAGCTGCCTGTAGGCTCTGTGGAGCAAGGACCAGCCGTGGCCACCCACCAGGAGCGATGCGCTGCCTTGCACGCGCGAGCACAGCGAACCCCTCCGTGTTGTTCCTGATGTCGCTGCGGCCACCAAGAGCGCCCTGGGTGAGAGTCAGTGACCGAAGCGGCGTTTAGGTGCGGGTGGTGTTTGCACTGACATGGGGAAGCTCCTCTCTTTAGCAGAGCCTTCTGCTACTGCTCTTTGTACCCCGGGAGGCTTCGGGTGCCTGAGCGCTCCCCTCGGCCCCCAGCTCTGGGGAGATGACAGCTTTGTGCTGGCTCCCTTGGCGATGCGCAGAGCTGGCTCAGTGTTGGACCTGAGCGACGCTTCGCTGCCAGGAGGGAAGCAATTTTCAGGCCTCCTCCCCTTCTTGTTGCCACGAACATAATGGCAGCTTTGGAAGCAGCGCTGGGATCATCTGAGAACAGCGGCGCTGCCAGGAACCAGCAGGTGCCCGTCAGAGCTGGTCCTCGACGGAGCTCGGGCTGTGTTGCTTGGAACCTCTGTGCATCGCATCGCGCTCGCCACTGACCTCCCTCTGGAGCTGTCCCCAGTGAGGGGTCCTCCGTGCCCTAAACCACCATAGGAGCACTACAGGTTGGACGCTGCTTCTTCCCTCTCCTTCCAGCCTCCCCTCCGCCCCATTCCCCCCTCTTTTCATGTTGATGGAGCGAATGCAGCCCAGCTGGGGCTTGCTGGAAACAAGCTCGGCTTGGCAGCACCTCTCGCCAGTGGCTGGGGCCCCAGAAGCTTTGTGTGAGAGGCTGGAATGAAACCCAGCAGCTCATCATGTCTCTTTGTTAATAATAGCCAGAGCTCATCTCCAGCTACTGTAGAAGCCCCCTGATGGAGGGTGATCTGGACGGGAGCCTGCGCACCAGAGCCGCGGAGCGGTGCCGCTCGCGAGTGAGGAGGAGGTGGGCAGAAGGCTTTGCTCACGCCTCTCCTCGCCGCGTTTACAGGGGCTGGCAGCTCCTAATCTGAGCTCTGGAGCTTCTTGAAGCCGCAGCAGCGCTCAAAAGCTCCGCACATCTCACTGGCCTCACGTGGCTGCGGGGAGGCCTCAGCCTGCTGCCCTCTATGTCTGCGAAGGGCTGTGCTGGCCAGCGGGTGGCACCTCCGGTGTTTGCCACTTGCCCCGGACTGCAGAGTGATGGTGGGCCAGCGATGGCTCGTCCTAAGCTGCGGTGAAGGCTGCTTTCAGTGACGTCCCTGCTCATCCCCCTCGTCCTCCTTCTGCCTTGCCTCTCTGTTTCCTCTCCTTCCTTTCTTTCTCCTCCTTGGCAAACTCCCTCTCCACTTCTCGGAGGACAGACTGAGGGAGTTGGGGCCGTTCCGTCTGGAGAAGAGGAGGTTCCAAGGTGACCTTCTTGCGGCCTTCCAGTGTCTGAAGGGGGCCTACAGAAGAGCTGGGGAGGGACTCTTTAGGATCTCAGGTAGCGACAGGACTAGGGGCAATGGAGCAAAGCTGGAGCTGGGTAGATTTAGACTGGATGTGAG
>JAOXOE010000001.1:103333168-103350094 GCA_028565055.1 Phoeniculus purpureus | reverse complement strand
TGGGGGAAGAGTGTTGGCGGCACTCAGCTGCTCGCCCAGAGTGGTGTGTCACTCGCGTGAGAGCCTGTGATCAGCGCCCTAAGTCGCCTTTTCAGGAGGTGTCCCCGCATGCTTTAGTATGCGTGTCACCGCCCGCCTTTCTTAAGCCGGGGGCACTAGCGAGGCGAGGAAGGGAAAAGAAAAGAAAGCAAAAAAAAAAGGTTCCAAATAGGATTTAGCATAAGCCTGACGAGATTTGGAAAGGTTTCAAAGATCAGGCTGTATCAAAGGCTTATGAAGCCCTCGTTAGCTGCAGAGCTATAATAGCATGGCAGGCCATTCCATTCGGGGAACCAACGTCTGTATTATTTCGCTCTGACAGGCTAAAGGGAGAGAAAGTTGAACAGTTTCCACAGAGGAGCTGGGCGAAGTCGAACATAATGAGCAAACGCCACATGTATCCATTGTGTCCCCCTATTCAGCCCCAATCACTGCCATAACTCTTCGGCTAAACGATGATGAGCGCTGAATCACACACAAAGCCCCGCTCGTATTAAAATACATTTAAGGCCGATCCCTCCTGGTGCCCTGTTCCGCCTATTCGCGGGATTTTCTTTTTGTCCTAATAGGGCCTCTCTGGGAAGCAACACCAGTCTCGTTCCAGAAGAACAAAATAACAGCATGAGCCTGAAACCTGGCACGAACCGGGGGGGAACGAAACCATCTGCCCTGCAAGGCACCGGGACCTTGCGCAGAGCCCAGCGCAGCCTCCCAGCCCTGCCGTGCCTGGGCAACCATCGGGAGGGTGGCCACCGACCCCAGTGGGGAGGGAAGATGGGGATCTTAGGGGGTGTCCAGCTATCCAGAAAACTGTGCCCTTCCCTCTCCTTCCTCCCTTCCTTTCCTTCCTTCTCTTCACTCGCTTCCTTCCCTTCCTTCTCTTCCTTCCCTTTCTCCCTTCCTCCCCCCCTCCCTCCCTTTCGTCTTTTTCCCCTTTCCTTGCTTCCTCCCTCCTCTCCTTCCTCCTCTCCTTACTGCGCCTTTCCAATCTTCCCTTCCTTTCCCTTCCCATTCCCATATATCAGACAAACCTAACCGATGCCTTCTGAAGGCAGGTGGCAGACAATCCCGGGGGGTCCCTCCGTGTCCCCCACCCATCCCTTCCTTTGGAACCCTGGTGCTCGGGGGCTCGTCTTCGCTCCGCCGCGCGCACGGAGCATCCCGGGGTGCGGGGGGGATGTCCTAGTGGGACCGTCTCCTGCCCGCAGGGCTGCTCCGGGTCGCTGCGCGGGTCGCTGTCCCAGGGCGTTGCGCAGGTCTCTGCCCCGGGTCGCTGCGCGGGTCGCTGCGCGGGTCGGCACGCGAGCGCGGGGCGGGGGGCTGCCTGCAGCGCCGGCTTATGGAAATGGGATGGAGATGGCGACTCAGCGCCGCCTGCGGGGGGAGAGGGAGGGGACCCCGCTCCGCCGCCAACAAAACGTCCCCAGACCCCCGTTTCCCACAGGAAAAGGCTCCGCGGGGCTTGGCTCCCCCCACCGCGGGATTTCTGCGGACACGGGGCTGGACGGGAGCAGCCGGGCCGGGGGCTGGGCTGGGCCGAGGGCTCGGGGTCCGATTCTGGGGTGCGGGCTGCACGCCTGGGAACGGGGCCGCTGTCCAGGAGCGGGCAGCGGGGCGGCCCCTCGTGTGTAACGGGATTACCTTGGCCATTTCAAGTCCCGCACAGCATGTAATTTATTTCTAATGAGGATTAGATGGAGCAGGGAAGGAGAGCAGACCTTACCCCCCCACCCCTTTGCTCTCTGCAAAGGCATGGCTGTTCCGTGAGGGGGTCTTATTCTTTATATAAAAGAATTGACCAGTAAACTGGGGCCCACGGTCACCTCCCCGCACACTTTGCAGGAGAGAAGGGTGCTGAAGGCTCTGTTTTCAATGAGCGGTCAAGTATCTGCATCAGAGGAGGCTTGCAAATCCTCTGCCTTTCTCACCCAACCTCGTCTCCATCTCACGCACTTTCCACCCAAACCCAACCCGAAGAGGGTCTTGGTGAGGTCTTACCCCCCTCTCGCCTCGTGTTCTTTCTGGAGGGCCTGTGCCCTTGGCTTGCCCGGGTTGTTATTTCTCCACAGTCATGACTTAGATTTACAGCCTCCCCATCTCTCCCCTCCACCCCGTATCCGTCGCTCCGCCAGAGCGAAGCCTTCTCCGTGACAGTTTGGATAAAGCCCATGACAGAAATACTCTGCAAGGCTGGGGAGAAGCCTGATTTCCAGCTTGAAAAGCCAACGCGGGGATCAGCCGCATGGGAAGCCCTTCCCTGCAGTGTTGTGGTTAAACAGCCCAGTCTGGAGGGTTGCTCTGTGCGGGGACATATGTTCTCGCAGACTGCGAGCGCTGTTACTGATGGGGAATCTCACACCACAGCCCTGCCTTTGAATCTTGGGCGCCGGTTGTTTCTCTGCAGCTCTTGCAAGGTTGCCTGAATAATTTACCAGCTCTCTTGCGCTGAGTGCTGCTGAGGAGGCTCAGAGCCCACTCAGAAGGAAACGTTTCTCCATGTCCGGAGGTCTGATCTCTGCGGCCGAGCTCCTTCCCGAGCCTCCTAGACACAGAAACTGAAGCTGCTGCAAGAGGTGGGTGCCAGGTGAAGCAAAAAGCAAGACACTCCCCACCTCACACCCTCAGTGAGTCTGAAGTGAAAACACTCCCAGACCACTGCCAAGTCGGTGGTGGCCAGCAAATCACTCTGGTTCTGGTTTTTTAGCTTTAGGTTTGCTGTTTCGTTTCATTCTGCTCCAGGTCTCAGAGATGGAGTTTGCGGGTGCTTTCACCCTCTCCCCAGACAGTTGTTGCCCTACATGGGGTGACAGAACCCCGGGATCGCCTCCTGTTTTCCCCTTCGCTTCTCCGGATGAGCACAAGCACTCACTGCTCTGGCCCTTTCACCATCACCTACAGCACCGTGGATCTGCACAGATCCCAAAGTGCCAGAGTCCCCACTACAGCAGGGGGGACGTTCCTCCTCTTGGCAGATGCCTGGGGTTCTCCTCTGACCTCTGTCAATGGAGGAAAAGCCAGAGGCCACTGCATTTTGGGTCTGTGAGGGAAGAGAAGACTTCCATAGAGATACAGCCCCATAGCTCGGGACCACGAACGTCTTGAGGGAGAATGCGCAGCTCAACACATACACGGGAGGCAAGTCAGATGCTTCCCCTTCCCCAGAAGATCTTAGGGGCACCAAGCCCTGCCTGCTGGAAGTCCTCCTCTCTCCTTGGCCCCGATTCTTCTCAACATATGCTCCACGGTGACTGCGTGTCCTCAGGGTAGTGGAACGGGATCCTCTTGCAGCACAAGCTGTGGAGTGGTCTGACTGTGCTGGGGCTTCGCTGAGCCTCACAGGAGACGCCAGGCTGGAGGTCAGAGTGGTCTCCAGCTGGTCCTGCTCAGCCATGCACCCAGAGGGTCTGGACAACTTTTTTCCAGCCATCAAGATGAGCTGCATCGTGTGCCCCCTCAACCTCCATCCCTGGAGAGCTGTCTCCACGCTCAGTCCTTGCCTCTTTCTTCTTGGGCATCCCATCGGGCGGGCTGCAAAAACAAAGGCTTCCCTCTGCCTCCGGCCTAAACAAACGCTCTGTTTAACCGTCTCTGCCGCAGCCAAGGCGCCGTGGGTTAACCTGTCAGGCTCCGAGCCGAGGCTGACCAAACACCCGCCAAACAAAGGAGTGGAACCAAGCGCGAAGGGTTTTGCGGCTGCTTGGCCGAGGGGCAGCGCGGCACTGCGCTCCTGCCTCTGGCCGCGCGGGCTGCGACCCCTGCTGTGAGCTGCGCCTGGGTGCCGGGGTCCTCAGTCGCCCCGGCCGTTTGTTTGTTGGCTTTGCTTCAGACCCTTCTGGCCTCCCCTTCCCTCCGAGGAGGGTGGGATGGACGACGAGTGTGGTTAGCAGAAGAAATCGTGCGCCGGTACCCCCCAGCCGGCTGAGCAGGTTTGATTCTACGGGGAGTTTAATTTTTAATTGGATTAATTTCTAGCCTCTCCCGGGGTAGCAGCTGTGCTTTTTGATTCGAGAGGTTAAAACAAAGGGGCACGAAACAAAAGACCTGCTCTTGGCATTCCCCACACAACCAGGGCCGCACGCTGCAGCCCGGAGGTACCCTCGGAGCGGCGCGTTCCTGAAGGTGCCCGTGTGGCTTCGGCTGGGGACCACCACAGGCTGTCTTGGGGTGCTCCCCAGTCCATCTTGCCTGCAAGAAGTGAGGCTTCCGCTTCTATCCCGCAGCTCGCGGGTACCCTTGGTGTCCCTTCCCTCCCGTGCTCTCCCTGCAGCCGCCTTGTCCCAGCTTTCTCTCCTCGCTATCTTTTCTGCCCCAGGAGAGACAGACGGGGCTTTTCAGCTGTCACACCACAAGTAGGTGACCACGTCCAGCCCTCAGCTCCCTCATCTGGAGCAGCCTGGTGAGGTTCAGCCTCACCGAGGTTCGGGGTGACCAGGTACTCAACTGCCCCTGAACTCCGTGGGAGCTGGACACACTCCAGCTGGGACGGGGGCCCGAGGCCCTCTCCACCGCAGCCCCCACGTCCACAGAGCAGTTCTGCAGCTCACAACAGGGCTGTGAAGACAGATGCCCTGCGGACTGCCGGGGCACTGGGCACGTGGCAGCCCAAGTCCTGCCCTTTGCCTAACTTGAGGATGGCTGGGAGGCCAGAAATGCTCCTGGAAGGAACAACCTTTATCATGCAGATCCCTCCCGTCTGTTTCGCTCTGCGCCTTTGGTGTTAGGGGGTGCAGGAACCAGTAGTCACTCACACCAGGCTCCAGTACAGACCAGTGGAAGAAACCCCTGCCCTCTCCGTAGTCTGGGGTCCGTTCTGATGGCAGGGAGCCGCGCGGCTCCTCTCCCCGACTGCTGTGGAGCAGCGCCCCCGCGGCTGCTGCCGTGGCCCTGGCTGCGATGCCTTTTGCACCGCTGTGAAGGTGCCTGGGCCGGTGCCTTTGGCTTCCCTCCAGCAGCTCCTCGTTTCTCCTGGGTCTCGTCCACTCTCTCCTCCTTGAAGGTCTGTTTGGGGTTGCAGACTCCTACCAATGATGAATGGGTGGAAGAAAAGCACGTCTCGGCGAGCAGGAAGATGCTCTGTCCTCTGCGAATCCTTACGTGCGGTGGTTGTGACGGGTCCCTCGCTGCCTGGCGTGCGAGGTGCCGGCCGGTGTCACCCAGTGGGTGCTGCGCGGCCCGGGCTCAGACCCTTCTGACAGTTTCCGCAGTCCTTCCCAGCGAGACCCTTCCCGTACCTAAGCCAAGGGCCGCTGGCAGAGGGCAGCCGGCAGCTGCTGTGCAAACACCCTCCCGGGCAGGACGGGACAGGCCGGGAAGCTCCCGCACGCGGGTCCTGCAAGCGCAGAGCTGCCTTAGCGCGGCGCCCGCCCGAGGCGATCGGCTCGGTGTCACGGCGGGGCTCGTGAGACCGGGCACAGCCCCGCGCCCCGCACCCCCTGCTTGCGGGCTGGAGGGCTGTGCAGGTGGGTGCCCTCGTCTGCTCCCGGGCGCTTCCTGCAGGGTTGCGCGGAGGGACCACAGGGCGGGGAACGTGATGGAGAGGCAGGGACCAGCCTTGCTCCGGGAGCCCCTTGCTCCGTCTTGTCTCCCCGACCCCATCCTCCCTCTTGATCAGCCTCCGAGTGCAAGGTCAGAGCCCGCAGGCTGTGAGTGACTCAGTGTCCAGAGCTCCGGAGCAGCAGCAGGAGAGGAGCAGAGAGTGATGCAGCCGGGCACCGATTGTGAGCGATGGGAGACGATCTGTGGTGTGTGTGGAGAGAACAGAGCCTGCCCCAGCAGTGCTCTGTGTGCGTGCGTGTGCATGTGTGTGCATGTGTGTGCATGCGTGTGCGTGCGTGCTGCCTGCTCCAGTGGACACGAGTGCGATGGGAGACGATCTGTGGTGTGTGTGGAGAGAACAGAGCCTGCCCCAGCAGTGCTCTGTGTACGTGCGTGTGCGTGCGTGCTGCCTGCTCCAGTGGACACGAGTGCGATGAGAGACGATCTGTGGTGCATGTGCACTGCGTGCGAGCGTCTCCTCGGTAGCTCAAGCAGTGCCTCAAGAGTTGAAAGCAATCGGACTGCCGTAGCTGTGTAAGTGAAGGAATGAGGAGCCCGAGAGTGACTGGTAAGCAATTAGACCCCAGACTAATGAGCAAGGTGTCCACAGGCCATCACACGGGTGAGGGGGGCTTGTGCAAGGCACCCCTGGCCTTGCAAAGAGGAAGACAGACCGCATGCTGGTGCAGCTGCCCATGACAACTCACCAAGAGCACAGGGTGCTCTGTGGGACTGGAGACTGACGGTGCTCAGCTCAGGGACAAAGCCAGCAGCTGCTCGGATAACTCACGTCAGGCTCACGGGAGACTCAGACAGCAAAACCTGTGAGAGCCAAGGAGCTGTGGGTGTGGACGGGGCCTGCAGCTGGGCTGGAGGCTCTCATTAGTGACTCACCAGTTCTAGGTTTGCTGGGCTATTTAAGCCCAAATGCACAGCCTGAGTGATTAGTTGGGGCAGGTGAGTGGCAGTGTGAGTCTGGTCCTGGCAGAGGGCAGGGGAGAGCTGGAGCAGGGCCAGAGGTGGTGGGCACCCTGGGAGGGGCACTGAGGGGTCTCTGTCATGCAATAATGGCACTTGTGTTGGACAGAAGATAACCTCCAGGAAACTGTTCTCTGGCAGGTATTGACCAGCTAAGCTGCTTTCCCCACGCTGGGTGGCTGCGTCAGCCTGTTGGCTCCCTTGAAGGAAGTTTCCTGCTGAAGCTGCTCAGCTCTCTCTGGAAAAGAAGGTAAGCTCGTCCCTGGTGTTTTGGTGGTGGCTTTGCCTGTGGGCAAACACCCAGGCTTCCACCTCTTTGTTTCTGGCTTGTTTGTTTGTTTTGGGGGCTTTTTGTTGGTGTTTTTAAATTGAGGAGTCTTTCATGGTTTTGTTTGAGGACTTGAAGTCCTGCAAGAAGATGTCCTCCTGGAGAGCCTGGTGCCTTCTTGGGAGGGTTCAGCCAGCCTGGGTGATGCGCTTGAGACAAGGCAGCCTGCAGGTGTTGGGCGGAGACTGGGCAGGTAAATCCCCACTCGGGTTCTGCCTGCAGGGGGAACAGCAGCACCCTGGCCTGGGTCAGCGCAGGCTGCGCTGGTCGGGAGGCCAGGAGGGAGTCTGGTCTCGGATGGGTGAAGGAAGAAACTGCTAGGATGGAATAAATTTGGGATGAAGGTTTTGGGGAGAAAAGTCTGTTCTGAGCACAGCACTTCTTCTGGTCTGCCTCAGTCTTTGGGTGGTTGTGGGACTGAGCCAAGGGCTCCTCTGCTGTCAGCAAACAGCCATCAAACCCCCCAGCAGTACATCCTTGGCTCTGCTGATTTCAACCGTGTTGAGCCTGACAGTCCAGTGCTGGGCTTGGCTCCAACCCACCACCTGAGCCAGTCGGTGCCGTGGACCTGAGGCTGGAGAGCTGGTGGTTTGGCTCTTCCAGGAGCTGTACCTTGGAGTCTGGGGCAGGTCACAGGGAGCACCCTGGAGTCTACAGCGTCAGACCCTGCAGAGTGGAGGGAGGAGGAGGAAGGGGGCCTGAGTGCTTCAGCTCAGGTGTGCAGAGGCAGCGCCTGGTACTCTGCAACCTGCATCTCTTCTAATTGCAGCTTACCAGCTGTGATGCAGAGTTAATGAGGCATCCTCCTTGCGTGGGCTGGCTATGGAAATGAGAGAATTAACATCTGTGGATCACTCTGAAGAAACTGTTGCTTCCACCCCGAGCAGGACTTGAGTGATGGGAGGGAACTGTGGTGTGGAGCAAGGACCCAGAACCTGCCACGGAGGGGAATGGGGGCTCTGGGTGCCTGATGCAGGGCAGGAGAACGGCGCAGGAACGGCACTTCCCTGCGCACCGTGGTCTGACTGGGGCTGCAAAGGCCACCTCGGGCACCATGTTTCCTTGCCTGACTGTGCAGTCCTGCTGCCATCCTGCAGGAGCCGCTCTGCTGGCTGTCATCGCCGTGGAGGGAGAGCCCTGTACCCAGGCAGGGTGCCTGTGGCATGAGTGGGGTTTAGAGCAGTGACTGCTCCCTAAGCAACGAGCTTTGGCTGTCCTCTAGGTGCAGCCTCCCTGGTGCTGAGGGCAGGGGGACTGTGGCCTCCCCACTCCCGTGCAGACAGCTCTGCTGCCGCGCAGCTCAGGGGTGCGGTGTCGGGACGCGCAGGACAGCTCTCGGAAGCACCCGGCACTGCTCCGGGGCAGGCTCAGCCCGCGCGGAGCGGCTTGGCTGCGTTGCAGCGCTCCTCTGGCCCTCTAGTTTGGGCAGCACGAACCGTCCTTCCAGCTTGGCCCTTCCGATTCAGGACGTTTCAGCTGAGGTCCCTCTCTAAGCACAGCCGGACGGGCAATGGGCCGCCGCGGGCGCGTCCCGAGCGTGCGAGGGGACAGACTGCCGCCCCGGAGGGGCAAACGCAGTCGGCAGGAAGAGAACTGACGAGGCTGGAACTTGGGGCGGACAAAGCGGTGTCGGAGCACAACTGCCTCGGCCCGCAACTGCCTCGGCCCACGGAAGCGTTCTCTCGCCGCGATCCGAGCGCTCGGCTGCGGCGCGTCCCCTGCCGGAGTTCCTCGGGTGGAAAGTGCTTGGAGTTGGCGCTCGTGATGCCACTGACCCAACTTAAGTGTACAAACCAACTGAAAGCACAAACTTGCGTTTCAGGGTGACCAGCAGCCTCTCAGCTGGCGACACTGGCCAGGCGAGGAGCAGCGAGGTCAGGTTTGTGCTAGCCAGTGCCCGTAGCTAGCGCACAGGGCTGCCGCTGGCCCTTCCTGCCAGGGGAGGCACCGGGGAAGGAGGCAGGAGGGAAGAGGCAGGCGCAAGTCAGGAGCCGCGCAGGGGCTCACGGCCTGGCTGGTGCAGCGCGGATGTTCAGAGCAGTCCTGAGGCAACCGGCCCTCGCGCTGCAGCTGCTGCCCTGGGCTGTGAGGAAGCGCTGCTGGGATCGTGCCGTGCGGCAAAGGGACGGTGCGTGGAGGTGCTGCAAGGAGGCAGAGCTCAGGCGCCTCGGCCGTCCTCACGGCAGCAGTTTCGAGAAGCCCTCGTTTATCAAAGCGGAGCCGGCGGCCGCGGAGGGGGTTTCTCGGCGTCAAGGTGACTCAAAGGAAAACCGCGTCCAGGAGGACAGAGGCGCTCAGCCAGCACTGCCACGACTTGCCCAGCGGCAGGCACGGGGCTGCGAGTGCAGCTGCTCACGGGCTCTGCCAAGGAGCCAGATGATGCTGGAGGAGCATCTCTCACAGCTCTGGCTCTGGCTGTTCCTGGCTGCGGGAGCTGGAGCTCAGCGCTGGGCACATCAACAGAGAGACTAACAAAGGAGCCGAGGGGACATCGGTCGCTCGAGCAAGTTGGAGAGGGCCCGTGAGGGATCGCCCGGTGGCTGACACCTGGTCCAGAGGGGAGGTGCACGTGGACCTCTTGGAACGAGCAGTCCCTCTCCCCAGGCGATTGACTCCTGCCTGTAACCGCGGGAGTGCGAAACCTCCGTCCGTCTGGCGAGCGGGAGCCCGGGGGAGACGGGGCAGAGGGCCTTGGTTTGCCTTCTCCAGTGGCGAGCGGGGGCCCTGTGCGGGTTGGGTCCTGCAGGCTCTTGGCGGCCGGAGCCGACTCCAGAGGAGCCGCTCTGCTCCGCCAGGTTCCGCACATCTGAGTCTTGGCAGGTTTTCCCTCTTCGTTATGTTTCAAGAGAAGAAACTCGCTCTCCTGAGGGAATAGGGCTTCGAAGGACCTTCTCCAGAGGGTTTCTCACTGCCTTCAAAGGGACGACACGGGGTGCCGAGCTGGCACACCCCGATCCCGGTGCGCCGGCCGGTGCTCGCTGCTCTGGGCCCCCGGTTCCATGGCCGCTGGCTGTGTCCGCGAAGACCTCCTGTCTGAGGGCGTTGGTGTCTCGGGAGCAGGAGGCGGAAGTGCCTGGCACTGACGGTCTTGTTCCCCTGTCACAGATGGGTAGACGGGGGCTTGCAGACACACGGGGCTCTCCTGAGGAGGCTCTGCCGCGCTTCCTGCCCTGGCCCGGGATGGATTCTGGCGGTGGACCGCCAGGAGCCGGCTCTGTTCCCTCTGCAGCGCAGGTGCCTGCCCGGGCTGCCCCTCCTGCTCCGCCTGGTGCAGTGGCCGCGCTTCTAGCGAGCAGCAGGCTGGCACCGCGACCTGAACCCGGGCTGGGCCAAGGCAGGGAAAGGATTTAGGAGAGGCTCAGAAAACCTCGGGAGGGGGGACGATGATGCTGTGAGACGCAGCTGGGGACGAGGGCAGGCGAGGTGCTGCAGCAGCTCGGGGCAAAGGCAGCGTGAGCTGTGGGTCCCGTGGCCCTCACGGGGGCTCCGCCGGCAAGAGCTGGCGCAGGTGACCGTGAGCGACACGGCAGCGATGGGAACGCGGGGCTCAGCACAGAGGTGTCGGGGATGGCTCCTGTGCTGGGGAACCTGGCCTGTGCTGCAGACCGTCCCGTCTGCTTTTGGTGAGGCAGAGCTGCCCCTTGTCTCGCCGAGCTGGTGCCTGCTGAGGTAGAACTGGATAAAGAGAGCAAGAGAGTAAAGTGCTTGCGGTGGGAAGGGAGCCGCTGTGGCAGCCAAAGAGCAGCGTGGTGACAGCTGGAGATGCTGCATCTCCTGAGCACTGTGTGAGCTGTGCCCTGGCCGGGGCGGCAGGGCTGGGCACAGCAGTTCTCTGGTGCCTCTGTGCTTGGGCACCCCAGGTATGGACCGTGTGCTCCTGGAGCACCAGTGCGAGCAGCTCCCGAATTTCTGGGCAGCCCTGCAGCACCAGCTGGTTTGTGGTGGGTTGGTTTTCCTACGCTGCTAGCCGGGTAGGAGAGCAGGTAAGATGACGCTGGGCCGTCCTTCTCCCTTCTGATGGCAACAGGTCAGTGATGACCCAAACACCTGAAGACTTTTCTACTTCCAGTGAGAGGCTTCGGGAAATGGAGACCGGTGGTTGGGGTGGTGGTGGTGGTGGGGTTTGTCGTCCTTTGTGTTTTTGGGCTGCGAGAAGGTAGTTTGGGGTCTGTCTGGAGAGTGAGCCCCTCTTTTCAAATGGCCCACGAAGGGTCCATTGAGCCTGTTGGCCGTCGCCAGAGGACAAGAACAGGACCTTAGTGGTGGGTACTGGAGCGGCAGGTCCTGGCCGTGGGTGGCTGAGACGCATTAGCCTGGTTTGTTGCAGGAAGACCGGCCAGGAGAGGAGCCTGGCCGGGCAACCCCGGCGAGATGCACCAAGATGGGGCACTGAAGAGCGGTGCCCACAGCTCCGCGTTTTGCGAGCAGAGCAGCAGCAGCACCGAGGCTTCCCGAGGAGGCTGCTCCCGGAGCCGGAGCTGGGCTGCCAGTGTCTGGTGCTTCCAAATCTGGCTTCAGCTGGGTTTTCTCTTCCCGGCCTTCGAATTAATCAGCGGCCGTGTTGAATTCTAAGTGCGATAATTAAGCAAATTAATGCTGCAGTGAAGCTATTAATGAGGCGAAATGTGCTGCTAGGCTGTCGATAAGGAGCCCTCTGCTTCTCTCCTGCCGAGGAACTGCAGAGAGCCCTTTTGTTTTGGTGCCTGGGGCGCTTGGGGAGGGTTCTGTGCCATGGGCTGGTAGACAAGTGTCCAAACCAGGGGTTAGTGTCTGAGGCACCTGCAGAAACCGTCTGGTGGCGGTGGAGGCACCAGCCTGGTCTCGAGCAGAGGAAGGAGGTGTGTGCCCGGCAGTGCCGTCGTGGGAGCGGCCAGTGCCGCTGGCTGCTCTGTGGGGATGCTGTAGGCGCTGGGCTGGCGCAGGGCAGTTGCCGCCACGACACCCCCCGCAATACAGCTCTCGTCCAGCCTGTCCACCACCTCGGTGCGAGGAACCGCTCCGCACACGGGCACCATGCAGGCTGTTAGTGGCTTGGGGACACGTGGAGGGAGCAGCAGCAGCTAATGGATGGTTTCTGCGGGCTCTGCCCAGGTGTCTGGAGCTGGTCGGGGACCTGTGGGGCCATTTGGGGTCTGCAGGTCTCTCTCTGGACGCTCGACAGCGAAAGGCTGCTCATGGACATGCTGGGAGGACCCGTCTGTGAGGAGAATCGGAGAACCCTTGCACAGCTCCTGCCCCTCTGGCTCTGCCTGAGCTCCGCTTCTCTTAGTCCATGGCAATCCCGCGGCCACTGCACTTCCCCAACGGCTTAGGAGCAGCTCCTGTGACTCTGAAGATCCTGCTTTTCTCCTCCTTCGCTCCTTGCCCATCTCTGGCTGCTCTTGCTGCTTTCTGCTGGCGCCACTTCGGTCAGGTTGCCAAGCACTGGAGGGTCTCCAGCGGCTCAGAGAGGCCCTAGGGCCAAGCCAGGCAGCCAAGGTCGTTGGTCTCTCACTCTCGTGCCTCATCCTTCTCAAGCTGATGGTATTTTCACGTTCAGCGGTGCACGTGCCTCGGAGACTTCTCATCAGTTCCACAAGCGGGTGTTTCCTTGCTGCCTCTCAGGGCTGCACGTCCTTCCCTTAAGCCTTCAGGGTGTTCTCCTGCTCCTTGCTGCCGTGTCCCTTGTTTCCCTGGTGCGGTGCCGGCAGGTGCAGCCTCGGCACCAACCCACCCCTTGGACACGCTGCAGCCAGTGGCCGTGGTTCAGGTAACGTCGTCCACTGCTGCTTAGCTCCTCGCCAAGAACAGCCTCTCCTCTTCTGACGCCGTCCCCCGGCCGCCCTGACTTTGGAGCACTGGAGCAGCGAGGGACCGTTCCTCTGAGCTCCATCCCCGCAGGCGCCTTGGCCGGTTCACTGGGCAGCGGCTGAGGTCCTCTCTCTCTGAGAGGAGAACTTCTTAGGAGTCTGCCGCTGCTTTGACCTGCCACTGTGCTTCTGCTTTCCCCTCTTCCTCAGCTCAAGGCTAGCGGTTCATCCATACATTTGTAGCCTCCCGCGCTGGGGTCGGGTGGTCTCTGCTGTTGGGATCTCGCCCCTCAAGGCTCTTGCACCGCTGCAGGCGCTGGATCCCTTCAATGACGGCACCACCTCCGCGTCTACAGCCGTGTCTGCTCGTGCTTCTGCTGCTGGCTGAGGTGCAGAGGGCCTCCGCTTGCCCTTCCTGCCGCTTCTGCAGGTCCTCGTCCCAAAACCCTTGGCCTGTGTTTTGCCTTTGGGTTGCTCTCGCTCACGTTTGGCTTTCTAGGGTTCGTGTCAGGCAAGGCAGCCGATCCGGTGAAAGCTCTGGGTGCTCCCATGCTGGAGAGCAGCAGGAGAGCCGCGAGATCCCTGTGCAGCCTGGAGATGCTCTTCCTGCAGGCTGCACCTGGGGGTTGAACTGTCCTGAGCACTGGGCCCTCAACAATCCATCGGCATCGAAGAGTGAAACCCAGTCCTAGGGGTTTACGATGTTGGCCTCCAGCTTAGGTTGCCCCACAGTTTGTGTCTAAACATCAGTCGTGGGTCTAGAAGTCCTGGTGTAGCCCAGGAGAGTGGAGTTGCCAGGAATCCTGATCACTGTCCTCCTGGCTACACGCGAGAGCCCTGGGGTCTGAGACTGAAGGCCTCTCAGTCCAAGGGCCAGGAGGTCTTGCTGCGCAGCCAGTGGTGCCAGCGCCTGAAGAGGGTCGGAGTGACTCGGGCCAAGCGGCCAGCAGCTCTCTCCAGCCCTCTGTCTCTGTGGTTTACGTGCTCTGCAGCAGCTCCCTTCTGCAGCCTCGCAAGACCACGGTGCCAGCAGGGATTGGAAGGAACAGATCATCTCTCCGCACGGGTGTCGTCTGCCGCCTCTTTGGGCTTCTGCAGGGCCCGTGCTCACAACAGCATCTTCTCTGAACTGGAGAGACAAGGGTTTGATGGAGGCGCTGCTCAGCAGCCAAGGAGTGTGTTGGGCCGTTGCAGCCGGGCTGTAGTCAGCAGCCTGATGTCCAGATGGAGCTCAGTGACAAGAGGTGTCCCTCAGGGCTCTGTACGGGGACCGGCGCTGGTCCGTGTCTCCATCGGTGGGATTGAACGCACCC
Organism: Phoeniculus purpureus; assembly: GCA_028565055.1. Lineage (NCBI taxonomy): Eukaryota > Metazoa > Chordata > Aves > Bucerotiformes > Phoeniculidae > Phoeniculus > Phoeniculus purpureus. The sequence goes on along the minus strand of JAOXOE010000001.1, from coordinate 103,336,112 downwards.
TGGGCAGGCTCGCAGGTGTGCCCGTGCAGAATGGTGACGGTGACGTGCCTGGGGGACCTAAAGGAGCGGGAGAAGTGGGGCTGCGTGAGTCTTGTGAGCCTCAACAGGGTTGAGGGCAAGGTCCTGCACTGGGGTCAGGGAACCCCTCAGTATCCGTGTGGGCTGGGGGATGCCGTGACGGAGAGCAGCCCTGCAGGAGAGGACTGGGGGTGCCGGTGGATGAAAGCTGGATGTGACTCTAAGCAAATGCTGGGGGGGTATTTGGCGCTGAATCAGGGCTGCAGATGACATCAGATGTTCCTTTGGCCCCGGGAAGCCTGGCCGGTCCATCAGTGCCGAGCGCCGCTGGTGTGCGAGGCTGTGCCAGCGCTTTCCCATCCCTCTCCTGCCCATCTGGAGTGCAGGGCAGTTAATCTTGGGGCCGCTAAGGACCTGTGGATGGATCTGAGCCCTGAAGGTTCCCCCTTAGGCAGCTGTTTGCCTCCCGCTGCCTGCCAGGATCCTTCGTGCTAGTGATGGGTGTCGTGCTGGCAATGGAAACCAGTTGCTCTGCCGAAGCTGCCCAGTGGACAGTGGATGGTGGTGCCTTCTGTAACCTGACTGTCTCATACAGACGAGCTCTGGCAGGCTGCTGCTTTTGCTTGAGCACAGGCTGCTCCACACCAACCCCTGCGCCTGTCCTGTTGCCCGAGTCCAGCACAGCTCAGGGCACCTCGGGAGCTCTGCCTGTGCTCCAAGGAGCTGAGACAGACTTCAGGGCTGGGTGCTCCTCTGCATCTCGGCAATAAATCTTGTAGGAGCCGAGCGTTTTATACGGATGCTGCCTGAGGCAAGGACTGTGTGGCCTAGAAAGTGGGAGGCTGAATATTTTATATCAAGTCCAAATGCTGCTCTGCTGCTCCCTCCCTCTCTCCGAGCACTTGGCAGCCGTGGTGGCGGATGCACCTCCAGACCTGAGCTACGGCAGGGAGCAGAAGTCATCACGGACTGTCCCAGCCAGCCCACAGCACTCAGTGGGGAGCAATGGTTTGAGGGGAAGTGCCTGAGGAAATCGCAGCCCTCTGGGGGAGGTCTGTGCCCTGCGAGTGAGGGGTCTGAGAGAAACTTCTCACCTGCCTCTGTTGTGTTCTGAGCTGGGCAAACCGCTCGTGTGAAGGCAGTCATGAGGCAAACGAGCGAAGAGAGCAGCCCACCTCTGTACTTCAGGGGCATCCGGACTTGGATTGATCTCTGTCTCATGCGAAACACCACAGGGACGGGTCTGCGGGGCAGTACCTGGCTGCGAGGTAGAGGTTGGCTTTGCTGGGCAGGAGTAGAATAGAAATGGGGAACGACCCCCCAGAGCAGGATTGATTCCTGTGTCTGTGGGTTAGGTGAGCTGTGGTGCCTGCGGGATTCACCGGTGAGGTCCGTGGGGACCGACTCGGAGCTGCTTTTGGGCTTTGATGCATTTGGAGCAACTCTGTCCTCCTCCACTCTCTGGTCTCAGAGCAGGACTTTGGTTCGGTGACAACAGACCGTGTGGAAGGTGAAGAACACAGACGGCTCCGTAAAGCAGCTGAAGACCTCAGCAGTGTGCATCTTTCCAGGTGTGACAGGCACCTCTACGAGGGAAGAAGGGCCGGAGGCGGCTGCTCTATTTCACTCCGTCCCTTCCAGGCAGGGCAACGCGCGGCTGATGTCCCACGAGCTGGGGCAGCCGTTTCGAAGCGCTGGGCTGGGTCTTCCCAGTGCCTTTACCTGCTCTTCCCAGCTTGTGTCTCTGTGCCAGTGCAGCCGCCCAGCCGGGCTCAGTGCTGCCCTGGCTTTCTGCTGGCCAGCCTCGCTCTTCATCCTTCCCAGGTGCCTGGCACCTGGCGGTTGATTCTTGCCCCAGAGCTGTGGGTGTCAGTCCTACAGGTCGCCCCCCGCAGAATTTGCTCCCGTGGGTGGGCGGCTGCGGAGGGAGGTCGCGAGCAGAAATCCCAGCTCTTAGTAGCGGAGGAAATGGACAACAACCCCGGCTAGGTCTGGTCTCTGTTCCCTGCCCCCTCCTCCTCCCTCCCCTCGCCCTTCCCGGGGGCTCGGTCTTGCTCCCGGCGCTGTGCCCGGCATGCTGTTGCTGGGGCTGCGCCTTGGGGGATTTCTTTGGGGCCATCTGCCACCTCGGAAACTGCAGCAGGGAGAAGTCCTCGGCATAAACCGATTTGCTGAACAAAACGGTTAACAGCTCATGAATAAAACTTACACACGGGGAGCATCCTGAGGGGACGGACAACCTGCCTGGGAAAACAGGCTGCGCCCCCTCTTTCCTTCCTGAGCCCCCTCTCTGCCTCCCGAGCCCCCCTGCCCTTGTCGTACCTCGGGAGAGGAGGACTCCGATCTGTGCGGAGATGAGGCTGGGGGCTTCCCGGTGCCTCCCCAGCGGTCGTGTCCGGGGGGCTTTGTCCTCTCGGTCACTCCTGCAGCCCCAGCACTAGCCACCAAGTTCCCCCTGCCCCTGTTTGCTTGGGTGACACCTTCTCCGCTGGTTCGCTCACAGGAGCAGGGAGCCCAGCCCCTTGCAGACGAGGGTGAAAACAGGCACAAAAAGCAGCAGGACCCACCGCCCTTCCCCTCCCCATTCCAGCCCTCAGGAATAATCTGGATTACGGGGGAAACTGGCTGCTGAGCCATGACCAGCTGGCCACAGGCAGCACCCTGCTGGCATCTGGGGCAACCCTGACAAGGGAGTGGGCTACCTGAGAGGGAGAAGGGCTGGCCAGGGAAGCTCATTGCCAGCTCTTAGTGTCCCCCACTGACACCCTGGCACAGAAACTGTCACGAGATGTTTTGGTGTTTGAGGAGGAGGCTGAGGGGAGACCTCGTCGCTCCCTACAACTATCTGAAAGGACCCTGCAGAGATGCTGGTGCTGGGCTCTGCTCACAGGTCAGTAGCAACAGAAGCAGAGGGAAGGGCTTCAAG
>JAOXOE010000001.1:103317108-103333068 GCA_028565055.1 Phoeniculus purpureus | reverse complement strand
CCCGCCCCGCCCCCGTCCCGGCCACAAAGAGCCCCTTGAGCTGCCCGACGGTTGTCGGGGCTCCCCGCGGGGGTGCCCCAACCTCAACACGGCTTCAGCCCGCCCCCGGGGCTTGGCTCCAGCTCTGGAGATGGAGGCGGGGGCGTAGGGGCTGCTCCCCACCGCGGACGGCCGAGGGTCGGGGCGGCCACCGCGAGAAGCAGCTTCTAAAACGGAGCAGCCGCGATCTACGGCTTCTCCGCGGCCGCCGCAGGGATTCACAGGCGCTGGCGAGCTGCTGCCGGGTGGCAGCTCTGCAGACACCTCCACGCGTGGCACACGCAGGGAGCGGGAGAGATGGAGCAGTGAGGTCGGGTCTGGCACCGGCTGAGGTGGGGGAAGACCCGCGGGAGAAGCTTTTCACAGAAGCTCACAACGAGGTTTGTTCAGAAAGGCTTTAACGATCACCTGGTTCCACCCCAGCCCAACCGTGGCAGGGACACCTCCCACGGGGTGAGGCTCCTGGATGCCTCATCCGAACTGGTCCTGAACCTTCTGGTGATGGAACATCCGCGGCGTCCTTGGGCAGCCTGTTCCAGTGTCTCACCACGTCTAATCTAATCTTACGTCTAACCTAAACTTCCCTTCTTTCAGTTTAAAGCACTCACCCCTCCAACCCCATGACAAGCCCCTCTCCAGGGTACCTGGTGCCTTGACCTTCCAAGTGGACACATCCCCACGGGTTCTTTCACTTCCTCCTCACTCATGATGCCCAGTCAGAGGTTTTTTTGAGCAGATGAAGCACAGTCGGATCACAGGAGCATTTGTACCAACAGGGACATTCCCCTGCCTCTCTTTGCTCTAAAATTGTGCAGGGGAGGCTAAACCTGAGGGCCACCAGTGGCTAAGTGTCCGGGTGTCCGTTTTCATCCGTGTGCCCCTCGTGAACCGATGGACGTCTGTGTGTGTGTGTGTGTGTGTGTGTGTGTGTGTGTGTCACGGGGCTGCAGAGCAAACTGAGCGGGACCCCTGAGGGGTGACTGGTGAGCACAGAGACAGCAGGAGGCTGGGAGCAGAGAGGAAAACATCCACTGCAGAAAGAGCGCGAAGGAGGGACCCCCGCGACCCCGAGCAGTGCTGCCAGTCGCGAGCCGATCTGCGGGGACGGGTGTGTGGCTTCTCCTCAGCAGGCTGGTGTGTGAGACGGGTCACAGCAGGAGGTGTGGGCAGGAGACCTGGGCCTTCAGGAGAGACCCGCTCTGCCTGAGCCCTGGGAGAGGAACCGCAGCGTTTCCTCCTCAGGTCTTGGTGCTAATCCCCCAAGAACCCCCAAATGTGTTTTTCTCATGCAGGGAACAGTCTGAGGTTCTTTTTGCCCCTGGCTCGGAGCGTTGCTGCCTCTCCTGCTGCACAGGCAGAGGCAGAGCAGCAGGGACTGCCAGGCAGACAGAGCCAGCACCGTTCTTGTCCCGTTTGCAGCCCTTCCTACCTCTGGTTGACCCCGGTGCTCAGGCTTAGCCCTGTGTGTGGGAGCCTGTCTGTTCCCCTTGGAGGGAGCAGGGAGCCCATCTTTAGCTGTTGGATCAGCGGGGTGACAAGAGAGAAAACGGGAGTTTGGAGAGATGCAGACCTGGGCAAAGAGCTCTGCATTCAGCAGCCCCAGGCACGGGCTGCGGGCGCAGAGAGGAGCAACAGCCGGTGCTTGCAGAGCTAATGACGAAGGAGCCAACCGTGAGCTGCCTTTCGCCAGCTGAATCCCTCGTTGGCCGGGAAGATGCTGCTGAGAGCAGCGTCTGAGCACAGCCTCTCCTCTGAGCAGCGCGTGTGCTGAGCTGGCCTGAGCCACCCTCTGAGGCTGGAGGTCATCAGGCAGCCTTTCCAGGACAGCCTTCTGGTCGCCTGATGGTTACCCTCTGGGCTCAGAAGCATCCCGGAGCGCTTGGAGCGCTGTGAGGAGAGGGGCTGCTCAGCCAACAGCACTGGCTTCTCTCAGGGAAGCTCCTCTTCTTGTTGTTGCTCAGTTTAAAGAGGAAGTTCAGAGGGAGACATGGAACTACTGAATATGAGGAGGATTTGGTGGTGCTGGGTGGGTGTCTCCAAGCCTCCTGCGCTGTCTCCTGCCCGTTATCTTCGTTTTCTGAGAGTCCCAAATGGTTTCTTGAGCGCTGTGACAGGCTGAGCAGGGATCCACGAGGGCTTCTGAGGGCAGCACCTGCTCCATCACCGCTCTGCTTTCTGGTGGGTTTGTACCCGTCAGGCTCTGGCCAGGAGACGGGGGAGATGGCTCAAACAATCGTGAGTGGGTGGTAGGAGGGAGTCTGTGAGCAGGGGAATGGGAGAGGCCCTGCACCTGGGGAAGAAAGGTGCCTTCTGTGGGAAGAACAGAGCCAGCAGCCCTGAGACGCCGGCATCTGGTCTGATTTTGCCTGCAGGTGCGTTCTGGTGTGGTGGGAGGGCGATGGGCGGCTCCTCGGGCACGGCACCGAGACCTCACTGCCTGCTGTTTTGTCAAAGGCCCCAGGAACAAAGTTCCCTGGATCACTGGGGGTGAAGGACCCACCTGTGGCAATGGGGGACACAGAAGGGAATTTGAACAGCACCAGGCAGTCGTCACACAGCCCCCACTGCAGCCTCGACCGAGACATCGACCAAAGGGCTGCTGGAGACCCTGAGAAGCTGTGACGATGAGGAAGTGAAGGGGAGATGAACCACCTGAGACTTCACAGCTGGATCCCACAGTGGTGATCTGGGGCTTTGGTCCCCTTTCTTTCCCTTCTCTCCTTTCCTCTCCTCCCTTTGTCCCTCTGCTCTGCTTTTCAGGTTCAGGGTCTAGTAACTTTAATAAATCCAATCCTTTCGCAGCCCCATCACTGCAGCCCTCCCTCAGTTCAGCCCAGGCGAATCCACGGACCTGCGTCGCTGCCTGTCGCTGGCCGATCGCGATGTGACCCCCGCAGCACAGCACAGCACAGCACAGCACAGCTCCTCGGGCCCCCGCATCACCGCAGCTCTCTGGGAAAGGCCGGCTGTGCAGAACAGGAACCTCCTGGGACTGCGGTGGGGTGGCCCTGGCTGGGTGGCAGCTGCCCACCGGAGCCGCTCTGTCCCTCCCCTCCTCAGCGGGACAGGAGAGAGACAATGCAGCGGCCCCCTCCCCAGCAGGGCAGCCAGGTGCCCCTGAGCCGGCCCGGGCTGTGCCCAGCACAGGACCCCGCTCACCCTGAACTCTCCTGTTCTGCGTTCGGGCGAGGACATGTGGCCCCTCACGGTCTGCTCTTCGCGCCCCGGGACGCTACAGACGGATTTGCTTTTCCCCAGGGCAGACTCCCACCCCTCCGTATGTCTTCATCTCCTTCAGCCAGCGGCTGCGCCTTCTGCTTTCCGTGAGTGGGGAAATGAACCAGAGCAACTCGCTGCCGTCAGAGCCCCCAGCCCCACTCAGCGATGACGTCTCTGGGTGAGTTGCTCCTGGGCTACAGTCTGTCTTAACCCCCAGCCACAGTTCCGTGCTCTGAGTTAGCTGTTACCTCAAGCATCAATCTGCTGCTTTTGCCAGAGGCTTCTTTGCCCTTTGATGAGAAATCTGTTCAGTTTCTTCCTGCTCTGCAGCCAGGGCTGAGCTCAGCCCTTCCTTTCATTTCCCTTCCCCTCTTCCAAAGGCACTCAGGAACCGGCTCTGCTTCTCCCTGCTTTCTTCTCTCCCCCACTACAAAGCGCCTCCTGCCAGGTCTGGCTCCTGCCTGCCGCCTCTGAGCCCGAGCTGCAGCCTCCTCGCTGGAAGGAGAAGGAGCTCCGGATTGTCTTAGCTTGGCGAGAAGTCACTGCGTGTGCGGGGCAGGGTCCACAGCTGAGGCAGGGCTGCTCTTCGGCGTCGCCCTCACATCTGGGAGGTGCTGCGCAGCAAACACGAGCTGCTGCTCTCACCCCCTTCTGTCGGGTGAGACAGTGCCCAGAGCAGCGGTGCTGCAGCCCTCCCCGCCTGACGGACAGGGTGGAAGTGTTTTGTGCTTCCTAGAGCGCTGGGGCTGCCTGTCCTGGCCGGTTGCTGTGAGCAGGGACGGGCCGAGGGCTCTCCCGCGGCTCAGAGAGCAGGGGGGACCCTGTTCCCCGCAGCAGGGGGGACTCTGTTGGCACCAGCAAGGCCTGAAGTCCTCGGGGCACCTGAGCCGGGTCGCCGCCAACTCAGACTGTTGTTGACTTGTGTTTTGTATTTGCTGGCGAGAGCCGGGCTGGAGGCTCCACTGGGACACAGCGGCTGAGCAACGCGAGGGCCACCTTCAGCCACCTCTACAGCTGGGCTGGCTGAGGCGCAGGGAGGTCAGGAGCCCTGAGTGGAACTCGCTGGCTGGACGGCTCATTAAGGGCCCGTGTTCCCAGCCCTGGGCTCTGATCGCCGGGCGAGATGCGGGAGAGCCTCCCGGGGCTGCTGCTGCTGAAAGCGGAGCCGCCGTCTTTCCTCTGCAGCTCCGTTAGCGAAGCCGACGTGCCCGCTGCTGTTCGAGCCGGCCGTCTCCGCGCTGCAGCAGAGCGGCCCGGGCGTTTAGCTAGGGAGCGGAACGATGGATCACGGCCGGCCGAAGGGCTGAAGCAGGAGGGAAGCCGCCTAATTGGGGAAGTTGCAGCGGGAGCCTCACCCCAGGGGTCTGTCCCTTGGGATTAGCACTTGGCTGACATCTGGTTGCCTGGCACTGCTGCCTTGCCCTGGGTCCCCACCAGGCTGAGAGCCAGGGAGCAAAGAAACCTCCTCAGCCTCACATAGTGGGGAAGATGGAGGTTTTTGTATCTCAGCGTGAAGGCCGCTGGAGAAAGGAACCGGCAGCTCCCACCCAGAGACCAGAGACGCGCGGCTGTGGCCGCTCTTGGCTTGAGGACTCGCAGAAGGAGAGAGCGGGTCCGAGGAGATGCTCCGCTCTCTCTTCTGCTGTTGCCAGGGGGTTCCCAACAGATGTCTCCCACTGCCTCGTCTCATCCAGCTCTAAGGGGCTGGGAGTCTTGTGTCAGCTGCTCAGGGGACGACTCCTTCGCTGCCAACACACAAGTGCCTGCTCTGCTCCACATCGCGTCCTCTCCTGGTTTGGCAAAGCCCTCCTGGCTCCGTCTCTGCCTGCGGTGCTGGGGGGTCCTTTCCCAGCTGCAGGCAGTGCTCAGCCCTTGGCCACTACCAACAACAAACAGACTCCGTGTCCCCGGACAAGGTGCCTGAACTAGTTAAGAGGAAGAGGCAGCAGCTAGAAGTTAGAGGAATCCCTGTACCTGTGGGTGAGACCCTGCTGGTTGCTGGCTCAGATGCAGACCTGGAGGGCCACCAGGCCGGTGGGACGTGTCCCGCTGCCAGCGAGCTGTCCTGAGTTCGCACTGGCTTCTCCCTCGGGTCGACCGTCAGGACAGAATCGGGCCCCGGCAGCTACCGATCCCCTTCCTCCTCCTCCTCCTCCCGCCGAGATCCCGTCAGAGCTTCACCACTTCCCTCCCAGCAGACTGAGGGGGAGGCCTGGGGGCTGTGCAGAGGGGTGGCAGGAGCTTCCCTCCCCAGTCAGGGGCCATCTCCTCTCTCAGAGTCGCTGCACAGGACCCTCACGTTCAGCAGGATTTCCGCGAGCCCCAGCCCCGGCTCTGGCAGCCGGGAGGTGCCCGGGTCTCCGAGGGAGCCAGAGGGGCGGCTGCCTTCTCTCCTCGCTCCCAGCGCGGAGCGGGGTCTGACCTGCCGCGATGACGGGGAAGATGTCACAGCTATCCGCTTCCTTCCTCGGCAAGGGAAACGTCTTCGTGTCCCCGAGCCCTGAGCTGAGCCGGGCTGACTGCACCCTGACTGAAACGACCTGGGGCCGCCAGCTCTCCGCAGGCGGCTCGACAAGTAAAGCCAGGACCAGCCGTAGCCCAGGGTTTTCCGCTCCGATTCCCTTCCGGGGAGGAAAGAGCCCCGTGGTTTTGGGTTTTAACCTATGGCTTGGCATTTGCCGCCCGCGCTCTGCGTCTGCTGCGGCAGGATGTGCTCAGGGCAGCTGTGGCCTTCACGTGTGCACGGACGAAGCTCCAGTCTCTTCCCGCTGGGAAAATGCACCGGCTGCCCGAGCAAATCCCACGGGAGTCGGCTCCGGGAGCCTAAGGAGCAGCCCGGGCGCTCGGAGCCCTGCGCACCGCTGCCCTCTGGGGTGCGAGCGCGGTGCCCTCCGGAGCCGGTGACTGTTCCTGTAGCGACCGCCCAGCTGCTGCTCAAACCGCCTCTGGGCTCTCTGCCGGCAGTGGAGCAGTGGGATGGGTTTGCTGCTCCTCGGAGCTTTTGGGACTGCAGTCAGCGACAAAGCACCGAGCAGCGGCAAAGCAGTGGGGGCCTTTTGGCAGGAGGCTGCAGCTTGAGGCCAGTCCCTCTTGGTCTGCCATTAACTGCCTGTGAGAGGAGCCCAGCACCCACGTCTCGGCAGCGTCCCTTCGGGGCTCCCCAGAGGGCTGTGTTTACCAGGTCACGTTATGTCCTCCTGAGCCACAGGCTGCACCAGAGTGACTCCACTCTAGGTGGTGGACACCACCTAGACATCCTGTGGAGTTGACCGACATCGATCCCAGGCCACTGAGCCAGGTGGGAAGGCTCCCGGACCAAGGGTAAGGGGGTGCAGGCAGCTTTACGCTGGGAGCTCACAGAGGTCCTTGTGTGCCTGTCCCCAGCACGGGAGCAGCACTGCCTCGTGCTGTTCTGTGCACTCAGGGGGCCTGAACACGTGGGCTTTTCTCACCCAGCTGCACAACCCTGCTGCTGCTTTGCCCCTTGCGAGACTTTTCCTTTGGGGCCACGTCGAGATGAATTTGGCTCCTGGCCTCTTTGTCTCCACAGACACTGTTCCAGCTCAGAGGTGGAAATGTGCCCCGAGGAAGAGCCTGAGATGTCTCCTGGGGACAGAAACCCAGGGAAGGGCTGATGGAGCCTGTCTCCCAGCTCCTAGCCATCCTGAATATTCCCTCCTGTGCTCCACATGACCCCATGGATTCTGTGGCCCCTCGTGGGGCTTCCTGTCTCAGACCTGGTCCTGGGCGAGAGCTGGCAGCCCTCTGGGCAATAACATTGCCTCTGGGGACTTCACACCGAGGAGTCAAGACCTGCCACCTCCGCCCCACTTTCCCACAAGGCCCAGCCGAGCAAGAGCTGAGCCAGAGGCTGTTTAGCACCACAGTCTCGCACCGAACGTCTTTTGTCAGGAGAAACCTTTAAGATCGTCCAGCCCAAGCGTAAGGCAGCGCTGCCAGGTCACTACTGAACCGTGGTGCTCAGCACAGCTGCACGTGCTGTAAGTACCTCCCGGGACGGCGGCTCTACCACTGCCCTGGGCGGCCTGTTCCAATGTCCAACAACCTTTTCAGTGAATAAGTGACTCCTGCTGGCCAGCCAGAACCTCACCTGAGCATCCAGTCTGAACGTCCTCCTGAATTTAGCAGCTAACTGTGGTTCACGGGGTGTACAGCAGGTGCCAACTCACGGGCTGAGCCTCCTGCCGCCCACTAGTGCCCTGGCTGGAAAGCTCCCGGCCGGAAGGAACTGCATTCACCAGAACCCCTAAAGCATGGAGTCATTTAGGCTGGAAAAGACCTTCGAGATCACTGAGTCCAACCATTCACCTGACTCTACCCAGCCCACTGCTAAACCCTGTCCCTCAGCTCTGCATCTACAGGACTTGTAAACACCTCCAGGGATGGTGACTCAGCCACCCCCCGGGCAGCCTGTTCCTGATGAGCCTTTCAGTGAGCAAGTTTTCCCTAAAATCTAACCTCTTCTCCCTTCCCTCTTCCCTCCCCTCTTCCCTTCCGTCCCCTCCCCGGCACGGGGGGTCCCTACCCGCCTCGGCGGTCCCTACCCGGGCACAGCCGGACCCGCACCCCCATCTAGTGGCAGCCCCGGGAGAGACCCCGCAGCGGTTTCCCCGTCAGGAACCACCTCCTTCCCTCGTCTGCCCCCCGCTGGGATGTGCGTAAGGTGGCTGAAAAGAGGCGAAAAGAGCTGGAAGGGTCTTCTCAGAGTGACCCAGCCCTGGAGCGGTCACACTGCAGGGCGATGGACGGGGTCGAGGGAACCGCTCTGGGGGCCCCAAGGTGCTCGGGGTTAGCGGCTGTGATTTGGTGGAAGCTGCTGCTGACGCCCCTGAGCCCTCCTGGGCACAGCTCGGCTGCAGCGCTGGCCCCGGCTCAGGCTCCCGCACAACCGCTGGTGCAGGCGGTTCCCCACCACCTCATCTATCACCGGCGCTTCCAGCCCAGTTCCGCTCACGCCTCCCACTCCTGATCGTCTTGGATTAAACGTTACCCGAGGAAATCAGAGTCGCAGCCTTCCGCGGCGGAGAGAGGAGCGAAACAAGTCGACTGGAGGCTTTTGCTGTGGAAGGATTAGAACAGCTTAAGGGCTTGCGGCAGCACCGGGCCGGCGGTTTTGTCTCGGATCAAAGGGCCTGCGCTGGCTGTTTAACGCCTCATTCATGCTAATGAGCGAGCCACGGTGGAAGCAAGCGTGCTAATGAGAGCCGAGGGGGCGGGCGAGCGAGAGCCTCCCGCCGGACACCGTGTAACGAGCACGGACAGGTAGCGGCTGCCGCCCCGTCTGCCCTCGCTCACAGCGACAACGTTTAGCTCCCGGAGCCCTGCGGCTGCCGGTGGTTTAACGCGCCGCGCTGCCCGCTCGCCGTCGGGCGGCTCCGTGGTGCGGGCAGACCCTGCTGCTCGGGCAGGGCCTTTGCCGCGCTCGAGGGACCGCGGGCGATGGGTTTGCTCGGTGAGATAAACAGGAACGAACAGCTGCGGAACCCGGGGCGTGTCAGCGCGGGAACACAAAAAGCTGAACCCGGCCTCCCGGAGCCCAGAGAAGCTGCGAGTCTGGGGGCCACGGGCTGAACCTCTGTTGTCCGGGAGCTCCGGGGCTCTGGCCGTGGTGGGAGCGATGGTCTGCGGCTGGTGAGAGGCTGGAGGCAGGACGCGCCTTCCCTTTGGGCGAAGCCGTCGGAAGCAGTTGCTCTGCCTCATCACGCAGCTGCTCTCTGGTGCATCCCCGTGGCCCAGAGGGCTGACTACTGGCCACGCACTGGGCAGCACCAGCCGACCCAGGGAAGCTGACGGGCAGCAGGTTGAATGTGGCACCTCAACCCAGTGCGAGGCGCCACCCCCCAAATGCAGGTACCTCCGGCCGCCCCGGCCCAGAAGAGCCTCGACAGCTGCTGTGGGGGTGCTGCAGGGCCTGACCCGGGATTTGGAACCGGACGAGAGTGACGGTTTGAAGTTTTGGTGGTGGTCGTGTTGAGAACTGGAAGCCCAAGCGTCAAGCTTGGAGGAGGGGGTTTGGAGTTTCAGTTCCGAGTTTCCAGCTCTGCCTTCTCGTCCTTTGTCTCCATCTCCTTAAATCTTTGCCTGCGGCGGGGGGAGAGGGACGTCGCTGGGTGCTGTGGTGGCTGCCGTCTGCCCTGCAAACACCGTGGGCAGAGAAAGAGACACCTTGAGCGCCAGGGTCAGAAAGGTCCCGCCTGAACATCGTGTTTGCGGAAATGAAGGGCGTTCTCCTGGTCACGGCCGTGGGAGTGGGTGTTTTGGAAACGGGGGATGCTGTGAAGTCCCTGGAACAGACGCCTGTGCTTTGCATGCCGGCTGAGGGTCATGAGCACGGCCTCGACGGGCACCACGCTCGCACGAGGAGCAGGAATGGCTGGAAGGTTCTCCCCTGTGAGGGTCCGGCCACTGACGCTTTGGCTCAGCTACGCAACAGCACCGATGGCTCTCGGCGTGTCTGTGTGCGTGTGAGTTCTGGGGTGGGGGGGGCAGATCAGCTGCCTTGTTGCTTTTTTCCCCAAACGGAGTGAGTTTGGCTTTTTGCCTGCAGTTCCCGAGTGGATTTCCGAACCGCCTCTACCGCTGCTGTTCTGGCCCGTTACCTACACTGGCTGCTTCGCTTTGCTCGTCTGTGTTTAAGCCTGTGACAGCGCGGAACCCCCAGCTCACCAGAGCGCCCTGCTCGTTCGGCAGAGGGCTCTTGTCTCCCCACAGGCAGAGCTGGCCCTAACTACTTCACGTGCAGGCTCGCTGCTCTGCTTCGCTGCCGATCAGCCATGCTCTGCCTTGCTCCCAGCCTTCCTCCCGAGCACCGAGCCCCCGCCCTGCGGCGCCGACTCTAAATTTAGCCGAGACGCCCTTCGTACTCAATGAGAAGCGTCGTGATTTTTACGACCAGTTCAGCTGAGCCGGCAGGACTGTCCCCCGTTTTCCTGACCTTAAGACTCGTGTCACCAGCGTTGCTGCCAGCTGAGCCTGGCATCAGCTCGATTTCAATCCCCTTCAAGTGCAGCCTCAGAGCTCTGTGCCCACCACAGATCTCCACTCAGCTGCTTTGTGAAGCCTCTGTTAAAGCTCGGATGGTGCAGAAAAGTCTGCCCAGGCTCTGCCACTCCTGTCGCGTGGGGCTGACAGAGAGAAGTGAACCTCCGTTTGTCAGGGCACCCGGCGGGGGCTCCTGTTTTCTCCCCACTTTTGGAGACAGACAGCCTGACTGGGCCTGGTTTGTGTCTAGGAAGGCTTTTGGTTTCCTTTGTGAGTAGCCTCCTCTGTGTGTGCGGCAGCGGCTGGCGCGTAAGCAAAGGAGGGACTCGCAACGCAAAGAAGATTTGCTGGACACAAGCTTCTGATCGCTGGCTGCTGCCCAAAGCGGAATGGTGCGGGGGCAGCCCTTCCCTTGGAAAAGTCCAACGGAGCAGCTTCACCTTCTATTGGGAAAGCTCCAGTAAAGGCTTCACCTTCCAATCCACCCATAAAACTCCGGTGGAAGCTTTGCCTCTGCTCTGGGTAGTGTTTTGAACCCAGGAAGAGCTGCTCAGGCTTCAGTCTGTTCCAGACCTGACTGCGGCAGAAGTTTCCGACACCTGCTTTTAGCCTGAAGCCTTGAGTGGGGGGTATTTCAAAGCCCTGTAGGATTTGTAAAATGCTCTCCAGGGCTTTGGTTTTTGGGAGGAGGCACGGTGTGCGCCACAGCCCATCACAGCATGACCAACGGCTGTTGTTTGTGGTTGGCGGGAGCTTGTCCTGCCTTCGTGTGCAAACACACAAACAGCAGCGCAAGTCACTGTCCCTGGAGCTGCCTCGGCAGGGGATGAGCTGGGCTTCAGCCAGCACTTCCGTCGGATCAGCAAGAGGAGCGCTCAGGTGGCTGCAGAGCCAAGAGCTTCACGCAGCAGGAGCGCTTCGGCTGATGGCTGTGGCCCCGTTTGCCTCTCTGAAGTCGCTCTGCTCCCCACCGGTGCAGGATTGGGCTGGGAGAGCTCGGAGCCGGCAGCGCTAGAGCTACGGCCAGCTCCACCCCGCAGCCCCGTGACCTGTCCTTAACATCCCACGAGTGGAGCCTCTGCCTGGGTGTCGCTGGCGGTGCGGGATGGGCGATGCCGGCCACAGCATCGCCCCGGCTCCTCCCCAGCGCGCTTCTCTGCACCAAAGGCTTCTGCTGCCCTGTGAAACCCTCTGCGCCCTGAGGCACGAAATCCGTGAGCACGACACAGAACCTTTATTAGTGTTCACCAGCGACACAGCTTACAGGAACCAAAGGCGATTAAATAACACCAAAGTGGACCGCAGGCTCGGGAAACACAAGTCACACCTGGCGAGGCGAGGCGAGGCGCGCTCTCCGCGCGGCGGGCTGCTCAGGGTGTCACCGCGCTGTGAGAGAGGAACTTCCTTACAGGCTTCCGCATGGTCAGGACACGATCACTACTGTTCTTAGTTACGACTGTGTCTTTGAGACAGGTCCTTCGGCAAGACTCCCTGTCCTTTAAGCTTTTTTATACAAAAATAGAGGCATTTGCATTATGTACAAACATTACACGGCAGCCTGTACAGGTTAAAGCCACCACGACCGATGGCAGCCACGGGCGAGCCAACCCCAGCACAGCCCCGATGCAGGAAACGTGGAGAACGACTTCAACACGGCACAGTTCATAAAAACAACATCACCTCCAAACAAGCCCCTTGCTTTGCTTGCAGACCTCGAACAGTACTGACGCGGCTGGGCCCCCCGACACTCCGCGTGTAAGGCACATCCTGCGTGCGCGCGGCGGCCGGCCAGGGCCTTCGAGGCTCTGGGGAGCGACCCGGCCGCGTGCGTGCGGCGATGCCGGCTCTCAGGCGGAGAACGCGCCGCGCTACACCTTCTCGGTCGAGTCCTTCTGGGGGGCCGGGTACCTAGTGGAGGGGGCTGGGTAGAGGGGCACCCCGATCTCCTGAAGGTCGGGGAGCCGTGCGGGGCGCGGCGGGGAAAGGAGTGTGATCGTCCGCTCAAAGTCCCTGTGCAGCACCTTCTCGTAGACGCTCTGAAGCCCCACAGTTTTGGGCAGCTGGGCTTGGTAGAAGTTGTCCCTGCGAAGGGGATCCCTGGGCAGGGACGTGCTCTTGCAGAAGGTAGAGAGGGGTGCCGAAGGGTGGGGAGAGGGGTGAGGGTTGGCTCGACCACAAGAGGGGCTCCAGCAGCGGTCTGAGTGGCCCAGGATCTTGCACTCGGCTGTGCAAGCCCACAGACCTAAAGAGACAGAGAGAAGAGGAGAAACCTGTCGTTACTGCAGGAGCAAACCCACATCGTTCACAGCGCTCAGAATCCTCGGGGGGTGATCTGATGCACTGACGGTGGAGCCGGCTGGCGATGGCTCCGAGGCACAAAGACAAGCAGTCTCGGAATGTGGTGTCGTTTTTCTAGGGACAACCTCCTCGCGATCCCAGCTTTAAAGGAAGTTTTGGGGCAGGAAAAACGCCCCCAGTCCTACAGGACTTCCAGGACCTGCTAATTCCTGCTGGGCTGGGCACTCAGCATGGACTGGAACCGGCACCAGCAGCCCGCTGCAAAGAGACAAAGCAACAGGCACTTGGAGCCACACAGCACCAGCTTTCCCCCTCCAGCTGCCATCCCTGCCTCCTGCTCACCGTGCCCCAGGGCAGGTCCCTCCACCCACCTCTCCATCTGCCTGTCCCGAGTGGCCTTGCCTGGCTCCTACCGTTCTGCATGTGTGCCAGGAGGTCTCTCTTCAGGGCATCTCCGCTGACGTCCGAGTCGCTGTCATTAAAATCGCTGTCGCCTTTGCCGCTGTCTTTGCCGCTGAACTTCTCCGCCTCTCGGCCGGCAATGGTGTTGAACGAGTGCCCCTTCCACATGGCCACAGCGGGAGCAGGCTCCTTGCTGTAGCTGGGAGCGGCAGTGAAGCCCTGCCGGGGGGGCAGACAAAAGGGGAGGTGAGCGAGGGCAGCAGAGAAGGGGGCACCGACGCCAGAACTGCATCTCCGCGATTCGCATCCCCAGTGCGACCCCATCTGACCCCCACCATCTTTCCCCGTGGCAGGACCTTACCTCCCCGCTCGGTCCTCTCAGCCTCTTCTGACCCTCGTAGAGGCAAGTGCTGTCACTGCTGGTCTCAGTGGTGGAGATCTCTTCTGTGGCTGGAGAAGGGCCGGGGCTGCTGAAAGAGGTTTTGCTGGGAAAGGTCCGCACCTCGAATATGTTCCCTCTCGGGCTGCCCTCCTCTTGGTGACCCTTCTCCAGGTGGGAGATGTCTATCTGGTCCTTCAAGGCAGCGTTTTTGATCTCACTGCCCTTCTTGCGCCTGTTGCAGGTGGTGGCAATGGTGATGATGGCCACCAGGAGGAGGGTGCAGCTGCCTGCCAGGACGACGATCACGATGAGCGGGACATCCCACTGCAAAGCCTTTCCTTCCCAGGAGCTGGGCTTGGCTGTCTCCTGCATACTGGAAGGGGCAGTGGCAGTAACCAGGAAGTTGACAGTGGCAGTTGTGGCCAGGGGGGGTCTGCCGTTGTCTGTCACGGTGAGGATTACTTTGAACAGCTGTCCCAGCTCTTCAGAGAGGTCACCCCTCAGTACGATGTCCCCAGTGCTTGGGTTGATGGTGAAAAGGTCCTGCTGGGGCTCTTCCAGGAAGGCGAAGGTGAGCTCAGCGTTGGCACCATCATCTGCATCTCGAGCTTTGATCTGGGCCACCAGGGAGTCCCGGGAGGTCTTGCTGGACACGCCAATTTCCACTGTGCCATTGGTGAGCACCGGGTGGATGATGACAGGAGGGTTGTCATTCTGGTCCACCACCCTCACTCTGACAAGGGTGCTGCTGGAGAGCTGTGGGGAGCCACCATCGGCGGCCTGGATCCTCAGATCCAGCTGCTTAAGGATCTCATAGTTGAAGGTCCTGAGGGCATAGATCGCCCCGGTGGCGGGGTCCACTGAGACATAGGTGGAGATGGGGGCCCCCATGACCTGTGTCTCCAGGAGTCGGTAGGTGACTTTACCGTTGTGGCCGAGATCGGGGTCACGGGCCGCCACGGTGGTGATGTAGGCACCCGGGGGGTTGTTCTCGGGTACAGCCACCTCGTAGAGGGGCTTGGCAAAGAGCGGTGCGTTGTCGTTCTCATCGCTCACCCTCACTGTGTACTGGCGGACAGTCTTGAAGGGCGGAGAGCCCAGGTCCTCGGCCACCACGGTGAGGTTGTACTCGGGGATACGCTCACGGTCCAGCACTGCCGTGGTGACAATCATGTAGCTGTCCTCATAGGCGCGCTGCAGGGCGAAGTGGTCGTGGCCGCGGAGGCTGCAGCGCACCTGCCCGTTGGCGCCCGAGTCGCGGTCTGAGGCACTGACGAGGGCCACGAAGCTCTCGCTGGCTGCTGCCTCGCTGACGTAGGCCACGCCGGTGGCACTGGCGGCACCGCGAAGGGCGCTGATGCTGATGCGTGGTGCATTGTCGTTGACATCGGTGAGGCGCACGATGACTGTGCACGTGGCGGCGCGTGGGCTGGCGCCGCGGTCCTGGGCACGCACATCCAGCTCGTAGGTGCGGGTGCGCTCGTAGTCCACGGTGGCCTCCAGCGTGAGGCGGCCCGAGCGCGGGTCAAGACGGAAGAGCTGCCGTGCCTCAGGGGGCACCTGGCTGCCGAAGGCATAGACCACCTCGCCATTGGGGCCCTCGTCAGGGTCGTCGGCATCCAGGTCGAGCAGCAGGGAGCCAGGAGGTGCGTCCTCAGGCAGCTCCACCGTGACCGAGCTCTGGGCAAAGGCGGGGCTGTTATCGTTGGCGTCAAGGACGCGGACGTGCACTGTGGCCGTGCCTGAGCGCGCCGGGCTTCCGCCGTCCTTGGCCACCAGTTCCAGCGTGTAGGAAGGTTGGCGCTCGCGGTCCAGCTCCTGGAGCAGCACGAGGTCGGCGCAGCGGGCCCCGTCTGCCCGTGTCTGCGCCTCCACTCCAAAGTGGCTGTTGAGGGAGACCTGGAAGCTCTGGATGGAGTTGGAGCCCACGTCCTCATCCGTAGCCACCTCCAGCGGGAGGCGAGTGCCGGGTGCTACGCTCTCCGACACCTCAAGCGTCATGTGGGCACGGGGGAAGTGCGGCGCGTTGTCGTTGATGTCACGCACCTCTAGCTCCACGTGCACCAGGCGGTAGCGCTCCCGCCAGCAGCTCACCACGTCGAAGGCCAGCACGCACTGCGGGCTCTGCCCGCACAGCCGCTCTCGGTCCAGCCCCGCGTCGCCGATGCTCAGCTGCCCGTCCTCCTCCCGCACCCGCACCAGCGAGCTGTTGCTGAACTGCCGCATCAGGCGGAAGCTCATCTCCCCCGGCGCCTTCACCGGCATCTCATCGGCGAGGGTCCCGATCACCGTGCCCGGCGCCCCCTCCTCGTCCGTGCGGTACCTCACAGTCTTGCAGCGGCACAGGGCGAGCAGCCAGGCGGCGGCCAGCAGCCGCAGCGGGCTCATGGCGCTTGCGGAGGGGACAGCCCGGCGGTGCGGTGGGGTGCGACGGGGGGAGTCCCGGCCGCTCTCCACCGCCGTCTGCGCTGCTCGGCGACTCCGCGCGGCCCTTTCATCGCCGGCGCTATGCAAATGAGGGGCGGTGCAGCCAATGGGAGGCGGCGGAGGCCGGGCGGACCCCCGCCCCCCCCCCGCGGCGCCCGGCGAACCGGGGCGGCTCCGGGCGCTGGCAGCCG
>JAOXOE010000001.1:103276372-103309017 GCA_028565055.1 Phoeniculus purpureus | reverse complement strand
CACAGGAACATGGCCAGGTGGGTTTGAAATGTCTCCAGAGAAGGAGACTCCACAACCCTCCTGGGCAGCCCCTTCCACTGCTCTGTCACTGTCACAGGGAAGAAGGTCCTTCTCACATTGATGTGGAACCTCCTCTGTTCCAGCTCACACCCATCGCCCCTTGTCCTATCATTGAATGTGACCTGCCCTGGTGCCATCACCCACCGCAGCACCACTCTGAGGGGCTCCTCAGAGCCAAGGGAGTTGGAGCAGGGACAGGCAGCGTGTGTTAAACATCAAACCCCCACAACAGCCGTTCACCCTGCACCGAGTATTTTTTGGTAACAGTCTATTTTCTGCTTGAGGAAGCAGCTGCATTTCCCATCCTTGCAGCGTCAACAGCCGCCGGGCTGTCGGAGGGGTGATGGCTCCAGGACAGCTACACTGCCTTGGATTTCATATTCCTGACACATCCCATAATTATGGCAAATGAGCTCACGTCATCCTCAGCCTTCTGAGCTGCACACATCGAATTAAGTGAAAGCTGCTGGGATTGCAGCTGAGCAAAGCGGGAGGGGAGAGGGACCAACCTGCCGTAAGGACACGATGAGGCTCACGGGGCTCCCCAGCAACACCTCAGCAGATGACCCACCTAAAAAAAAAAAAAATAAAAAAAAAAATCACAGAATGAGCTGGGTGTCTTTAGCTTGGAGAAAAGGAGACTGAGGGGTGACCTCCTTAATGTTGATCAATATGGAAAGGGCAGGTGTCAGGAGAATGGAGCCAGGCTCTGCTCAGGGGCACCCAGTGATAGGACAAGGGGCAGCGGGTGTAAGCTGGAACAGAGGAGGTTCCACATCAATATCAGAAGGACCTTCTTCCCAGTGAGGGTGACAGAGGAAGGGGCTTCCCAGGGGGTTGTGGAGTCTCCTTCTCTGGAGACATTTCAAACCCACCTGGCCATGTTCCTGTGCAACTGGATCTAGGGGATCCTGCTGCAGCAGGGGGATTGGATTGGATGATCTTTGGAGGTCCCTTCCAGTCCCTGGTGGTCTGTGATTTGCTTTGGGAACTGTGTCGGTGAATTCAGGGGTTGGGTCTGGTCCTTCTTTTATTAGGAGAGCGCCGGCTGCCTCTTCTGGAAACGTTGGGTAAACGGAATGTTTGTGATGCAGAGCAGTTTTTCAACAGTCAATCCGTAGTTAAGTTTCAAAACTCAGTGTGGAAGGGCTGTGACCTCATCATGTTTTCTGATCTCGACAGGACTTTACAGACTCCAGCCCAAGTCCCTGTGGTGGTTTCTCCGGGGAACCAGCAGCTGCACACTGTAACACTCCAGACGGTGCCTCTTACCACCGTGATCGCCAGCACAGACCCAGCCTCAGCAGCGACGCCCCAGAAGTTCATTCTACAAGCCATTCCTAGTTCCCAGCCCATGACAGTTCTGAAAGAAAACGTGGTGCTGCAGCCCCAGAAGCCAGTGTCGCCTCCCTCCTCCATCGTGCTGAGCCCAGCACAGGTCCAGCAGGTGCTCACCAGCAGCGTGCAGACAATTTGCAATGGAACAGTCAACATGGCTTCGTCTCCATCCTTCAGCACCACTACCCCTGTCGTGACGCTGCCGCCCAGCAGCTCGCAGGTGGTGGCCCATCCGGCAGGCACAGTGATCACCTCGGTTATCAAAGCACCGGAGGCAAAACAGATGGGAGCACACGCAGCGGTGAAAGAAGACTACAGCAGCGAGTTAGATGATGGTGAGCAGTCGGAGCAGAGGTTCCAGCAGCAGCCGTTTGTGATGGTGATGTCCAGTTCGAGTGATTTCCCGTCTGACGTGCAAGTGAAGCAAGAACACGAGCCGTTGGACCCCGATTCCTATTAATACGTTTGAAATAGATACACAAAGACCCTGTGGATGATTGTCTTCATGAATGTGATGGCCCCGTTTGGGTTGCGTGGATACCGTGTGATTCTGAGGGAAGATGCCACAAAGCTACTTAATTTCTGCCGCTAATTGCTAGACGCCAGGCGTTAGAATGGATTTTGATTTCCCGTTAATTGCTCAATGTTATCATATCAATAAAGCCCGTGCGTACTGCTCACGTGTCACAATACAGGCGTGAGAGAGGCGCTTCCTCACGTGGTGGAGACTTTCTCCTGAGGGTCATGGCCAAAGTTTCAAGCCTCTTTCTTTGTGTACGCGCCCAGCTGTCGCAATCCACTCTGCAGTAGCCTTACGTGGTTCCTGTTTGACCCGCCTGTATCACTTGGCTTCTGAAGCAGCAGTTTCCTGCAGCGGGACGTTTTCATTCCATGTTTATGACTTTCTGTGATCAAGGATGTGTTGCATAGCGGTGAATTTGCAGCTGTTTTAGACTTTGACAACCAGGTATCCTCTTGCATTGTTTTGCAGCACAGGCCCCTCCGTGTGCAAGACGTTACTACACACTCCTGTGAGAGTGCGCGGCACGCTGATCCGGCGACGGACAGTGCCCTGTCTGTATTTTATACGGAAACACCCCACGTATTTAATTACCGCAGCTTTCCAGCAGCACCGCCGGTGCAGGCATTTCATGCCATTTCGCGACTAGGGAACACAACCAACTCGCTTTCTACTTCAGATTCTTTTGTAAGGGGGGAGGGAAATGAACTACCTACAGTTCGTGCAGGTGTTTGGAGACTATTGCTGATAAAAGCTCTTTTTAAAACTGTAAATAATGTACATTCAATGCCACCGGAAGCTTTTTCCGCTAACTTGTTTCCACGCCAATTTTTGATAGATGCAAAAGAGATCCTTATGTTTAGAGGTCTAATGTTCTATGTATTCCTATCGCAGAGTGAATTTGTATTTAAAGACAAATTTTTAAATGATGGAGCCCCCTGCACCTTGGGTCCTGTCTTTTGTATTTTTAATTGGTTTATTACGAAAATAAATCAAGCAGAAAAACGTCTGTGTTTCCTCTGAAAAGGTTCTGCGCTGTTACAGTGCCTCGGCAGTCGCAGCGGGTAACGAAGACACAGAAAGGCCAGCGTGAGTCTGAGCGCTTCACACAGCGCTTCTGAGCAGACCTGAATGCAACCAACGTGCTGTGGGGATCCCTTGAAGTTGCAGCACTATACATTTGGGTGGGTCACAAGAAGTTCGCTCGAGATCCAAGAGCTGGACCGAGTAGTGACGGGAGCAGAACTGGGCAGAAATAGTGTGATCTAGTCACAGAGCACCAGCTCGATAAACTGTGTCCCGAGAGCAGTTCTCTGCCAGTGCTGCCTGGTTGAGTTCAGTGTTTTCTTTCTCTGACTCCCACGCAGTCAGGCTGCCACCTGCAAACCCAGCCTGCCTCACCCCGTTTCAGGCTGCACCCAAACGGAAGCAGCTGCTGCCAGTTGCCGGTTGGCTGTATCTGGCAGTGCTCCCTGTGTGAGTAGCAGCACATCGCGTACAGTTTTCATCCTGAGGCCATTTCGGATTGATGAAAGGCACTGGAGGCGAGGCCAACTTTTGTGAAACAGGGACTTTTCCCTGTGGGACGTTTATTGCACAATACTGGGAAAACTGAAGCGGCAGCACGTGACTGCCAGTCACGTTTTTAAACCCAGTGCAGTTCGTACACGGACTTACTGGAAACGACAAAATCACACCCGGCCCGAACTCACAGCTTTGCCAACAAAACTTCTTGCTGTAGATGCAGCTATTACAGAAAGAAAATGATTTCTCAGCCTAGTTTATGTCACTTAGAAAATCTCCAGCAAGCAGTAGGACAGCCTCCTCTCCCCGGAGAACCAGAGGAAGGAGAAAAAGTGCACTAAAAGAAATGTCCGCAAGTCGCACCAGGGGCTTAGGTTGGACGTTAAGAAGAATTTATTCACCAAAAGGGCTCTCAAGCAATGGAACTGGGCGGCCTAGGGCAGCGGTAGTCGCCTTCCCCTAGGTACTTAAACTACATGTAGCTGTGGTTTAGTGGTGACCTAGCAGTTCCGGGTCAAAGGTTGGACGTGATGATCGTAGAATCGCAGAAAGTCTTTGGTTGGAAAGGACCTCCAAAGGTCATCCAGTCCAACCCCTCCTACACCGAGCAGGGCCAGCACTCACCAGACCTGACTGCCCAGAGCCTCATCCAGCCTGACCTTGAATGGCTCCAGGGATGGGGCCTCCACCACCCCTCTGGGCAGCCCGCTCAGAGACCCTGCACACACTCGCTGTAAGAACTTTTGCCTAACAGCCACCCCAAATCTACCCTTTTCCAGCTGAAAACCACCACCCCTTGCCCTGTGGCTCCCTGTCCGTGTGAACGCGTCTTCCCCAGGCCCCTAACAGGTACTGGAAGGCCGCTCGCAGCTCCCAAAGGCCTCCTCCAACCCAGGAGCTGCTGCGCTTCCGCCTTCGCAGCCGGACCCTGTTGCGTAACCAGCAGTGGCTGCAACCCGCCCCCTTCCGGCGTCCCTCAGGCTCCCGCGAGCTGTCTCCGCGCTCGCGGCCTTCCTCAGCGCAGCGAAGTCCGCAGACCCTGGAGAACGACACGAACCGCGGGCTCTCGGCGCGGCCCCCGCCACTAGGGAGGGCAACGGGCGGCGGAAGAGGCGGGCGACGAGGCCTGCCCGCCCCTGCCGTGCGGCCCCGTAGCAGGGGCGGAGCCAGTCGCGCGGCCCCTCCCGACGCGGCGCGCGCAGAGCCGGCCCCTCCCCGCATCCCGTCGGCCCCTGCGCGGGTGCGGCCTGGGCCTTCTTAGCGCGGGGCCGCGGCGGCTCCAGAAGTTTCCTGGGGGTGGGATGGCGGCGGCGGCGGCGGCTCCTCCGCGGTGAGTCCCGATCCCGCCCCCGGCTGGCTCCTGCCTCCGCGCCCTCTTATCCCGCTCTGTCTCACCCGTAGGTTGTCGGACGGGGACGTCGACCGGGACCCCGCGGCAGCGGCGCAGGTGAGGGCCGGGCCGGGCTGTGCTGAGGGGAGCTAACAGCGAAGGGAACCGTCCGACGTTTCGGCCTTTCCCTTCGGAAGGGCCTTGCAGAACGCCCCTCGGAAACCTCCCCCATGGCGGGTCTGGCCGCGGAGGAGCTCAGCGCGGGGCTGTCAGAGCCCTTGTGCTGCCTGGACTGGTGAGAGGGACAGAGAGCTCACACCCTGAGCGGCCTTCTGCTCCCTGTGGATAGGGGGTTGTGCCAGTAACTAAGTCGTGATTGGCAACTGGCAAGCCCACGAGCTTTTTGGACAAACGCGTTCAATCCCGATCGCTTTTTATCCTGCCCTGACCAGTTGTTTTTTTCTATTGTTGTATTTTTGGGTCCCAGAACCGATTTGTGTTTATACGTGGCACAGTAAACAGGCTGCCCAGGCGGCTGGTGGAGGCTCCTTTTCTGGAGCCTCAAAACCTGATTAGACTAGGTGACCCTTCTCTCGCAGGGGGCTTGGACTGCCTGATCTGCAGAGGTCTGTTCTGACCTCTACCATTCTGTGACTTGAATTTTTCTTATAGTGACACCTGTAAAATCCACTGGACCAGTCTCCTAATAGACGTGACACAGTCCTGATCTCTGGAGGTTTTCAAGACCCAGCTGGACAGGGTGCTAGACAATCTTATCTGGGCTCCCTTTCCCATGGAAGGGTGAGCTACGTGGTGTTTTGAGGTCCCCTCCAACCTGGTCTGTTCTATAATTATTTGATGTCACCCACTGACGCTTGCCGATGGGCTTTCAGATGTTTTTACATAAAACAAAGAGTTAAGAGTACAACAGAACTGGAGGGTGGATAAGTGTTTCTGCTTAACGTACATGGAAGCAGAGAGGATTTAGATGGTTAGTTCTGCTTGAACAGTGTAGGTAGCAGAAGCATTAGATTATAATCTACATAAAGCAGATGGTGAAGCTACACTTTACAGTTCTTGGAGGTTTAGGCTGTAGCTTGTAAAAGTAAGTTTCCCATTGTAGGATGAAAACCCCCACCAGCAAATGAAGGAAGGAGCCCTCAGAAGGACATTTTCAGGAATAGGCACCTGAGGGGTTGGTGTTTTTTCTGTATGAACCTAATTGAGTTACTTGGCTTTTAGGTTTCAGTTCTCTGTATGTGTCAAACTTTGGAACAATATCTTGTGTGCTCTGTAGGTACCTGGTACAGCAATACTGGTATCACTTGTGTTTTTTAAAAGTATTGAATCGAGTGGTGGAATGTAACTGGGTTATCTCTCAGCTGGTGAGTCCTGTAGCGCATTGTAGTGTTTTGCTGACTTAAGAGCTTGGACCTACAGATAGTACCTTGATTGTGTGGTCGTGTAGGGTACTTGGTGTTTCTAGTGTGGAACACAAACAAGCGATGCAGTGCAGTGCTTCCAATGTGACCAGATCTGTGTCCTGTTAGCATGGCATTTCTGCTGCACTGTGTCCTCAGGACTGTTGTTTCCTTGAAGTCCTGGAGGCTGGGCTTCAGCTTTGTGCACCTGGATCTAGTCCAACTGGAAGATCATCATCCATCCATAAATACTGTCTGAATGATAAAGCTGTGAATTCTTTAAGGACTTTGTCGTTTAAAGTTGAAAAAGGAGGTTACAGTGCGGAGACCGAAAGCACCTTTGACCCAAACAACCGGTTACCGTTAGTATGGGGAGTCCTGAAAGCTCCCAATGTGTATAGAAATAGATTTGCACCTTGGCTGCTGGGCAGTGGCCTTTAGAGACAAAGTGTGTAGAGATTACATACCTGAGTGTGTGTGAGGACAAGGTCTGAGCCTGCTTTAGCTGTTGCTGATGTCTGTGATCTGGAGCTCCTGGTGCTGGTTAGGTCTTGTTGGCTGTCTTCTGAGACAGCTGTATGGCAGTAACTTCTCTGCGGTGTGTGTGGCTGAATGAGATGTGACAAGGTACTGATGAAAAGCCGAGAGAGAGGAGTTCAGCAATGTTGAAAGTGCTTGGCTTGGGTTTTCTTTTAATTTCCTGGGGTGAGGGCTAGTTCTGTAGGAGCATCTATTCATGTGTTGTCTGCTGGTTCTGATGGGTGCTTCTGTCATCAGTGTAAATCACAGGGAATAACCCTTGGAGTGAGAGATGGTCTGTCACAGAAGTGACTTGGCTTGTGAAGTGCTTCTGTGTTCAGTGTCTGACCCCACTTGGTTCTCAGGGGCAGAAGCTTCCCTTCACCTCTCAGCGTCATATGAACCAATGTTAATGTGTGAGTTACCTCCTGTCGTACGTGTGGCCATGAGTGTCTGTTACAGCAGCTGCTTTGCAATGACTTTAAAATCGCAGCAGCGCACCAGTACAGTTATATCAAGTTAACATTGTCTGCTGTCTGCTACTTCATTTAGAGACCCCCAGGGGTTCAGGAGTGCGTTCTGTATTCTGTGTATTGATTTGAAAGTCTTAACACTGACCAGAGCTGCTGTTGTGGCCACTTAGCTCCTAGTTGGTGGAAACCTTGTGTGTGATAGCTGTGAAACAAAACAAGACACTGGTTTGAGACAAAGCAAAGGCAAGTCCTTTTGCTCTTCTTTTTTCTCTGGCTTGGTGGGACAGAGCTTTGGCAGCTGTGTTGTACTAATGTTTATGTGGGTTTAAAGCAGTGTCTCAGCTATGTTTGTGCTTGCTCGGTGCAGAGTAGAAGTCAGTTCAGGAAACAATTGCCAGACAGCAGATTTGGAAGAGTTGCTTCTCTCACTAATGAGGAGAGAGTTAGAGATGCTTTTTCCAGGCGTGAGCATCGAGTCACAGTGTGATCTGCACTAAAGAACCACAGAATGGCAGGGGATGGAAGGCACCTCTGGAGACGTAGTCCAGTCCTGCTGGTGGAGTTGGTCTCGAAGGGATCACACAGAGACACGTCCCCGTGGGTTCTGGAAGTCTCTAGAGAAGGAGACTCCAAATCCTCTCTGGGCAGCCTGTTCCAGTGCTCTGTCACCCTCACTGTAGAAAGGTTTTTCCTTACGTTTAGGTGGAAATGCTAGTTTGTGCCCACTGCCCCTTGTTCTTTAGCTGGGCACTGCTGAGGAGAGCCTGGTCCCATCCTCCTGAAACTCAGCCCTTAGATGTTTGTAATTGTTGATCAGATCTAGCATAAAGCTTTCTCCCAGAGAACAGAGTGTACTTGGTTCAGTCCGTGTGCTCAGAGGTTCTGCTAGCGAGAACTGACACTTACTTGTGCTGTGCAGTAACACTTTTATGAACTCTGTGCTCCAGGAGTCTCTCCTTCTCCATTTTCTTGTGTTCAGCACAAATTGGAACAATCCCTTACGCTTAGCAGTAACTGTATGGTGTGGCATTTCATCGTGTGTTGCCCTGACACGAGTATTTGGATGTGCTGCACATTGGGTTCCAAGTTCCTCACACTGCCGAGCGTCCTCGGATGCAGCAGATCCATGTGCAGATACACTGAGAGATGTAGGAAGGTGTTTGATTGTTTGTGTGTTAGGCTTCATGTATAAGTTAATTTGAATGTGAAGTCCCGTTTCCTTCTCTGTAAGAAACGGGCTCTTTGACTTGTTATAATTGGCACATTCCTTGTACTTCAGGCTCTGATGTTGAAGTTTTGTGAGTGAGAAGAGTCGTGGTCGTTAGGATATTTTTCTTCTGAAATATCTCTTGGTTGGCAGTTGCCTTCTGTGTGTTATGTGGATTTCTGAGTCAATTTTTAATTCTCTTTTTATGTGTCTTTACAGGAACTGACAACAGCTTTGGAAAAGAATCCAGATGATGCTGAGTATTATTGCCAGCGAGCTTATGCTTATATTCTTCTGCAGAAATACACTGGTAATGTCTTCAGACCACGCCGAGAGTCCTCTTACAAGTGTTTTATAACACATTCTTTAGAAGAGATGCCTTCAGTCTGAGGCCAGATACAGTAATAGGAGACAGGGTTATCTGTACCTGAGTACGTTACAGATGACAGGTTCACGGTGTCTGTTTTATAGTTTTCTTTGTTCTGTTTCTGGGAAACTTCAGTGAGTTGGGTGCTCTGCAGTCCCAGCCTTCCTTTTCATTTTAGCCCACTACTGTCTTGGTAGGGTCACTGGGCAGGTTTCAAGCTCTGTGTTTGTTGTGAGCATCCTCCATCCTTACGTATTAGGTAAGCACTGAGTCCTGTCACGGTGGGTGATAACTGGGTATGCCTGGGTAGAAGACAGCTGGGTAGCTGAACTCTTTGTGGTGTTTTCTTTCCACTAAAAAAAGCAGATTCACACTGCGGATCTAAGCAGAGGTTTTAGCTAAATAAAAACCGTTCTGCATCTTATTCAGATCTCTGCAGCAGAGTAAAGGGCTTGTCCATAGCCGTTGTGGCTGGATCAAATTTGAGCTAAGAGAACCAATGTAGAGTACACCTTAAAACTCACTGCTAGAGGACACACAGCGCACTGCCTCTTCAACATGTTCCTCACCTTTAAACTGACTTCCAACAGATGCTGTTGCGGATGCAAAGAAGTCGCTAGAACTCAACCCCAATAATGCTGTTGCACTCCTTAGAAAAGGGTAGGTGGTGGTTGTTAGAACTCTGTGACAATCTGTCAGCCTTTTGCAGCTCTGTGAATTGGTAAATTTAGTGCCCTACTGCTTGTAACGTGTCTGTAATTGCCTCTTACAACCACAGCTTTATGCACTTTCGAAAGCACGCCTCTTTCAGGGGTTTCAGTCCTTGCATGTGTGATTCTAACCTTCCTTCATTGTTGTGTCAGCTAAGGCTGTTGTGGTCTGTGAGCTGTAGTCACTGTTTTGTTGTGTTTCTCTTTGTTCACGCCAGGTTAGGTGAATATCACATCAAAAACTACGTGTCTGCTTTGGAGTCTTTCAGAGAGGGACAGAGACTGGACAGTAAGTACAGAATTGTGTCTGCACAGCACTCCTTTGCAGATGAACAACTTGGTCAGTCTCTTAGCTGAAAGCCAGGACCGGGGATTCATTCATTTTTGATTTAGAGGCCAGTGAATTAGCTGATCAGTTCGCTGGAGATTGCTGCTGTCACTGTAAAGCACGGCACTGCTTGCCAATGAGTATCAGAGTTTGCAGCAAACGGTCAAGGGTCTTTTCTTTACAAAGTGGGCCATGTTTTCCTGCTCCTTGGAGGCCTTACTGGTGGCAGTGTGTTACCATTTGAAAGCAGCTCAAGCTTTGAGCAGCCTAACCGAGCGCAGAATTGTGTGGGGCTGTAATGGGAAAGGTGCTGGATGGAACAGGCTCCTTACACACAGCTGGGGTTTGTCACTTCCCGTGAAGCACTTGATACTTTGGTAGAAGACTCAGGGAAGTGTACCACAAAGCAACTGTGAGATTATTCCTTCCCCTCTGAATAGGAGAAGATAACAGAGTACTTTCTGTTTAGTGAGTTTGTGCAAGTTTGGGTTAGGGTTGGGGTTTGTCCCGGTTGGCAGCTGTGGGGAATCGCTGTTTACGCAACACGTGTAGTGCCTGGAGTGTTAATGTTACCGTGTTTGATCTCTTCTAGATGTAGATGGTACCTTTACTATTTGGATTAAAAGATGCGAAGAAACGCTAAATGGTGAGAAAAGACGCGCTCGCTTGGTGAGGGGTTTGGTGCAGCCTCTGTGTTGGGGCTGGGCCATGTTTTGCAAAGGCTTACAGCTTGCCTCCCGCTTAGAACAGACTCCTTTTAAAAGTCACACTTTCCCGTCTCTTGTTCTCTCAGAGTACAATCCTGAACCTTCCCTACCTCAGAGTTTGAAGGATATTAGGTTCTTAGTGTAATAATCGGCTGTGATGGGAGTATTTGTTTAAAGTTCAGTGATAATAGACTTCAGCTTGTTCTCATACACAGCTGCTGGCTAAATTTAACTGGGCTGAGAACCAAAAAGAGTTATTGTATAGGAGTGAACAAAGTTCTGCTTCAAGAGAAGTTTGTTTTTATGTGGAGGAATTAGATAAGTGGTTGGACGTGTGCGCAGCTCTTGTGGGCAGAGAGGTCTCGTTGGTGACAACTTCCCTTGACCTTTCAAAGAGCCACGTTGTAATAAACATTTTTCTCTAATGCCATAAGGACTTGTTGCCGTCAACATGTGTCTGGTTTAGCTGAGTTGTCCTGTTCTAGCCTGAATCCCTGTCTCTCCTTGGAGCCATTTTCTTAGTTCTCTAAGAACTAGGAAAAACCCACCACCGCAAAAACAAAACAACTGGTTTTTTCTAGGAGAAAATACTTAGAAGGGGAGATGCTAAATTGCAGTTTAGATCCAGATCTTAGTGTATTTAAGGTCACAGGAGTGAGTTTCTCTGCTGAGTTTCCATCTCATCAGACCCAGCTGGGTTTGCCTAGCATGTTGGTGGAAGCTCCGTGCTCTTCCCGTCAGTTTCTGACAAGCAAGGGAAGGTGACAGGAAGTTTGTTCCTTCTGCTAATCCAACCTAGCTTTGTATTAGCTACCCTGTTGCACGAGGTGCCGCTTGGAGTCTGATTTAAAAAGTAGGGTGTCATGAAAGCTCCAGGTAGCACTGGCGTGTGTTTAATGTTGAGACTGGAATAGATGCAGAGCGTGCGGAGCAGCTGAAGAGAGCTGGAGTTAGGCGTGTACTGTGCGAGTTCGTACATCTGTGTCTGAACGTGCGGCTTTTTTTCTTCCTGCAGCATCACAGGCAGCAGCGGTAAGATCCTCCCCTTCATGTTTACTGTTTCAATGTCTTTATTAAGCTAGAGCAAGCTTGGAGGCTTCTTGCACCTTTCTGGCTTTGATAACAGTGTTTCTGTTGCATGCCATTGTGAGGGGTTTGGTGGTTTGTTTTTTTTTTTCCTTCTCACTGTTTATTCCTTGAGACAGAGGTTGCGGAATGCAAACCCTGATGCCCCCTAGGAGTGACACGCAGATCTGGCTGTTACTGTGCGCTCGCGGGAGTAGACTGTCGCTTCCTCGCTTGCAGTCTGTCCTCGGAATTACCGACTAATGAGCTCATGTCACCAGTACTAACCTGCTTATAGCAGCTGGAAAGTAACTTCCCAGCAGCTGGCGAGTGGGTTGTGTGCGTGGTCTTTCCTACTCTAACGTGCTCCGCTTTGTTTCCTTTTTGCTTGCAAGTCTGGAGCAGAAATGTTTAAATTCCCTGCCCCTTCCTTTGCAGCTATTTGGTAGTTGGTAAGAAGAGGGTAGAGAAGGAAGCACAAAGAAAACATGGTGGGTGTGTGTAGAGCCCAGTCTCACAGTTAAAAGGGTTTTTATGTTGAAGACTTATACGTTGAGTTCTCAGATCTCTTTCAGGTTTGCCTCATGACTCTCAGATTAGCAGCACAGACACTTCTTACCCAGGTGTACTGCTCACCCTGTGTGGAAATGAGTGAAAGCTGAACTTGCTGCTATTTGTAACCCACCTGGCCAGTATATTCTGAGCTACAGACTGACGTGTTTAATGAAAATCAAAACTTTCAAATTCTTAACCTGGCATAAACGGGGAGAAGTGTGCAGAGCTTCATCTGAAAGTGGGTGCTCACACGCAAATCAGGGAAAGGGGAGCGATCGGTATGAAAGTGTCTGTGTCTCTGAAAAGTACTTCACGGTGTAGTTCCACCTCCACTGATGGTTATTTTCTTTCCAATGAAATACGCTTTGACTAGACCACCCAGCAGCTGCCTCTGCCACCAAAGATCAAGTAAGTGGACTTCAGCTTTCCAGTAAGAATGAAGATAACTGATACACAGCTGTTGTTTGACTTGGGCTTGGGAGAAACGGCGTAATGACTATAGAAATTCCTTTGGGGCACCTTCAGAAACGTGGTGGTTGAAGTGAAGTGTGTCTCAGTGCCTTTG
Organism: Phoeniculus purpureus; assembly: GCA_028565055.1. NCBI lineage: Eukaryota > Metazoa > Chordata > Aves > Bucerotiformes > Phoeniculidae > Phoeniculus > Phoeniculus purpureus. The sequence continues at coordinate 103,296,328 of JAOXOE010000001.1, read as the reverse complement.
CTTTTGTTTGGAATGGAAGGTACTCTGAGGAGTTTGTGCCTCACTGGAGACTCACTGGCGTGGGCATCCTGCTTCTGTTTGTGGGTCTTGTGCTGAGCTTAATGCAAAGACTGACCCGTTGTGCCTGGTACAGGGGATGTGTGTGAGGTACTTGTGACACCCACAACTGCAAAATGCTGTTTAACTTACAGGAAGCCACCAGTGTTGAGTGACCTAGTTTTTATATGGTTCTTGATCGGAAAAGTGGTGGTGTTCTTCAAGAACTTGTCAATTTGGCAGCTGCTTTTCTAGAAGAAAGAGAAGAAATTTAATTTTTGCTGGTTTTGTTCTGTTTGAAGGCACGACTGGTACCAAACGGAGTCTCAAGTAATTGTGACTATAATGATCAAGAATGCACGGAAGGATGATGTCAGTGTGCAGTTTTCGGAGAAAGAGGTGATTTCTTATTGATGTTCATCCCTAGATTCCCCTAAGATGTAGTAGTTAGAGCAGAGAACGTTATCCGCCGCTACAGCGAGAAGATGGTGGTGGTGGTCTTCTGTCTGAGCTCTGTGATCTGTTTTTGTGCTCTGTGTGTATCGCCAGCCAAGTGAACCAGGTCCTGCTGTCACAGCAGTTCCCAGAGGCTCTGTACATGAGCAGTGGTGTGGTGTGCAGTCTGCTGAAGAGGGGTGTGGGTTTTAGCTGCTTGTGTTTGCAGTGGTGGTGGAAGTGATCTGGACTTAGTGTCTGAGTATGCAGGCATCTGCTGTAGGAAGGGTCAGAGCTGAGGTATCTAAAAGCAGGTGTGAATCACAGAATCACTTTGTCTGAAAGAGACCTTTTAAGAAGTCCAACCATTAAGCCAGCACTGCATCTGTGTGTCCTCTAAGTACCTCTGGGGATGGTGACTCCACCTCTTCCCTGGGCAGCTTGTTCCCGATGTTTGATAACCCTTTCAGCGAGCATATCTTTCCTAATCTACTATTGAAACTTGCACGTGGTGCAACTTGAGGCAGTTCCTTTTGTCCTGTTGCTTGTTAGGACACCCTACTACAGCCTCCTTCCTGTGAGAGATGTCTGACTTACAACCACAGAAGACAGAACTACTGGTGGTGGATGGGTTTTCCTCGCCTTCAGCACCACTGGAATTGCTGATGGCAGCCAGGTGTCTCAGAGCAGTGCAGTAGTCTCGTCACTGTGATACTGTAGGGCGCTCGTCTTTGACCAAGGACATTGGAGTTAGGTTTTTATTCTCAACTAAGCTGACACTTCACGAAGTACCGGCAGTACTTAACTGTTGCCGAGTGCTTAGTTGTTAGTGTGTGCTTGAGATGGTGCGAGCACCCGCCGTGTGGTTTGTGTGTGTTAGAAGGGAAGTTGCAAGTTGCTCTCATGTTCAGTTGTTAATGTCTTGGTGCTTCATTTGTCCTGTAATTCCTTCCCCCCCAAGATGCAAATCAAGCTGACGATATAACAGGCTTTTTGAGCACTTTACTGGCTAAGGATTGAAATCCATTCATTTTCTAGTGTACTTCAGGAACTCCTTGTTCAGTAATGTAGAGGTGTGGCTGAAGTTCTGAAGCCTGATGCTTGAAGTGTTCTAGTGCAGGGTCGTTAAATTAATCACTTCATCTTGTTTCCCAATGACAACCCTTCACTTGAAAATGGAAAACTGCTTTTAAAGATGACTGGAGTGGTGTTTTTAACTGTCAACAGATGAATGCATCAGTGAGACTGCCATCAGGTGAGGACTACAACTTAAAGCTGGATCTTCTTCATTTCATAGTTCCTGAGCAAAGTACCTTTAAAGTGCTTTCGACAAAGGTAAGCTGCTGAACGTGCAGGTTGCTTCTTGGGCTGTTTCGAGTGTTGACAGTGTTTCTGCTCTATCGTCTTGTCTTTGCAACACTCATCGTGTCTTGCGTTTCATATAGAAGGGCTGTTGCACATGACGGTTACACTGAGGATGTTCTGCTTGTTGCTGTAGAAGCCTCTGGTCTCCACTCTTAGAATCAGGCACTAGCAAAGTAGGAACACCTACCCGCTAAACTTTCAAGAGACAGTATCGCCTTGTGAAACAGCGTTAGCTTTGTGTGCCGGAGACATGGAAGTCAGGCTTTGAAGAGGTTTCTGGAAGACTTTAAAGATGCAGCTCTTGGCTCAGAGAAGTAAGAAGCCAGCTGTGGTCTGGCGTAACGTGCACTACTGATGTGGCGTGTAGGCTGACGTGCTTTGTCTGTGGAGCCAAGCCTGAACCTCTGAAGCAGGAGTGTGGTGTTGGTTCTTTCTGTTCCAGCATGGGAAACTCTTTCATGTTCTCATGTTCCATTTTACCTGCTCTCTTCTCAGAGAGGTACCTGCAGTCTTGCATCATTTCAGGACAGAGGGCCTTCAGGATGCTGTGAGGGGATTGCTGTAGAACGTTGGCCTCACCTTTGCTCTCCTCTCACTAAGGAAGGAGAGCGGGTTGTGTGATCGAGTCATATGAACCCTTATACTGTGGGAGAAAAGCAGTGTCGGGAATCTGCTAGTCCACTAGTATTTATCTGAATTGGAGTGGAGTGGGCACAGACAGTCTCAAGAGCAGTGACCATGAAGTCCTGTTTGCTTTAAGCTTCACCATAGCTAGTGTTAAACTTTTCATTTGCCTTGAAGTTCACTGCTGCTTTTACGAAGCATCTGCATGCTGCTCTGAGTAGTGCTGAAATGAGCTTGACTTTGTCTGTGCTGCCATGTCTAGTCTGGATTAGTCTCTGAAGTGGTCTGGAGCCTTGGTTTAGATTGAGGTTGCTAAGTAGCCTGAAGGTTTAGTTGCATTCGAGCAGTGTCTGAGTTGTGTGTATTGTGTTCTTACTCTTGAATGTCACTGCTCCTCTATGGTTGTGAGAGCCTGTTCTTGAGACCAAAAGGATGAGCAAGAATGCAGGCGGTGTTCCAACAGCAGGGACCAGCGCTTCAGCGTGTGCTTCCATTTGCAGAGCAGAATGTAAGGATGTTGAGAGACTCTTTCACATTGAGGCTGACAGCACTGGAACCGGGTTCCCGGAGAGGTTATGGAGTCTTCCTCTCTGGAGATGTGTGATCTCCTCGAGCTGATCCTGCTCTAGCAGCAGAACTGAACGAGGTGATCTCTGAGGTCCCTTCCAACCCCAATCGCTGCATGATGGTGGGAAGGGCTGGAACAAGTGATGCCGCAGCAAAGCCGGTTCCAACCGGCAGATGGCGGCTGGCTGAGGAAGAAGAGATCAGCAGCAGCAGCTCCACATTAAGCAGGCGAAACTTCCTTAAAGGCCTAAAATATTTGACTTTAAAACGCGTTAAGCGCTTTAAGGGAATAGTGCTGCCTTGGTGTTTGAGCGCTAGCGACTCGGACGTCCTCCCCTAATGCTGTGTGCCGACTTTGTTCTCCTGAGCAGCACAGAAACAGGCAGCTGTCGGTGGGAGTGCGCAATCCCAGTGCTTGGAAATTCGCAAACCCTTGGCAGATTATTTTGTGCCATTTGCATGAAGTGCCGCTGTAAGGACTTGGAGAGACAGACGTAATCTCATCTTCCCAATTACACGAGCTTCTTGCTTCACACTCCTAAAGCAGCTGTGTTTTCTGAGGCAGGAGCACATGAGTACTTTGAGATGAGAATAACAGCACGTGTTCACACAGCTCTGTTTTGTGCTGCTGCTTTGAACGTGTGAGCCACGCTGCTGCTAGCATGGTGTTGTCTGCACTGCACAACCAGGAGTCGGATCTTTCCCGACTGCGTGAGACAGTGGTGGAATCTGTGAGCACGTTGTGTGGGGGCCAGTTTGGGTTTCTCATGAACTTTTTAAAACTGACAAACGTGATGAGTGGAGGATGACAGAACAGAGCTGCCAGGTAGCAAAACAGCTGTGTGTTTTGATAACTGAGGGATTTCTCAGCAGCCCTTGGAAGTCAGCATCACCTGACAAATGCAAAGGTAAAGATGCAGATCCTTGAGTTTAAGAAGTAGTTTAAGAAAATAGTGTTAATTGTATTTGCGAGGGTAGACAGGCTACAATAGCCACAGAGAGCAGGCAGAACGAAACAGGCTCAGGGACTGGCTCCTTTAGGGAGTGTTAACAGTGGTGAGAAATGCTGGCTGGTACCATAAGAAGTATTTCTGTCCGAGGAATGAAATGTAAATGCTGCCTTTCAGTAGTTCTATGCCTAGCTCTGAGCATACAGAGTCCCTGTTTGGAAAACAGCAGCACTAGCACATTGTGCAGAGGCAGCACAGGGAGGTGTTTGAATGGCCCTGTATGAGCACAAGTACATTAGTGTTCATGGTCTGCGGGTTTTTAGCTCTAGGCTGTGAGCTGGAAGAAGTAAAACCCTTGATGCCAGTTCAGGAGCAGCACAATGTGCGGGTGAACTCCAGGTTTGAGATACAGTCTGTGTATCTCCCTACGTCCTGGGTGGTGTGTGCTCTCTGGTTGTCAGCAGTGCTGTGGAAGATGGGGACGGCCTTTGGCAATGGCTGCACATGGTGCTGCAGCAATTGGTGTTTTTACACAATTCAGACATTTATTTGCTATGTAATAGCTGCTGCCTGCAAATTCAGCCTTGACTTCATTATGGTTCCTGTTTGCAGTTAGTAGTGGGGCACTTCGAGTTACCCGATGTTGTACAGTGGTGATCGAAGGTCTCCGTATTCGCGTGAGACAATGCTGAGTGCAGCTGTACGGAGCCCTCTCTGGAGGTGGTTGCTGTTGGTGCACACCCTTTGTTCTTGTACACCAGAGCTGAGGGGTTGTGATCGGCACAACTCGATCAGCTGGTGTTACTGGCTACACTCCTCGTCTGACAGTGCGTTGACTGTGATAATCTGGTGCTGCAGCAGCAGCCCCCAAAAGCTGCTGTATGAACGTGTGATTGGTGTCTCACAAACACCAGAGCAGCTCCCGTTCGTGTGTGGTGGGACTTTGTGTGTTTTGGGGTGGCCCTCACCCGAGTGTGCCACTCCGCTCATCGGGTTCAGCCTGTAACAGCAGGAGGGAGATGTGTCTGCACCGGGGATGCTCCGTCGTGTTTTCGCTGATTTCCAGGAGAGGGAGACAAAACGTAAGGTCTGGGCCAAGGCTCCTCTTGAGAAGCTGCCTGGTGCAGCAGTTAGCCTTGAGCTCTCGTCATAAAGGCAGAAAGCCACAAAACCTGAAACCGAGTGCCCTGGTGTGTTAAAGACAGAGCTGGCTGCTCTGTCTCTGTCCAGCACAAACGGGGTCAGGATTTGGAGCAGCTCTTAGTGCGCAGTCACCCTCACTTTCTTCCCCCCTTCTTTCCAGTGTATCAGTCGCTGTATTTGAGACTCCAGAGGAATGTTCTTCCATGTTCTGTTGGAAACTTGTGTAACGTGAGCAGTTCCCTTAGGTTTTCTCTGGTGTTGCGGGTGGTGCTCAGGGTTTTCTTCTGCCTAGGCCTGGGGAAGGAGGTGGGATGCTTTCAGCTGGTGTGAGAATGAGTGTGAAGGAGACAAGAGCTGATGCTGTATCTTGTTCTTCTCCTCTGCTCTTGCATCTTCAAATAGTCTGAGGATAGTCACTGTGATTTTTTCAGTTTTTAGTGGTTTGGGCTTTTTGCAGGCAACTCAGAGCCATCTGAAAAAGTGGTAAAAAGGGTTTTATTTACCCCGGAACTGTCCTTTCATTAGAGATCAAAGTTGTGCTGGAAACTGGGGAGGTGCTAGAGATCTTCGACCTCTTTTACAGTTGCCATTTGCTAGTTAATAGAGATGTCTGAGGCGGCAGTTCCGTGCCGAGAATACGGTAGTGTGCATCAGTGGGATGTTTCTTCTCTCCCATCAACATTTTGCCTCTCGGACTCCGGAATGGTTTGTGCAGTGACTGGAAAAGCACACCGCTGCCTCTCACTGGGTGCGAGGGGAAAGCAGAGAGCGTCACTTCCACACTCTCCTGGACTGTCATCAGAGCCTCTATTCAGAGGCAAAGGTCTGCAAATAGATAAACAGAGGCCCAGGTGTGTTTTAACTGAAGCTCTTTCTTACCGCTGCAGTCCAGTCCTCAAACGATACCTTCTGGTTTCAGATGTTTTCGTTAAACTGCCTTGAGACACTTCCGTGCTGACTGGCCTGCTCCTGTGTGCTTGTTCTCTGTGTGGTGCTTGCGTGCTGCTTCCTGTCCTCTGTCTGTAAACCATCGGCTGTTACTTAACATAAGAGTTGGATGTCTTTCCTGGGATCGCCTGTGAATCTTAGACAGGGCTGGTTGGAACAATTTCCTGCGTAGACCAGAAAGAAACTTTTCCAGTGACTGGTACAGTAGCTTCAAATCTGGGATACCAGAGCTGTACGTGCACGTGAGCTGAGCGGTGACTTTGAGTAGGTCACACGTTCGTAGAAGATAGAGCTGTTTTGTCCCAACCTTACGTTTAGGTAGTAAAATACAGGTCAGGGCTGCAGAATGGTGACTGTAAACACTTAACATTTATGTTTCAGACAAGGGAGACAGCAGTGGAGTAAGTCAGTAGTTAATCTGAAACCCCGAATTGTCATTCTCGTGGCTTAAATATCACAGAATGGCAGAATTTAATGGGGTGCTTTTTGGATCTGTCTTAAAATTAATGACTGAGCTACTGCTTTGCCAGGTCTGATTTCCTTTGTCTGTCTGATGGGAGCTTGACAGAACTTAGCCAGCGGTAAGTAAGTTCTCCCTGAGCTTGGACAGTGGAAAGCACAGTAGAAATTACAGACCTATCCTTGCATCTTGTCAGAGTAGAACAGAATCTTCTCCAGGGGAGCAGGATAAATGTGCTTTCTCTTTTTAATGTTTCTTAGTTGAACTGGCAATGCCTGGCTTGGAATTCAGGTTCAGGTGAAATCTGGTTCATCGATGGTTTGGGCTTTTTAACAACGCTTTCTCCATAGACAGTCAGTGTTGGCTGACCAGTGTGGGGCTAGGGGGAGAGTAACTCTTCTGACTAGTTAAATGCTCCTGTGCCAGTCACCTAAAAGCGAGAGTTCTTGTGAAATAGCTCAGAGAGCCTTCTGGGAGCAGCTCTATGGCATCTCTTTGATAGAGAATGCTTGGATCAAGTTGAAAACAAACTTGTCCGATCTCTGATAGGTTTTCAATAATCAATAGCTTTTCTGAATACAAAATCCTGTGACTAGAAACTTGTCTGTGTCATAGAATGGCTTTGGTTGGAAGGACCTCGAGAGAGAATCCAGTTTCAGCTGTCCTTTCACTGCAGGTGGGGTTTCTAGACAACGATTCTCCCATTTGACCCTCTCCTCAGAGGAGCAGGTTTGTCTCCACAGTGTTTCAGACAAGTAGTACCTGAGTTACTCTGTCAACAGTCCGTGTTTCTTTTCCATTTTCCTTTGTTCCCTTTGGGCTCCTAGTATTTTGGGCTGAGAAATTACAACAGAAGGTGGCTGACTTCTGCACTGAAACTTCTCGTACACCCCGAGTGCTGCGTCCAGCTTTGGTCTTCCCAGTGCAAGCAGCACAAACGTGGTGCGGTGAGCCCTAGTGGGGCACTGCCGAGATGGTCGTGGTCTGTGTAGCGTGGGCTGCAAGAGGAGACTGAGGAGTTGGGTTTGTCCTGAAGTGCCGTGCAGAGCATTTGATTTGCAAGGAGATTTCCAGGCTTCTATTCTAAAGCTGGCACGAGGCACCCGGGCAGACACTTTATGAAATATAAATGTTAAATCAAAGTAGCTGGCAAAGTGTTGATGTATTTCACTTGCCTGAGCGCTGACTTTGGTTTTCGCAAAGGAGAGGAAGAAGCTAACAGTGTGAGTGAGGGGTGACACACGTGCCCGTGCGGATACGGTGCTGCTCTGCTGCGTGAGAGCTGTCAGCAGCTGCTCTAAGACGGTCGTTAAAATGCAGTTATTGCCGTTTGTGCACGTAACTGGGGCACACAGGGCTGTATCTCCTTAGATCAGATGAGGCTCTCAAGCGGAAGCTCACCAGCAGAACTTGACAACTCTGTATTTTGGGAAATGCAGTGGTATGATGCTGCGAAGCCTGATGGTTTCCCTTGTTCTGCTCCTGTCTGCCACTTTGCTTAATGAGGAGCTTCAATTGCAGGGGTTGGAGTGGATGGGGTTGAGGTTTAATCCTGTCATAAATACACTCTGCCTCAGTCTTCAGCTGCCAGTGCTTCTGCCTTGGCAGGGCTGAAGTGTTTTAGACTTCAGAAGTGTGCATCTCACTCTGGGAATTGGTTTGTAGCAGCCTCTTTTCCTTAGGGATGCTTGTCATATACCACTGGCTTTGGGACAGTTTCAGAGGAAAGCTAAAAGTGGCAGATGAAAGCAGGAGAGGGTTTCTGGAGCAGCAGCAAAGATCTTCCTTTTTTCCCCTTTCCATGGGTGGGCAGGGCCCTTTGCATAGTCAGAGGTCTTTTTCAGGGCTCTCTGAGGAGGGCTGTGTTCAGAGAACAAGGAAAGAGGCTTTTAGTGGCTCACATCAGGCATTAGATTGCATTAGGGGTCATTCCTGGTGTGGAGGAAGTAGTCTGTGTTTGAGATGCTGACGGGTGCTGGTGGGAAGCCTGAAGCAGAAGGGTGAGAGGAGATGGCGGAGAAAGAACAAGCAGTAAAAGCTGGAGAGGTGCAGGGTTAAGCAATCTGGGTATCAAGCCCTTGTGAAAAATACAGCGTGGGGGGATGCACTAACGGCAGGGTATAAAACCTTAGAGCTAAGGCCTCCTCACCTGGAATGCGCAGCTGAAGTGCTGATGCAGAGTCTTCAGGTTGAGGAGCAGCAGAGTCGAGTTGTTTAAAATTAGTGCTCATGTTTCACTTGCCAACTGATCAGTGGTTTGTACATGGCTAATTAAATTAAGTGTTTGACCCTTGATCCAAACCCACTGAAAGGACGAAAGAACCTGCTGGCTCCAGCACTTGTGGGACTGTTTGGCTGACGTGCGGACACACAGACGGTTTTGCCTTTCTGAAGGCTAGCGGCAGGGCCTTACGTTTGCCGGTGCTCAGGAATTCACTGGACCATTGCGGTTTCCGAAGCGTTTCTGGAAGAACCCAGTGGAGGAAGCTGTGCTGACTTCTCTGGATCTGAGACGATGGGTACAGTTTGACTTCTGCTTCTGCACTGCTTTGGAGCAGAACTCCTGGGTTGTGGTGCTAGACTCGAGTACAGGCCACCTTCTGGGACAGCCAGTAGAGAACTGGAGTCCAAATTTCTGCAGTTGTGTTCCAGCAGCTGTGACTGTCGCTGCTGTAGAAACCAATGGTCTGATGCTGAACTTGTGACGTGCAGAGCTGCTAAAAACTCTGGAAACCGTGGAATAGGAAGTCAGATACGTGTGGGTGTTGAACTTGGAGACGACGTGGAGCTCTCCACTGCCTCCGAGGGCATTCTGTCCCTCGTCAGCTGCTTGTTCTCAGTTAGTGGTGAAAAGAAGCCTTCAGACTTGTCTAGGAAAGTGGTGGCTTCCCCACAGCGGGGGAGAGTAAAAAGAAGCAATGCTGCTTGAGTATTCGGATTCCTTCCTGAAGCACAATTACGATTGCAGACGTGGCAGCTTTGGAGCTTCAAAGAGCTCATTGCTTTGTTTTTTAAGGTGTCTTGGACTGTTGCTTACGAGGAGTTGGTTTGAAGGGTGGCTTAAAAACAGTTCAGATTCCAGATCAACACGATGCTGGCCAAGGAGCTTGCTGTTAGGATCCCTAGGATAAGCTGTTACAGTGGTGCCTTTGTCCGTTGGTCTGCACGGATCCCCAGGTTACAGTGGCTTTAGGCAGAGCTGAGAACACGCTGCTGCTGAGCAGTTCACAGCTAAGGAACTGTGGAGGTAGAGCAAGTGGTGATTTCAGCTAGTTAGTAGCATCACGTGAACTCTGACATTTCCTGAGGGGAGGGTGTTGTTTGTGGTGACATTGGACAGCCCTTGTTTTGCAGACAGTGTTTGGCAACTCTGCAACTGGAGTCTAAGGTTGATGACAAAAACCGTGTCGGTGTGGTTGTCTGAAGGGACTGTGTGTGGTTGTGAGTAGGGCAGGACGTGCTGCACGGAGTTCTGTTTCCCTGGGGCAGCTGCACCCATGTCCATTGTTAATTGCCAGCTCTGTCCATGGGTACTGGGCAGTTTTCTCTGCGGCAGCGTTTGCTCGTTGAGCTGGGTGAGTGCAGCTGCTGGATTCTCTGGGGGGAAGATGTGCACAGTCCCAGGATGTTTCTCTGGCTTGTGCACTATATACCAGATACTAATTCTGTTTGGTGGATGAAACCCAAGTCTACATCGCGTTGGGTTTTGTGGTCCTTCAGCAGGGCTGTGAGATTGTTAGAGCTGAATGGCAAAAAGGGGCTCTGTAAAGCTAATACCTTGGTGCCTGGAGGTGTGGAGACCTCGGTGCTGCTCGTTTCTTTTGGGATGCTGTAACTTAGAAACAGAGCCCAGGGACTAGTGAGCAACAGAGAGTGGAGAGGTACTAAACAAAACGGGAGAAGTCTGGTACTGGAACTGTGCAGCCATGTGAGAGCTTTGCTGACGAGCGACTCTAAGTCACGTAAGTAAATTCTGCTCGAATACGGGCTTATTGTTAGAGACTGCTTCTACAGTGTAAGTATGTCCTGACTGCCAGAGCATCCAGCTGCTCTGACACTCTTTGGCAGGACTGTTTGCCGTCCGGATTAATTTGCTCTCCTGTCTTGTGTTCTGTAGGTTGAGATAAAAATGAAGAAACCAGAGGCTGTAAGATGGGAGAAGCTGGAGGGCCAGGGAGATTCCCCCAAGTTAAAACAATTTACACCAGGTTTGTTCTCTGAACTGTTAAGTACTAAGTAGTTTACCTGTGTTACCTTAGTATTTGTCTGTTAAGCCTTGTCAGTGAAATCACAGACTGATACTGACAGTGAAAAGCCAAACAGCTTTGACTTTGCTGCCAAGAACGAGGCTTTACTGAAGCACAGGTATGAACCAACCGTAGTCATAACCCACCAGTTCGTCTGGTGGGTTGTTAAGGATGTGTGTCAACTTCAGCTGAAACAAAACCGTAGCTAGGAGGGTTTGGAAACCACTTATCTATTGCAGGCAAAAAGCTAAAACTAACTCAATTTCAAGAAAAAACCCTCATTTTGAGTTTAATTATCTGTGTTGCTCTGGTCCTGTGCTTTGGACTCTTCCTTTTCTTGGGCAGGTAAGTTATGTTACTCGTCTTTTCGTAGAAGTGAACTCACAGCCGCTGTGCGTAGTTTCTAGCACTTCTTCGTTTGCTCTGGTTTTGTTACTGCAGCGCTGGTGGCAGCTGGGAAGGAGCCACTCACTCCCTTGTCATCTCTGATTCACTGGATCTGCGTGTGCCCGAGTGCTCTGCCGCTCTGAAATGGAGAGAAAACAGCTGAGTTAACTGCACTTGTGTTTGCAGATACGCAGCACTTGTATCCGTCATCCTCTCACTATACAAGGAACTGGGACAAGCTGGTAGTCGAAATCAAAGAGGAGGAGAAGAATGAGAAGTTAGAAGGAGATGCTGCTTTAAATAAACTCTTCCAGCAGATCTATTCAGATGGTACAGATGAAGTGAAACGTGCCATGAACAAGTCATTTGTAAGTCTTTGTTTTACTCTGAAGAACTGTGTGACCTTCGCTCACTGATAACGTTCACAGAACTTTGCATGAGCTGGGACACCTCCAGCCAGTAATACCTTGGGCCTGTAACGAACGGCAGTGGTGCTGTTGGAGAAGGCTGTCGGTGAGACAGATGCACTCCTGTGGTGGTACGTGGCTCCAAGGCCAGGGTTACGCTTCTCGCTGGTCTCTCAGTTTCAGTCAGTGTTATCGAATGAAGTACAGAGCTTGCAGACTTGCTGTGGGTAAAAGGGTGAAAGGATCCAATTCCTTCAGTTGTTGGGCTCTAGTTCATTGTGTTCATAGTCCTCAGAGGCAAGAACTTGACTGACCTTTCAGAAGGTTGTGTCCAGCACCAGTAAACGCACTGTTGGGCTGAAGAGTTGGGGATGATGGCTTTGTTGTGTCTCAGTCCATGAGAACATGGTTCCTGTGTAGCCGCTGCTACGGGAGACTTAAGTTCTGCGAATTTTCCTCAGGATTGGCTAACCAGCTCTAAAAGTAGAGGGCTTCTGTGTGCCTGTAGTTTCTCTAGCTAACTAAACAAGCTTTCTCTCCTGTTGCAGATGGAGTCTGGAGGCACAGTCCTGAGCACCAACTGGGCTGATGTTGGTAAAGGGAAGGTAGAAGTAAATCCTCCTGATGATGTGGAATGGAAAAAGTTCTAATCCTACTTTTAATCTCTTACAACCTGTGTGTTGCCATAGTCACGTACTGACCGCTGTGCGTGGACGCAGCGTGCTTGGAGTCGAAGCGCTGAGTGTCCCCTGGGAACCAGGAATTGTGTTCACACTTTGCGTGCTTTAGAAATCCCTTCATCCGCAGATGTTAAAGGTGCACTCGAGTGGAACCCTACTTCCTTCACCTCTGTCTGATTCTTGGAAATTGAGTCAATCAGTCTAAGTTTTCTACCAGCCTTCTCAGCTCTGCTCTCTGGGGATAGGGGGATCTCTCGTGACTGGGCAGGGGTGTTGCCTTGTGCATGGCCCTTCTGTTCAGTAACTTATTAGATCTTGGCAACTTGGGATGAAAACACCTTTCAGCAACAGTGTTGAAATCGTTTGCTCTAAACCTCTGCTAAATAAACCTGTAAATACAACTTTTTCTATATGGAGGCTGCTTAATTCCATTTTTAGCAAACTTGGGTTTTGATGGGGGAGTGTTTTGAAGGGCACAGGTGAGGACAAGGAAAGCTGGCAGGTTTAGGAGCTGAAAATGCATCCAGTGAGGAGGACGAGAGTCTTATTCTTGACTCAGGTGCGAGCTGTCCCCTTCCACCTGGGTGATAGGTTGAGCTGCAGCCAACTGTGATGGGAGACAGTTGTGCATGGAGATTTCTGTGGAGAAGTGGGTCTTCTGTCTGCCATCTGCATGCAGAAGGAAGGATCAGATGCCGTTGCCTGGAATCAAAGGTAGCAAGCCAGGGCTTTAGGCTCTGTTATTTCAGAATACTGGGAGTGGTTTATAATGTGGAGAAGAGCCTATGAGCCCTTGTTTGCTTCAGTGCAGCTTTTCCATCACAATCAAATTGAAAACAGTGGTTTTCACAGAACAAAAAGGGAACGGAGAAAGGTGCGAATCCCATCTGTGCTTGTACTGCTTGGATCCCAGTCTGCGAGAGCCTGTAGGTGCTCAAAAGCTGTCGGGACGTGATCCCAGGTATCTCTGGCTCTAGGTCACCCTGTTGGAACAGGGTGGTTGGACAAGAGGACCTCCAGAGGTCCCTTCCAACCTCGACCATTCTGAGATTCTGTGAAAGGACTATCAGCTTACAAAGGTGCGGGGGAGCCAGGTCCATATGCTGCTGTCTCTTGGGAATTCAGAGCTTCCTAAGTGTTCTAAGAGTCCAGAAAACACTGAACTGCAGGTATTTAGCAGTTCCCTGAACTGCTTCATTCCCTGTCAGCCACTGGATGCTCCTTCAAGTTTGTTGCTTTTTCTTGCGTTCCTCACATAGGTTTTCCGGATGGTTTAATTTTCTGCCTCTTTCCTCTGTATTTGAAGTGTTCTGTAACTGCGATGGGAATTGGGTTAGCTTGGTACAGTACAGAGGCTGTTGGAACAAGTGTGTGGACAGGCCACGTGGAGTCTGCAGCTGTTACGCTGATAAATGTGTGGAAAAGAAGAGAGGATGCGCTCTGTTCCTCCTTAGGACTACGTGTAGCGTTCGCCGTGGTGCTGGGAAGGTGCAGTGGTTTTTTTCTACTACTGTTCCTATGCCTGTGCAGTAGGGAGACACGAAGATTTTAAACTCTCGTAAATCTTAACATCGAGCTTGGCTTTGGACGCGAGCCGTAGATCTGAGCTTCAGGTTGTCGTCCCGGGCCGCTGTAGACAGTGACTGCAGTTCCTCGATGTGCTCAGATTGTGGTGGTCCTGTAGTGCAGGCTGGACAGTGATTTCTGTTCTGTCACTTCAGCTTCAGGCTTGTCTCCTGTTTCCCAAAACTCAAATTTGGGAAGAGATTGTTGTCCTGGTCTTCAAGTACAATGAAGAGGGACGGGCTGAGTTTGGGATCGATTTTGCACGTGCCTGACCCGTTGGCTCTCACTGAGCAACATCTGCGTCTTGAAGGAATTTCTCAAAGGCTGTCCTCGTGGTGTATCTTAATAGATGTGTTGGCTTCAGTGGCAGCTTTCTTGCCCTTCAGAGACTTCCCTGTAGATAGTTGTTCAACATCAAGCGCATTTACTGTCCATATGGGCTACTTACAGTGAAGCTGACTCATGCAGAACAGGACCTTGAACTTGGTTCTCTTGGAGTGCTCCTTTGTTGCTTCTAATTTGTGCTTGGAGAGGCGTTGCTTCCCTTCTCTGTCCAAGGAAGACAAATGTCTCAGCGCTTCACTTTGTCACAAGGTTGGGTTCTTGTCTCCTGGCCAGCCTGGCTGTGTGAATGTCACTGGAGCACTTGACAGCGCTTAGCAGAGGATTGCTGTGGGGAAAGCCAGGGAAAAATCCCTTGAATAGAAATGAAAAAGTAACCTGGGGATGTTTGCTGACAGTCAGGTTGCTCTTACCACACTCAGAGAGCACCGTAGGAGTTGCTGTGTCTGCAGCTGGCTTGCTGAGGGGCCGTGGGAGTGTTTCACCAGATGAGCACAAGATATTCTCGTACTAAGTGGGTCCTGTTCCGCTGCTTTGGGATTCAACTCACTTGGCTTAAGGTAAGAAGTAAAAGGAAGTGTGCTGCTCTGGAGGCAGCAGCAGTGCAGATACAGTGCTGTAGCTCCAGGCTAAAACGTGTAGCAATTAAGTGTAGACCTCCGTGTCCGTCTCGGTTCTCTAGGCCAGGTTTGCAAATCTGAACACACTTCCAGCGAGTTCCTGAGTACAGACAGATCAACCTGTGTGTGCTCCACTGTAGAGTGTGGGTGAACCAGTGAAAACCAGTAATGGCAGCTCTTGCTGCCTCAAGTGGGGTGGGGAAAGGGGGACGCAGGGGTTGGGGTTTCCTAGGAGGAGGGGATTGGATCAAAGCAGAAGGCAATGTTTCCTTACAAAGTTGGAAGGAAGAGGCTTCAGGAGCCCCGTGAGCAGTATCGGTGTTCTTGCCAAAGCGCAGACACACACACGATGGTTCCAGAGGCCCCAGGCCGAGGGAGAGACAGCAAGGAGAGTTGGGAGGAGTGACAAAGGGAATTTCCTTCCGGACTAGTGATGGCGAGTGGAAGTTGTTGCAGCGCCAGTGAGTTGGCTGGAGGCAGAGAACTGCCTGCAAGGCAGAGTGGATGATGCTTAAATCGTGTTTGAACTTCTCTTGAGGCTTTTTTGCTCCGAGCCTTTGCATTATGTGCAGGCAGCACTGTCTGGAAGAGCCAGGCAGTTCTGTGACTGCTCTGATTTGTGGTCCTGTTGGAAGTACGTGAACAGGACGGCAGAAGCTGATGACAGCTTTCCCATTCCGCGTCACAGATGGGATGGCTCTCTGCTGCCGTCTGGGGATGGGGTGTCTAGAAAATGCCTCTCCCTCGTGGCTTAAGGCTGGACTTAGTTTGGCTTGATGATATTGGAGGTCTCTTTCAGCTGAATCTGATTCTATGAAGGTGGCTTGAGATGCAAAGACAGCAACAGTCTAGTTTGTATGTGGAATCACAGCATGTGTTGTGTTGGAAGGGGTCCCCAAAGGTCATCCTCTGCAACCCTCTGATAACGGGCAGGGACATCTCTAACTAAAACAGGTTGCTCAAGCCGCAGGGATGGGGCCTCCAGCACCTCTCCAGGCAGCTTCTTCCGGTGACCCACCACCCTCACACAAAAGAGCTTTTCCCTAACGTCCAGCCTAAAGTTACCCTTTTCCGGCTGAAAACCCTTGTCCTCATCCTGTTGTTCCATGCCCCTGTGAGCACCGAGAAGCCACCTTAGAGGCCCCTTTTGGGTGTTGGAGGGTTCCTCCAGGAGTCTTTGGGCCCCAGCTCTCAGCCCGTCGCCTTTCCTTTGCCCTCAGCGTTTTGCTGGTTCCGTCGTTTGCCTGTGCAGACCGTAGCCGAACGTGTCCCCTCTCTACAAGAGAAGCAGCGCTGATGGTAACTGCCGTTTCTGAAAGCATGTGTTTAATCGGCAGTAAAAAAGAAAGGAAAAGGGCCTTGCCTAAGCCCACGAGCGGCGTTCCTCTGCCACAGCTGTCACTGCTAAAAGCAGGGGCTGGGATGTAGCAGGCCTTGGAAACCCCCCCGCTGCGAGAAGCTTTTAATTTCAGCATTTCAAAGTGAGTCTGCCCTTCAGGTTAAGGGAAGGTGAAGCTTCTGTTGAGGCAAAGCAACAATAGACAGGATCCCGAATTGTGTTTTCATCCTGCTGCATTTAACACTTTGCTTTCCAGGTCTGCAGCTCGCCTGCCACGCGGGGGTGTCTTGGCTTGCTTTAAGCCACGATCGTGCCAAACTAATTCCTCTTCTCTATGTGTCACGCAGCGTTAATAACGCTACTGGGCGTGCAGCACCGCCGGAGCTGGTGAGTCGCGGGGTGACTGCTCCAGAAAGTGACCTCTAAGAGAAACTGGACTGTTCTGCGTGCAAAGCCCTTGTGGGTGGCTGTGTACAGCCAGCGGTAGGGCTCAAGGGCTACGCCGTGGGTGAAGGCAGCGTAACGCCTCTTTGTTTTCAGGCTAGAAATCCTGCGTCGCTCTGTTGCTGTGCTTCAGCTTAGTGTCTTCCTTAGGGATTTCACAGGCAATAGGATCAGCTCCAACAGTCGTAGTTTGCCCAAGGATGAGGTTTGAACCCCCCCAACCCCTCTTTTAATCTTTTCCTTTTCTCCTTCCTTGTCTTGCAGGAGGCAGGGGGAGGTGAGTGTGAATGGCTGCTATCCATGTGGAGTGAAGAGGGGATGTGATCTTGTGTCAGAAGTGTCTAGCTCAAGGATTTATAAGAGCAGCGGCTGCTGTGGATTCTGCGGGGCCTCGAGACTCTGGTCTGCGACTGCGTGTAAATACTGTTTGCCGTAGTAGCTGCGCCGCAGCTACTTGTTAGAGGCTACAGCGGTATCGTGGATACAGACTCCTGGTGCTGGGCTGTGCGAAGGGTTTAGATTCTGTGGCCCTTCCGCAGCCCCTTTGCTGCCGTTGGTCTCCGAGGGAGCACAGTGAGCGCTTTGCCGCGCTGTGGGAGAGGTTTGCTGTAACTGGGTTCTAACCGCTCGCAACGACCCGGCAACGGGGGTGAGCAGCTTCGCTTGGGATTTACTGAAGCGAGCTGCGTGGCTGAGAGGCACCCCGCAGCCACCAGTTGAGCCAGTTGCCTAATGGGACGTGAATCCTCACGTGCAACTGGGTGGGGGGGAGTTCGGTCACTAAAGGCTGGGCTGGGGTTGATGGGCGAGCGTCTGCGCCGCTACACCACTCTGTGAGCAGAGGCTACGGCCCTAGGCTCTGCCTTCAGCACGCGCTAGTCTGCCCTCGTGATGGGAAAAGCTAACGGAACATTGACTCTGGGTTTTATTTACGGTTAGCGGGTCGGGCCCGGCCCCTGGCGCAGCAACGCGCGCCTTGGTTTCCGAGAGCCAGGCTGAGCTCTGTGGCTTTGGCTGTCATCTTCTAGCAGTTGGTCGCCACTGCGTTTCTGGTCGTCTTGCAAGGCTCCGACGGCTCTTCCTCACACGACACCCATGATGCGGGCGACCCACCAGCTGCAGGGCATGATGATTCGGCAGGCAGTGCGGCAGCCCTGGTAGTTGTAAGGCCACGGGTGGTAGCCCAGGAGAGGCTCGCAGATTCTCTGGCACTGCGTGTAGCTTCGTCTGCACTCGATGCAGCACACGCCCAGGTGGTCCAGCATGGGGTCGAAAGCCAGCCCTTCGCCTTCCAGCTGCTGAAATGTGAAACGGCGAGTGTCACCCTGGTGCCCTCTCTTGCAAAGAAGGTGAAAGATACCGACGCGCCTGTCTAGCTCTGTCAAGGGGAGCAGCTGGAGTCTCTGTCTCGCTGAAGGTAACAGAGCTCCGCTAACTCACCCCTGCACCCCACTTACCTGTGTCTCTTACTCTGGTCTGTTTGGTAGGAGGGTACGCTTGGTGCCTCTCCCGTATGACATGGAAGGAAACCACAGGGAGCAGCTCTAACTTCATTGTTTTTCTTCTGTAGTCTTTGCAAAAGGTCTGGCAGCAGTAAACTCCCAAGTGGTGGAAAAGATCTCAAGACAGTCACCTGGGTGTTTCATGTGGCTGACAGTGTCCCAAGTGCCTGCTGCGTTGCTAATGTTCTAATTGTTGTACTTTAGTGCTGCTTACAGTGCTGCCAGGAAACTGTTCAGTGAGCTGTGACCCTGCAGCCTTCTGAATGTTTCACCCCTGTCCTTCAGTCTGCATTTTCTGTCCCCAGCTCTGCCCCACTGAGGTGCACTGTGGGCAGTGAGGAGTTACGTGGAGCAGGACACACACGTAACATGTTCGGGTGGCTGCGGCTGCTGCCTTCACCGTCCAAGCTCCTTCCGTGCTTCCTGTGAGGAAGTAACCTCATGCACTGCCCACTGCTGTCATCTGAAGACAAAAGCAGCAGCAGAGAGCAGACCCCAGAGTAACACTGAGCTTTTCGCCTGATCATTTTCTATCAGAAGTGTAGCTGCACACCGCAGAGGTGAGGCAGAGACAGTGCCTTCTCTTGTCGGGGCTCCTTCAGGATTTGACAGGATGCTGGTGGCAGCTCAGGGGAGTGTTCAGGCCCCAGCAACCCATCCCCAGCCCTGAGAGCAGGGAAGGAGTAATTTCCTTGGGGCTGGATTCATTGTCTTTGAATTCAGACACCTGCGGTGTGAACCTGTGTACCTGAGCTCATAATCCAGACTCCACTCATAGTGGGTGAAGAGCTCCAGGGAGAACTCACGTCGTCCTCCAGGAAGGAACTACGGCGTCATTACTGGCTCTTGGGAACTAAACGAACCCGTCTCTCGGGACAGCCACGCGATTACGGTTAGCGAAGGTGGATCGCGGCCGGGAGATGTTTGGTGACTGGCCTGAGCGGACATTCTGCGTTCGGCCCAGGGACAGGAACAGTTTCTCTGCTGTGCTGCCCCCAGAGACCGGGCAGCTCAGACCCAGGGATGTGATCATGATAGTAGCTGAGGAGAAGTAACGTTCCTGTGCTGCTGCTGTTCTGCTGACCTCGTGGGACAGTCCCTTCAGACCGACTTTATTTGGAGTGATTAGTGTAAGTGTAATTAAGGGATGTCAGCGTAACGATCTCCTGCTGTTGCACAAATGTCAAGCCAGAGCTGGGACTTATTTCCAGCTCAGGACGCATTTTTCCTGTGACAGTGTTGTACTGAAGTGACTCTCTCCTGCCGCCCCCAGCCACGGGTATGAATCGTCTGGTGCTGGTGCAGTAGACCGGAAGGTGCCAAATGCACAGCCGCGTTCTCCTGCAGCACAGCGAGGGTGTTGGGAGGCAGCAGGGTGGCTCCTGTGCTCTGTCTGCGGGCTGGTTCATCTCAGTGGGTAAAACCGTGTTGGAAATAGTCAGCCTCCACCCACTGTTGCTTTATCTAAACAGGTTCTCTGCGAGCTGCTGCCTAGACTGGGGCGGTTTGCACTTAGAGGCTGAGCAAACAGGTTCTGTGTGGCGTAACCCTAATCTCTGCAGCCAGACACAGCTCTGCTTTCCTCTGCAGTAGTCACTTCTAATCACAGAACGTTAGGGGTTGGAAGGGACCTCCAGAGACCATCTAGTCCAATCCCCCTGCCACAGCAGGATCCCCTGGATCCGGTGGCACAGGGACATGGCCAGGTGGGTTTGAAACGTCTCCAGAGAAGGAGACTCCACAACCCCCCTGGGCAGCCGCTTCCACTGCTCTGTCACCCTCACCATGGAGAGGGTCCTTCTCAGACTGATGTGGACCCTCCTCTGTTCCAGCTCACACCCACTGCCCCTTGTCCTATCACTGGGTGCCCCTGAGCAGAGCCTGGCTCCATCCT
>JAOXOE010000001.1:103256970-103276272 GCA_028565055.1 Phoeniculus purpureus | reverse complement strand
TGTGTTGCAGGTGCTTAGAACTTCTAGAAAACAATATGGATGTGTTCCTGTGTGACTTGGTCTGGGTGATCCTGCTGAGGCAGGGGCATTGGACTGGATGATCTTTTGAAGTCCCTTCCAATCCCTAATGATTCTATGATTCTAAGTCTCCCTGCTGCTCGCTGTCAGGGTTTGTGCTTGCAGGCACTTTGAGCCACTTCACTCATCACAGCCTGCCCACATCCTTCTGTTGTTAAAAGGGAATCTCACGCTGTCCTGTAGCTGTCAGGTCAGAAGGAAGAACACTGCAGACGTTTTCATGTCATGTGTTCTAGAGTATGAGTTTTCCTTGTTGGGAGCAGGGGTTAAACACCCAGGGCAACTCGGACCCAGGTATGTGATATGTTGGACTGTTTTGCAAGGTGCTATAAATGTTGGCTCTCTGTAACCTGATAGCAGGGCAGGACAGGCCAACTTAATGAAGGAAAATACACAGCAATGTGAAAGAACTGGAAATTCAAGTCTAGCTGACTAAGAGCAGCCTGCTCCAGAGGCTTTGGACTGTTCATATTGCTGACAGCTGACAGCAAATGAGAGACAAACAACAGAAGCACTGCCCTGGTCTGCGCCTGAATGTGCAGACTCTTGAAAGGCACTGCAAAGGTAAGACCCTGACACCGCTCAACCCAGGAGAGTTGCTGAGCGCAGCCCTGAGTGTACACATCCTCCGCAGGATTGCAGTACCAGCCTGGGGCTCGAAATCTGCAAGGCTTCAGCAGGTTCGCTGTGGGTTAGTCTGAGCGCCCCTCTGGCAGGTGCACAGCCGTCAGTTAAATCCAGACTTCTGCAGGCACTCGAGTGTAGAAAAGCCACCACCCAGTCTCTGTGGCTTCAGCAGAGAGCGATTTTGAACTTGTTTACGTGTCAGATTCCTTTGCGCTTGACAGTCCAGTCGGAAAAGTTTAAAAAGTTAAAGAAGTTTAAAAGTCAGTGGGGTGCTGCAGGATGCAAAAGGTCTGTTTCAGGAGTCGTAGTGGGGATTTTCACTGAGCTGGAGCTGGTGCGGTGTCTCCTGCAGAGTGCGGCAGTCGTCCTGTGGGCGTTTCGCTTTCTGATCCAGAGTTACCAGCGCTTGGCTTGGCTGGGAAAGGTTGCTTGGAGTAAGGGGCTTCTGCCTTGAGCCCTATCTCCCTGGCCTCTCTGCCTTTCTTTTTCATTTCCCCCCCACCCCGAATTCCCTGTATGGTGGGTGCATTTGTGTTGCAGTTGGAAGCAACAGGTGCTCTTCCGGCCAGCAGGCTTTTCTGCGTAAGTTACCCATTGCCTGCAGGTGATTAAGAGCAGCGACTGCGCTGCTAATTTGTGGGCAAAGCAGTTTTTGGAGAGCGGCGGACAGCTTTAGCTCGGTGCTGGGTGCAGACTGGCAGCAGGTGATTTGGGAAGTCGGGCGCTTGGCCAGAGCAATTCTATGTAGTCTTCCCTGGTCTGTCTTCCTCCTGCTGCCACCGCTTTGTGCTCTGGTGTGTGGGAGCAGCCTCCTGAGCTGAGCAGTTCACCCACCCTCCAGCCTCTCTTACAAGTTTCTTCATGACCTGTTGTAGTTGTCTTGGAGCTCAGCCCTGCTGCTGTCTCTGTGCTGAGCTCCTCTGAAATCAGTGAGATCAAACTGATCTGTCGCCCTCGTGATGTAGTTGCTGGTGTGATCGTGGTTTTGGTGGTTCTTACAGGGTGCAGGTAAATGCCAGGAGCAGCTTGAGGTGCCTTCTGAAACGTTTTCTCAGTGTGCCTGGAATAATTCCTTGGGTTTGCAGAAGTTCTGAACCGGATTTGGGCTTGTATCGATGTACAGTTTGATCAGGATCCTTTTTAACCAGCCCCTTGAGGTTCCGTGCCACACAAAACCCAGTAACAGGTCTTTGATACTGGCTCTGTTCATGAACGCTGGCAATTTATCTTGTGACAGCCGTGAAACCAGTTTGGTCTCTGCACACATACTGTGGGATAGGACCTCGTCGCTTACTGACTGTCGTGGGAGAGGCGGGGATGAGAGACCTTTGGTTTTCCTTTCTCTCCTTAATTAGTGCCACTTCCCGCTTGAAGTGCTGGACTGTGTGGACGCGTGCGGTGTCTGCCGGTAGCCTGTTTGTTCTGCTGCTCAATGCACGAGTGTTGTTCCTGCTGGAGAATGTGTGAGTCCAGAAGGCAGCGGTTACAGCTTACACCAGAGTGACACCAAAGCCCTGCCTGTGGAGATGTCTGCTTGCAGTCTGTGTTACTCCAGGTTTTCTGTGAGGGCGACAGCATTTTTCCACTCTGTAGAGAGACTGATGCAGTCTAACTACATGGAGCTGGTTTTAAAACATTCTAAAACTTTCCTAGGCTTTTGGCTTCTGGGATGCCTGCAGCAAGGAGCTGGAGCAAGTACATCTAGGCTGATGCATTTTTAATTGCTCTCCTTTCATCCCTTCAGAGCTGGAAGCTTCTCAGCAAAGAGTGTCTCTTTGTTGACATTTTATCAACTGGGATTTTTCCCTTCTTTTTACCAACAGCAATGAATTAACTGCAAAGGCAGAACTGAGGGATGGACCCAAGTTAGTAACTCCCGAGGGTTTGGATCAGCAAGCCACAGTGCGCTGGCCACGGGTACCGTTGCGCAGGAGCAAGAGAGCCGGTCTGTGCTGTGAGTGTTACTGTTCTCAGCTGGCCCTTGGATCCCTCTGCTGCTAAACAGGGCTCTGCTTGTGAAAATGCTCTTCATGACAAAACCTGATGGTGGTTAGGATAAGAGACCTTGAGACAGCCCATCACTGGCCAGTTCGTAGAAGGACTGACAGTCGTCGTGTCAGTTGCCAGGAAGCTCAGTGTGAGGGTGTGCTTATGGCCAGGGTCTGCCACAGGGCAGAGGTCTGACTCGCACACCAGCTTTTCCCCTTCTGGAGTGCAACTACACAGATCTTACCTGTGTGACACTGAGATGGTAGTGACGCTGTTTCTCAGGCTGATGGACTGACTGCCGAGTTCTCACAGGCTTGGCAGGCCGTGTGAGCTCCCTGCGCTCTGCCTCGCGGGATCTGCCTCACACATCTCATTTGTTTGGCCTTCAGTGCATGAGGAGAAGATCAAGCAAACTAGTCTCGCAGCTGCACCGAGGTGTGATGGGCAGGAATGGGTGGAGGTGACTGAAGTGAAGCAGAGAAGGACCACTTCTGCATGTACCTCGTACATACCCTTGTGTGTGTTGTGGGGCTCTTGCGTCTTTGGTAGCCAAAATGGCTACGTGAGGAGTAAGAGGTCAGGTCGGTGGCAGGAGACACGTTTTGTGTGTTTGGTTTGGTGTATGCTTGTGGACATAGGCACGCGCACGACATCGGGGATAAAGGGGGCTTGTGTAACTGCAGCTGGCAGGTGTGTACGGGCATCTGTACAGGCATGTACCTGTACAGGGCGATGCACCGAAGCAACTCTGTGCAGCTTTGAAGCTGACTGTAGTGGAAGTGATGCAGCTTCTCCATGAGCTGCAGCTTTGCTAGCCCAGATCCCACGTGCAAAGTGTCAGAGCCCCACGGATAGCCGAGGCCACTGGTGAAAATGCACCCTCATCTGTTCCATTTGTGTGTCTTCAGTACCAGAAGTGCTCTTTGGGCCGCTACAGTTTTTGGTGTTTCAGGGTACCAAGCAGGTTTGCTTGGAGTGGGGAGAGGGGATACGATCCCTTAACAGTTTCGGACGGAAGGGAGGGCTGGCATTGTGGTGTGCCCCTCCCTGACCTGTTCTCTCGCACCTTGCACCCAGCGTGTAGAAATGCAAGACTCAGCTGTTTCCTTCTCGGGGGTCTTGGGAGGCGGGGGAGAGGATTCTCTTGCCCGGTCAGGTTAGGGAGGGTTCCTCTTGCTCTTTCCAGACGTTCAAGTACTTCATGGAGTGCTCAAGAGCTTCAGTAGGAGACTTGAGGAGAGCACTGCTCGCCTCAGGATCTTGCAGTTTGCTGCTTTGGACTGGCTGTTCGGGGATGGTGTGATCTGCTGTTGCTGCAGCACCAGTCGGTTGTTTGCAGTGCTCTGCACCGGCGCTGATTCAGGGCTGCCTTGACACGTAGAACGTGCTGGCAGGAGAGGGCAGAGAGGTTAAAAAGCCTCAGCTGTGGTTTCCTTCAGCTTGCCCAGCAGTGCTCTGCCAGTTCATGGGTTTGTGTGCAGCAGCTGCGTCACAGAAATGTGCGAAATCAAAGTGTCAGGGAATACGGGAGAGAGGAAGAGGAAGGTTTTCGGGGGTAGGGGAGTCTGTAAACACTGCTGCAGGTGTTACTGGCAGTAGTCTGGAAAGGAATCCTGCTTCATACTAAATGTTCAGGCTAGCAGTTGCCCAAAAAAGGCGAAACACTAGAAAGTGCCGTTGTGGTGATGCCAGAAAGGGACTTGCTGCTGCTGTGTGCGCTTTGTGCTCTCTTTAGAGTACCCGTGCCTTTGTGGGGATTTGGGGAGCTTGAACTGGCTGAGCTGTGGGCCCGTTCCTTCACTTCCTTTCTTTCTCTGCTTGCTTACAGTTAACGCATAGCAGGGTTGGCTAGTTGCACCAAGAGCTCGTGGTGACACAGGCTGGTGTCCAGACCCGCCGCACGACAGGGGTTTATTGATACCGGCGATTTCTTCGTCCTCAGCGAAAGCTCAGCAAAGGTTGCTCTGTTAACTTGGATTATGTTGGTTGCTTTCTGTGGTTTCCCCTAGGCAGCGTGGGTGCTTCCAGAAGGGTCCAGGCTGTTCCTGAATGCTGTTTCTTTCCTTCCTTGGCTGTCCCCCTCACCATGTTGGTTTTCTGTCTCCTGTGGAAACACCAGCCCTTCGTAATCTCCTCGTGCCAAGTTGTGTGGATTAACATGCTGTTCCCCGTTGTCCTTTTGCCAGCTAGGGACGAGCTGACTCTGAGGACGTGGCTCGGAGCCCCTGTTCTCCGTAACCGCTTAGTTGTGTGGCTCGGAAGGACTAACGTATGCAGAGTGCCGGCGTGGCGTACAGCGTCAGCACTCGTTTAGCGGGCGCCGTGCTGACGGTCATCGGGGGTGTGGGGTTTCTGCGCTGTGAGAACTGCGGTACCATTTCGCTTTCCCCCCTTCTGAAGAAAACCAGACTCTGCAATGGACGACTAGTACAGCATCTGGAACAGGTGCAACTCGGCAGAGTCTCTAGCTTGATCCATCCCTAACCTCCACTGTTAGAAAGGCATTAGGCACTTGAATGAAATGCTGTCACTGCCATCCATGCAGTTGGTTGACCTCACCCCAAATAGTTGGCTCCCAGTCCTTCAGTCCAAAACTTCCAGGTGATGCCTTCCCTTTCTTCCCATTCACTCCCTCTTTCCTCCCACATGCCAGGTGGTGTCAAGAAGGGCATTTAGCTCTGTAATTCACTTAGTTCACAACTTTGACACCTCTAAGCTGGAGCTGATGCTGCAGACTGTCTTAGAAAATCAAATTGCCAGCACAGGTCATTTGCCCCGGTGTTAAACCACAGAGTGCTTTGGGTTGGAGGGGACCTTCTACAGTCACCTAGTCCAAACCCTTCTGAAGTGAGCAGGGACACCTTCAGCTGGGTGAGGTTGCCCATAGCCCCATCCCACCTGACCTTGAACATTGAGCTGTTTCAGCAGTGACTTGGGATTCGGATCTGCCTCTGAATCTTGAAATGGCCCAGTGGGTTCTTGGGTTTGAGTGCATGGATGGTTTTACTGCGTCCGTACAAAGAGCACTACAGGATGGTTACAGCTGTCTTTAGTGACCCTGAACGGCACTGGACCTGGTGGCAGCTGTGCCAGGCCCACTGCTCAGCCCTGTCCCTAAGCTCCGCATCTGCACAAGTTCTGAGCACATCCACGGAGGGTGATTGAACCCCTCCCTGGGCAGCCTGTTCCAGCGCCCAGTGCTCCTTTCAGCAAAGGCCTTGCATGAGGGAGCTGTGCGTGCGTCCCCGAAGCAGCAGCACGTTCAGGGCTGCTCTGGCTGAATTCAGCGTTCATTCGGACAGGCTGATCGGGAGGTGGTTTCTAGGTGATGCAGTTACTAGAAGAGGGTTGCGTCCAGAGCAGACTTGTGTCTGAATGCTGCTGTTTGTGTGTTTCTACAACAGCTAGTGAAGACAGAGGCAGACCCATCCTTGCTCTGCAGCTCTGAAAATGCAGTGTGTGTCTCACGGGCGCGTGGCCTGGCTTCCCCTCGTCCAGGGTCTGTGCGTAGCTGCGGTTGCTGTGCGCGGGAGCACAGTGCGTGTGCTCTGTGCTGTTTGTAGAGAACGTCTCTTTGCTCACAGATGGACGTGGAAGCGGGCAGAGAGCTCTGTGGCATCTTAGGACCAAAACAGTAGTCGTGTCTGAGTCTGCAGACAGCAGGGTCCCGTGACGCTTGGAATAAGGGAAGCGCAGTCTGTAAGAGCGGACGTGGAGGGAAGTACAGCTTGGGTAGGGTTGTGCTGGCTGCTGGGAGAGGCTGCTCTTGTTTCCTGTGGCCAGAGAAAGTGCTCTGGGTTACAGGACAGCTCTTTCGGGTTAGTTCAGTTCTGTGCTCGGTTTTGGGCACCTCAGTGCCAGAAAGACACTGAGGTGCTGGGCCAGGTCCCGAGAAGACCAGCAAGGTTGGTGAATGGTCTGCAGAACAAGCCTTATCAGGATGGAGCTGGGGCTATTTAGTCTGAAGAAAAGGAGGCAGAGGGGGAACCTTACTGCTGTCTACAACTGCCTGAAAGGAGGGTGTAGGGAGGTGCAGGGGTTGGTCAGTTCTCACGATTAACAAGTGATAAGAGGCAATGTTGTGCCAGGACTAGTTCAGGTTGGACATACGGAAGCACTTCTTCATTGAAAAGGGCTGTCAGGCACTGGAACGGGCTGCCGAGGGAGGTGGTTGAATCGCCACCCTGGACGTGTATAGAAGCTCTACGTACAGAGCTTAAGGATCAGGTGGAGCGAGGGGTTGGTGGGGGTGCATTAATGTTGGACTCCATGGTACTGAAGGTCCTCTCCAGCCTAAACAATGCTGTGATTTGGCCGTGTTGTTACTGGCCTGTAGATAACTTGCTGTTCCCGGCTGCTGCTGAAGAAGTAGCGAGAAATTTCTGGAAATAGTAGTACTTTGGGTACCTAACATTTGTAGGGTTAACTGCACGTGCCCCCTGAAACCTGCTCACTCGCCTTTGACGTTGGTCGCAGTGCCCTTGCTAGATGCTCTTGTCAGAGGATGTAATTTGACTTTATTTATAGGTTCCATGGTGGTTTTGGGGAGGAGGTGTAGGGGAAAGGAACAGTCTGCTGTACAGTCTCACATCACTGCCTTGTCATGGGCCACAACTATTAAACTGCCTTTTGAATCACAGAAGCATTTAGGGTGGAAAAGACCTTTACGTTCATAAAGTCCAACCATTAACCCAGCTGTACCAAGTCCACTGTTGTACCATGGCCGTGAGCTCCTTATCTGTACAGCAGCCTGTCTCTGCAGTGGTACCTCAGAGGTCCCTTTCAGCCCCTCCCGTTCTGTGGTTCTGTTAAGTGACACTGTCTTTAGTAGTTTTTCTTTTAAGGGCTCTGTTTCAGGGTTTTTCAGAACAGAAGGTAAGGAAATACTTCTTCATGGCTTTTAACAAGTTAGCTGCCGCAGCTTTGGGATGCTCTGCCTTTGGTGGGCGTCGTGGTACTGCGCTATCTGTTGTAAAGTGTTAGTACTTCACAGAGCAGCAAGTGACCTGGCGCTGGCGGAGCAGCGTGCAGTTCCCAAGGCACACGGGCACTTCTAAAACCTGTTTTCTGATGACTGTACCTGCAGCTTGCTTTATATTTGGTGAGTTCACTAGGTAGTTTCCACACTCCATTTACCCTGATGGACGCGGCTAGTTGTTGCTGACCTTAGAAAGTCACTGGACCTTATTAACCACTTGTGCTCTCTGTTCATACCTGTGGCTTCAGTTAGTTTTAAGACCTGGCCCGGGTTCTCTCTGGACAATTAGTTTAACCCTCTTTACAAAAGAAGTCTCCATCCAGTAGCTGAAGAGGTTCTTGTACTTGCCCAGTGATCCTTCAGAATGAAGTTATTCTTCAGTGGTCAGAGGAAGTGACCTGAAGGACTACCATTTTGTCTCGTTAGAGTCACAGTTTTTGCCAGGCAGCAATCGAAACAGAAGATCTCGATACCTGTCTTCTCTGCTGAAAGAGCTGGTGTGTCCCTGCCAGCATGGACTGGCCCACTTTGGTCGCCGGCTGTAGGAAAGACTGAGCTGTGTGTTGCGTAGCTCCGAGCTTCGTTTCCAGGCTGGCACACGGGGTGGTTGGGAATGGGACAAGCTGGTCTGACTCCCGCTGTGACTTCTCAGCGGCGTACCTGCCTTCCCGCAGCGGGGCCAAATAGCTGCGTTTAGGGAAGTTTCCCAGGACTGTCTGGCCGTGTGGAATGGTGTCGGTGCCATGGCCCGGGCCCTGCTGAAGTACAGAGAAAGCTCTGTTGACTATTCGAGTCACCCTGCAAAGTGGCCAGGGCTGAGGTTGGACGGTCCTGGTTCCCAGAGCACAGCCTTCCTCTGCTGGTGCTCTCGTTAGTGCAGATACTTTCTAGTTAGGGCTGTGGCTGCTCCTGTGAACCTTTCAGGAGCTAATTAAGGCATGCTTTGGAAGTTGGGGAGGCTCTCCTGGTTACATCATCTTGGGTTTCCTGGTTTCTTAGAAGGGTAGGATCGAGAGACTTAAATGCTTGAGCGCTCTGCCAGCCCTCCTTAGGAATTTGGGAGTACTACAGTGTATATGGGAAAAGCAGCTGCTGAGTTTGTGGAATGGGGGAGTATTAGCCCATGACGTGATCCTCCATAATTAAATTGCTTGGTGTTGGGAAGAGGAGGGTGTCCCTTCTTTTTGTTTGCTTGGTGGTTGTTGCTGCAAAAACAAGGTGAAGTTGAATGTCCTGCGCAAAGCAGATGCGATTCCTCACCAGTTCCACTGAAGTCACCTAGACCTTTCCTGGGGGTCTCATCCTGGGTGGATACGAGATGTGCTTCTGCCCTGTGTTGTTCTTTCACAGCAGCCTTTAACCAGAGGCTCTGTCTAGCATTCAGATCACAGCACTAGGGGCTGTAGGTCTGCTTCCCTGAAAACACAGAGCTTTAAATTCCTAGGCACCAGCATCCCCCCTTCGCTTCCTGGCTTGGAGACACCTGTTTCTGTCAGGTTTTTGAAGCAGCTGATCTTCCTGTCAGTGCCTTGGTCACCTCAGTAGTGTGAGAAAGGTCCCACTTTGTGCTCTCCTCTGTTGCCAGAGGTAACAGGGCAGCACCTCTGTGAGCCCGAGTTAACCAAGATTACCCGAGGGGCCGCTGAGTAAAGGAAAGTGTGAGGCTGCCGGCGCCATCCCTCCGGGGGGGGGTCTTTCCATCGTTGGGGGTTTTCCTCTTGCTGTTGTACTGAGCAGTTTTCTTGCCTGTTCTAATTTGCCGTGATGTGGTCACTGTCGTTTCCTTCCCGCTGCCTGTGAGCCTCTGGTAGAGATAAGGATTCGTTTGCAAGGCGTCTTTAACAAGAGGCTGAAGGTCTGCTTCGTGCAGGACCCTGGGGGCCCTCTGGATTGCACCACGATTTGTTTGCTGGTTTCATCTGTCTGGCGCTGGGAATCAGGATCTGGAGCAAACTGTGCTTGCAGGACAACAGCTGTGCTGAGCGTGACCTGCATGTGAAGAGGAAAAGGTGATCTGCTCACCAGGCTGAGCGGCGGAGTGGGGCAGTTGGAGCTGGGTGGTTGTGCTCTGGGGTCACTGGCTAATGTGGAACCTGTATGTGTGGGTCCGGTGAGGACGTGGAGTTTTTCTGTTAGCATCTGCACCTTTCCTCAGTCTCGTGCTTTTGGTGTGGAGCACTGTGACGTCTTGCTTCATGGAGCAGTTTTATTGGGAAGGGAATAAGGAGAACTCTCAAATACTGCACAATAAGACTGGCGCCTCGAAGTACAAAGGTGTCTGACTTCCTTGGACTTAGAGCAGGCTGTGCTGCCACTGCTGCTGTTTCACCAGAGCTAAGGCTCCCTAATTCCTTGATTAAAACCTGCTTTTAATTGTTTTCCCTCCACAGGGGTAAAGGCTGCCAGGGTGGGAAGAGCAGCTCAGGAAAGGATTTCTCTCAGTTTGTTCCCCTTTGAGAGGAGAAGAGCCTGGGGACATCCATGCTCTGAGAAGCACGAGCGCTGGTACTCGAGTCGTCGTGTGACCGGTCTTTCTGCCCCGCTGGACCCTGCTAACGTGCTCTTCCACGTTTGAGACCGTCTCTCGCCGCATGTGGAGCTGCTACCTGGGAATGCAGTATTATGGCAGCAGTCGTGCAGCAGAATGAACTCGTGTTTGAGTTTGCCAGCAACGTCATGGAGGATGAGCAGCAGGTATGGAGTGCTGTGAGGAGCCGTATTCGCACACCTTGGGGCTAGCAGTGTTGTGGGAACAGGAGGCCAGAAGCTCTTTAAAGCGCAGACGTTGAGGTCATCTGTTGCAGCAGGTCTCTGTGCAGTTGCAAACACTTCCTGTGGCTTCCTGTAACTCGCACGGGCTGAACAGACAGTGGTTGAAAGGTCCTAACTTCTCAGCATTGCAGAGACAGCCTTCTCCAAAAGTGTCTTTCCTTGGTTGCTGGTTTGTGCCAACAGAATCCATCCATCCATCCACCCATCCCAGTGTGGCCAGAGTTCCCCCAGTGCAGGTGTCTGGCTGCATTTCTGACTGAGCTGCTGTGCTAGCACGCGGTTCTGGGTCAAAGCAGTGCTCCCAGCACAGAGGCCCCAGAGCAGCAGCTGCCTGCTGGCTGCTCTCTCTGGGTGGGTTCCTGAGTTGTGTTTGTGTGCACCGGCTCTTCAGAAGTCAGCTTCAGAGTGGCTTAGGCTGGTGTCTTTCACACTGCAGGGAAAATAGGGGTGTTTCTGTCTGAGGAGGCTCTCACTTAGGTGCCGACTAGCTAAACCACATCCTGTGAGGCTTCAGTGAAAGATTCCTGTTGTAAAACTGAGCAGCTCCTCCATAGCTGGTGGTTAATAGTCAGATTTTGCGTTTATGAACAGACAATTAGGTGTCTGGGTACTGTGAAGAGACAGTTCTTCAGAGGCCTAGCAGTGCCACGACAGGCTGTTCCTGCCTTTGTGCACGTGAACAGCATCTGTCCTCCCCTTCTGGCGTCATAGTGTTGTCTCTGGGACTTCTGCTGCCCGATGCTTGGCTGGGTCAGTGTCCTGTTTCTGTTGTGAGGGTCATGTGCTGGCCTCAATGAATTGAGTGTTGTCTGTGTCTAAAGTGCTAACTTAGTTTTGGGTGGAACTGGCAATGTGACTTCCTTCCCTGTATTTTTCCAGGGCTTGTGGTAGCCTGGGGATTTAGATACGGGAATAGCACAAACGTAGTTGAAAATGAGTCTTGTTTATTGCCTCTGCTTGTTCGTTCCTGGCTTCACCAGAACTGAGACGGGGAGGGCTCCTTCTGTGGTGTCTAGAAGTGGTTGTGCAAGTAAACGTGGCTTTGTTCAGTTTAGCTCTGCATTCTGCCTCTTGAGATGTCATCAGCTACTGGCCTGGAGAACTGAAAAGCACTGAGCAGGGCGGCAAAACCTCCCTGAACTGAGCCCTCTTAGTGTTAGAACAAACTCAGCCTTGGCATTTATCTCATAACCTAGAGAAGCTCTGCCCCAGGTGGAGCCTGAGGAAAGAAGGTGAAACCTAAAGGTGAAGAAACTGGAGATGAGAGGGCGCGTAGCACAAGGTCCGTGACTGCAGTCAGTTAGACGCAAGTGCCCCCTAAATCGCTTTGGGGTGGACTTTGTTCAGGTATCAACTGTGCAGGTCGCTGGCTGCACACAGGTAGGATCGTAGACTTGTAGATGGTTGGGGTTGGACAGGACCTCTGGAGATCTAGTCCAACCGCCCTGCTAGAGCAGGATCACCTAGAGCAGATCGCACAGGCACACGTCCGGGAGGGTTCTGGAGGCTGCACAGTCTTTGTGGGCAGCCTGTCCCAGTGCTCTGTTACTGCGAAGAAGTTTTCCTCATGTTTGGGTGGAAGCTCTAGTTTGTGCTCCTTGCCCCTTGTCCTGTTGCTGGGTGTCACCTGGAAGAGTCCAGTCTCTTCCTCTCGACACTCGCTCTTCAGGTATTTGTAGGCGTTGATCAGATCCTGAGGTAGATCTCACATGCCCCGTTGTAGAGGAGGAGTCCTGCACAGGGCAAGTCTGAGGAGCTGGAGCTCAGCCCAGCTCCTTTAGGATTTTTAGTGCAGTGTTAACTCTCTAAATTGCTTATTCCTGATTGTTCTGTTTTTACAGCAGAGGGGTGGGTAACACAGTCTGTGTATTTTGCAGACATTTTGGCTCCGGAGGTGCTCTGTGTCGGTCAGCAGCATTTTCTGAGCTCTATCAACATACGGAAGGGGTCACAGCTGTACACAGTTGTCCCTTAACTGATCAGTAGAGTGCCCCCTGAAGCTGGCGTGTCAGCCGCACTGGTACTGTTCTTGTCGAAGGTTTGCTTGGAACACTTGTGCCAAGAGCTGTCGGGACATGGAGCAGGTGTGGGTGAAGGTCTAGATGGCAGCTCGCTCAGTGTTCCAGGGAAGTCATAATTCATGGCTTCCAGCTTTACTTTCCATGGATCTGTTTTGGGGTTTTTTTAAGTCTTAGTTAAACGACTGTAAATTATGAGCAGCCCATTTGCAGATGGAAGCATTCAGGCAGTTGCCAGCAAGAGGGCCTGGACCACGTGGCCCCGTGTGAATGGGAAAAGCTCTCTTAGCAGCTTTATCCCTTTCCATTTAGAAAATGGGATTTTTTTTTCTTGAAGGTTCATTTATCACACTTTGCATGTATGGTGACGGAGAAATGCGATTAGAATGTCCTTGTAACGTTAAGAAGGGAAAAAGCAGCTTGCAGTAATGGTCCTGATAACCTGGCATTTATCTTCTTCCAGCATCCCTCTCTCACAGTGGGTAACTTACCTCAGCTGGCCATGGGAACGCTCTCAAAGTCAGGATTCTGCCTCTGCTGCTGGCACAGGAACCTTCAGCAAGAGAGAACCCAGCCCGTTTTGTAGTCACAGAGGTCGCTTTGCCTAGTTCTGTTCAGTTACACACTTAACCACCACAAGCAGCCCCCTGTGTTGCCAGTCTGCCTTCTGGTGCTCCTGCTAGAGAACTGGTTTTGTTCACTTGCATTTTCCTCTCTTCACTTCCCACGCAGCTTTTCCCCGCTCCTGTCTGTTACCTGACTTCCTCCCACCAGCCGCTCCCTCGCACAGTGTGTTCCAAACCACCGGCGTGTTCCGCCCAGCCACCATAACCCTGGGACAGATCACCTTCACGACTTGGCACGTGAGAAGACACAATCTCTAGAGCAGAGGAAATCCCCCTCCTTATTGCCCACTTCCACAACCACGATGATGTTTTGATCCTCTGCTGGATGGTGGCAGAGTTTAAAAGAAACCCCTTATTGTGGTAACCATGGTCCCTTCTGCCTCTCTGAACGTGTGTGAAGTTGTTCCTGCGTCTAGAACAACGGAGCCGCTTTGTCATTGAATCATGGAATGGTTCAGGTGCCCAGGGTCTTTAGATACTGTCTAGTTCCAACACCCCTGCCGTGGGCAGAGACTGCTCCCTGTAGACAGGATTACTCAGAGCTCCATCCAGCCTGGCCTTGAACACTTCTGAGGAGGAGGCAGCCACGACTTCTGTGGCAGCCTGTTCCAGTGCCCTACAACGCTCACAGTGAGGAATTTCTTCCTAAGACCTACCATATGTCTGCCCTTCGTTTAGCTTGAAGCCACCCCCCTTGTCCTGTCACCGGTGTCCCTCGTAGAAAGGGGCAGCTTCTCCAGCTTTCCTTAGGCCCCCTTCAGGTATTGGAAGGCTGCTGTAAGGTGCCCCCTGCAGCCTTCTGTTCTCCAGGCTGATCAGCCCCAGCTCCCTCAGCCTGTCTTTACAGGAGCTGTGCTCCAGCCATCTGATGATCATGGCCCTCCTCCTGCAGCTTGGCTCCTGGGTGGCAGTCAGGTGCTTTCAGTGGAGTCAGGAACACTGCAGAAGTACTGCGGTGAGGTGGTGCCTCTCAGCAGGCACACGGTGGTGGGAGCTTTTGAGAGTGATGGAAGTACTTGTTGACAAAGCCACGGCCAGTTTGAGATACTGAACAGGAAAGTGATGCTGGCTCCCGCAAAAGTGCCTTTCGAAGGAGACGTGTTTGCAGTTGTGTGAGAGCTCTTCCCCCTGAGAGCGCACGGCGTGTTCACGTCAGTCTTCCGTCTCCAGAACCGTACGTACGTTGTACCTCCGCAAGAGAGGAGCCGGACGCAGGTGTAATGCTGGTTTGACAATAAAAGGCCACACGAGGTGATGCAGACTGACTCTTCTTGTTAACGTAGAGAGAACCACATCTGAGGTGTCTGGCCAAGAGTGGACACTTCTTGCTTCCTCTGTGGGCTTTGGAAGCGTCGTGTGTCGGCAAGCTGGAAGTGCCAGTGGCGAGGTGTTCCCCTGCCAGGAGGGACAGACGCAGTGACCGTGTCGGGGTATGGGAGTTGTGGGTGTTTCTAGGTGGCCAACACACACAGTCTTAGAATCGCTGAGCTTGGGAAAGACCCTTAAGATCACCAAGTCCAACCATTAATCTCTTCAGCCAAGCCCACTGCAAAACCCTGTCCCTAAGCTCCACATCTACGTGACTTCTAAACCCACCCAGGGATGGCAGTTCAGGCGCCTCCCCGGGCAGCCTGTTCCAGTGCCTGATGACCTTTTCAATGAAGAAGTTGTTCCTGATCATAGGATCATAGATGTCTGACCTAATCCTGTCCTGGCTCAGCCAAGGCCATTTCCTCTTGTCCTATCACTTGTTCCTTGTGGGAAGAGGCCAGCACTCGCCTCTGTACAACCTCCTGTCAGGTAGCTGTAGAGAGCGATGAGGTCTCCCCTCAGGCTCCTCTTCGTCAGACTAAACAGCCGCAGCTGCCTCAGCTGCTCCACGTGAGGTTTGTTTTCCAGACCCTTCACCAGCCTTGCTGCCTCCTCGAACCCACTCCAGCACCTCAGTGCTTTCTTGTCTTGAAGGACATGAAACTGAACACGGTGTTTGAGGTGCAGCCTCAGCAGCGCCAGGTGCAGGGGGATGATCGCCTCCCTGCTCCTGCCGGCCACTCTGTTTCAGACACCAGCCAGGACGCCACTGGCCGCCTTGGCCACCCGAGCGCGTTGCTGGCTCCAAGTTACCCTGTGATCAGTCCACACTCCAGGATCTTTCTGTCCAGCAGTTTTGCAGCCCCTCTTCCCCTGCCTGCAGTGCTGCACTGCGTCGCTGTGGTCCAGGTGCAGCACCTGCAGTTTCCTTTTGCGGAGCAGATGACACCTGGTCCCTGGAATCAGATCAGCTGCTGTGGAGTGCAGGACAGCAGTGCTGGTCAGCGCTGACAAGGGGGTGTTGGCTCTTGGGTGCTCACGTTTCACAGCAGAGCGTTGTGTGGTGTAGAGAGGGCTTTGAGGAACCAGGCTGGGAATGGGTGACAGTTGGCTGGTTTTCTCCGGGCTTCACTACTCTTCCGAAGTAGTTGTTATGACTTGTCTGCAAGACAGAACAGCAGTGCTGGAAGTGATTGTGCCTCTAGGAGGCCAGATCAGCACTAGAGAAGGCTGGTGCTGAGCCAGGGTCATGTTTCTCACCCAGAGGAAGCTAATGTGAGGCCTGTCCTAAGCACAGGTGCCTCAACGTGCTGCTGCAGATGCCGCATCTGTTGAGTGGGTCCCGAGGTGACAGTGGGGAGGAAGGAGCACCGTGCTTCCAAGATACGGCAGGCAGGCAGCTGGCCATTTGCTGGTGACTCTGCAGGAGGTGGTTGCCTATGGCAGAGCAGACTCTCTAGTGCTGCCA
Organism: Phoeniculus purpureus; assembly: GCA_028565055.1. Taxonomy (NCBI): domain Eukaryota; kingdom Metazoa; phylum Chordata; class Aves; order Bucerotiformes; family Phoeniculidae; genus Phoeniculus; species Phoeniculus purpureus. Next base: position 103,260,405 of record JAOXOE010000001.1, on the reverse strand, counting down.
CCCCCCTTTTATGGGCAGTGCAGCTGTAGGTGTTGTCAGGGCGTGTTTCACCCTATTGCAAAACAGGAGCCTAAAGCTGAGCAGGAGAATGAAGCCCTAGAAACACCGTTGTTCTCTTTGGCTCTGAGGGAAAGGCTCTAGAGTCCCAGCAGCCCGAAGTCAGGTGCTTACGAACTATTGCAGGATGAGAACTGGGGAGTCTTCTTAGGCAGGTTCCCTGTGGGACATCCATGGTGTTTAACTGCTTGATGGTTGCTGTAGGTACACGTGAAACCTGTGCTCTTCCTGCTTGCAGGGTGACGGGAGCACTGCGTGTAAGAATTGTTCGAGGTGTAGCCCCACATACGGGAGCACAGCCAGCACGTGCACGTTGCACCCCAAAAGTGGCGTGCTACTGGCACTGAGGAGTTTCACAGAATGGGTTTTGTCTCTGCGATGAGGCTCCTTTAACAAACCTTCTTCCTTCTAGTTTATGGAGCAGTAGTTGAAAATAAACCCTCTTTTTGGTGCCCGCAGTGCTCTGTTCTTCTTCTCCTTCCACTGAGCTTTCTCTTTCTGATCGATGTGAGTTGTATTGAGTGAAACCTGTTCGTTTAGCTTTACCTGGAAGAGAATGGGATCGGGGGTGTTTGGGTCAGTAAGCGAACAGGATGCAGCTTGCGAGCACAGCTCTTTCTGATGAAGAGCAGAGACCGCTCGGCCGCCAGTGCTTGCTGGTTCCTGAGCTCAGGCAAGATACAACCTTGGCTAGAGGTGTGGGGTAGCAGCTGTCCCACTGCTCGTCTCTGTGCGCGGCGCCTGGCAGTGGGGTTGAGCAGGAGAGCTTTACTTGCCCGGTCCACCTCCACTGGACTCGTGCCGCGTCGCTGTGTGGGAGCTCGCGTGCGCAGCAGCAGGCCCCTTGCTCTCGGTCCTGCTGGGGTGGCTGTGGAGCAGACTGTCCGTGGCAGCAGCCCGTAGAAGTACCGGGTCTGCGTCTTAATTCTTCTTTTCCTCCTGGTTGCCCTTGAGCGCCGTTGTTGCTGAGACACGTGTTACAAATCACAGAGTGATGTGACGTGGCAATCAGGGCCTTTTAAACTTAGAAACGGCACTTTCTGCTGCCCGCACCGAGGTTCCGGACTGTTCCCTAGCAGGGGCTGACTCCCGTACCCTTGTCTGCGCTGAGCTGATAGCTCTGGCACCTGTTCCTGTTGCAGGCGGTGAGCAGCGCCTAAGCCTGATCCTGGTCCCGCGGCTGGGCTTTGTTCTGGTGTGGTTAGATAAAGCCCTGCTCGAGCCCAGTGTGTCTGTGCTCTCCTGCAGGTGGTGGGAGCAGACAGACACAGGCTGCTCTTTCTCAGCAATGTGGTCCGCAACTTCTGGGGTGGTTTTGGGGTTTTTCTTAAGTCTGCTGCGTTTTTAGTTTGATTTATTTGTGTGGTGAGGGAGCCTTCGGTTGACACGAGACTTCCTTTGAGCCTCCCCTGCTGTCGTCAGCTGTGACTTTCTTACTGCAAACTCCATCTCAGAAGACTCCCTTCGGACAGCAGCGACCAGCGCTTTCTGGAAGCCTCTCCCTGCTCCCCTCGTCGGAGAGCGTGAATCTCATGGCTAGCGCCAGTCAGCTTCATTTCTGTTCTCTGTCTGCTAGCAGGAGAGAAAGATGCTGTCTGAAAGCACAGGGGGGATGGTGTCAGGCTGTTGAAGCCGTGGGGAGTCGGGTGGGAGGTATTACAGCACTTCGATCGAGCACGCCCTTGCTCTCGAAGGAACAGTGATCTTCACGGGAAGGTCGGTGCCTGCAGAAAGCCTCCTCCACCCTGACAGCCGCTGGACTCGTCGCCCTGCAGCCTGACGGCAAGAGCACACGGGAAGGTGCCGCGGAGTGCGGTGTTTGCCGTGCGCTGCCGTGGTGCCCGCTTGTGCGCTGCGAGGTAGTGGCCACGAGAGTCTGCCGTGACTGACTGCCGTCTGTCTGGTGCCCGGGCGAGGCAGCGCAGCTCTGCTGAAGCCTCACGCAGCGGGCGGTTGAGTGAGTGTAGTCCCTACCGTTGTTTTGACTCTCTTCTTCCCGACCCCCAGCTCGGCGATCCAGCCATCTTCCCTGCTGTCATCGTGGAGCACGTTCCCAGCGCAGACCTCCTCCACAACTACTCCGGCTTAACCTGCGTGGACGAACGCAACGACATGATCACCGAGAGCTCCCTGGACGTCGCGGAGGAGCAAATCATAGAGGATGACGATATCACCCTCACAGGTTGGCAAGAAGGATGTTTCTGTTTCCGCACCAAGGTGGCCGCGGCTGACGGTGGGAAAGGGCTTGGTGACAAAAGAGCGAGAGAAGCAGAACTGTAGCAGAACCCAGTGCCGTTAGCAGCGGGCGAGAGAGAGAAGACAGGTTAGTGCTGCTAGGAGAAGGCTGCCAGTCCCCGCAGCGCAGCTGGTAGCGGTGAAGAGTTTCACCCATCAGCAGAGGTTAGCACAGAGGTCTGCTCCGAGCACCGACTGGGTTTTAATTGGCTCTCGCTAGGGCTGGTTTGCTGTGCTCCAGCGGCTGCTGGCCGCTCAGTGCCACGCACGCCGGGAAGCAGCGTGAGCAGGCAGGCTGCTTCGCGCTTCCCGAGGGTGCGGCTTGGCCGCGGCATGTGCTCGTTAGCTGCCTGGGTGGGCTCGGGGCGCTCAGCAGAGTTAATTGGGGTCTCCAGTAGCAACTTCAGTAGCCTCGAGTACAGTTGTTCTGCGTAAAGGTCTGTTAGCCAAGGCCACCCGGAGAGAAAACCCTTCTCGGAAGGGAGAGCTCAGGGACGCGTCGCCTGGCCCAGCGCTGCGCCTGAAGCGCTTTTGCCAGACAGGCCCGAGAGGTGGGGCAGGTGCCTCGCAAAGCGCACGATCTATTTCTGTGTTGTCTCCTTTGAGCCAGCAGTCTCCGTGGCTGCGTTCAGTGGTGGCTTTGACGTCGTTTCCAAAGGCTTGAGGTGGTGCAGCCTTTTACCCCCAAAAATAAAACAAGAAGCTCAACAAAACCTGACCGAGGAGCAGTTCAGAGTCGTTTGACAGGAGCTGTTGGCAGTAACTCTGGTAGAAATGGCTCCTTGTGTAAATGTTTCTGTGTTCAGCTGTGGGTTACCTGTGAACAGGCTGTGACGGCACCATTGGGGTTGCTGGTTGTTCCAGGCAGGTTTTTACACACTAAAACTGTACTTGAGGTTGAGACCTCGTGGCAACCGTTCGCTTGCCATTCACATCAATTATTCACACTGCAGCTGGCATCTCCTGAGGGAATTGCTGAAGCACCACTTTGTGCTGCTGTGTGAATCACAGAACATCAAGGGTTGGAAGAGACCTCCAAAGATCATCCAGTCCAATTGCCCTGCCACAGCAGGATCCCCTAGATCCAGTCGCACAGGAACATGGCCAGGCGGGTTTGAAATGTCTCCAGAGAAGGAGACTCCA
>JAOXOE010000001.1:103219465-103256870 GCA_028565055.1 Phoeniculus purpureus | reverse complement strand
TTCCTCTGGCTGCCTAAACCACCTCCTTAAAACGAGCCCTCCCAACACTCCCTTCCTCTCTTTCAGACCCTTCTAAATGGCTCCCGGCCTGTGAGAATCTGCTCTTGCCCCTGTGCTCCAAGGGAGCAATATGCCACCCTCCCTGAACGGCAAGAGCAACGCTTGTTTAAAGGAGAGAAGAAAAACCAGCTACAAGCAAAGGAACATTTTGCTCTGGCCCACAGGCACAGTACCAGCGGCCAGAAGCAGCACACAGCTGGCCTGTCAGCGCAGCGCCGGCTGGTCACGAGCCGTCGTCTGCCGAACGCTGCCTGGCCTGTTCTGGGGCCCTTGTCAAGATCTGGCTCTGCCAAACACTTAGGATCTGCTTGAACACCCTCATAGAAAGGAAAAGACGTAAATGATGATGTAAATGACTATGATCTACGGGGTATCTTCTTCAAGGAATATGTGTGTGTGTGTGCGCGTTTGGTTAAAAAAAAAGAGGAAGGTGCTCGGGCAGCCGTCCTCGTTCCGTGGACTTTTCTGGAAGGGTGAATTGCTGGCCGACTGAAACCGTCACAGGATCATAGAGTGGCTCAGGCTGGAAGGGACCTCAGAGATAATCTCATCCAACCTCCCAGCCACCAGCAGGGATGCCTCTTGACTCTTTCAAAGCCTCATCCAACCTGGCCTGAAACATCTCCAGGGAGGGGGCTTCCACTACCTCCCTGGGTAACCTACGCCAGTCTCACCACCCTTGTACTGAATCATTTCTTCCTAAGATCCCATCTGAACCTATTCACCTTCAGTTTAAACTGTTTCCCTTGTCCTATCACCAGACACTCTTGTAAGAAGTGCCTCTCCAGCCCAGGTTGGTCACTTGTTACTCATCACTGAGCCCAGAGTGTTGTGTCACTGTTGTGTGTGCTGCTGGAAGGCACCCACATGCAATGCTGGTGACCACAAAACAAAGCACTTAGGCAGTATTTCCATATTTCATACCCCGGTCCACACTTTTCACACCCATAAATCTCTCAGGTTATCCTAAGACCCCTAAACAGATGAATGACACACCACAGATTGGTCAAACAACAGTTTTATTCAGGTTTTTCATACAAACTCCAGGTCAAGAGCTTGTGATACTTTTGTAATTTCTACTGGGAAGGTGTTTAACAGAAACCAGCTCAACCAAACTGTTTAAGTTTGCAAACACTTACAACCTCAAACAAGTGCTTCTCAATTAGCCCACTCTTACTAAGCAGGACACTCAAATCCATTGGCTCAGCCTGTGGTCTGTATTGCACTGTCGGCTGGTTTTTACTGACAGCTGTTTCTGCTTTGGCAGGTAAAAACAAACCTCTGTTTGCTGACACAAATCCTCTGGAATCGTCCCGGGCACACTTTTCAGGTTGTTATTTGTGACACTTCTTTGCTTCATACAGAGACTTCTATTCAAGCTGCACCCCAAAACAACTCACAAGGGTGAGGCTGTTAATCACACAAACAAGATTCCTAAGATTAATAACTTAGCAGGTAAAGGCCAGGGAACTTCCAAGGTAGACACAGAAGAGTCCAAAGAGATACGGCTGAGCGCACAGAACCAAAGCGCTGCTGCAGCAGCCAGCAGAAGGTACACAGGCCACTGCTGTGCCAGCCAGCGCAAGGATTCAAGGGCTGCAGCCCCTTAGGAGGAACAGAATTAAATCAGTCTCAGGAAAACAAATGACCAAGGAAATAAAAAGCACAAGTGTAGTCGGCCTCGAGACAGCTTCTAGTGGGAAACTGGTAACACTGTTTTTCTCCATGACCTGTCGCAGACAGGCAGCAGAATTTTGTAGCATAGGTTGGGATATGAGACATGGTGGCCAGCCTAAGGTAACAAGAAGCTTTCCAAGATCTGTGAGGAGCAGGGGATAAGGTGAAGGTAGGTGCCAGGAAGGCAGCACAGGAGTCAGGTGTAGATTTACATACACAGGAGCGCTGGAGGAAGATGCTTTGAGGAAGACAGCAAGAATAAGCAAAGTAAGTCACCACTCAAAGTGCAAACCAAGGAAAACAAGCAGCATGACACAGTTTTTACTCCCTTTCTGAGACACCAACATTTGCACTGCAATTACATCTTGTCTGATGGTTTTATACGTGCACAGGTCAGTGAATTTACCTCAGATCCATGTCATGACCAGCCCTCCCCAACTTCTAAACCACAGAATCATTCAGTCTGGAAGAGACCTGAATACTGGGGCTGGACGCTGCTGCCGCACAAACTGCATCTACAGGACTCAAACAAACCCAAAAACTTTACGCTGTTGGGAAAGTCTGGATTTCCATCTACAAATTCTCAGGGAAGGGTTCAAACGTGGCTTAACCTAAAGAGGAGCAGGGATTATTCTATAACCTAGGTCATATGAAGCAGATCCCTGTGCAGGTCCTGACACAACAAACACCCAAGAAGATGACTTTCTGTGTTAGTGTACGTGCAGTGTCTGCTTCTCACTGCATCACCAACTGCAGGCAGGTCCCACTGTGAACACACATGCACCAAAGGCATGTGCTGCAAAGCTATTGTGTCTGAACAGGCGAGACAGGTGTGAGATGAGGCAAGGAAAAACACTCCAGAGCAGCAAAGTTACTTGCTCGAAGCTGCAAAGACTCCCTCTCTCTCCAACTCTCCTCCTCGCATCTGTGACAGCCTATAAAAGCAAGGGCATAGTCCTTGCTCAAGCAGCTTGCAATAGACACAGGCAGGCAGCTAAAAGACTGCATGACACAGGATGGATTAGTCAGAACACAACGCACGCTGCTTCTGAGACATTAAAGGAACACTCCTTTGCCTAAAGCCAGCACGGACAGGGAAGGATTAGCAGATAAGCAATGCCTAGAGTGTTCCGACAGCGAATTCCGGAGGCAGAAGATTTTCAAGGAGATGCTACAGAAGGGCGAGAGATCCGCGCAGAACAGATGTCCTAGAAAAGCAGCGTCTGCCCTCAGTCTCACGCAACAACAGTATTTTAGTGGAGAAGAGAAAATATTTGGTTTGGACAGTCGGTAAAAAAACGGAGTGACGGCATGGAGCAAAATTAAACGCTGGCTTTGGATAAATCCAGGCTGACTCCACCGGCCGTTGTTCTAATTTACACCTAAGGCCAACAATTAGATGAGTCTGTCCTCAAACTGACTTTCAGAGGCAGTGGGGAGCAAAGCGCTGTATTCGCTGGGGAGAAGCAGGGCTCGGAGGCCTCACCAGCAAACGCAAGCGCGTCGTCTTCAACAAACTTCACTAGCAATGGGCAAAGAAAACTCTGCCTCCTCTTCCGTAATGTTTCGGTGTGACGATGTAACACGGCACCTGCCAGAGACCTTTGCTTTGCACTACAGCCAACAGCAGCTCCTCTAAGAAACAAGTTTTGAGCCCTTCTCAGATGTTGGTAGACATCTGCTCAAGCAGTAGCCTCTGAGCACTGCAGTGTGGCAGAGCGTTTCCAGGGACAGATGGTCATGCTTTGGGGATCTCACTAAGAAGAGGAAAGAGAGCCCTCTCAGAGGAGGACCCAAAGTGTGCACAAGTGGAGCACCCAAACCAGTCCTATACTGTGCTAATAAACAATAAATTAATCCTGCAGAGATCATAAAGAAATGTGTATTCTGGGAGTAACTGAAGCAGGATGAGTACAGCAGTACAAACCTCATTGGAAAGAAAAAACCCAACTGTGCTGGAAAGGAAAGCAAGATCAGCTGTCAACAGCTGGCAGTGGCAAAGGAGCAGAAAGAGCCAGTTGTACTGCTGAATCACAGGGCACCCACAGCAGACAGCATGATGCAGTCATGTGAAAAGCAAACGTGGTTAAGAGTTACTTGCAACACACTAAGGGAGTGTTAGTGACCTCAGGCCTGGCCTTAATCCTCCTTGAACACAGAGCCCAGGCAAACTCAGGCTGGAATGGATGAAGATAACTGCTGGGAGAGCACTGAGGGTCCCAACACATAATGACCCTTCATGTGATACCAAAGAGAAAAGATGCGGTGGATTCAAAGAGGAGGAAATGCGACTTTAGCTGAAGGGAACGCAAACTGACTCTTAAGACAATGTCCAGGCCACCCTGGACAGGACTTAGCCACATTTTGTTTTCCTCTCCTATAGTGCTGAGAACAATGAAGCTTCAATGCACCCAGCAGATTCTCAGTTTCAGGAACACTGCAACCATTCAAGACACTCTCTGTCAACACACAAAACCCATCAACCCCGGAAAAGGTGCTGTGCGCTGCAGCAGGGACAGCTCTTTGGAATGTGTTTTCATTAAAGCATCAAGCAATTGTTTTTTCACAAGGAGAGAGCAAACAAGACCAAAAACAAAAAAGGAAAGGAAACCTAACATGTAGAAAGAAGGAAAAACGCAAGCAGAGACAACAGTAAACCAAAATACAACAGCTCTATGCCACAGAAATCTCTACTGCCAAGAGGTGGCTCTGGTGCTGTTACTAAAAGTTAGGTTTCATTAGGTTTAAACCTCAATGCAGAGGTTCTATACCCTCATCAAGCACCTACACCAATCATTTCCAGATGGCTGTTTGGAGCAAGGGGCACTGATGTGACTGACTCCTCTAAACACAGCTTCTGTTTGGAACGTTGGCACCTACTCTCTTGCAAGTGACTAGCTGAAGGTGAGTAAGCACAATTTTTTCTACTCATTAGTTGGGAAACTACTCAACACAGATGATCTTGAGGGAGGTGCCCACTCTCTAGCATGTGCCTATGACCCAGTACCTCTGCCATTTTTGCCCGATGAAGGAGCCCTACACATTCACATACTTGGAAAAGGAGTAAGAAGCCTGATGTAACGTCTATAAAAGGGCAGATGCAGAGCGAATCAAACTTGGATAGCATGGCTAGAAGTATTTACATCCCGCCTAAGTACCACAGCACAAACTTCCATTCCAAAGTCAATCACATCACAGTAAAATAAAAACTATCATGACTCACACACATTATAATACCTATAAATCCTTAATCTCTATCCAATATTGTCTGTATAAAAGCCTGTTTAAAATATTAAACCTCTGATTCACTCCAGCTTAAACAGAATCTGACATGATTTGACGAGTATTACTGATCACTTGGTCTTTGTCTCAAGTTTCTAGATTTTCCATTCTCAAATTTCCTCCTTTTAAACGTTGGCATCCCTTCTGCCACGTCTCCAAGGGAGGTGACTGTCTTCTCTCCAAATATCACTGTTGTGTCTTCTGGAACCTCTAGCACTGGAGCTGGTAGACTGTCACTCTCTGTACTAGGAAGCTCCAGGTCCACATTTTCACTGGGAGAAAAGAGAAACAAATAAAAGGATTAATCCACATGGAGAAAAGAATGTGATGCACTGGAGACAGCAGCATCCACATTTAACTGTTCAAGCAGCTCTGGGCTAGATGCAGTCTTCCAGCCAAGATCATCATCTTGGCAGGGGCCAGAGAACCCCACCTGTTCTCTTAGCTCTTCTGTGGGGCTGCCATAGAAAGCAAAACAGCCCTCAGTCTGTGCAGAGCTTACAGCACGGCCGAAGCACTCTCTGTGCCAACCGTCCTGCAAAAACACAGCAGGGCTGCAGGGGGCAAATTTAACGACGTTGAAAGGCTGCGTTCAGTGAGCAACTGGCAGTGATGCGACGTTAAATGTTACTGAGTGCTCTTCCCTCGGTGTCCGTTCCCGAGGGTCTGCTGGGAGAACAGGCTCACCACATCAGCCCGTGGGAGAAGGGCCTTGGCAGAGCAGGATCACAGCTAATACTGATCTGACCAATTCGAAGACATCGGCACAAACACGTGACAGAGGACCGCTGAGCAGTTGGCAGAAGACCATCTAAAGCACAAGCCCATCAGGAATTACGCCAGAGATACACACTGGGTTCCTGGCCAATCCACACACGAAATCATTCAGGACTGCCCAGTCTGAGGCCAGCTCGGGTACTATCCCTAGTTTCAAGGCCCTAGGCTTCAAAGACGAAATGGATCAGCTCAAGCAGCAAACAGAGGAGCCACGAGAACGCAAGTCACGCAAGTCCAGAAGGTGGGACTGTGGCAGCACCACAACATGGACCCCCTGGAAGTGGCTGGTTCCAGCTCAAAGTAAGCAATGAACAACGGCATTTGGTTCATTTTACAGGTGTGTGTGTGTCTCTCAAGCCTGAGCGTTCTCGTACAGTCTGGTCTGTAAGGTTCACTAGCTCAAATCGCTTTTTACTGGACAGTGCTTTCCAAAAGCCTGGAAGGATTTATCAGCTCTAGAGTCAAGGAGGGGTTCCCTAGTCCACTACAGGAAGTGTTACACTAACGTTATTGTCTCCAGGGAAGTGTTTCAGGGCTTTAGTTTGGACACTGTCAAAACTTTATATTCTGCATAATCTAGAACCACAACGCTGGACAATGGGGTGAGTTTGAGAGAAAAGATTGTCTTCAGTCTCCAAAGGCTGATTTCTCCAGACACCTAGAAGGCCCCACACCAAGAGACTGGCCATAAAAGACAGTAAGCTTCACAAAACACATGACCCATCCTAGGCATTATGTGGTGAAACGAAACGAACCCCCTTGATCAGATACCTGCCATGAAAACACCTGCAGTGCATCAGCTGGATGCGGGAGAGCTTCCAGATTTGAAACTGACGTAACTAGACTACACACGTTTTGTCTTTCATCTCCCTAGTGAAATCATTCCAGAAAACGCCTCCCACCACTAACTTACCCAATGCGACAGCACCAGAGGCTGTAACGGCTTTTGGTTTGCTTTAAAAACGAGGGAAACCAGGGAGCAAGAAGAGCAGTGGAACCAGAGGTTTTTCACCGCAGTACTGGATGGAAGTTAGACAATCTTAAGTGTCTTTTAGGCCGAGGCCCTCAAGAACACTCTGTTGGTACAACTGTGCAAAGTGAGAAACAATTCACTGCTTGAGGAAGTAACTCAGCTCAACACACCAGGCTTAGGCAGAGACTGCCTGGAGTCTAGAAAAGTGCCTACTGCAAAAGCCACTGGCAGAGCTACCCCAGCTAATTACGCCTCATAAAGAAACACAATTTAGCCTGGAATCTGGAGGCCATGAGAAAGGCTGCTAACCCTATGCAGTTCCTAGGATGCAAACAGCTGGAAAACAGTCACCAGAGCTTCTGAGGTGCCTGAACCAGACTGTAGAAGGGAACAGTGTTAAGGAAGGTAAGCTTAGAGTAACTACAGCTGAATCACTGATGCTCAGCCTCTCAGAAAAATGATGGATGACGACACTTTTAACTCACTTCAATTTACTTTGTATTTTGACACGAAAACCAAACCATTGCCTCTATCTGCTGGAGAACTGTAACTTCAAAATAACCACTGCAGAAACAACTGTATGTGGGCCCTGCTTCAAATCATCTCTGGGCCAGTTCTGCCAGAACTCAAAGAAAAACCTTCAGCTCTTGAAAACAAGCGTTCTGGAAAAACGTATTGTGAGAAAAAACTGATTAGAAGATCCTCACCCAGGTTCTTCTTCTTCTTTTTCTTTTTCTGCTTCCTCTACTTTTTCGTCAAGTGCTTTCCATTTCCCGAAAGCGAAGGTCTTCCTGAGTGCATCACTAGAGGTTTCTGATGCACTCTCCTCTTTAGCAACAGTTTCTTCTAGCTTCACTTCCCGCCACATGCCGTAAGGGCTTGACTTCTTAGCTCTGGGAGACTTTCTCTTTTCCTCTGATTCTTCACGATTGACTCCTTTCCTCTAAAGAGGAAAAAACCCACCTTAAGCAAAAATGCCTAAATAAAAACACAACGCAGCTTTATTTTACGTCTTTTACGTGCTATTGTCTACTATTCACACTGTTCAACCAAGAGAAACTTGAAATGATAAACACAGATTGTAATAAAGGAATTACATTTCTCCTCCTGACTTTCCACCACAAATGGAGTTGAAGAAAAACCTTAAATGCTACAAAAAGTCACAGCTGGAAAGTCCAGTCTGTCCAGGCTGAAGCTAGCAAGGAGCTTCTTAAAACACAAGCTGAGCAAGTCCGAACGCAGACAAAGAACTCACACAGAGCCTTCTGTGCGTGCAGACACACAGACTGGCAGCAACTGCTAACGATGTGCAGTGCTAGAAAAACACCTAGTTTAGAATGAGCACCTCTCTGCGAATGCGTTTGGTATTTAAAGCGTCTCTGCCCACTCTGGGAACCCATCTGGCCCAACCAGAGCCACAATCACACCCTTGAACTTAACTTCTAAATCTGAAGACAAAAACCACATAATTGGTGCAGACCTGCACTACCTGGCAACGTTCTCAATCAAAAAGGCAACTACAGCCACATCACTATCAGCTGACAGCATTCCCTGAGGGTCTCTTGGCAGTCACGTTTACCAGGGGCAGTTTGAAGTCATCCTCGCACGGACATTCAAACCCACTACCATGGACATTCAGCAAGACGCCAGTGACCTCTGTCAGAGAAATCACAATGCTGGCACAATTGAAGCTACTTCTGGTGGGCTGAAGGGAAGATCATGTTTTCTGTTCTGGAACAGTGCCACTAATGGGCCCAATAACTGAACAGAGATTCATTTTACTCGTCGAACAAGTGCAAACTCATACTTGTAGCCATATGGTTTAACCCCTCTACAATGAGCACTTTTTCACAGGAGCTAAGTCTGCTAGAAAACTAATACTCTGCATAAAATAAATCTGAAAAGAAAACTTGCCTTTGTATTTGTTTCCGAACCCTGCACTTCATTTTCACTATCTTCTGAGTCTGACCCAGACACTTTGGAATCTGTTTCTCCGAGCTCATCAGAACGCTTGCCACGGGGGCTCTTCTCATTTGAAGACGAAACAAAACCATCTGGTTTCTCCCACGTGGATACTGCCCAAGACATTTGAACAAACACATGATGTAGGTGTCTAATGCTGATCTGTCATTGCCTTGACACTATCAGCTTTCAGAAGCAGCGCTGCCTTATGCAGAAACACAGCAAATGAGCACACAGCTCTTGCCTTTGTTCAGTAAGTTAGGTTTAATACTCTTCACCAGAAAGACAACATATTACTTCACAGCTAAGACACAGTCACGGCAGCTGCCTTCACTGTTGGTAAAACTTGTGTTAATTAGCGCCTAAGGAAAACATCACACATGGCAAACTCGAGTCCACAAAGCTGTGATCCCTCTCATCTTTACACAGGTCAGACAAACTACCTTCTAGAGGTGCCTGTTTGATTTGAGTCATCCCTGGAATACAAAGATGGGACAAGGGAAAAAAGCCAGTAACTGTAAGGCTCAGCTCTGCAGGCAGATAAACCCCTTCCCTGTGCTGCTTGGCTTGGCAACATCAGGTTCTTAATTAAAGCCATTAAGCAATCAAGGAAATGCAGACATCGATCTGAAAAGACATGAAGGCACGTCCTGAAGGATATGACTGCATTTTCAATTGAAAGCCAGGGTTCCCAAAATTATCCTGAGAGGAAATATTTAGATAAGTTTGACTCAATGGACTTAAGACCGGTCTTAGCTGTGAAATGTAATAAAACTACTGTCTTTCCCAATTATCTATTTCCAAAGAAATCCTTAAGTGAAAGCAACAGTTAGGATGGACTTAAGGGGCATGCACCCCAACGTGTCTGGCAGAAGTAAAACGTGTAAGAAACTGGCCATGCGTGACTTTGCACAAACACTGCAGTCTCTTAAGGGTACTGCTGTCACCCAGCTTTGGACCAGTAGCTGAGAAAGTCCATTTTCCAGGCACTACATCAGCCAGTGGGTGGTTAAGGTGCAGCCTTACAAAGCAGGACCTGTAGTGCTAAGCCCAGAGATACTATTTCCTTCAGTTAAAAACTTGTCTTCTGGGGATGGGATTAGCCTTAGAGAAGTCTCAAGTATTTCCAAGGCACTGACAGCGGTACAAAAGTAGGAGATCATTTAAAAAAACCTCACAAGCCAAAACGTTCCCAAAACCAATCACAAAGACATTTGGTGTGACAGTCACGTATCCATCAAGAGCTTTCGAAAACAACACAACCACAGTCATAAAACGTATCTGAACGTAGCAGGAAGTGTGCAAAAATAGCCAGCATCTCTCTTTCCTTTGAAGAGAAGAAATAGCAATTCATTTGGGCAGGGAAGTGTCGTGTTGAGAAACTGAAAGGTTGGTGGGTTTTGTTTCCGTTTCCGTGCTTAGGGGCACCACTTCATACCCAACAGCTGCAGGAAAGCTCATAGGCAGCATATAATCCCTTACTCTCCAGAGAAGCATTATTTGCCTTAAAATGATTCGAACAGATGTGGAAAACAGATGCCTGACCTGAGGGAGTTACCACAAAGTTCCCCATGTAGGGAAAAAACTGGGAAAAGAAGAAGGAGATAAGATTCTGGACTCTGTTATCAATTCTACATCAGCAAAAGGCAAAGCGTATTCTTACTCAGCTCCACATACCTGTCAAACAAAATCCTGCCCCTTTCTGGTTTCCCAGTTGCAATTTCAGTGTATGTGTGGAAAAGAAGACCCCTCAGTTTTGAGGTACAAGTTCAATGTCTAACAAAACCTACAAAGCATACCTGTACCCACTGACAGTACAGCCAAAAAGCCAGCGCTGACTTCAGCAACAAGTGCATTTGGACTAAGGCAGCAGCTTAAAACACTCAGTAACCCCTTAAAGTGCAGCTGTTTGCAAAACTAAACACTCCTCTGGAACAGAGACAACTGGAAAGCAGCTCTTCTTACCTCCTGTTTGTGTGTTATAGTAATAGGTATGGCCATCATCAGTGACACCTTCCACCCACTCTGCTGACTAGAAAAAAGCAGAAGAGCTCATTAAGAAAGCATCAGCAAAAGCATCACTCATGAGTCAGGCTAAATAAGTCTATTCAACCCTTCGGTGTTTTAATTTTGCTGTTTTAGAGCTTGAATGCCTGAAGTTGTTTGAAAGTGGTCTTCAACCTAGACGAGACTGAACTGCTTCACCTGCAACACAGCAAACACACGCACGGGATTTCTTTCCAGTGAACGAACGTGCAATAAATACTGGTAAGGATCCCGGTACGGTCAATGTTACCATCGAACTCAAATTGTTACGTTGGCAATTATTTGATATGGCTTCTACTTTCCACAGTGTCACCCCAAGGCTGCAGTTTTCTGCTTGTGTCACCGTCTTTACTACAAACAAATAAAATAGTTATCTGTGAGAGTCAAGGTTTTATGAGGACTTGAGGACTGCAACTGACACCAAGAAACGCCATCACACACTACACAAACACAAAAGCCCATCTAAAATTTATCCCAGAACAGGTCTTCATCAAATGTAACTGAAAAACCAAACTGGGCAGGAACACGTGCCGATGAGCTCGCTTCTTCAGCAAAGAAGCGTCTTCAGCCTTTCCCTCCTGATCAGCAAACACACATGCAATGTGGCACAAGGTGCCGGCACGTCTTTGTGCGTGTGCAATTAACGAGCAAGCAAGAACCAGCCACAGCTAGCCAAACAGTCACCGCACGGCACTTGCCATCTTCATTAAGAACCTGATTTCATCAACACTTGCACAGACAACCACTTCACTGCTCCTTTAGTGCTCCTTTAGCACCGCCCAGCATTAGGCAGAGCATCTCTGCAGCATCACCCTGTATTGCTTTTGCATTAACAAACGGTGGTGGTGGGGTGGGGTGGGGGTGGGTGTGTACGAACACAAACACATACAGATGGGCTTTTGCACCCACCTACCTACACATTTGCTTGATACTCTGTTAAAACCTGGCTGGTTTTTAAAAGAAATTCAGAAGCTGAAGTTCTCACCCGCACTCAGTGAACAGGAAACATGGTACCAGCAGGCTCAGAGCGGGCAAAATCAAGAAAGCCTTCAGCAACCAACCTCCCACAATGTTTTGCTCGCAAAGTTTTACAATGCTACTTTCAACAAAAGAAGCCAAAAATAATCATCTAAGTGGAAGGGGAAGAAACTAGTCTTGAGTGCAACCTATTCTCTCTGTCGAGTTAGACCCTGAGCGTGCTAGACCTGGTTCTTAGAGGTTGCCTTCAGATAACCAACACTACACTCACTGAGCACCCTACCACATAAATGCCAATGCGCACGACCTCAGTTACAGCTGATCTTCCTTGTCGGTTGTTACTCTGTTCTCCTCACCTCCTGCAAAGCATGAGCAGCAAGCTAACACGCTGTAAAGTAAGGAGGGCCATAAATCTCACTTGCACTACACGCTGCAAGCAGTGCCTTTCATTTCTGAGCAGTGAGTCCTTGCTAGAGATCTCGCACGTTCCAAATATCTTTAGCTCAGATTAAATAAGGGAGCAGTCAAATGCTTGTTTTTAGCAATAGAGAAAATAACTCCAGACGTTGCAAAGTCACTGAGCAGGGTGAGGGAGGAATGGTAAAACACAGCCATGTGGCATTACAGAGATATGGAGAAGCTGAAGGTGCATGTTTGTGATAGAGCTGGGCTTCAGTTTGTGCCAAGAAGAGAGCCTCTCCCCTCCCTGCACTGGCATTTCTCCGATTACCCAGAGAGCTGCTGATCACAAGGAAATAAGTCTACAAAGCACTAACCTAAACTCTGACATCTTCGCTCCCTGAAGGGAGTGACTGCCCCAGGGATGATTACAAGATCAGTCACAGAACCACCTCTTTGCGTGGAAAGCTGCAGTGAGAGAGGTTTATGAACAACGCAGAGCTATGCCCTGACCGAAAACACAGCTGAGGTGCTGTTTAACAAGTACAAAACCACAGGACAGAGGACTCACAAGGCCAGAGTAGCATGTGATGGGCTGCTCTGACACAAAGTCAGCATGAACCCTGCACTTGTGAGATAAAACACTACCTTAACAAGAGACACAGAGACACTTCCTGAACTGATTCAATTGCCTAAGAATACACACAGTTGGAACTATTTTCTCCTGGCTGTAAGTCAGTCAGTACCAAGCACAGGCTACCTTCTGAAATGCAACCATATGGGGCTACAGTGTCACTCGCTCTGAAAAAGCCAGGCTTTTTTGATCTCCAACATAAAATCCAGCACTGGCAACCAAAACTGACTTCAGATCATCCTGTACACATGAAAGTCTTAACGACAGGAAAGGTAACCTCGCTTTGTATGCTTCTGAGCGTTACAAAAATCCTGACTTTAATGTGGTGAACTACAAAAATGCTGGAGCGGCAGGTGTTGAGGGGAAGTCCATTAATCACAAGGTGAAACCTTTCTGTCTTTGGACTAGTTTACAAATTGTCCTGGGCCTGATATAAGGAAAACTCAAGTAAGACACTAAAAGGTTTCTTGCACATTGGTTCCATGGCCACAAGAAAGCCAGGAAAAACACAAATTATCACATAACCGCATCCTAAAGGAATGGGTTTTCTTTTAACTGTCTGACAACACCATCTCAGTGTTTCCTCAGACAGAGGAGCCTAAACTATTTCAGACGTGTAAGATGTATTTTTTTTGTTACCTGTCAATCACAAAAAGTTGAACGGAATTTATTCAGAATTTCCCAGAACCTTCCCCTTTTACTGGGCTGAGCCATCCAGAAAGGACCACCACTATCACCTCTCTTCCCTCAGAAGCCACTTAGCCAAAAGGCATCTGTACAGGAAAGCCGCAGTTTTCGTCAAGCGTGTCACAGTCTACACAAACATTCTCTAGATTCAAATTTTCTTTTCCTAAGTTTACTAAGGACAAAAAATTCATCTTCTGCCATCAGAGACTTACAAATCCTGAACTTATTTCTCTTGTTTACAAGGACAAAGGAAAGTGTGGATAACAGTATGTGGTTACCGTTTGTGAGTTGCCTTGGAATCCTTTAGGTTTCTCCCACTGTGACTCTTTAAGAAAACAAAAACATATTTCATCCATCAATCCATCCTGTTCATGTTTAATAATCTTTACAAGATTAAAGATCTCAAGTGTATAAAGCTGAGACATGCAGATATGGGAAAAAGCAACACAGACACTCCTCACTGGATATAAACCATCCTTTATCAAGCTAAGGTATGAACACGAAGACAAGCATCATGACTACACTTGATGGACTAACCATCTCCCAAACTCTATTCCGCTATGGCTGGTACAGCTAAAAAAGTATAAGCTACCCCAAAAGTCTAAACTTTTTAGAGCCTGTGGAATTAATCCATTCTTCCACCATTAACAAAAGCAAAACCTGTCTGAAGTTCTAGATGCCTAACTCCTGCATTTTAAACATCAAAACCCCATCTAATGATTCACATTTTAATAATCAACTTACTACTGACAGAGTAGACAAGTAAAGGAATGCAGGCAGTCTTTTCTCATTTATGCCCTGTAACTACGTCTGCACTTGCTCCTCACTGGCTGTTACCTCCTGTTTTTGTGTTGTAATAATACGTATAGCCTTCAGGAGAAAGTCCTTGCACCCACTCCTTCGCTCCAGCTTTCGATGGCACTGAGGTGTCTTCAGATGCCTTTTTCTTCTTTTCCTTCTTTTCTTTCTTCTCTTTCTTTTCTTTAGTTTCTACTGCGTTGATCTGTGTTTTGCTCTGTGTCGAACTGGGACCTACATCATCTTAAAGAAAGCAATACTCCATTTTTTAAAAGCAAGAGTAAGAGCTTCCACGAGAGTCACACTCGATCAACAACAAACAGGAAATGCTGTTCTGGTGAGTACTTTCACTCAGCAGTGTTCCACGCAGGGCATGGAAAGTTAAACATAGAATCTCACACCACAGCAACACTATGGAACAGGCCAGACTACCAAGAAAGTCCAAGTATCAAAAGATGAGTAACATACAGAGAAAAACCACACAGACCAATGAGCTCTAACCAAAGAACAACAAAACAAAACTGAACAAAAAAAGACAGCTTCTACAGGAGCTTCACATCACAAACGTCTTAAAAGGGTATTTGCTGAAATGCCAGCTGAGCAGGAGATCCTCATCTTCACTGTTTGACACCAGTGGCGACAGCGGGAACCTGACCTCTTCCACTCCATAGGAACTTTTGCCTCCAGTTGGCAGAAATGAAACACAAAATCAGCTGGGGCGAGCTGCACTGCTCATGCAAGCCATCAACTACAGCCTATTTTTGTTATCACGTTGCTTAATTTTTCTACTCCAAACTGGACTCTGATGAACTGCAGGATACTCCAGTTACAAGCTTTCAGTACTGCAACTCTGGCTGCCGTCAATGTGCAGATCTGTTTCTTTGGGTTTTCTTAAAATGAGGAAACACAGTCCAGGAGGCCTCCCTCCTGTATGATCCTAGAAACCTCACGTAAGAAAACCCTTTCCTACGCAATACCCTTGCAGCTCTGACTTCAACCTTTTGTCAGCTGTATGAACTACCTGGCTTAATTCCCAGCCTCTTCAGATCCTCTTGATACGCTTTCATTGCAGCCTCCTCCATCGCTGCAAATTCTTTCGACATGTCTTCTTCTTCTTTGGCTTTCTCCAAGCTCTTCTTTTTAATCTAAAACAAAACAAAAACACCGAGAGAATAAATAAGCTTGACAATGAAAGAGATCAAAATCAAGCACTTGCGCAAATAAGACATTTGAGTTACCTCACTAATTCTTTTTGCCACATTTTCTTTATGATTCTTCCCTCTCTCATGAAAATCAATGCTCTTCAGCGTAACAGAAAACCAAGAGAAATTCAATTTAGTTACAGTTACTTAGTTTAACTTTAGTTAAACTACATTCAGTTGAACAAGCCTAAAGGTAACCTGTTCTGCAAGCACAGGAAGTTCTACAGCTACTAATGGCTACAGGAACTTGGTTGCACTGAGAAACACTCAACACAGAAAAGATGAAAAATCAGAAACACTCCAAAATGGTTCTGTAAAATTTCATGGTCTGTATCTACAATATTTACTTTTTCCAGATAACACTGTTCAGCAGATATGTTAGAGGCAAGGCACAGGGAAATGAGGCTGCCGTTCCATGCTAGGATCCTTCCAAGGACCGTGCCTTGAGGTTTTTTTTTAGCCTCTGTTTTCATGCAAACTTTAAAACCCATATGGTGCGTTCCACATTCTCAATATCAGCTACAGTCCCTCATTGGACTGATGCTTTGCTCCACAAACATCCCGTGAACTCAAAGTAGTTTGCAGGTCCACAAATCTGAGGAAAAGGCAAGGTGGGAGAGTTTGGTAACAAAGGATAACAGAACAGTCTGCAAGCCAAAAAGCTGCCAGAAAGGCTGAAGCCAGCAGGAACTGAAAGCAGCTTAGAAGCTCTACAGGTGCAGCAGAGGAAATTCTCATGCGGTTCTCATCAAAAACCCACTATGAACTCATGTAGGTGATGTTCAGATGTTAGGTGCCTCGGCCTGACCTAGTAAGAATTTCTTTGCGTGAACTGGTATGCAGAGAACACACATCCAGGGGGTCATCAATCTCATTCACAGACACACTTTGTAAGTTACCCACCCCACCTTCAACAAGTATTTCTCTTCACTGGCCTCAAGAAGCAACCTAAACCAATTAGCTCATGCTTGTACTTCTGAAATGCAGGTATCTAACTGTAAGCCAGATGAAGTTCAGCTCCAGGAGTAACCCTGGCACCAGACCAGGGACATAAAACTTAAGTAAGAACCCAGTGGGTATAGCAGTCTGCAAAAGGCATCTTTAAGCCAGAAACACCTTTCTGTACCTCTGTAACATTTCTGTGGGCTGTGTGAAACGATGACAGCCAGCTTTAAACACTTAGAGTCTGGCTGTACCAGCCCACCACATGTAAACCACTCTGCGAGCCAGGTTCTGCTTTCTGCCTGCATATGAAAACTAGAAACAGGCACGGACAGTGTCAGGACAGATCAAATTTCAAGGTAGAGAACTCCAAGGAAAAAGAAGGGTCAGATATTTCTGCTTTTATCTGTACACTGCCCACATCATCTTGCATGCAGGTATCTGGCTCTCATGTCACATGTTTTAGATACCACAGGTATTGCAAAGGTACTTTAAAAGATGAATTTCATGCATCACTAGATCAGTATCCCAAGGGAAGTTCAAAGCATGCAATTCAAATTCCTAGTGCTTCAGAACTATTGACATAGTACGGGAGACCATCGTACAGGTCTGTTGTCTGCTATCCAGCACTTGCAGTAATCGCAGAACTTTTTTGGCTGAGATTTCCAGTAATCGGCCCTGGGAAGAGAAACAGAAAGAAAATGTTTAATCTGAAACAATAATCACAGCCACAGGTGTTGTGTGTGTCTGTGTGTATAGATATAGTCAGAATCATAGAATCATAGAATCATAACGGATTGGAAGGGACCTCAAAAGATCATTTAGTCCAATCCGCCTGCAACAGCAGGATCACCTAGACTATGTTTGGTCATCTTTGGGAGGCTGAACGCTAAGAATTTGTCTTTGTTTGCTTGAAAACAAGCATGGGGAGCACGGAGAAGTAGCTTTCTTTACTGCCTACCATGTCCTGTAAAGGAAGTTGAGGGTTGGAATTACACCCATCTGACCCCTGGCAATTCAGAAGTTTTCACGACTGCGGTGATGCTATAAGAACTAGAAATAAAAGACAAAGCCAGCGCAAGGTGAACAAGCAACTGTTAGACACCTTAACCACCAAAACAGCACAGCTTACACTACTTTTCATAGAGATGCACCTAATACAAGTTTCTAAGCGTAAAACTTCACATTTAATGTCAAAGTCTAGTTTGGATCCTGCACACAGTGAGCTCCGCAACACAATGGTACCGCTTTGGGCTACACGAGCCACTGCACGGAATCCTGGCACGCACTGCAACATCCGGAGTCACAGATGCAGCAGTAAATTGTTTGGATGTTTCGGTGTAAGAACGCGTTTCTAAACCACCCACTCAGGTGAGTTGCACACGAGTGAGGAAACCTGGGGAAAACGCCTCAAATCTCAAGTTAGGACACAAGATCACGGAACAATAAAAATCCCAACCACTCCAACAGCCATTTCTTCAACAAGACTCATTTTAATACCACATGAGACTCGTGCAGAGATAATTCCACCATCCATTGGCTTGCAGCAACAGATGCACTGCTTCGGTTCAACACACACATTCCTGCAACAGACTGCAACATTTTTATCTCAGAACAAAGAAGAACGAGGGGTGCAAACAAAAAACAACTGAAGATTGCACCAGGAACATTTAGAAAGATCAGCCCAAAAAATGAACCTTCGCCTTTCACCTGAAGATCAACGCGCAGAGTTGCAGGAAAACACTTCCTGAGATTTCTACTCAAAAACACTCCTTCCACGCAGAGCACATTGCGCCCTCGACCTCTAAGGTGCGTGTGAACACATCTTTAATGACCTAAGCAGACCCGAGCAACTCAACCAGTAAAGTTTAGGCAGACAACAAGATATGTTCTCCCAGCAGTGCTCAAGGCAAAACCAGAATCTCTAAGAGGCTGTGATGACTCCTTGAAAGCACAAGCACTAACAATACACTCTGCAGAAAGACACCGATCTGTAAGCAGTACTGCGCTAGCAGCGCACAGCCCTCGCAGCAGTTGTCTGCACAGCTAGAAAGCAGCAGCTGGGCTTCCCCCAGTTTAAACAGAAACCCACTCATCCCTAAGCAGTGTCGCTTTTAGAACTGGTGATTCTCTAGTCACACATTGAACTACAAGGCTTTTGAGATTTATATGTCAAATTGTAATGGGGCCAATGCCTGGGAAACTGAGCACCCTGGCTGGAAAACAGGCTGAGGAGTGCGCTCAGAGATACCTCATGGCCCTTTTTCTGATTTGAGATACAGCTCCTAAAGTGTCTCTAAACCCTTTGCTATAATCCGAGATACATTTCCAGCTAAAAGCTGGGTTAACCTTCCTACGGCAACAGACCAGTTCTGACAGCAAACATATCAATTGTAAAACAGCCTCACTGTGTGTTTTGGAAGTCCAAGAACACCTGTGTAATTCAGACGTCAGCCTCATGGATCTGGCTCCTTCTCTACAACAGAGCCAAGCGCACACCTGCACCCACCAAGAGTCCAGACTTGCGAGCGGGACAAGCTGTGCTTTCACAGCTCTATTTTCCACTGGTTTTGTTCCCATACACTACTGGACGTCACATCTGCTGCAGACTACTGTAGCTACACATAACCTTGCTGGAGAGCCTGAGGGCATCCCTGGGGCTTACAGTACAAATCCAGGTCTGCGCAACAGAAGCTTTTTATCTCCTATTGGTTTTGATAACGGTTGGAGCTTGCTCTCTGTTGTTGCCTATCAAATACACGTTCGTGATACTCTGTGCAGAAGACCCTGGGAACCTTAAATCCTGCAGATTTCATGACTAACGAGTTAATTGCATAAATTTTGGTACCAATCCTGCAACTTATGAGCGTGAGGCGTGTTTTATGCTGAGTAATTGTCTTGAAGATTTTCCACTTGAGCTCATACCACACACCGAAAAAAGCACAAGCTCAGCTGAAACATCCGCTGCACAACATCTGCCACTCTAACAACAGCGGGGCCTGCAAAGCACTGACTGCTGCAAGGAGGGCAAACCAAAGAGGAATGTCTGCAAAGATGCAGCCACTGGAGTGACACCCCAGCTTGGTGAGCTGCCACGAGTCAGCCTGTCAACCTGGCGCAGAAGGAACAGAGCAGAGCCCGTACCGGTGGGCAGTAGGTGCCTGTGGACAGATGCTGTAAACCTTCAGTACTGGGTGTACATCCTGCACTTGGAAGGAATATGTGTCTCCTCAAGAACAGTGATTTTTGTTCAACGGGGCAGAATATGCAGTGGCTGAGAAGGCTACACAGGAAGAAGGAAAAAAAGAGGGAGTGAAGAAAGAAGCTCTTTGCTGCAAACAGGTGCAGAGTGCAGACAGCACCAGCCTTTAAAACCACTTTCAGATTGCTGAAGTTAATCTAAAACTGCAGAGGGAGTGAGAAGATGGGAAAGTAGCAGCTCTGTGTCAACAGGACGTGCCACACTCACCACTTCACAGGGTATCAACATGCTGAAAGTCAGAGAGAAAACTCCAAAACTCAATTGTTGTTTCTTTGTACAACTAATTTCTGAGCCATAGGAATCACGCAGGTTATGGTCCAAGGACCATGTGATGCACTCCAGCAAAGGAACCACACATTTGAAAGCACACCAGAAGGACAGGTTCTGTTGGCAGCACTCAGAAAGTAACCTGCAGAGTACCTCTGACACTCTGGGGTACAGCAGAGGCCTAACTGTCAACCTGTGAGCTGTTTCTCCTCACACCTTACAGTATTAATAATGTTTTGACAGGTGTTGCCGTCAGCTTTCGTTGTTTAGGGATGCTAAAAAATCCCCATAAAGAAGCCATCTTCAAGTAAGACAGCTTTGCCTGGAGGTGTTTGTCCCCATGATACACTTGTTGAATTTAAAAGGGGGTGGAAGAAAAAAAGTGTTTCAGCTGTTTTGAACACAAAACAAGTAAGTGAATTGGCTGTGCAAACAAAATCTGAAAGCATTTGCTTTGAATAGCTCTATTTTAAAACATCAGACTTGAAATCTGGCATGGATGTAGGGGGGTTTAGATCAGGGATGTATGTGTCCAAATCATAAATCTTTAGGGGACAAAGACCATTCTGCATGTGCTCAGCAGTCTTCTTTGGGTTTTGTATCTACAGCCTCTGAAGACTTCAGACTGTCATGGTCATGGGCTGAAGAACGCACAGACTGTGACTGAAGGCAGAATGGACGCAGAGTCCCCCATCTGGCCATTACAGAAGAGAGGCAAAGAGGGCAAGAGAACAGGGCCAGAGGTCTCAAGAGGGCTGACGCTTCTGCTTCCTCAGCTTCACACCCAGATAGGATGCGTACAGGATAGAATAGGGTTTAGGGTCACCTGTCCTTCTGCTTCTCCCCAAAGGCACAGCCTCTCACTTCCTGCACCTCCAATGCGCCATACAGGATTTAGCAGTGACCTTGGTCTCCAGAGGAGTAAGCACAAGCAAGAATATTTCTGCATACCAAGTCCTGGTAGTGACTCTAAACATCATGTGTTATCACCTGTAGAAACGGACTGTCTGCGCAAATGCGCCGTTAACTTCGGAAAATGCAGTAGCTTAGAAGAGACTGAGCTGAAAAGTCGAATCACTGAAGAGAATTAGTTCTGTTCTGACTCAAACCAGGACAAACATTAATGTATTAGAGCTTTCTGCAGGCTTGAGCACCCAATAGCTTGCGCACCCATTGCCTTCTTGCGTGTGTGAAGTAACACGCACAGATTTGAATCCTTGACTACGCAATAAATCAATTCAGAGCTGCTGTTGAGACTGCTCTGTAACAGCCACTTCACAGGACACAGTACTCAGCAACAGTGACAAAGCCTATTTGGGAATACCATGTATTTCTAAGGAAAAGTAACAGCTCTGTAACAGGAACAAGGAGAAAGTGCAAACAAAAAACAATCACGTATTTCACAACGGACCCTCCTTCACATGGGAAGCCTTTCTAGAACAGGCAAGTCTAATCCAAGCAGCCCAGTACTAGTAAGAACTACAGCGCAATGCTGAAGTCAGCAAGGAAGGAAGCTCAAAAAGCGGTCTGCTCTTCCCAAGAAGTAGGTCTCAACACCACAGCCCTAATGACCCATGCTCCTAAATAACTCACAGCAACACCACTCCACCACAGTGTACTAATCCTACCCCAAAATATCTGTTTAGACAGAAATGTTACTTAAAAGCAAGGGCCCAAGAAGACAGCAACCCTGATGCCCTGAGCACATGGGGCTGTCCCTCTACCTAACCTTGTTGGCCATCTCATGTATCACATTATAAATTTCTATATGTAGGCTCCTACAGAGTAGCACTGGATGGGAATTTTATCCACATGAAATAGAGCAGTTCTCTGAAGCAGTTTCTTCTGGCCTTCAAGTAAATTCTCTTTTAGGCATACTTCTGCAAATTTTAATTTGCAACCTGAGTGGCTGCTTCCTTTTATCACTACACAGCCTCCTCTGCACATCATGCAAATCATAGTGTCCCACAAGACAACCTAAGAGTCTGCAGAAGCTGCTCAGTCTGACCTGGATTGGTGCCGAATATCACCGACCTGGATTTGCTTTGTCAGATCTCTTTTCTAAACTGCAAATGATGAATCTTGAAAAGTTGTGCTACAAATACCGTAATAATTTAATATACAAGAATGTACAATGATACCAGGGCAGGGAGTCTTCTACATATATGGATCTCCAACAGACCTCATCGTCCCTAAGTTCTGTCTAAAAGAGCGAGATATCGAGCTGTTCAAGTTCTCCAAGTCCAATACATGGGAGACTGTAATCTTCAGAATGCCAGTTTTTCCATGCTAAACAGTCACCTGAGAAGCAAAGCGAACCCCGTAGGTGCCTGTTTTTCCCCTATGCACGGAGCCTAAACCGCCTGCGTCAGCCTTCAAAAGTTAATTATCTGAAGTCGGGCTATCTCCTGAGAGCAGAGGCCTGCTGCTGTAGGTGCAGAAGGATATGGGTTGTGTCAGGGAGAATATGATAAGGAACAGAAGTGAAGAAAAAAATGGGTCAGGAAACAGCTCAGGTATAATTTTAGCAGCAACTAAAAATAAGAACAGCATAGCATCAGCCTGTGAGACTGGCTCACGCAACCTGACCAGCAAATACCTCCCCACAAAAAGAACTCTAAAGCAGTCTGTGACCAGATTAAGGGGTTTGGGTGTTTTTAGCAAGAAAGCTAGGTTTCCTTGAGAAGTAGCAGTGCGAGTAAATCCATTCCCGCGAAACTCGCACTTAACAAAGACCTCCGGAACCGCGGTCAGGTACGAACGCGAGCTGTCTGGCTGAAAATTCCCGAGGAGGCAGCGCAGGGGAGCAAAAGCAAAGCCCAGAGCCCTGTGCCCGCACTTCAGCCCAGCGCGGAGCGGCGAGGCCCGGCGCGTCAGCTTCCGATAAGGGGCCAGAAGCGCAGCACAAACAAACCACCGCGCTGCGGGAGAAGGTCAGACAGGCGCCAGAGGGAACTACCCCGTCCGGTGGTGCGGGGGGTTCCGTCCGTAGGGGGAACACGGCCGCGGCCCGACTGCCCCACAGACCCCCACGGCCCGTCGGCAGCCGGGCCGGGCCCCAGCCCCCTCCCCCGGCCCGGCCCGGCCCGGCCCAACCCCGTCGTGGCTCCGGCCCAGGCCCCGGCGGGGGGAGACCGAGCCGCAGACACGGTGCCCTCAGCCCCCGGCACTCACATCGCCGCTCCCCGCAGCCCCGCGCTGCGCCCACCACCACCGCGACGCTCTGCTCCGCTCGCTGCCAGGCACTTGGGCGGGCCGGGGCGGGGAGACGGAGCGCGGCGACGGCAGCCGGGAGGGATCAATCCGCGCTCTCCGCCCCCGCCTTTCCCCGCCTCCTGCCTCCGCCCGCCCTTGGGAGCGGCGGTCGCTCTGCGGGGAGCTGCGGGCAGCGGGAGCCGCCGCTGCCGCCGCCGCTCGGTGAGTGTCGCCCGTCCGCGTGCCTAGGGGTGCGGGCAGTCCTCTTCCCTTCGCTTCCGCGGCGGGGCGAGACTCGGGGACCCGGGTTCGAGCCCCAACGCCGGCACCGCCCAGTGCGGAGCTGCTCCTGCCCCGCCGCGGCCGTGGCAGACGGGCAGTTCGGGAACGGTTCCGTGCGGGTGCGAAGGGGCTGGCGATGAGGGGAAGGCGCCGGCAGGCCCAGGCGGGCGGCGGGACGCACCCTCGGGCCGAGGCCAGTTGTGCGTCGTCCCGCTGGGCGCCCCTAACAACTTTGTGAGGAGTTCGGGCAGCGCCGGTACGGGAGGGGGGGCCCGGCCCGGCTTCGCCCCCTCCTCGCTCTCCTTCCCCACTGGGCGCTTCCCTCTCGCCGTGTCGCGGGGCAGCGGCGACTCCGCGCGCGCGTGCGGGACGGTAGGCGGCCGCGCGTCCCTGCGCGGGGAGGCCGCGGCGCGCGCGTGCCTGAGCGCGCCTGGGACGAGCGGGTCGGGTGGGGGAGCCGGGGCCGAGGGCAGGGAGCGGCCCCGCAGCGGAGCAAGACGGGGACATCGGGGACGCGGCCGCGACACGGTGGCTCCCGGACACTTTGGTCCGCGGACGGGCCAGGTGCTGGTCCCGGCTGCGTGTCCGGGGGTGACGAAGACGAAGAAGCCCCTCAGCGAACAGAACTCGGCCCGGCTGCACCGTCCGCCCCGAGCTGCGGGACTCGGTTGTCGGAAAGCACAGTGTGGATTCCGCGGCCGCGGTCACGCACCAGGGCGGAGGGGAGGCCTGGGGAGTGAGTCATGGGGCCGAGAGGCCCTCGGGGTTGTTTGTGGCGGAACCGGGGTGCAGGGCGCCTCCTGCCTGCGGGGCTTCGTGCGGGCGAAGCTGCTGAAATCCCGAGAGGACGCGGCGGAGGTCCCGCGCACCCGCTGCCCAGCTCGCTGTGGAGCTGCCTCGGGGGCAGCGGCGGCGCCGCTGGTTCCTGCGGGAGCCCTCGTGGCCGGGCTGTCACAGCTGACGGCTGCAGCCAGTGCGTCTGTCAGCGTTTCAATTCCGAGGGTACTCTTCGTGTAATTCGTAAAAACGCGCTCCGGGCTGAAGTTTGGTCGCCCGTCTCCTCGCGAGAAGCACCCGAGCCGATTCTGAAGCGGTTCTGCCCGGGTGCTGCTGGAAATCCGCGGAACTGCGGGTGTTTCTCGGGACTTCACTGAGCTGCTCGTGCACAGGGACACAGCAGCGGCGTTACCTCAGGAGGAGTCTTGGCTCTGCGGGCCTTGCACTTCACACGTTAATTAGCACGGAGGAGGTCCACAGGCTCTTGCGGGGTCCCTGCTGCCTCACGTGAGGGCACCCACCTTCAGCAAGGAGGTCGGGCACCTCATGCGCGGCTCTGATAGCTGAGTGCCCGGACACCTGGAGCTCTCCAGCGCTGCAGACGAGAAGCCGGTGTTAGGACGAAAGAGCAGTGTGTTCACTTGGCTCTGTGGGACGTTTGGTTTTAGTTTTTTCTTCTGCTCAGGCGGGGAGCAGCGTCTGAGAGGTGTCGTCGTGCACCACGGGCGCGTATCTGGATGCTGTGAAACGTGCCCGCCACCCAGCGGAGGTAGCCGACCTCTAGAAGACCCTGTGTGCTGTAGCTGACTACTGCTCTGCCCTGTTGGTCGGCCTATAGAGCAAAGGAGTGCTCAGCCTCTGTAGAAATGCCTCCCTGCGCCTGTGCGTGACGGTGGTGGCTATCGCGACATGGTCCACCGCTGGCCTTCCTGTCTGGCTCGGGTGATGAAGCAGAGGTGCTTCTAGCAAGGTGTAGCAGCCCCTTGGCTACGCGGCAGTGAGAAGACATAGTTGATAGGCAGAGGAACAGGCAGTGTCATGCCTGAGACGCCTGGAAAATGGAACTTTGTAGCCCCTGCCTTTGCTGGGGGATTTCCACACAAACTTAAAAGTTTTTGCTCGTGGGCTGCTGTGTTTATGGGTGCCTGGCCTGAGTCTGGAGGTGTGCTCAACCTGTCCACCTGGAACAAAAGTCAGTGGCTAGTCGCTCTGGAAGTACGGACGTTCTGTAGGTCTAAGCATGTCCAAAACACAAGTCTTGAGTGTCAGAACTGCTCACCCGGTGTCCGTGGCTGTTTGCTTTTATCTTCTCATACCTTAGTTTCCCATCTTCTGTGGATAACAGTATCCATTGTCTTACGGATTTCTGAAGTGATGAGACCCATAAACACCTTGGAGAATAGAACTAATTCCTTCTGTGGTTTGAAAGGTGGTGGTGATGCTCTAGAGAACAAAGGCAAAAGGGGGGGGAAAATGTGACCAGCTCACTTGCACTTAGAGGTTGACTGCCATGCCTGTAAGTGCTGGGAGACAGTTTTAATTGCCTTAGGCCACTTAGCTCTACCGCTCTGTGCAATTTCCTAGGTTTTCTTTCACTTAGGAAAGGAGCCACAAAGCAGATGGCAGCCTAGGATAGCAAACTGGTGTCACCATCCTGTGTCAGCTGAATTCCTGACATAACATCTGGGACTCCATTCTTTTAAGGGTAGCTGGTGCTGGTAGGTCATGGCTGTGGTCTGTGTTGCTGTGAAGACATGTAGGAAGGGGCAGGGAGATGGCAAGGAGAAGTACGTCCCAGGTACCTGATGCTGTTCATGGCCTCCACCAGCCCTTATGTGGAAAGCCTAGAGCCTCTAGCCATTCCCTGACTTGGAGCTCGGTTCTTTGAGCTGAAGCCCTGTCCTGTCATGGGCTGTGTAGGAGAAGGGGCTTATTGCTAGAGAGATAGCCTGTGCCATCTCCTCAGCAGGAGGGACAGAGAGGAATGAGGACGTGGCCTGGCCAATACCTACTGGAAGTGCACAACATACAATTTGTCTTGGAATGTTTAACCACATGCAGGTAGATTTCTTCTGGGAGCTCCAATCCAGCCCTTGTGTCGGATTTCAAACCTGTCCCAAAGAACTGGATGGGTGTTACAGCCTTTCACGTTTGGCAGACATTTCTATTAACATAAAAAGACAGCATTTCCCTGGTCTTGTTCTGAAAACAGATGAAGTGTTTTGGCTGAGTTCTCGTTGCAGTCTGCCTCTTGCTCGGAGGCAATCTCTACAACACATGGAACGATATTTAGCGTGGGGCAGACATTCAGCTTGGAAAATTTCAACCCAAACAGTCAACATCTGGCCAAGCTACAAGCAGCTGGAAGCAGCCTCTGGTGTCGCAGGTGTTCAGCAACTGCCTAATAGTCGGTGCTACAGGCTTCATCAACACTCTGTGTATGTTTATGCGCATGGACATACACTTGTTAATTACAATATCAATTATTCGACTCAGTCAGCTGGCAGCCAGTTGACTCTGAATTGATTTGTATTTTTTTTAACTAGAGGATCAAACCCGTAACTCGTTGGTTGGATGTGTCGATGCTTTTCTTCACTGACATTATTCATTGTGGTTTTCCTGGCTGAACAGTTCAAAATGGAGCCTCTAACACAGATGACAAACCAGGGCCTTCTCATCCTGATTCCTTCTGAATGACTTCACAATTGTTAAAGGCAAATTTATAGTGGAATCAGAGCAAAATGCTCTCCCAGTGTTTTGAATTGTAAAAAACCTCATTTCCCAAATTCCTGAGCTATTCATCACCCGCTCTGTTGTAGCAGACTCCCCCTATATTGCCTCCCTGATGTATGTATCTGTTGGCTGCACGCTCAAGTGTAAGCTTAGAGCAGTTGTGCCTTGGAGGCACTGTGGCGTAAATACCACAAACCTTGGCGAAAGCTGCTTCATAAACCTCTCTCAGTTTGGAGAGGAACCTAGGCGTGCCTTCTGCTGTGGAAGCAGAACACAGCTGTTTTTCGTGGGGTTCCCTGGGGGCTGGGTCTTGTTGTAAGGCTGTTTCATCTCATTGTATTCACAGCCTGTGTGATGGTACCATTGCTGATGGAGTATCTGCAGGTTTGTGCGTGTGTGGAACGAGTTCCTGGTATAATGTGCTCCAAGCAATTGTTTTAATGTCCGACATCCAGCAGAAGGTGTTTTTCATGCAGGCACGTACACAGGAACCGGTGATACCGTAACCTCAACAGGACAGGAGATGATCTTCAAACTGGTAATTTGAAAGAAGGCTCAAGAACTTGTGTGAAGCACCATCTCGGCAGGAGTTTTCATTGCACTGCTGTGACCAGCATGTGCTCCTTGGCTGTACAGCAACACAAACATTGCAAAGGAATAGGAAAACACGTGGCATTCGTAAGATCTCAGGAATTCCTCGTTGGGTTTTGCTGCTCACGTGTGAGAAAGGATGTGAAACATTATCAGCATTTGTTAGTATTGGTGACAAAAGTGATCCAGGGTTTCAAAACCGAACTTCACGTTGCAGGGCGAGCAGAGTTTGTTCAGCTCAGAAGAGGCTGTGAGAGGAAGTGGTGCCTGCGCAGACACAGTGCACATACAGATACCTAGTACGTGCCTATGGAAAGAACAGACATTGTATTGGCCTGGCTCTGCTGAGACAGCCAGTGCCCACGACACAGAGTTAGGTACCTTGAAATAGTAAGTAGCAATGAGGCCAGTAAAGCAATGTAATGGGTTTGCTGTTGTTGGGAGGGTTTAAAGCAAGATGGGGTTTTGTTTTCAAAGAGGTGCTTTTGCTTGGTCAGGTAGAGGACATTTCCAGTCTGTGTGGAAGGGTGAAGAACTGTGCTCTGCTCACCTCACATGTGTTCTTTCCTACACTGAGAAAACAAAATGATTTGCAGCGTTCTCAGTGTATTGTAGTAGATGTTGCTACCTCAAACAAGTTTGCAATAATATTTCATGCTGCAGTACTTGGCTGGTTTTCTCTTGGGTCAGGAGGACCTTCCTGCCTAATCTGAATTCTGGGGTGGTGATTGATCATATCCTTCCTCCAGTGCATCCACATCTGGCGGCAGCTGGAGACAGGTTATTGGGTTACTTTCCTCTCTTAGTGCTCCCTGTCAGTACAGAGTCCCCCCCATACTGCCAGGTTGCTGCGGTCTGTATTTGCTGTATTCCAGGGGTGAAGACATGTCCCCTGCAGTTAGATAGGTGAGGGTGTCACTCAGAAGTCAGCTGTGGAGAGCTCATGGTGCCTGCCAGCCTGCTGTCTGTTTGACCACCCCGGTGTCCTTTGGACGTGCCTCTCCTGCTGCAGGCAGACACCAGAGGCATGACGTGGGCACGTGTGTGTGTGTGGCCTGGCGGTGCAGCACCCTGGCAGTCACTGAGACAACAGAAATTGTGGCGGTGAAATGATTTTGTAATCTGAAACATGTGGCCGACTGCTCAAATCGATGAGCAATGCCTGCCACGCTCCCCTCCCAACAGCACTGACGGGTTACCTTGGCCTGGGAATTGTGCCTAGAGGTAATGCTGTGTAGTTCTGTAGGTCGTTCTTTGTACTATAACACACAGACACCTTCTCCTGAACTACAATCAATAGGGGTGCTTTGAGATCTTTCCTTTCCGTAGGAAGTAGATTTTACTGCACCTGCTCTGAGGCCCCCGATGCGCCACAGAACGGCAGAGTCTGAGAGTTAGCGCTTCCCACGGTGCTGCTGAGTTGGTCTTTTCTCATTCACACTTTATCCTGTGAGTGTTTTGAGGCAGCAAGTAGCCTTGTCTGTGCGAGGTGATGTTTCCTGTTGAGAAGAACTGAAACTGGAGGAGGCCACCTTCTTGTAGATCAGTATCTCTGGACTTCTCAAAAACCCTCCCGTATGTGTTGCTGCTTACTGGGAAATAATGAGGCACTACGCGTCTTAGCCTGAGCGTGGCCTCTGACAGCACTGCCCTCAGCTGCCTGTCCAGAGGTACTCGACTGAGAAAACAGCGGCAGCGCAGCCTCCTAGGGTTTGGCCCTTGCTGGGTCTGTTGCTGGGTTCCGTGGAGCTAATACGCTGTTGATTTCTAGGAGAGAACAGAGTCCATCTCGCTAACAAAGAACAACCAAATTGTCTGAAGAACAAGTCTTCAGAGGAGTGGCTGAGGAAACTGGGCCTGCTTAGTCTGACGAGGAGGAGGCTTATTGCTGTCTGCACCTACTTGAAGTTGTAGAGGTGTGCATGCGGGTCGGTCTCTTCTCCCAAGTAACAGGAGTTTGGAAGTGACCTCAAGTTGCGCCAGGGGAAGTTTAGGTGAGACACTAGGAAAAGCTGCTCAATTGAAGCGGTCATCAGCAACAGGCTGCCCAGGTTGCTGGTTGAATCACCACCCCTAGGTGCGTTTTAAAAGTCCTGTAGATTTAGAGCTTAGGGACAGGTTTAGTGGTGGTAGAGCTGGTTGGACTCAGTGGTCTTAAAGGTCTTCTCCAACCTAAATGATCACAAGGTTCTGTGAAATGGGACGTTTTCAGTTTTTAAAGCACTACTGAGGTATTCAACACATTTGTTCCTATTTTAGTGTTCCAGTAGTTGGATAACATTTGGACAGGTATGAGGCTGATGGTGTTGCCATGTGGTGCCTTTGTGGAAAGTGAAGTCACAGAGCGCAGTTTGCCACCTTGCCACGTCTGACTGTGTGTGTGGTAGTGAGAGTTTGATTCCCTTGCTGGCTGTGAACAGTGGTTTTAGGCCGAGATTAAAATTCAGGGTTGTTAGGTGACCTCTGAGTGCCCCAGGGGCTTGTAAAATTAGAACCCAGTGTTATCAAGCGGCTGAGCTGTGTAGCTGCCTGTTTGTGCGCTAACAGCCCAAACTGTGTGTGTGTGGCGGGTAATTAGGCACCCAGACAAGCAAATTAACAAAGGCTGGAAATAGTAGCGGGACTGTGTTCTCCGCCAGGTTTGGTTTCCCCCTTCACCAGTGCCAAAGGCAGCTGTGACTGGGATAGTCAGGATTGTGAGGGGTTCTTGCTTAGTGTGTGGTTCCCTACCCACCGTGTGTTTGCAGACTTCCCACATGGCACCTGATGCAGCATATCTGTGGCTATAACTTCTCCAGCTCCCCGGAATCAGTTCCATTTACTTTGTTTGTTTCCCTGCGCACTCCAAAATACCTTGCCTGTTCCTGCTGAAGGCCACGTTTCAGATTCACCGGTGTCCTCCAGGCAGCGTGATCAGCTTTCCTGTGCTAGCACAGCCGCGCTGGCAAGCAGCTGCGCTCTCTGAAGTCAGCTGGTCACACAGGCAGCGCAGAAGTGAAACGAGGCGCTTCGACTCGCTCGGCCTTGCTCTGCAACTTGTTCGCATGTCGCGTATTCAGGTAGGAAACCGAGCGCGCTCCCAGCCCTGGCAGAAGGTTGCTCAGACGCTACCTGCTCTGCAGATCCTGTTTCAGCACCTGCTGTCTGCAGGGACAGTGCTGCCATGGCCTTGCCAGCAGCTTGCTCGTTATGCGTGTACCAGTGCTCCAGGGTGTGCTGCGGCTCGTCACGGGGAAGCGCGGGCTGGTGGTTCAGAAGCGGAACTGCTGACGGGAAAGTTGTAGGTGTCGGCAGCTTGCTGCACAGACCTTCAGAAGCCTGTTTTGAGCAAGAGGGGGAAGTTCAGTGAGAAATTCCAAAGTCTCTTGTTGATCAAGGTCTGATGTTTTTCAAGAGAACTAGAGCAGATGCCTTTGTCTTGAGGGAAACTGAACACATTTTGTCACTGTGTAAACAACTGAAGCGGGGAGGAGGTTGTACTGGGCTGTGTCCTAGGATTAGCTGATGGTAAATGACAGGGGAAGTTGCGAGTAAAAGGAGAGCAAGACCAGTCAGAGAAGGATAGCAGCAGTACTGGGTGCTCATGTGTTCTGTAGGAACACTGACTCATCCAAACATGTTGTGATAATTCATCTATAACCTAAGGAACAGTAAATCTCTGGGAAAATAATAGTCCCGTGGAGTTTGAGAAACTTCAGCGTTTTGAGTGAGACTGACTGATTTAAACACCAGAATTGTGCCAGCTGAGTAACTGAGCACAGATGACTGAACTAATTCACGCAGTAATTTGTGTTTCCCCTGGTGCCTGAGGAAGACTCTTCCTTGCCTTCACAGAGACAGTTGTGCTGAGTGAAATGACAGTGAGAGGCAGAGCGCTCCAACATCTCAGCCTGGACTCCCCCCGGTTCTGCTTCCCAGGCTGCAGATGAGTGCAACAGAGATGAAGCTACTACCCAGCTCCAGAAGCAAGTCCAGTGCTCGGATAGTTCTGAACGAGGGCTGCATGCAGCTGTCTTGCTCTGGGTGTCTTTTCGAGGGAAACCTCAAAACAACTTTTAAGGGCTTTTTCCCTAGTTGGGCAGTTTTTGTGGGCCGACAGATTTGGTCATTAGGGTTTGTAAGAATTTTACCAAGTCTTTTTGTAATTCAGTTGCCACATGTCAAATCTCACAGCGCAGTCAAACTTTCCTAACGTGCCGGGTGTAATATTTTAATGACCAACCGACCGAGCTGGCTTCTGACCAAGAATGCCCTGCGCTCGCTGTATTTGAGTGACCTTAAACACACTGAGAAGATTTCCGGGGCACATCTGCCGCTTCTGTTGAAGAGCTGTCGTGTCCCTGTGATCAATGCACGGGTGTATTGTTGTCACTGTTGTACTCATTCGGAGGGGGTGATGGCACTGCTGTGTACCTCACCTGAGGTGAATTGTGGCAAGTGCATGACCTACAGTCTGAGCCGCTGTCTGCTTTGCCTTCACCTCGGGATGTCATTCCTGGGGCAGGCTGAGTCAGAGGTCAGGCAGGTTTCCATGCTTAAGGTTTGCTTAAGAGCTCTCTCTGTTTTCTGTGAGAAAACCAAAACCTTAACTGTTGTAGGTGCTGTGTTTTGTCCCTCTGAAATAAGAGCTGTGTAGGGGTTTTCGGTCTGTTCTGTCATTGCTGTGTGACTAGCACCTGGAAGACCAAGTCACACATGAGGCTGTTACAATACAAGCTTCCTCATTGTCTTTGCTGGTTAGAACCACAGAATGGTTTAGGTTGGAACAGGCCTTAAAAATCATCTGGTTCCAACCCTGCCTGCCAGGGGCAGGGAAACTCAGATTGCCCAGGGCCCATCCAACCTGCTCTTGAATACTTCCAGGGAGGGGGCATCCATAACTTCTATGGGCAACGTGTTCCAGCGTCTCATCACCCTCACAGTGAGGAATTTCTTCCTAATATCTAATCTAAATTACCCTTGTTTAGTTTGAAAGCATTCCCTCCTGTCCTGTCACTAGACACCCCCAGTAAGGTGTTTTCAGGTGGGTTTTTTCCTCCTCTTTTCCCACATCTTTGTGCATGAGTGAACAAAACCAAACAATTTCATGCTTACGTGAAGAACAGAAAGGTCCATATGGAGAGAGTTGCCTTTATTGTGAAGAACTACTGCTAAATACTCTAAATTCTTCACATGCTTTAGGACACAGGGCAGGTACTTTGTGCTGCACATTTGCCTTGCTATGGCTGGAGAATATGACTTTGCGAGTTCTCTGATCCTCTAGGGCTCACACATCCTCCCTTTCCTTGTTTCAGATCGATATCAAGGCAGGTAGCGGCGATAAACGTAGTTAGAGACGGTGAGGTTGGTTGAAACTTCTGGTTTATGGCCGCTGGTGGACACCTGTAGCAGCCCCCGTGCATTGGCTTTTTATTTCTGGGGGTTTGGTGGGGTTTTTTGGCAGGTGAGGGCTGGTCTGTTGCACACAGGGTCGGATTCACATTTCTGTTCACATATCAGACTGAGCAGTAGTCTCACGGCAGACGTTCCAGTGGGCACAAGTACTGGTGCCGGTGTGGTGTGAGGGAGAAAGCACACACCTGGTTCTGTGCGCGTTGGGCCTGGGCTGAACACGTTCGTTTTTGCTGCGTTCGTGTTCACTGAAGGACTGCCCTGCAGCACGTTCTGAATGGGGTGTGTTAGGAAAACCGCTGCTTCCTCCTGCCCAGACATACGAATCGCTCCCTGGGCAGCGTAAGGAAGGAGCCAGGTTTCCTGGGGATTTCTGTCCAGAGCGTGGAGCTCCCTCCCTCTTTTCTCTCGCCTGGAAAACCTGTGCATCTTCTGGTGAGGTAGGTGGTATCTTTCTTGTTTCAGGTCTGGTGCTGCTAGCTGGTGTTGAATGGTACCGGTGAATTTTCCCAACTGTTGTATAGTTTTGTTGTGTAATTCCTGCTCCTCCAGACCTGGCTCCTGCCAGAACCGGTGACAAACCGTAGACCTGAGTAGCTTTGAAAATGTTCATGGGGTAACTTAATAGTCTCGAACACAATGAGGGGAAATTAGTCCATTTTCCAACAGTCAGTAGAAGTAATGTCCCTAACCCGGCCAGGATCACCTGGAACCACAACCCCCGTGTGCGTTACTGGGGTCGTAGAAGGAAGTGACAGTCTGCTGTGTGCAGCTAAGGATGAGCAATAAAAGAACTAAAAGTTGCTTGTTTAGGGTAGGGAAGTTTGTTTTCCTATAGAACAGAGAGTAGCAGAGACTAAGCTGTGTCTAGCTCGTGCAGAGCAGCAAGTGTTCGTATCCTAAACCAAACAGGCTTGAGAGTGTGGGCCATTCATAAAGAAACCCCCAAAATGTAATTTTCCGCTATGTTCTTTACTCTGTCTCCTTCCTGAGTGAGATCACTGAACACTGTCTTAAGAAAAGCTGTTGTACTTATTTTTATTCTGAGTATTAAAGCTACATGAGTTACTCCTCAGCAGTGGTTGAAATGAAGGAGTGCTTCTGTGCCCCCAGTCACAAGTAGTGTGTTTCTGTCTGCTGTGCAGAGCTGGAAAACTTGTCTAGCCTGTCTTGCTGAAAGCAGGGAGCGTTGACAGTAAAAGTACGATAAATAAACTTTGCTGTGGAGAAGCAGTGGATGAAGCACTCCAGATGTAATCTCCCATTCTGGAACGGGAGCACTCCACCCTCAGATTTAAGTCTGTGTCCCCTGATGGTAGAGGACGTTGAAATTGTTCCCCTCTGGCTAGCGGGATGCTCTCTGTAGAGCAGATGTCACTGAAGTCGATGGATCCTCACTAAATGGGTTGTAAGGTTAGGCATATGCACCGAGATGCTAAATGGTCAGCATTAGACTAACACAACGAGCGTAAATGAGTACTTTTAGAGTACTTTGAGCAGGGCTCTGAGAACACTAAGCCTTGATGACAAGTTACTTGAGGAGAACATTGAGTTCCCTTCATTAAATGAGTGATGTCTGCTAGTGGACAGCAGGAGAAAAATCCCACCTGTGAACCTGTCCACCCTCATGTCCTCCCAGCATTTTAACCTCTGGTTCCCAGTCTTGTTTTCGGGGCTCTGTAAACCACAGGGTCAAGAAAAATGATTCCTGGGAGGTTTTCTGGAAAGGGAAACATCTAGTAACAGCAGTTCTCTCTGGAACCAGGCACTGCGCGCGTGTGCGGCACAGTGTTCTGGGACCGGTCTGACTGCCGTGCCCTGCTTTTCTGGGCCGGCGACCATAGCAGAGGTGACAGTGTGGTTTCTCAGTTATCCATGGGACTGCAGTCTCACTGGATTTGCTGGTAGGACTGCTCACCTGGTCAAAGATCAGCACAGAGATGTGAGGCTGCAGTTAGTGCAACTTGGAGTATGGCTGAG
Organism: Phoeniculus purpureus; assembly: GCA_028565055.1. Classification (NCBI taxonomy): domain Eukaryota; kingdom Metazoa; phylum Chordata; class Aves; order Bucerotiformes; family Phoeniculidae; genus Phoeniculus; species Phoeniculus purpureus. The sequence goes on along the minus strand of JAOXOE010000001.1, from coordinate 103,221,975 downwards.
AGATGAAAATACTGACCTCCAAAGGGCCAGTTCACCACCCTCCGCAGTTCCCACCTTCCCTTTTGTGGTCTGCAGTCTTTTTGCCTCTTTCCCCCCTTCTCCATGACTGATGTACTCACCAGTGGTTAATGCAGTGAGTATGTGGATAGGTGAGCCCACCACTGGAAGTATTGACTTTCGGAACCAGCAGGTAATCGGGTCCTGCGTCTAGTTAACTGCTCCTCAGTCGCCGGTTCTCCGTCTGAATGAGCGGCGATGGAAAATGGGTTTGTTCAGTCACATCAGGTTTTTTTTCCATAACTTTTTTCTCAGCTGCCCAAGTTTTAGCTCTTTTATGTTTTTCCATTAATTAGAGCAGCTGGAAGAGCAGCAATAAACACACTTTCCTTTCCTTTGTGTTCGCATCCTGAGCAGTGCACAAACACCCTGTTGCCTTCTCATAAGCATCTGAAATATTTGTGGAACTCTAGCCCAACATTTTTCTGGGTTTCCTTTAGTTCCACAAATTCATTCTGTATCCTTGCAGGGATTTAGCACAGTGTGTGCGAGGTAGCCAATCTGACCTGCCTGTGGTGGCAGAACTGCAAGGACAACAAACCTTGGGATGGAAGCAAAGTGTTTTTCATCAGAGCGGAACAGCAGCCACCCTGACACAGACACAGGCTAGATGCTCTTGGTTGTTGCCTAAAACACAAGCATGAATAAATAACGCCCTGTAGTTCTTCCAGACATCAGCAGGAACCTCCTGTGGCACAGCTGCCTGTCAGGGACTGCGCAGTCTCTGCAACCCGAACTCTGGAGCCGTTAAAAGAAAATGAAGTACAAAACACCTAGAGCAGCTGCGCGAGTCCAGCTCTGGGTTCAGATCTTTCAGGCTAAGGGCCGTGCCTGGCTGTTCTCCCTCCAGAGAGGGTTTGATTGAGAACATTATGATCCCTCCCCTTATCCTCTCACTCTGTATAAAGGCCAAACAATAACAGCAGTACCAGCCCTGCCGGGCTGCAACTTCTGTGCGTGTCTGCACCCTTGTCTCCAGCTGTACCGGGACCGGCTGTGTGACGCACAGCACATTGCTCACACAGAAGCTCCCACAGATCTCAGCCTTGCTCTTGATTTGATTGCTATCCTGATAGAAACAGACTGAAACGACGTGAGTCTGGTGTGAGCCTTGGCTGTCAGTGCGTTTTTCCCTCTGCCCTGTGTGCGTTTGCTATTCGTGAGTGTGTGGCAACATCCAGAAACATAAGGAGCGACTCACAGAGTGAGAAGAAGGAAAAGCAGTTACAGCTTTTTGATGAGGCTTCCTCAGCTGACTGCAGAGCGCCCCGTTAGGAAACTGCCCTTGGACCCCGCAGAACCCATGTGGCGCTGGCCTTCGTGTCCCTTCTGCTTGTGTTTCCAGCACAGATCTGCTGAACTGCTGACTTGGTTTCTGTTCATTCGTCTGCCTGGTTGTGTCTCTGTGTTCTGTGACAGCACTCAGACATCAAACCCAAACAACCCAGAGAACAACATGTTTGCAGGTAGTTCCGGATTTGGGGGGGAGGAGGTGAGGAAGGAAAAGAGCACTGCTCTGGCCCAGTAACATCTCTAGTGGTTTCAGACTGAGCCTGTAATCTTAAAAATGATCCTTGCAAGAACTGCAGAGCACATAAAACCACCCTGTGAAAGCAGCACCGTTCTCAGGAGGGCAGTAGCCAGGGATCTGAAGCTTAACCTTGTGGGATGATGTTCAGTGCTGATCTTCTAACCCAGACTTTCTTCCTAACACTTTGCTTCTTATACTTGGAAAATCATTTGATTTCTTAAGAACGTCTGTCTTTTGAGTGTTAGCAGCAGCTATCGATGCCACTGCATGCCAATAGCCCTTATCCTTTGTGCCTGCCTTGAGCAGTAGCAGGAAACCCCTATTTGCCTAAAAGCTTCGTTTTGAGAGCAAATCCATAGAAATAAAAACATGACTGGCACCACAGCAGGCTGCACTGCCATTCAGTGGGGCCTGGAGAGCTGGGTGGGGAGACACCACACATGAACTACACAGGGCAGGGTAGAGTCTGGTATCTGGGCAAGAACAACCCCAGGGGTCAGGGTAGGGTGGGGACTGACCTGTTGGAGAGCAGCGCAGGAGACAGGGACCGGGGGGTCCTGATGGACAGCAGGATGGCCAGGAGCCAGCAGTGTCGCCCTCTTGTGGCCAAGAAGGCAAATGGCATCCTGGGGTGGATCAGAAGGGAGGTGGTTAGGAGATGTAGAGAGGTTCTCCTCCCCCTCTACTCTGCCCTGCTGAGACCACAGCTGGAATCTTGTGTCCAGTTGTGGCCCCCTCAGCTCCAGAAGGACACAGAGGTGCTGGAGAGAGTCCAGCGCAGAGCCACAGAGATGATGGAGGGAGGGAGGGGAGCATCTCCCTGCTGAGGAAAGGCTGAGGGAGCTGGGGCTCTGGAGCTGGGAAACAAGGAGCCTGAGGGGTGACCCCATGGATGTTGATCAATATGTGAAGGGTGGGTGTC